>JAMJFZ010000896.1:0-600000 GCA_026225945.1 Cricetomys ansorgei
CTTCCTCCCTCCCTTTGTAGGTACATTGCTGCTGGCAGCTCAGCAAGGGAAACAAAGAGCCATATTTCATAATTTCAAACCCTGCCAGACCTCAGCAGAGGGAATCATCATCCTGGCAAGCGCCATACTGGACAGTGGAACCCCGAGCATCTGAGCTCAGGTGTTATTGATACAGAACTCCTCAGGTGTGCTACTGACAGCACATGCAGATCATTAGCAATTAAACAACCCCCATAGAAATCCAACACCTGCAGACAATGCAAGAAGCCAAGATCTAGGCAGATATTTTTCCAACAGTACACAAAAACAATTATTTTAAACGCAACTATAAATAAACTTATACAACAACCCTCCCTTCTTTTCCTCCTTCTTGCTTTCTTACCTTCTTCTTTTCTCCCTCCCTGCATCTCCTCTTCCTCTTCCTCCCCTTCCTTCCTTTTTTCTTCCTGCCACCCTTTCTTTCTCCTTTATTATTATTATTATTTTTTTTTGCAGTGCTAAGGATTATAACTCAGGGCCTCAAGCATGCAATCATTGATCAACTTCTCCAGCCCTTATTTTTTTAAAATATTTTTTATTATTTTAAACAATTTTTAATTTTAAATATATTTTAATCATTTCTTCTCCTCTCTCAAATCCTTCCAGATTTTTTAAATAAATTTTAATTTTGAAATGTCACATATATCACTGGTTAATAATATTGGAAAATTAAATGTATTTAGATAATAACAGAAATGTTTAAAATGTTTTAAGACAATCACACTAAATTTTGGAAAACATTAGAGAGTTAGTTTCTCACATGGTGATCTTCTAGAAATGTAACATTCCTTACAATATGCTCTGGTCGATTTTCATGATAATTTTTTACACAATTTCATTGGTTCTGTTTCATTATTGGCAAATCAAATAGTAATTTAAAATACTATGAGTCATGGTATTAGTCCGCTCTTGCATATTTTGGCTTTGAAGATGCTACTTTGTATCGAACCTAGAAGAAGAGAAATTAATTTTTGACATTTGCTTTTGTATTATAAATGGGCTGGTGATAGAATTTTGGTAAATATGACACTTCTTTCTTTTAGTTTGTATTTTTTCTATTGGAGAAGTTGGCATTCAATGTCAAGAAGCTATTACTTGCATGGCAGCAATAATATGATTTCATGAACATATTTCTTCATTTTGGTTAAATCATTCCTTCTTTTGTTGCTTTCAAGGGAGTTATGTGCATAAAATGTTGGTTCTTTTATCATCTCTAGTATTACATTTATTTGACATAATATACATTATTATTTTATTACTGAGAAAATAATTTTAGTGGATATCATTTGAAATAATGTACGTGAATTATATTCAAGTGTTCTATATCTCATTTACAATTTTGTAGCTTAGAATCAAAGGATATTTTAGAATTTATAAAGATCAACACTGACTTTCAATCATGAAACCTGACTCTCGTTTGTAACTGCATAAAAGGGCAATATATATTTATAATTGAAAAAGTCATTTTGTTTCCAATTGTAGAAAAAGATATTTCTATAGGTACTGTCTTGTTGAATAAAAACATTTTTCACGTAAATAATTATTGTAATAAATATACAAATTATCAACCGCTGGAGTCAACTTTGTAATAAAGAGAAGAACATTACACTCACATTTACGCCATGGTGGCTCCAACAACACTCAGATCACAAGGGACATCTAGTTCGTAAAGGACCTGGATATCTTGTGCCCAGTCTCAATTAGAACCCAGCAGCATTTTGATGAAGAATTTTCAGACAAAGGCCTTTCTTTTCTGACATAGATGGTATGGTCTTACTCCAAAGCTCTAGAGGTCCGTACTATTACTCTCTTATTGAGACTAAGTCAACTCAGTTTCACTTTCTTGGTGATACAAATTTCAAAGTGAAACACTCTGCCGTTTATTTGGAGAAAGCATCTTCGTTGGTTCAAGACCTTACTCTAACTATACCAATATGGCAAAGCCATGAATATTTATGGGGTTCATTTTTATTCCCTGACCTTGAAAGTATCTTACCTAGACTTCTCATAATATTGACATGAGCTCAGCAGGCCCAATGAACGGACATAGACAAGCAGGTCTTCTCAGAGTAGTTGAGCGGAAGTGGGAATGAGAACAGGGTTCGGGGAGGAATAACCACAATGTATTATGCATATGTATGAAATTGTCAAAGAATCAAACAGATAAATGAAAACGAATGACTTCTCAGGAGTCTGGGGCTAGTCAAGGTTCTTACAAAGCAGGTTATGTCAAACAGCACAAGCCCACTGAGCACTAAGGCAAGAGCATTCATGAGCTGCTATGTTTACTGTGCACATATCAGTTGCTTCCAACCCTTCTTGCTCAAATGCATAAAGTTGGAGGCATTCTTCCAAATGAAAAGTGGCATGCTAAACCAGACACTGTCATTCTGAGAGGGAAAAAAAATGGAAGCAGTACAAGGCTTACTAGTCTAAAAACATAGCTTCTTAGACTCGGGTTCCATATGGGATTATGTAACTGAAAGTGAGGTTTTCCTGCAAAACTGCTAACAGTTTGTGAATGTGCAACAGCCAAAAATTAATTCAAAATCAAATGCAAAATGAATCTGAGGGTTTTCTTGCAATTCTTGCCCTTGCTGCATTGTGCAATTTAAGGTAGCCTTGGTTCTGAATATACAACCTTCACCCTTTAAACTGCATTTGTTATTACAGCATTCAATGCCAGTGAATGCTCCCCGAAAACCCTATGATGCAATGTGACTGTATGATCTGAACTACAGTGTTTTTCATTGAACATGGAAGCTTTTTGCTTTTATATAAACAGAATAGTTCAGTCACTGAAAACAAAGGCCGTTTTTTTGTAACATTGCTTCTCATATGTAGTATTGAAAAATGGATCTTTGACATGTGTTAGAAAGTTCGATTTTCAAATTTCCTCCTGTAGTTTTTTGCCCTTTAAATTTTAAATATGGTTCGCACTGAAACAGGATCACATCATTTCTCCCTTCCTTTCCTATCTTCATCCCTTCCAACTGCCCTCCCTCTTGCCCCTCCATAGCTTCCCATTCCTGAGTTGATAGCTTTTTACTTATTATTTTACAGACATATGGAAAGATGTATATATGTATGCACAAAATTATACATGTAAATACACTTGCTGAGTCCATTTTTGTTGGTGATTTCAAGACTGACTATTCTTCATTGGACAACCAGTAAAAGAGCTCATGCCTGGGTGAGACTAATCCTCCCTCTCCCAGCAGTCATTATTAGATTCCTGCAGTTCTTTTTCTAAGGGTGGGGCCCTGTGAAATTTCCCCCTGCCATATGAGCATGTCCACTGCTATTGCCATTGTTCTGATCCTGTTTATGTAGACATTTCTTGGGAGACATTCTGGTATTTCTGACTCTTACAATCTTTCTGGACCCTTCCCCATAAAGTTTCCTGGGCATATATACAAAAGCTTTGGTGTAGATTTATCTGTTGGGACTGGGCTTCCCACGATCCATTGATCTCGGTGTTGTGTCCAGGTGTGGCTTTCTGTCATGATCTCCATTTGCTGTAAAGAAGGGTTTCTTTGGTGAGGGGTGGTAGCTACATGTAGGTATAAGGATAAGATTTAAAAAGTTGTAAGGAATTATGCTGGCCTAGCACAGTGATGGCAATAGATTTGTTCCTAAGGTTCATGACCTCATTAGCCACAGGAAGCTGGCTAGGTCTTCAGTATCCTGCAGGCATGACTTCCCTCTTATTGAGTATGCTTTAAGCCCAATTAGACAGCTCTTGTTACTACCAACATGTAAGTGCCCCTTATTGCACCTTTATATATGTCATACTATGCTGGTAATTGTTGCGGATCATAGGTGTGGTAGTTTTAATGGAAATGGTCCCCATAGGCCTGTAGGGAGTGGCACTATTAAGAGGAGTGTCCTTGTTGGAGGAAGTATGGCCTTACTGGAGGAAGTGCGTCACTGGGGAAGGGCTTTGAGGTTTCAGATGCTCAATCCAGGCCCAGTGTCACTCCCTCTTCCTGCTGCCTCTGTGCTCCTTCTCCAGCACCGTGCCTGCCTGAATGCTGCCATGCATCCTGCAATGAAGGTAATGGACTAAAGCTCTGAACTTTAAGCCAGCCCCACGTAAATATCTTCCTTCATAAGAGTTTACCTGGTCATGGTGTCTCTTCACAGCAATTGGAAAGTGGCTAAGAAAATATTTGTTACAGATGAGTAGGACTGTTTATTTTCTTCCCTTCCTTGGCAGCTCACATAGTATTTTCTAGAATTGTGGAAGCTAGGCCACAGAAAAGAGGCTTTCAGATTAGATACAGGCTCAAACTATCTAAGTCTTGTGTCCTCACTGTGCAGTGTTTTCAGTAATAAGGGTTCACCCTCAACCACTGAGAGGCAACCAACGACAACATCAATAATGGATATTGCTTTGGGAATCACTTGGACTGCCCTGAACAACCATTCGAAAGGAGATTTCTCATGTCAGTTACTGGGGGTCTTGTTAGTCTGTGGTTCTTGTGGGGAGCACTGTGGTGGCCTAACTTCCTTTAAGATTATATATTTGTATATATGATACTTATGTATTTATATGTTTATAAGTATTGTATCTAATTTTAGGCAAATATAAAATGGTTTCTTGAGGCTTTATTAAACAACATTGGTGTTCTTTGTCCCTCCTTCCACTTGTCCTTCTATATTGACCTTCCTCTGATTCTCAGTGTTTGAATGGGGAGCTCAGATTAATACTATTCCTTCAAACTCAGAGACAATGGATACCTTTATAAACTAAAAATGACACTGTATACTGACATCTTATGAAATATGGCTTTATTGTTTCTTTTGTCTTACCTGTATATGGATATAATTGTGACAAACCTGTTTGCTTATGAGAATTCCTTGGGGATATAACATATGGCCTGTGTCTAGTTCAAAAAAGTGAGAAATATTAGCTAGAAAGTTCAATTATTGATATGTGTGGATTCCTAAATATCTGATTGAACTTAATAAGCAGAAGGAGGAAATAAGAACAAGGACTCCTAGAGATAGACTGCATAATGCATTATTAACTTTAAGTTTTTTAAATGCCAATAAGTCAGGAACAACAGCTGCAGAAAGACACTGCACTGTAGAAAAAAAATTGTTGAATTAAATCAGCCTGTACACTATGAGGATGTATTAACATCAGAATGGAAAGTCACTGACTATGTTACATTGGGGAAGATGATTTGCTTTTATTTCCTCAGATGATGAAAAGCTGTGGGTGCAATCAAAATTGATAAAGTTTTGATCTGAGTAAGAAGCTTCCTAGCAGAAAGCTCAAGAAGCTGACTGAAGAAAGAGGGACTGTAGTTCATCAGACAGGAAAACCTTGAGGCTGAAATGGGCATTTGTTGAAGAAAACTCAACAGGTGATCAGGACTGATGGAAGATCATCACATCGATGACTGAAGTGGATCTTCTAAAGGACATTCAGACTGCAAAGTTTATGGGATTGATAATTGTTCCTATTTTAATAGTTAAAATGTGTAAAATTTATTTTCATAGCACAATTTATATCTTAAAAACAGAAAGGTGGATATATAGAGGAATAGGCCTGTGTGAAAGCTAGGAAGGGTCTATATTCTAGGGGTCTACATGAAGGAATCAGATTCAGAGGCCTATGTAGTCTGGATGGAATGTAGAAAGAATACTAAGAATGCTGGTACACATCATTAATCTCAGTATTCATAAGGCAGTGGTATGCCTTCAATCCCTAAGACAGAAACAGAGTATGGAAGCAGATATAAGAAGCAGAACTCAGAAAGTGTCAGTGTCACATAAGGAGTGACATCTGAGATAAGTCAGTGAAGGAAAAGCAAAGTGACTAATCAGAGGAAGAGTTAGCAGACTGAGTCAGAGTGAGAACATGCCCAACTGTCAAAATAGAAAGGCTGGCTTTCATCTCAGAGCAGAGACAGTTACAGCAGGCCATATGAGGTAAACAGTCTGAAACAGGCAGATGGGGGAACAAGACACAGAGACAATGAAGTAGTCTTACAGAGGGTAAGGCAGAATGGGGAGTCTGAAGAGTCTTAGGCAGAGACACAGAGGCAAGCTCAGCAGAAGTCAGTATCAGACTGGAAAAGTCAGTCAGTTTGAAGCCAAGCAGAACAGTTCAGTCTGAAGCAGTCAGAAAGTCAGGCAGAGTAAGCCAGAGTCTTTTGCACTGTATCAACTCCCACAACAATGCCCCATTTTGTGCTTCATATCACTGTACCCTCCTATTCTTATCTCACATCTCCCTGTCATCTATATCTCCTTGTTTTCTTCAGTTATTTGATGATGTGTTGTGGAAGTTTATTTTTAGATATGTTTGAAATTGTTTTATACACTGTTGGGTAAGAGCTAAGCTGGGTCTTGGCGCTCACTATAGTCTGCAGGTATTGGATTTCTGTGGGGATGTTTGATTGATTATGATCTGCACCTGAGGAGTTCAGAATCAATAGAAACACCTTAGAGGAGATGCTCAGGTTTCTATAGTCAATTGAGTATGGCGCTGGCCAGGGCAGTGGTTCCCTCTGCTGCGGTCTGACAGGGCTTGCACCTCTGAAAAATGCCTCCATGACTTCCTTGGTGAGCCGCCCTCGTAGGTGTACTACTACAATGATGTATACTCACATCTGAATATCTCAAACCAGGAGCCACAGATGAGATAAAATATGCCACATTTGTATTTCTAGGTCTGGGCTACCTCATTCAATACAATCATTCTTAGGTCCCTCCATTTACCTGCAAATTTCATGATTTCATTTTTCTTTGCATTCAAATAGTACGTATATGTACCATGTTTTCATTATCCTTTCATTTGTTGAAGGACGCTTAGGTTGTTTCCGTTTCCTAGCTATCGTGAGTAGAGCGGCCATGAACACGGCAGAGCAAGTATCTGTGGAGTAGAATGTCGAGTCCTTTGGTCGTATGCCAAAGAGTAGTGTGACCACGTCATATGGTAGACTTAGTGTAAGCTTTTCGAGGATTCCGTATCGTGACTTCCAGTTTGGATACCCACAGGTAGTGAGAGGATTTCCCTTTCCCCACAACCTCGCCAGCATTTACTGTCAATTATTTTGTTGATCTTAGCCATTCTGTCTGTGTCAGATGAAATCTCAAAACTTTTATTTTGCATTTTCAGAATTGTTAAGTATGGTGAACACTTCTTGGGGTATTTCTTAGCCATTTTTTTTATTTCTTCTATTGAGAACTTTCTGCCACTAAAACAGAAATGTTGACCAATGGAATAAAATAGAAGATGCAAACATGTTTACTTGTAACTATAACAACCTGAGATTTGACAAAGAGGTAGAAAACACCCTGGAGAAAGCACACCATCTTCACCAAATGGTGCTGGAAAAACTGGATGCTCACGTGCAGAATGAAAGTAGACCCATATCTAGAACCCTGCACAAAAATTAAATTCAACTGGATCAAGGACCTCAATTTGAAATCTGAAACGGTAAAACTGGTAGAAAAACATAAGCAGTAACTTACAAGACATAGGTATAGGAAAGGACGTTCTGAACAAAACCCCATTAACCAAGAAAGTAAGACCAACACTTGGCAACTCAGACCTTGACCTCATAAAACTAAAAAGCTCCTATACAGCCAATTGAGCCAGTGAAGAACCCCACAGATTGGGAAAGAATCTTTGCCAGATATATATCTGTGAGAGGGTTAATATATAGAATATATAAAAACTCAAAAAAACAAGAGTCAAAGGAATAAATAACTCAATTAATTATTACTTTTGAGTTTTGTAAAAAACATTATGTGAATTTTTGGCTTTGCATTAGAACACAATTTCTTAAGTTTCTGGAATAGCCCTACTGAGACATATTTATGCCGTTTAATACTTTGTATTTATGTGACATGGCAATCTCAATATTGATGATTATAAAATCAGAATGTTGATCAACTCTTAAAATATTGTAATAATGCTCTACATCTTGCAGCATCAAATATTCAACCGAGATCACTTCCTTAAGTAAACATAAGCAAGCCTCATTAATCTCATTAGCATATCAATTTGTTTTTACTCTTTTAGAAAAGATAAATTTTTATGTAACCATGATGTTGAGAAAACTCAAATCTGCTCTTGTGCTCCACCCAATGGGGCTGCCCTATAAACATGAAGAAAAGCTTTAAGGGTAGGTGAGATGGCCAGACCAGTAAAAGTCCCTGTCTGGCAAATCTGATGACCCGAGGCTGACTTCTAGAAACCCACAGAAAGGTAGAGAAGAGAAATGAAGCTGTCTTCTGGCTTGAATATGCATCCTGTGTCCTGGGCATACTCACACTCCTACATTTCTACTATTAATAACTTCTACTAATAATAAATTAAGCACTTTTTAAAGGAATGTCCTTTAAGTGTTAAAGAATATTGAATATCCCCTCCATACAGCCCTCTACTCTAGAGGACAGCTAGCTGCTTGTGCCATCACAGCCCATGCCAGGAAAGAACCCAGCTAGGCACCCTGCCTGCAGAACACTTTATTCTGTTCCCACAACCTACTGCTTTGTAGTCCCACCCCCTCTCCTCTAGTCAGGCTATCCAGCCCCCCTACTCCAGAGAAAGCCACCCGTGCCATCTCTGACCCTTTTACCTGCTCTTGGGACCCTTTCCTCCTGCTGGTTTGCCTAGTCCACACATGATGTAGGGATCAGTGCCCAGCCCTGTTCCATATAGTATGCCCTGTTTGACTAGTAACCCTGGGAGGGCTTCTCTTTTCTGGGGAGTAGATCAGGAGGATAGAGTAGATGGGAGAACTGGAAGGAGTGGAGGGAGGGGAGGAGGGGGTTTGGGATATATTATACAAGAGAAGAAAAAAAATTCAAAAAGAGTATTTAACAAATTTCCTCTCCATAACCTCCTGTTTGGAGGGAGAGTAATCTTCTGACACTCAGCAGTTACTACTTTGTCACCGGAAATCCACCTCAGGGTCTGACACAGTCTGTTTCTTTTCATCTTAACGGCAAAGCCTAAGTTTGTTTAAGATTCCCATTCTTTCAGTATGATTCTTCCTACTTTGGTCTTAAAATTAATGATACATGGCATAGAGGCCCTGAGAGGCCTGCCTGATGCAGGGCTTAGAGAGTGGTCTGCTTCTGGTGGGCAATAAAGTAATGAAATGTGTGCGTGGAATGCACAGTAAATCGTATTGACTAAATTCAAAGTGCCTTTGATTATCCCCACAGCCTCAATTTGCTAAACAAAACCAATGATAAAATAGTTGACCATTCCATAACAGACCACTGACCTCATATTTGATTCACATTGTACTCACCATGTTCCAGAGATTTTTACAGGGTATGTATGTATGTATTCCATAGTACATGCTTTCCATCACGACCAAAATAGCATCATCATAAAAGCATGCCTGACTGCGTGGGGAAATGATCATGAGGCCTCAGCCCTACCCAAAGAACTACAGGCCACTGAGTAAAGCTGGGGGCAGAGAGGTAACCACCCTGGGGGAGAGCGCACCAATTGGTTGTTCAGTGCCAAGTCGTAAGCCTTGAAAACATGTATACAAATATCATTATATGGATTAAACTGGTTATATTTGGGAATATGTATGTACATAAAACTGCATGTATGCAATAACAACTGATGAAAAAGGAGACCCCGGATTTGAAGGACAGTGGATAGGGGTATATGGGAGCGTTTGAGAGAGGAAGGGATGGGAAGAAAGCTATAATTAAAATAAATTTTCAAAAATATACAAAAAAGTAGGCTTGTGTGGTGAAGATGTAGACTATCATAATTTGAACCAAGAGTGGGGGCAAATTTTTGAGTCTTAGAGCGAGAGAAAAAGAGGAAGAGAAGTAAGGAAAAAGAATAAGCAAATAAAGCAGACTGTGAGACAGTTGACCTCCCGCTCCTGTGTGTGTGTGTGTGTGTGTGTGTGTGTGTGTGTGTGTGTGTGTGTGAGTGTGTGCACGTGATTATCTTAATTAAGTTAAACTGATAAGAAGGACCCACCATCAGAAGCACCATACCCTGGGAAGGTTGTGCTGACTTGTAAAAATACGGAGAAATCAAGCTGAAAGCAGAAGCCAAGAATTTCTCCTCTTGACTGATATTATATGACTAGCTGTTTGAAGTTGCTGCCTTAATTCGCCCCACAATGATGGCCTGTTACCTAGGATTGTAAACCGAATAAAGTAAGCCCCTTTCTCTCTTAAGCTAGGGTATTTCACCACAGCAACAGAAATGAAGTTAGAACACCTGTGAAATAACCCTTAGGCACGAAGAGATGGAGATTGTATTAGTTAACACTCTACCACTGACAAAATAAAGCACCCAGCAGAGGAAATACTGGCTTTGGATCACGCTTTCAGAGGTTTTAGTGCATTGGTATGTACCTATAGTGAAATAGAACGTTACGGTGGCTGGAGTGTGTTGGAGAAGAGCCCGTTTACTTCATAGCAGCCACGGAGCACTAAAAAGGGGACAGGATGGAGCTTTGCGACAAGATAAGTCTCCAAGGACATGATCCAGGAAGCCTACTTCCTCCAACTAGGTCCCACCTAGAAAAGTTCCCATCACGTCTCTATAACGCTATTTATGGACCTATTAAATGTGTTAATTAATTGATGTCCAAAGCCTCATGGCCCACCCACTTCCTCAAATCCTCAGCTATGAACACTCTGGATTAAGGATCAAACTTTTAATACATAGCTCTTTAGGTGAGCTTCATATCTAAACCATAACACATGCTGTCAGGGAAATGCTCCACCAAGTAGGAGGTAAGTGGAGAAGATGACAAGGGTCACCTTCAACTTACTCTTATAATTCTATGAGGGAATCTGTAATTCAGCTCAAAATGAATTGGCAAACATCTCTCAGCAAACTAATCAGGCATATTGTGAGAGGCATAGTCTGTCAGCGAGACAGATTAGATTCAGATCTGATGGACAACCAATCAATGAAATAGATACACCTTCACGATGGAGAAGGACGGTGACGACATGAACGACGAATCCGGGTCCTGTTGAGTCCAGTGAATTTAGATAGCTTGTCTTTGTTGAAGAGGAACTTAGGGGATGCTTCCTGAACTCTTCCCGTCTGTCCTTGGGTTTGCTTTAAAAATAGAAAGCCAGCGAATATACCAATGACATTCTCCTGAAACTTGAGATGCTATGAACCTGAGATCTTCACCTGAAGCCTTAAGTAAGTTGGCATTGAGCTGCTGCCTTCATTGAGCAAATCACAGGTTGTTCTTCTCCCATAGCATTGCTTTTTGAAGTTGATGCTCATGGGACTTTTAGAAGTCGAGTATAGTGACTTCCCATCATTCATGTGAAGAATGAGTCCCAGATGAAGATTAGCTTACATCATCTTTGCTTTTCAAGTCTGTCTGAGAACAAAGAATAAGTAAGAATACTCGACAGGAACTTCTTTTATGGAGAATGTATCTCAAAGGGCTTACATATATGATCAGATTATGTTTTACATTGCATATTTTGTTTTGCTCTTTCCCTACCATAGAATGTGTATATTTTTATTCATCCACCATTTGGTTGTTTACTCATTCTCTGATAATTCTTTTCATAATTAGCCTATAGTAGTGGTCCTGAAGCTATGGTCGATAGGCCTCTCACAGTTCATGAGACTCTTTAAGGAAATTCATGAGGTTCAAGCTATTTTCACAATAAGAGTAAAAAAAAAATCACTTGAATTTAAAATTTGTTGAAATGTATACTGATAGTGCAAGCAAATGCTGCTAAAACTGCTGACGTCTAAGGAAGAATCAAGGTGGATACACCAAACTCTAGTAACTGCTCATTGCACTCTTTAACAAGTGTCATTAAAGTGAAAGTCAGTTTCACTGAAGAACATCTTTTAAAAAATAATATTTTATTAATTCCTTGATAATGTCATGTAATGTGTTTCGGTAATACGCACTAACCCATCTCTGAGAATTTCATTTGATGTATTTCGATCATATATACCAGTCCTCCCCACACCTTCTACCACATCCCGTAGTTGTACTCTACTACGTGTTCAGCAAGAGAAACAAAGAGGCGCTTCCATATCTGTAAGCTCTGCCACACCTCAGCAGAGGGAACCACCATCTTGGCCAGCACCAAACTCCATGGTGGAACCCTGAGCATCTCAGCTCAGGTGTTTTTGTTCTTTCACAATGCCTGAGGTATGCTACTGATACCATGTGCAGATCATTAGAAATTAAATATCCCCCTCCATGGAAATCCAACACCCGCAGACAATTTGGAACGCCAAGACCTAGGCTAGCTCCTCACCCAACAGTATGTAAAACATTTTAAACATAACTAAAAATAAACTTCTCCAACAACATCCAATCTCTGTGCCCTTAACTTCTTATTCATACAACTCTGATATTTCTTTTCTTTTTCTTTCTTTTTTTTTTTTTTTTTTTTTTTTTTTTTTTTTTTTTTTTACAAATTGAGCCCAATTTATATTGTCCAACCGTTCTTGGGAGTGAGTTCAGTCCTGGAGTGTGGCTCACCTAACCAGGGACTCATCATTAAAGAAAACTATCTCCCTCTCCCTATACTCTCATGCCCACTCGCCCCCACCCCCTTCTCTGTGATCTTCATCCGTGGTGGGCTTATGCCACCCTGGCCAATTCTGTACTAATCCCCGTGCCCCTTTGTTTGCCCCAAATACTGTTTCTTCTCAGTTATCTACCACCTCTGGATCTTGCAATGTTTCTGCCCCCTCTCCCTTCCCCCTCGCCCATTGTGAGAAGATCTCTGAGCGTTGGTGAGAAGGGTGTGATACAGATGTCTTATTTAGGGATGAGCACCCCACAGTCTTTTGCTGTCTGCACGTCAACCAGCTGGGAGATTCTGTATTAATTACTATCTACTATAAGGAGAAACTTCTCTGATGAAGGTTAAGTGATGCACACTGATCTATGTGTGTAACAGTGAGTCACTAGGAGTTATTTTAATGCTATGTCCGTTTAGCAGAACAATAATACCTAGTACTACAGCATCCATAGGGTCCATGAGCTACGTAATCACAGTTTTATTTTGCCCTGTTAACAATGTCAAGTTTGGATTTCACCTCATAGAGCATGTCTGTATTACTTACATTTCTATTGCTGTGATAAGACAGCATAATGAAGGAAATGCATAGAAGAGAGAGAGTGTGTGTTGGAGCTTAGGGTTTCAGAGAGTTAGAGCTCGTGATGGCAGAGCAGAGGCATCAGGAAGCAGGCAGCCGAAGCAGCAACTAGGAGCTCACATCTTGAGACATAAGTAGGATACGAGAGCACACTGGGTTGGAAGGCTTTCAAGCTTCAAAGCCTGCCCCTGTGACAACCCTCCTCTAACAAGGTCACACCTTCTAATCATTCCCAAGTAGTTCTACCAAGTGGAGACCAAATATTCGTATGAATCTCTTGGGGCTCATTCAAACTACCACGGGATCTCAGGTCCAATCGGAAAAAGTATAAAAGTTATTGTTTTTGGTTATGTGTATGTGTGTCTATATGAAGAACAGCCCAAAAGCTTTGGACTTCACAGCTGGATTTTACTAACCCCTTAAAGGACTATCACATATTCTGAAATGGTTGCCTAGTATTAAGAGAGAGGTAAGCTTCATAAATTCATTCTATTAGGTTAGAATGATTGTGATTTAAAAAGAAAACAACAGACAACCCAACAACAAAAACCCAAGAAACTACAGACCAACATTTTTGATGAATATGGATGAAAAATCCTCAACTAAACACTAACGAAGCAAATCCAACAGCATATATAAAATATTACATGTGACGGACAAGCTGGATTTGTCTCATGCATGGGATTTTGTTCAACAAACGAAGAGCAATAAATAAATGGAACACACCAGGTCAGCAGGATGAAAAAATATATATCGTGAGTTCATCTCATTTCAATGCAGGCAAACTTTCAATAAATCTATCACTTCAAAAAATTTTACAAGAATTAAGAATAGAAGGATGTACCCCACACAATAAGGGTTATATATGAGAAGCACATATTCTACATCAGACTTAAAGGAGACAAATGGATTCGCACACACATACCCCCAAGTCAAGGAAGAAGACAATGATGATCACTTCACCAATCCCTACTCAATCACCATTGGAAGTCTTAGCCAGAGCAGTAAGGCAAGGGAAAGTAATAAAAGGCATCCATACGAGAAATATTTCAGGACTTTATATACAGACGAAAACTCTAGAGATTCTGCCAAGTGTCAGAACTGATAAATTCAACAAGGGATGCAGGATTTAAAATCAATGAATGACCTGGGGATGGCAAGGCACATCTTTGATTCTAATATGGAGGCAGAGGCAAATAGATTTCCATGAGTTTGCATCCAGCCTGGTCTATATAGTGAGACCCTGTCTCAAAAAAAACAGAAACATGTCAGTCTGGTGTGGTGGCTCATTTCTGCAATATCAGGACTCAGAAAACTGAGGTAGGAGCATTGCTATGAGTTTGAGGATATCAGGAACAAAATAGTGAGTTCAAGGCCATCCCAGGCTACAGAGTGACACCCTGGCTCAAATAATAAAAGAACGAATGAATAAAATATCAGTGTATAAATCCCGCATCTGTTTTAGAGATCAATACTGAAACAGCTAAGCAAGAATTTATTGAAAGCAGCCCCATTCACAATAGCTCTAAAGAAGGACATGAATGATTTCAACCATTAAAACGACAAAATGCTGATGAAAGAGCTTCAGAAGACAAAAAAAAATGTGAAGATCTCCCACGTTCATTCAGTTGTTAAACTGTCCATCTTGCCTCCGAGCAATTTACAGACTGAGTGCCATTGATATAAAAATACTGCGCTATACCGATGTATCAGCCAAGACATCTTGTTCCCAGAGCTTCAAGGAGACATCCCCCAGTGATCTCTGAAAAGCTGGCACTCCACCAGTTTAAATGATACTGCATTTCTTTAGACTGATTAGAAGACTGCTAGGAACCTTTTCTGCACCTTTTGCATAACCCTCGTTGCACGACAGGGCTAATGTTGCCTTAGAAATCTGAGTTATGTATGTAGACAATTCAAGACATTTGTTGCCATATTCTGTTCTAAGAAGCAGCCAACATCTAGGCATCGCTGCCCTAGGGAGATCGGGGACAACGGCTCCCTGAAGTTCTTTGCAGCCATAAAGGGGATAAGAAGTGTCAAGGTTAGTGATGCTTTTTCACTCAGTGCGACCCTGGCTGTCTTTTTTTTTTTTTTTGGCTGAAATGTCTCTGCTGCTGAACTTCTTCCTTTTTTACGTCATCGTGTGTGTATTGAGGTACAGTCTCAAATCTCAGAGACGAGCAGGTGGTGGGTGTCCTATTGCTCTATTTTTAACACATAAAAGATGAATTAATCAAGGTCTCATGGCCCTGCATGTCGTATGATTAACTACCAGGTGAATCCGCTCTGCATCACTTAAATTTCGAGCCACATTAAAATGTTCTTCTCAAAAGCATGGGGAGATATCTCCATGTGACACCTGTATTGGCTATTTCTCTTCTCATGGCTTACCAATACATTGCTATCTTCCTCTGATAATCACACACCAGTTCCCTTCTAACAAGTCATCAGAATATTCACTTTCACTCCACGTGCTTCCAGGTTCACAATGTCTGCATGTCCTCAGAGATGAAGTTATGACCTGGGAAGTCCTTTAGGGTATGCATTTTCTATAATATTTCAAGAATAATATTAGCCTCAGGTGATCTGTATCCTGCAGAATAAACTCATTATTCTCCAAATAGACTAAGACTTAGTTTGCACCTAGAGAATTAAATTGTCGACCTTGGAGTAAGAGTCTGATTGAGAATATAGTTGACAAAGTGGATGGATATCAGGGGAAATAAAGTCCTCATCCTGTCGCTGTACCAAAATCCTGCATTAGCTGGAAACAGAGCACTGCCAAGTTTTTCTAATTTTAAGCCGACACATTTCCTGTTTTTCTCCCTAAGTCCATTTCTGTTGTATTTCCTATTACTTACAATTGAAAGAATGTTAACCTATAACCCCCTGACTTCTTCAGCAGTAGTGTGTCTGCCTCTACAGGCCAAGGTGGACGCACAGTCTTCTAACATTCTTGAACCATTATCTCAAAACTATGTGGCAATTCATTCAATGATTAATTCTTTCTGTCTTTTTTTTCTGCATACAATAAAATTGAGGTTCTATTTTCATTTTGGCTTCCTACACTTAGTCCTGGAATTTAAACTTTACGGAGTTTTTTTTTTTTTTTCTCTTTTTCTGTTACTCTTTATTAGGTCTACTTCCTGTTGGCAAATCATGAGAAAAAGCCAGAGAAGGGATCTCTGTCTTTGTCTTTCTCCGTGCACACCCCCCCCATCTCCATCAAAATGTTCCCCTAACAACTATTCTCTATATAAAACTAAATAAATAAATAATAATGAATGGAAGAAAAACACGTGGAAGTCAGAAATAAAAGGCACAACATTTTTTTTAAGTGTTTGGAGTAAAAAAGAACTGCCAATTCATAATCTTCACTCAGTAAAAATAAGAGGAAGGGATTTTATTGTCGTAAACATTACTGTGTTTACACAGAGGGTTTAACTTTGGAGGGTGATTGCTGTTGTACACAGTATTCTATTTTCAGCAGAGGAATGGAGACAGAGCTTGGTGCTTTGAACAGCAATCTAAGAGGGGGAAACCACACCACAATTCTACCACAGACTTGTCCCTCCTGAACATTGCAAACACTTCTGCTGGGAGAAGGAAGGGGACCTAAATAAAATTTCAGTCAATGATCTAATGCCTGATACGTAAGTTCCAACACAAAAACAGTTACTTGAAACATCAAGGCAACGTAACTCCTCTAAATACTCAGTTTCACAGCACTGACTCCCAGTGAGAGTGACTTAAATGAAACGCTGGATAAAGAATAGAAAACTTTTAAAAGTTTATAAATATATTCAAAATATATTCAAATGAACTGGATTGATTTCAACAGCATAAAAACAGTTGAATGGAATATGGCAGTCAATATAGGATGTAAAAATATATTTCAAGAGGAATTAGAAATACTGAAAAAGTAGGAATGAAAAATTCAATGTGTTAAATTTAGAGCTCAGTGGGTAGTGACACCAACAGGTAGGCTAGAATAGCAGGATTTGAAAAAAAAAAGGTAGGGAATTTAATTTCTTCAGTTAACGATGACAAGTTTAAGAAAGTTATATGATTTTACATTTGAATGAAACTCTGTGAACTAACAAATAATGCCAGTAATCTAGTGACTTTCAGACTCATGTAGATCCTAAGATGACATTGTTAGAATATATCACTCATTTGTCCTGCTCCCTTTAACAAGGAGACACATATTTTACCTAATTTTTGACAAACTCTACATGTAAACAATGTATCTTGACCCTACCCTCTTCCAACCACTCCCACTGTCCACTGAAGAGTGATAGATTTACCAGGAGCTACAAAACTCTCTCTCCCTTTCCCAGCAGCTAATAACGGCCAATGGCTGCTCAGCTTTGGGATGGGACTGTGCGCCCGATTCCTCCGCTCCGTGCTGAAGTCCGGTCTACCTTGAGCTTTCACAGGTAGTGCATGCTGCCACAAGCACTGTGAGTTACCGCACGCAGTTTCTCCTGCTGTGTCCAGGAGATACTGCTTCCTCGTGGCATCCACTGCCCCTCGCTCTTACAGTCATTCCTCCTGCTCTTCCATAACGATCCTTGAGCCCTGGGAAGGAGTGCGTTGCGCATGTTCCTTTTAGGAATACGCTTTCTACCATCTCTTATTCTCTGCATCTTTGACCAATCGTGCATCACTATGTTAACCACCACCTACTAAAAATAGAAGTTTCTCAGGTCAAGGACGGGAGATGCTTAGTATCCCGCTAAGTGTTTATGAGTCAGTTCAAAACTATATTCATTCAGCCACATAACAGCAGTAGGTTCTCCCCTATGGTCTATGACCGACCTATCTAGCCACAGTTTCTTGGTGGAATAATGGTGCCAGGTATGTTTCACCCTGTGGAGTTGGACTTAAATCCAAAAGTGGTTGGTTGCTCCCATGATGGGTAATGACACTGTTACAAATCTTTCCAGGTCAGTCATCATAGCTCTCAGGCTTTGTAGCTGAGTGTGATTAGTGAGTACTTTTGTCCTGTCATGGCTCGCACGGTACCTTCCAGCACGATGAAAGCTAACCAGTAGGGATGGTATTTCCAGGTCTTTACTTGATTGACTTTGACAGGTTATATGATTCAAGCATGCGGTATCTTCAGCAATACAGTATTGGAGATCTATGGGATATAACTGGCCAACAGCTCCATAAAGTGTATTCCATTTACTGGCACTGGGCTTTTTATTTGTTAGCCTCTGGTGTTTAGTAGAGACATTATTTCCCTATTATAGGGTAATTTCATTTTAATTCCTTGTGTCATATATATATATGTATATATATATATATATGACATAAATGTTACAGAAGTTTATTTTTAGTTATATATAAAACAATTGTTTTATGCACTTTTGGGTGAGGAGATGTCTAAGGCATTTTGTGGTGCTTGCAGGTATTGGATTTCCATGGGGGTTGTTTAATAGCTAATGATCTGGATGTGCTATCAGTAGAACACCTAAGGAGTTCTGAAAGCATAAATACACCTGAGCTCAGATTCTGGGGGGTTCCACTGTTGATCAAGTATGGCGCTAGCCAGGATGGTGGTTCCCTCTGCTGAGGTCTGGCAGGGTTTGTACCTCTGAATAAAACGCCTCCTTGTCTTCTTGGCTGAGCCTACACAACAGTGTACTGCTCTCTCAAGCTCTCTCTCTCTCTGTGTTTGTATGAATATGTATGAATATAATATATGCAGATATATGAAACTTCTACAGTAGTATGCTTCCATACAACTTTTTCAGAATGTCTTTAGTGCTTTTTACCCCTCCTTATGCTCCCTCCTCTACCCTTCCCCCACTTCCCCACTGCAGTTTAACCCTTTCTGTTTTGTTACTTCCTTTTAATGCTTTATTCCAATACATTATGTCTCCTCCCCCTTGAATGTCTCTCTTCATTGACCCTTAGTAAAATCCTGAAGTTATGGGGTTTTACAAATCAATAAGTCTGTAAGTTATGGAGACTAAAGAAGAATTTCATGCCAAAGGCATAGAAAAAAATTTCAATACAATTATAGCAGAAAATTAAGCAAATGTAGGAGAAAGATGCTCTTTCTGGTACAAGAGGTATCTCAAACATAAATAGAAAGGACAAGAAAAGAAATTCACTATGTAATATTATAATTCAAACAGTAACTATGTAAAACAAAGAAAATACATTGAAATCTGAGAAAAACACCAAGTCATATATAAAGACAGGTCTATCAGTATAACAGTTGATTTTCTTTATAAAAGCTTTAAAAGCAAGGACTGGGAATGATGTATTTCAAGTTCTGGATGATCACAGCTATAAACTAAGACTTCAATACCCAGCAAAATTATCTGCCATAATTTATGGAGAAAGAAAAAGAAAAGAAAAAACCTTTCATTATGAAAGTAGAGTTGAGGAATTGACCACAAAACTAGTTCTACAAAGGGTACCAGAAAGAATTCTTTGGGATGAAGAGAATGATAAATACATTCAAGGGGCTATGGAAAAATAATATGTTAGAAAAATAATTGAGCAGATGTGGTTTAGGAAACCACCAAATGTAAAAAAAAAAAAACCCTACAAAATGACAGAACATATTTCTTCAAATAACAACTGTGTATATTAATGGTTTCGATTCCCTGGTAATCAAACACAGGCCAGCAGATTTGATTTTAGAAAGTATTCATCTGTTTGTTGCCCCTGAGGATGTAATTCACAATCAATGTCAGATACAATCTTTGTGGAAAGGATGGATAATGGCATCCCAGCAAACGTAATTAAGAAACAAGCATGTGTCAGTACAGTCCCTTCTGATAAAACAGACCTCAAGTGAAAATGAATGAGGAGAGAGAAAGAAGCCCTTTTCAATATGATTAACCGAATAGTCTATTTAGAGGACATCACAGTGGAGCATGCGTGGGTGCCTTAGTGGGTAAATTGTTTAGTATGAAAACAAGAAGACCTGAGTTTGCATGCTCATCATCCATCTAGATTGCAGAGTGCATTTGTGAGCCAGAACTGGGAAGCAGGCACTGGCAGATCTTGATCACCTGAAACTGCAAGCTCCGGGTTCAGTGAAGAGTACTTTGTCTCAAACAAAGGTACGGTGCTGAAGTGATTGAGAAAGACATCCTAATGTCAAAAGCTGGCTTCTTTCCTCACCTGTGTAGGCAAACACACGACCCACACTCATACATTGACCACATGCTCGCCTGCGCATGTGCATGCGCATGAGCTCACACACACCTCAAACAAAGCAAAAAGAGGACACTATAACTGTAAACATATACACACCAAACCCTAAGACACGCAATTTCATAAATTACTAGATAAAAATTCATAGATTAACCCCAATATATTAGTTATTGTGTGATTTAAATACCCTACTCTCACTAATAGACAGAGCATCCTGATAAAAGATAAAGAAAAACAGAGTTAAATGACATTACGTCCCACTCAACTACTGCACAATATACATTTTTCTCAGCAACCCATGGAACTTTGTCCAAAATATATTGTGTTTTAGGACACAAAGCAAGTTTCAAGAAATACAGAAAAACTGAAACGATTTCTCCTGTATTCTTTTACCACAAAGTAACAAAGTTAGGAAATGACAGCAGATGAAATCTGCAGGAAGCGCACAGACTCATGGAGATCAAATAATAGTATTGAATGATGAGTGAGTTATTGAAGAAATCAAGAATGAAGTAAAAAAAATGCACAGAATTAAAGAAAATGGAAATACAACATACCTGGGTCTATGGGATACAATGAAAACAATTCTAAGAGGGAAGTTGAGAATTAGAATGATCTCAAATAAAAAAAAATAATAATGCACCTTAGAGACATGGAAAAACAAGAATGAGCCAAACTCAACAGTGGTAGTTATGAAGAAAGAATTAAGATCAGGGGAGATAAATAGGACATCTGCATCAACCACACCCAAGGACCAGAGCATCACGGAAGAGGGATCCCAAGGAAAGTAAGAGCAAGAAGGTGGGAAACATGGTGGAGGCTCGTCGTATTTTGAACACGACATAACTATTTACCATTCCCACTTAGGAACTCGCTGCAGCTCTGGTGATCTGTATTAAGCTCAAGCCAAGAAGATCAGTCCACATGGAGCACTAGTTGGATCCAGTGGATCCCAAAACAAGTGGAAAGACAGTAAAGTAGAGTTGGAACCAGTGTTGGGAGTGCCCAGGGAGAGTAGGAGAACGGAATTGGAGTAGGTGTGACCAGGATACCTTATTTACCGTTTGAAATTGTAACAATATAAATAAAAGGCACTCTGATTAAAAAAGATCATTGGAGAAATTAATGAAACAGAAAAGAACCAATGCAAAGAATGAATGAAATGGAAAGTTGGTTTTTTGAAAAAATAAACAAGATTAAAAAATATTTATTTATTTATTTATTTATTTATTTATTTATTTATTTATTCAGACAATGTCTCTCTATCTAGTCTTGGTTGGCCTGAAATTCACTAGGTAGACCAAGCTGACCTTAAACTCATAGAGATCCACCAGCCTCTGCCTCCTGAGGACTGAGACTAAAGATATGTGCCATCATGCCAAATTAAACCAACAAAAGAGAGAGTCTAAAGACCCAAACCAATACAACTGACATGAAAGCAGACAGCAATGAAATCCAAAAAATTATAAAGACATATTATAAAAACATATTCTGCCAGGCATAGTGGGATAGTCCTTTGATGACAGCCCTGTAGAGGCAGAAGTACTTGGTTTTCTGAGTTCAAGGAATCCTGATTTACATAGTGAGTTTCAGGCTAGCCAGGTATATAAAGTAAGACCCTGTCTCAAATATAGAAGAAAGAACCAAAATCTTTATTCCACTACTTGGGAAAGTCTAAAAGAATTGGATGAAATTCCAGATGAATATACCCAAAGTATTTGTTTTTCTTTAAATAATATATAATTTTAAATCGTGTGTGTGTGTGTGTCTGTGTCCATTCACAAAGCCCAGAAGAGGAAATTAGATCCCCTGTGACTGGAGTTACAGACGGTTGTGAGTCACCTGACACGGGTACTGGGAACCAATCTTGGGTCCTCTGTGAGAACAGTAAGTGCCTGAACCCCTGAGTCATCTTTCTAGCCATAATCATGTCCTATAAAAAGATCTGTAACCAGCAATGTGATTCAAATAACAACAAGAAAAATCTCCCAACAAAAAATGTCCGGGCCCAGATGTATTGTCTGCCTAAATTACCAAATCTTTACAGAAGTAAAACTGACATTTCTCAAACTAGCTGTTAAAACATAAAAAGAAAGAACATTTTCAAACTCTTTTTACTCAGGCTAGAAACAAATGCAACAAAGGCTAAGAATTCCAGACCCAGTCTCTCTCACACAGACACAAAAATTCTCAATAAAATATTTTAAAATCTGATTTGAAGAACATATCAAAAAGATCAGTCATCATGATCAAACTGACTTCATTCCAGCAATGCTGAAATGGCTCATTATTTGCAATCAATAAATGTAATGTATCATTAAATGGACTCAAGAACAGAAATCATATTATTATCTCAATAAGCGCAGAAACCTTTGTCAAAATCCGACATCTCTTTATGATAAAAAGAGCTCCAAATAGTAGGAATAGAGGTGATCTATCTCAATGTAATAAAGGCTATGTGTCATACAAATAGCCAACACAATGTTAAGGCAATTTGTAGAAGACGAGAGTTCATTTGGGCTTATGGTTCTAGAGGATAGGATCCGTAACAGTAGGGCAGAGGCATAAGGCAGTCGTGGCAGCTGAAGCAAGATGATGTGAGCTTACACCTTGAGCTGGAAAAATGCAGGATAGAAAGGGTGGGGACACTGAGAAAGGTGCCCGGGAGGCGGAGGCACCTGAGTTTGAAGTCAGCCTGATGTACATAGAAAGTTCCAGGCCATCCAGAGTCATATACTCAGATAGATAGATAGATAGATAGATAGATAGATAGATAGATAGATAGATAGATGGAGAGAGATAGACAGATAGACATAAGAAAACATACAACTGGAGTTTAAAATGGGCTAAGGAACTGAACAGAGAGTTCTCAAGTGAAGAAATACAAATGGCCAATAAACATTTTCAAGCGACCAACATCTTTGGCCATCATGCAAATACAAATAAAAACTACTTTGGGATTCCATCTCACCTTAATGATGATCTATGGCTATATATGGATATCTATGGCTATGACAAATGGCTCTCATGAAGAAAAACAAATGTTGACAAATTCTGGCTAGGATGTGGAAAAGGGGACCCTCATGCATCGTCGGTGTGACTGAAAACTGATGCGACCACCATTGTGGAGGTTTCTCAGAAAACTAAAGATAGAACTACCATTTGACCCAGCTCTATTGCTCCTGGGCATGCACTCAAAGGACATGATATCCTATCACAGAGATCATTTGCACATCTGTGCTTTTTGCTGCTCTCTTTACAATAGCAAAGAAATGGAATAGGCCTAAATGATTCATGTTTAAATGTTCCATTTCTATTTTCAAAAACCCAGGACATTATTTATTTTGGCCATTACTGCTTGCAACAGTCTGCTAAAATAACATACTTGGTGGTTTAAATAGTAGACATGTACTTTCTTAGAGTTCAGGAGGATGAAGTCCAAAATCAAGGGTGTAGCATCTGAGAGTTTCTGGCAAGACCTCACTTCTGTCTTGAAGGTGACCAACTACTTTCTGTATCCTTGTGTGGTCCCCCCCTCCTTGGTGCATAGAATAATATCTAGGGCTCCAAAAGCTTGTCTTCTTCCTCAAAATCCTATCACACTAGAACCACAAATTTAATCTTAATTACTTCCCTAAAATCTCTCTCTCCAAACACAATTACACTAGAAGTTAGGGTGCCAATGTATGAATTGGGCTTCTGAAACATTTCAGGCTATACTGTGTCCCTAATCTACTTGATAGGTGAGATATATTTTCAAGGTATTAAGGAGCATGCTTTTCTAAACTAGGTGGGGCATTTTCCTTTGGGTAAAGGTTACAAAGACCTATGCAGGTGTACCAGACTAAGAATGGCACTAAAAATACAAAGAAGGAAATGACGAAAGAATGAAATGGCAGATTCAACTATACCACTGAGAAGGTAGTAACCTATGAATCATGTAATTACAAAAGACATGTAAATAACAAAATAACAAATAACAAAATTATGGAATCAATCTTTACTTGCAAAAAGCTAAGTGTATATGCCCATTGATGAAACATTCTTATTGGAATGGATATAAAATTTATATGAGCAATCTATGCATGACTACAAGGGACTTACTTCAAATTCCATGACACAAATAGATTTAAAATGAGAGGATAAAAATATATTTCATGTGAATAACAACAGAACATAGTGAGGGAGCTCTATTAGTGCCAGAAAAACATATTTTTATGACAAAAATGTTACAAGAGATAAAGATGGATGCTTTACTAACCATGTCCATGAAAAAGCACCTAATATGGTGACTTATGCTTGCAATCCCAGCACTCAGAAGTCAGGGCAATTGACCAGTTCAAAGCCAGCCTAATCTAGAGTGAGACTCTGTCTCAAAACAATCAGAAATGGAGTTGGAGAGATGGTTCAGTGATAAAGAACACTTGCTGCTCTTCCAGAGGACCCAAGTTCTGTTCCCAGCCCTCATGTTTCGTGGCTCACAACCTCCTGTAATTCCAGTTTAAGGGTATCTAGTCCCCTCATCTGGCCTCCGGAGACACCTGCACACACAGTGAGACACATAAGGACAAAGACAAATAAATATTGAAAGGAAAAGAATGACTGAAATGACTATTAGACCCAATACTAACTGTTGAAAAGGATGCTGTTAAAGAGAAACTCAATCCTAATGCAAATGCTTTCGCATTGTAATGAGTGTGGCAGTCTCTTACACACTTAAAACCTTAGTCTGTGTATTCATTGACAGTCCAGCTCTTAGGAAGCTATAGAGAATAAAAATGTGTATTCTTCAAAAACTCTTCACCTGCATCTTTACAGCAGCTTTATGTACAACATTCCCAATTTGCTGACAACCCAAATATTTGTAGGTGAATGAGAAATGTCTCATGGTTGGAATACCATTCAGTTAAAAGAAACAAGTAATTGGAAACACACACACACACACACACACACACACACACACACACACACACAACTTGAATGAATTTCAAGAGGGAAATAAGACAATCTCGAAAGGTTGTGTTTACTGTATTTCTATTTTCATAACATTCTGAAAAGGCAAAACTATAGGGATAGAGAACAGACTAATGACTTCCAGTGGTTAAAGATGAAGAGAGTATATAATTATAAAAGAAGAGCACAGGGAATTTTTTTATAATGATGCAAATGATCTCCATACTCATTGTGGCAATGGCTACATAAATCTAGACCTGTGCTAAAAATCCATGGAATAGTATAGTTAGTTATACAGCCAGAAGAGTCAATTTTATGACAATTCAAACATAAGTTTGGATAAATTGAGATCTAAAGGAAATAAGAAGGCTCTGGGTCTGGAATATTGTGCCTGTAATAATCAGTTTCACTCAGGAAATTTAAAAAAAAAAGAGAGAGAGAGAATTAGCATGGTCTCTAAAATCAAGTAAAATAAGAATGGAAGCCATGGGAAAAAGACAAATGGGTAAAGCAGAAGGACAGCAAGAGTATCTTAGAAAGAAAAGCCAAGATGTGATATGGTGTAGACACATAGAAGTGGGAACGTGAGACATTAGTTACAGAAAAGGGATATGGCTGTGGGTCTAAATGAGTCCACAGCTGAGCTCACACAAATTTTTGTTCTTTAAAGGCGTGGTAGTTCCCTTCTATCTCCTTTAGTTGGGAAAGTGAATTGATTCTAATGGACACACGTGGGAGACAGTGCCAACCTTCCCCAGCTACTCTGCAGGCGCCCCAGCCCAACGTCACAGGATCCTCAAAAGTATGCCCTAAACTTGTAAGTTTTATTGGTATCGAAAGCAACTCCCTTTTTTAATCTTGTACAAGTTTGTTGGGAGTGAAAGCAAGATTCCCTGCTCTGTTATCGTCTGGTTGCTGTGTGCCAGAGCATGTCCTTGAATCAAATGAGTATCTGTAGTTAGGGGGTCAGAGTGGTTGTGTGAGCTCTCTTCCTCGTTTGACAGCAACAGAAGGTATTTTTTCTAGACCATGCCACAGCTGCAATGCGTGTTTCTGCTGCTCTAGGTCACCACTTACATTGGAAAATAACAATAAAAGTACTGGGAAATGCCACTGAAGGGCGTTCGGAAACTTTGGACTTAGTTGGGAAAACAAGTACAATCAAAGTGTGAGATGGCACAACTTTTGTGTACAATAAGAATTGTCTGCATCCTAAAGAAATTTGCTAGCTGAGCAGCGGTGGTGCGCATCTTTAATCCCAGCACTCAGGAGGCAGAGACAGACGGATCTCTGTGAGTTCGAGGCCAGCCTGGTCTACAGAGTGAGTTCCAGGACAGCCAGAGTTACAACAGAGAAACCCTGTCTTGGAAAGAAAGAAAGAAAGAAAGAAAGAAAGAAAGAAAGAAAGAAAGAAAGAAAGAGAGAGAGAGAGAGAGAGAGAGGGAGGGAGGGAGGGAGGGAGGGAGGGAGGGAGGGAGGGAAGGGAAGGGAAGGAAGGAAGGAAGGGAAGGAAGGAAGGAGGAAGAAGGGAGGAAGGAAGGAAGGAAGGAAGGAAGGAAGGAAAGGAAGGAAGGAAGGAGAAAGAAGAGAGGGAGGGAGGGAGGGAGGGAGAAGGAAAGAAAGAGTTAGAAATTTGGTAATTGACTGGATAGGCCTAGGACTCTAAGTTGTATACGAGGAATGGGCCACATCAAATGTCACCCAGCCAGGGAAATACCTAGATTCATAGGAAAATATCTTAATGAGTGGGTCCAGGCAGTTTAAGGAGATGGTGATACGCAAGACTTACATTCACACTGTGTGCTTTTGGGAGAACCAGAGCTTGTGTTCCTTTGTCTTTCTTCAGGGAAGAACCTATATGACAGAATGTTAAAGGATGTTTATTTTCAGAAGGCCTCTGACAGCAAAGAGAGACAGAAAACGGGAAGAAAGACATCAGACTCAGCGCACAGGAAAACAATGAAAGGAAAACTTTAGAAGATTCAGTTGGTAGAAACTTAGCCGGCCCTTTCTGAAAGGGCTATGGAAAGACAACACTGAAGCAGTATACTGCAGAGTGAATCCTTGGAATTGTCAAATATCAGCTATAGGAACTGTAATTCCCATGATTAAGAAACATTTCTTTCAATTAATTTTAATTATCAACCAGTCTGATCCCTGTGTTTCTGTTGTTGAACATTCTACATGGATCACATACCTTGTTGTGTTTCACTTAAAATTTCAGTAATATTTTAGAGTTTATAGAAGGTGCTCTTCATTCATATTTCCATCTGGGATCATTTAACCTTCTGCCTGAAGGAAATCCTGAAACATGTCTTACAGTGTCAGTTCATTGATTGATGAGTTTTCTTTTTTCCTCATTATAGGTTGTATTTTCTTGCTTCTCTGCACACCTGGTAATTTTTGATTGGGTGCCAAACACTGTGAATTTTACCTTGCTGGATACCATAGATTCTTATATTCCTATAAATATTGCTGAACTCTGTCTGGGATACTGTTAAGTTATTTGGAAACAGTCTCATCCTTTTGGGCCTTGCTATTGTGATTTGTTGGACAGATCCAGAGCAGTGTTTAGTCTAGGGCTAATTCTACCCCACTATTGAAGCAGAATCCCTCTAAGCATTTTACCCCATGCTCCATGAATTACAAAGCTTTCTAATCTTGCTGCTTAGGGACAAGCACCATTACTTCCGTGTGTGAGCACCAAGTGCTGTTACTTCTAATCTTTTGGGGTGCTTCTTTCCCTTGCCTTGGTTATTTTCCTTATATACACATGCTAGTTAATAGTCTCCTAAATGCTTAAGGACCTCCTCTTCATACCATTAAGGTTCTCTCTGCAGCTCTCTGTACTTCCATGATACAGTGTTCTTCAGGAATACTAGCTTCCAGTTCTTCAACTCAGGGAGTCTGCTAGGCTCTGAACGTGTCCTCTGTCCTGGCATCATTCAGAAACTATGTCAGGTTACGTAGTCAAGGAAATCGCTCAGCTCTCCTCACTCATATGACACTGCCTGGTGATCTCTGGACTTTGATGTTTGGTCTTGAGTATTGTGACGACCATTGTTTCAAAGATTCTTGTTTGTTCTTTTTTTTTTTTTCTGGCAAGAGAGTAAATCTAAAACCCTTTGCTCTATCTTGGTCAGCAGTGAGATTCACATTTGAGTTGAAGTTCATAAATCATCTAGTTCTAATGTTCTGGACGTCAACAAACGGCTGTGAGAAATTCTGATACCCATTTCTTAGAAATGTGTTGTTCTTCGTACTTTTTAGACTTTATGTTTTCCTAGAATTTGCAAAATCAAAGATTTCCATTCATGCTCAGAACTGGTGAGTCTTCATTTTGATATTTAATTTTATTGTAGAAACCTTGAAAAACAACATTGCTTAATAGTACCTGTAGATACTTGTCTTGGGAAATAGAACATGTTTTAAGATTTTTAAGCCCCAAGGTTTTTATCCCTATCATTGTATTTGTAACTGTTTTGTTTGTTTGTTTTTGGCTTCGGGTCCCCAACCTTGGGATTGCTTGGTTATTTGGGGGCCTTTGTTTAAATTTGTTTTTTATTTCGGTTAAGAATGTCATTGGGTTTTGCTGAGGTGTGCATTGAATCTGTAGCTCACTTGTATTAGCTCCTGCCTCCAGGTTCCTGCCCTGTTTGAGTTCCCTCAGTAATGAACTCTGCTATGAAACTGTAAGCTGAAACCTGAAAGCTGTAACCCTTTCCTTCCTAAGCCGCTTTTGGCCATGATGTTTCACCTCAGCCATTGAAGCCCTGACTAAGACCGGCGATGAAGAACTAGACAAAAATGTGTTTTCTCATTTCTCAAGTGGCCTGTATCTCAGGATGAGTAGGCAGAAAGAGTTCACAGCTTATAAACTGAAGAAAACACACAGGTTCAATCGTAGCAAGCTCTGAGCACAGGTACGATGATAACGCAGAGAAGTTGTGTTTTTACATTGAGTGGCTAAAGAAGGTCTCGTGTAGTAGGTGAAACTTGAGCAAAGATCTGAAGGAGATGAGATGGCAAGCCAAGCATGTACTGTGTGGGAAAAGCGTAGCCCAAGCAGAGAGACCGTGCATGCTCACAGGTGCAAAGCTGAACCTAGACAGCTATGAATAGCAAGGCAGCTTCTGTGCTTAGAGAGGGTACAGCAAGGAAGGCTCCGCTGGAAATGAGGGCAGACAACCCACGAATTGAACAGAGGGATTTTATTCAGACGGACACTGGAAATCGTGAAAAAAAAATATGAAGCAGAGGAATATGATAACACTAAAGCTTTACCGAGATCACATTGAGTACTGTTCAGAAAATGAACTGGTAGTGTGGAAAGGGCAAGGGACAAACTATACCAACCTGCCTTGAGGGTTAGTCATAGTAAAGCTAGTAAGAAGTCACTGGATTATGGGCATCTTTGGAAGGTACAAGTAATGGGACGTGTTGATGAATCCCTGTTTCGTTGTTGTTTATTATTATTATTATTATTATTATTATTAATTATTATTTTATCTGTATTGGCAATTTGCCTGCATGTATGTCTCTGTATCAGTTGTGTGCCTGGTGCACTTAGAGGTCAGAAGAGAAGATTGGGTTTCCTGGACTTGGAGTTACAACTGGTTGTGAGCCACCGTGTGGGTGATGGGAATCAAACTTTGGTCCTTTGGAAGAGCAGCCAGTGCTCTTAACTTACTGTACTATCTTTCTATCCCTGTGAATCACTTCTGAAGATTCTAGTAAAGACATGACCTAGGGTAACTTTAGGTATCAGGTACTAGAGCAACTGAAAGGACAGAATTGTTATTCCTGACATAGATAGAAAAAAGCTAGGAGCAACAGTGTTGAGGGAAGTATATCAGACGTTTTGGGCATGTGAAGTTTAAGCTGTTGACTAGATAGACAAGCGGTGATACTTGGTTGAATATGAATGTGTAGTTCTTTGGAGAGGTCTGAGCTGCGCAAACAAAAATAGTACTTGGGGCTATTATCATGAGTGATAGCATTTGAAAAAAGAAGACGCTCCAAGGTTGAACTCTGCAGAATTCTAATATTTAGAAGGCAGGGAGGTAAAGAAGAAATTAGTGTAGGGATTTGCAAAAGAGCAGTTAGAGAGGTGGAACAGGGCGTCCTGCAAGCCAGGTTTAAAGAGGACAAAGCGATACATTTTGTCAAGTGCTGCTGATGGGTTAACTAAGATAACCAAGAATGAATTGCTAAAATCGAGGAGGTCATTGATGACTTTGATAACCACAATGTCAGTGGAGGGACAGACTCAGAGAATGAGTGGCAATAGTTCACGAGAGAACGGCATGAATGAACTTAGGGCAGGGAAAAGATCACTTTCAAAGACTTTTGCTGCAAACAGAAAAGCAGGGGTGGTATATAGAACGAGAGAAGGCACATAGAGAAATGGACTTTACTGTGTCATGTTTTTCAACCAGAAGAGATATTTGAGTGTGGGGAAACTCAGGCAAAGAAAGGAGAATTGATAATATAAGGGAAAGAGCACAGAAATGTCGGAGGGATATCCCCGAACAAGGGAGAGGTCATTGCCTGCCATGTATAAGCTGAGGATCTCTGCTAAGAAGGGCCAGGACGATGTATCCATAGTAACAGAAAAGAAGGCTGAATATAATGGGCTATCAGAGAAGCCCATATTATGAACTTCTGAAATAAAGCTCTCTGATGGCTTCTATTCTCCCAGGAAAATGGTCATCAAGACAAATAACAGAGAGTACGTGTGGAAAGGATGGCGTGGGCTTTGAGGAAAAAAGACAAGGTGGGAAACATCGGTCTGTGGTGACAGGATGAGTTCTTTAGGGGAAGGGGTGGGGATCCACTCGTGTTCCACTGCGTAGCTAGAGTAAGATAATGCCTCCAGATTGTCGATTTCTCTATAGCCATATAATCCAAGTTTGGGGCTGCATAATATATATATATTTCATAAAAACTGATGGAAAGAGAACTTACATTATCCACTAACAATATTAACAGATTATTTTCGATGCAAAGTGGTATTGAAAAGTAGCCCCACAAACAAATCTCCATAGGACATCATGTCTGAGCCATACACCTGGCTGGCTACATTCTTACTAGTTAAGGTAAAAACATTTCAGAAGATTTGATTGTACCTAATTCCCTCCTTCACAACTCCATGCTAAGCGATTTCTTAATCACTCCTGGACGGTTTCTCCATTTTATATGGACGGATTGACTCCTTCATCTGTTAATTTTCTTGTTATTTTAATAAAATACCCGAAAGAAGCAACTTAATCGAAGAAAGATTTATTTTGTCTCATGACTTGACAGGATAGAGTCCATCTTTCAGGAGTTTTATCATTTACCCAGTAAGTATCCATGTCTTATATGCCCAGGTATAAGTAAGTATCTTAAATTAAGTTGCTTATACCTAGGTGTATCGGGAAGTAGGCAGGTCATGGGAAGCAGGGTTGGGTTATAAGACATGAATATCCACTCCCGTCTCCATTCAATTAGTGATGGGTGAATAGCTATGGTATCTTGACCTTAGCCTCTTCCTCCTATCTCTTTTAGGCTATGACTGCTCATGTGGGAGATGTTTTCTCATTACACGTTTCCATAGCTTAATATGATAAAATATCTTCCAATGGAGTAGACACGAGGATTTTTATAAGGCAGATAGCAGGGTGGGATACAGATTCTTTGCTTCTCGAACCAGAGCCTGGTTATATTAATAGCTTTGACTAGTAAAGAAGATTAATTTGATGTCTATTTACCTGATCTGTGAAATGTCTCCCACAGGCTTATGTATGTGAGCGCTTGTTTATGAGCTGGTAGCATCGTTTCAGAAAAGCACAGCGTTGTTGGAACGTGTAGACTTGCTGGAGGAAGTAAGTCGACAGGATTTGAGGTGTTATAGTTCAGCCCCACTTTCGGTTTGCTCCCTGCATCCCGGTAAACCAAGATGTGAGGGGTGGAGAGGTCCTAGCTACGCACTGCTGGCACCACAGAGCCAACTCCTACCATGGTTTTCCCTCAATGGTGGACTGTATCCACTCAAAGTTGAAGCCAAAGTAAACCATTCCTCTCTTGCTGTTTGCCAGGAAAAATAACTAACGCAGCGTTCGTGATATAAATATGGAACGGAGAGGCAGGGATGACAGTCCAAGCAGCATAAGATCTACCACAGCCTCATTGTATTATGAGCACACCTTCTGGAGGTGAGTTATTACTTCAATTGTTAAACACCGTCATTGCAAATAAACATTACAGTGCCTTTTCTACAATTTCACTTGCCAAAACACGGTGCAGATTCGTTAATATGTGACTAGATCCATCCCCTTAAGAGATGCGTACGATGTGTTCGCGTTAAATCAAAGCCCCCATCACTTCTCCCTCCCAACTTCAAGGATTCTAATTTTAGACAGTGAGTCCAATTAGTGATGCCAGTACGTTATGGCTCTGCTGTCCACTAGACTGTGGGCAACATATCCAGCCAAACCTTATTTTCAATGTTTCGTATCAATCATCTCATTCAATCTCCGTAATAACTTCATGAGCCAGGTAGTATCGTTATCTCTATAGCGCAGATTCGGGATCTTAGGCGACATTAGATATGTTCGTCTTAGGTTACACAGTAAGATGTCAGAGCAGAATTCCAGCCAAGGAACTCAGAATTGTAAAGCTTGCCTTTTTAAAGCTTTATGTTTTATGCTCTTACAATTGCCTATGTATATATCTGTCTAATGTGTATGCGTGCATACCACAGTGTGGGTGTAGAGGTCAGAGAATAACTTTAAGGGACTCAGCTGTCTTCTAGTACATATACCCTGGGGGTTGGGCTCAGGTCCTCAGTCTTGATGAAAAGCACCTTCTGATCCATCTTGGTGGCCCCAGCCTACCTTGTAAATCATTAAACAATAATGGCCAATAGCCAGTAACCGAATCCTAGTCCTCAGTTAGTGGTTTCTTTTATCCTTTCCCATTGCATGAAATAAAAATTATCTCTGATAGACAAACAAGGATACCAAGGCTGAAAGACATGAATGCATTTGTTCAGGGTCTCAAAGTGATCAAATAGTAGAGACGAGTGAAATCTGCACTCATTTTAAAGTGAATTATTTTCAATGCTATTCTTTTTTAGAAGACCAAGGTGCACAGGCTTCAATATTTTCAGCTTCATTTTATTTATCACTTTGATTGTTGCAGTGTCTTCAAGACAACATCCTAGCATCTTTTTCTTCAAGTATTTTAATTAGTTATTTGAGAACTTTGTACACCATTCTTTTATCGTATTCACCCCTCTCCACAAAGTCTTCCCAGATCTACCCCCTTTTCCTACACACCTGAATTTGTGTGCTCTTTTTAAAAAGCCATCAAGACTAATTTGTGCTGCCCAAAATTGTGCCACACCCTTGTACTGTGGAATTATTGGCTTACAAGGGGCTATGTTCTTAGAGAAAGCTGTCTCTTCCTCTCGTAGCAGCTAAGAATTGGCAATCCTTCCTCCACTAGGGGTGGGACTTACTGCCCACCTTCACTCTCTGGGCTGGGATTTGGTCTGTGTCACGCTTCCACAGGCCTTGTACACAGAAAACAACATCTTTCTTTGTAGCCTGGGTGGTTGACTCAAAACTCACGACCTGGAATGCTGGCATTATTGGTGGCTGTCACCACATTCATTTAAAAAAATGATGAAATGGAGCTTCAGAGAGTGATCTGCCTTGTCCAAAGTCACAAGTTTCACTAACTTATATGTGAGTATATTCTAGGAAGCAGAGAGTGAGCCCTGCCAATCCCAACAGTCTCCTATACACTAAGAAATTTTGCTGTCCTCTTCAAAAGGTACACACTACACTCTTTGTCTCCTGAGCTCCAGTGGAGGCAGTACAAATATCTGGATCCCTTTGGAAAGTTTTTACAGCATCATGATGGTCACTTTCTGTGTATGAGTCACAGGCCCGTACTGTGTTCCCTTCTCTGAAGTGAAAAAATAAACACTGTGTGGCTTGGGTGAAATTTTAACTAGAAAATTCAACTTGAGCAAAATTGGAAGTTATGAGCAGCTCTGAAAGCACAGGGCATGAAAGTCTAGGCTGGTCTTCACTCATGAACTGACAGAGACTGGGATGAAAATGGAAGAACGCTCTCTTCTCGTTTCTCTCTCCACTTTAGCTCAAATTGTTCCTACAAGTGGTTGGCGTGGATCTTGGTAGCCTGTTCTTTGGGGTTTGTGGAACTCTCGAGAAATGAATTTAAGGCGAGGGGGCTGGTAAATTTAAGCCATGAACTTTAAGACCTCTGCTGAGGCTTCAAATCAGATCTCTTTGCTGATCACACAGTGTGCGAGGCTCCTTATAGAAATCAAAAGATCAGGGCTGGAACTGTTCAGTGCGTGCTAAACACCCACGAAGACCCACATTCCATTTGTAGCGCTGCCAAAGTATAAAAATAAAAAGTTAAAAAGAAAGCCCCCAGGATCCTATAACCCTGAGGGCTCAAGTACATGCGTCAGCTCTCATCTCGTTAATAGTAAGTGGGGACATGGACTTCCCAGCCACTGACATCAAATGTGTCCATCCACTGCTCATCCAGTTTCAGGATCTGTGCTAAGAGGCACAGATTACACGACTGAAAACCGCAGATGTTTCCAGAGTCTCCTGGAATTCATGCGTGAGTGGTTCCTTAGCAGTCAGACAGGAAGACAATTGAGAAGGGGACAATGAAACTGAACTCAGGGGAGGTCATACCAGAGAGGAGAAGCACTGTGCAGAGAATACAGGCCTCATGGAGTAGTTCTGGCAAGAGGGAAGATATTCTAAAGAGGTGCTTGTGTTTTCCGCCTTTGGCCGACATACTCGTGAAATGATGGTCCCCAAGAACTTCGAATTTCCCCCAGGAATCTCTTCCTGGAGAAGGAAAAGCCTGAAGCCTGGTGTCAGTTGGAGTGGGGACTTGTCTCCCAGGAAGAGATTTCAGGCATTTCCGACATCTTGCCAGACCACCTTGCTGGAGAGACTGGAGATGATCATAATGGGTTGGGACCGTACTTTAACCAGGACTACTTAGTCGTACATACCTCACATTCTCTATTTAAACCTAAACATCACGTGAATACCCCCAAGACGGAGTTGGAAGGGGTCTCTGAACTTCTTTGGTCCTTTTCCCAATGTGGTCATATTGAATAAGTCTCCTTGTCTTTGCTTTATACTAACATTACTAATAGAATTGTTGGAATGGGTGGCTGAATCCCTATTCAGCTGTCAGGGTCCTGCTTTGACCCTAACTTGGGTAACAGTCACATTAAGGCAGGCCATAAAGTCAGTAAAAGCTGAAGGGACTTAGGAAGGGAAAGAAATTCCTGATTCTAGGGTAAGCTTGCCCTCACCAATAGCTGAGAACCAGACTCTTAAATACAAATGACAAAAGTCAAGGTTGTCCACAAATACAGCGTTCTCTTTCCAGGCGATTCTCGAAGAAGCTAAGAGCGGTAAAGTCTGCGCTTAAGTAGGGGTGCAATGTCTGTGACCTTTGACTTTCACCTCATAGGCACCCCTCTCTTCTTGAAGCTGAATGATGCTCCTCGGAAAATCACTTCTTCATTTCATTTACAAAAGAAAACTCTTTACAATAGGAGAAATAAGGAAAACACTCAAATACTTTTTCATTTGAAAACCTTGATTAAGTTTACAGCCTTGCTTTAGGAGTTTACAGCTTTGTTTTATCTTTAAATTCTCAGCTGCATCCTACATTCTTTGAGCAATGTGATCCCAAGAGCCACAAAGACTCTCTCATACACACAGACACAGACACACACCAAGATAGAAAGACAGACAGATACACACATACACACACACCAGGCTTGGGAAGGAGGCTAAGAACTATTGTAATTTGCTGTTTGTTGTTTTGATGCCTGTGTGTCTGCGTGTGTATGTCCCTGTCGCTCTCTGCTGCTCTCTCTTGATACAGGGTGTCTCACTAACCTTGGAATTTGACATTCAAGGCTAGGCTGGCTGGCCAGCAAGCTCTAGCTAGGCAAGTCTGCTACCACTGAGCTAATCCCTCCTATCTTAGACGTGAGTCTGTCTCTTGAGAAGCCTGCACCCATGTCTTAGGTGTATATATTCTTTTTCTAAATATCTCTTTTTCTAAGCATCTGTGTTCAAATCTGAGCTGTGTGCTACCTCCGTGTCACTACTTGATAAACTCACCAAGATTGTTTCATTTTCACTTATCCTGAAATTCTTTTTTTCTTTTTCTTTGTTTTTTTTGTTTCCTTCTTTCTTTTTATCTTTTCCTTTATGCAGGGTCTCTCTATGTAGTCCTGGGTGCCCTAGATTATCCCAATAATTTCTGCCTTGGTCTGAGCATGATTAGACACTGGAGTGTATCCCAACTGGAGGGATCAGTATAGATCTTGTAGAATCTAATCTCTATCTTAATACATATTTAAAAATAACTACTGGGGATTGGGGAGATGACTTAGTGGGTAAGAGGGTTTGTTGTGTAAGCATGAGACTCAGTTCAGATTCCAGTACCCACATAAAAAGTCAGGCGTGGCCACTTGTGTCTATAACCCCAGCACTGTGGAGTGGAGGGAGACTGGAGGATCACTCAGGCTTGCTCGTTTCTAGTATAGCTCCAAATTCATTTAGAGACCCTCAAGAGAATAAATCAGGGAGCAATAGAACACGACACAGAATGGATGGTCTCCTCTGGCCTGCACTTACAAGAAGGGGTGTGGGCACTTGGAAAAAGAAACCTATCAGCACAAAACCACACACACTCATACACAATACATATACACCAAAAAAAAAAAAAAAAAAAAAAAACTAACCAAAATCAGTAAGTAACTTCTCCTATAAACCTGAAACAAAAACCCTGGTGTTTAGACCTGCCAAACATGAAATTAACAATGTAATAAAGGTTTGAAAAAAAAAGAGAGAGAAGGAAGGAGATTTATCGTAAGGTAATATTTTTTGATCTGAAGGCTTGGCAAATTACACAAGAGGATAAACATGCCCCCCTCCCATTTCTCAAACTTCGACCAGACAATAATATCTCAGCTGTGACACTCTGCTCTGCAATGAAGTCATATATGGATCTGCTTCCCCAGCCCATCAATGCAACCTTTCAGAAAAGGCCATTTCACCCTAGTCAGAATGTGATAGAACTCTAAGCCTAGACAGGACATTCATGGATTTTGCCCATTCTTACTACCAGGCATTAGAAGCATGGGCTTTGCAATAGAAATGATTGACTTGGGCCGTGCTACGCAGCAGCTGTGAGACCCATGACAGTTAACTTCTCCGTCCTCTATATTCTGATACATAAATTGGAGATAAGACCTACTCCCCAGGACTAGGATAATGTCTGAAAGCGGTAAATGGCGGTTACTACTGTTAGTGTTCTGGGCACCCTGCCAACTGTTTCAACATTCTAGTGATGTAACTATGGCCATTCCAATGATGCTGCCACTGTCATCACACTTGCTTCAGGAATCTCCAAAGGTGAGCATCCCTTCCCTTCACTGAGTCGCTCCCTGATAGCCAGCCTAATGTGATTTTCTTTTTATTAAGGAAGATATTCTGAGTACACTGACTTGGCCTGATTCTCCTTTGCTGCAGAATAAGGTCTAATGGAGAAGGCCAGAGGCTATCAGTGAAGCTTCCCGTCAAGTGCCTTTCCGGATGTCCCTAAACCAGGAGCCCAGGGACCCCAGCTGCCTTTCTAGCGAGTCCGTATCAGCATCCATGCTAAACAGCCTGTTTCCATGTTTTTAATCAAGCTTTGCTGAGAGTCTTCCTCGGTCACCTCTCTAGGATGTTCCTTATGCAGGTAAGAGTGGAGGGGACCCCCTACTTATTATAAAACCCTTAAATAAGAAACAGTATTGGGCGCCACTGTGAGCCCTGTTTCAGTAATTCAGATAAACTCTGCCGCTTCTTAGAACAGTTATGGACCTCTGATTTGGGGCTTAGGCAGTGTGCAAGCCTGCCAGTCTCACTGTCACCAGTTGGGGGGGAGTCTCAAAACAATGGAGTTGGGGGGAGGTTTGCTTAGACATACAGGTTTGCTTAGAGACCTGGACCTTGGCAAACAACTGACTCCCACAAACAACTGACGCTCACGCAGTTGTTGAGACACCTGAACATACTCCGACCTCTAGCTTCTGCGTCCCTCACATTTCCCCATCAACTAATGCAAACAATGGATTCTGGGAAGTGTTTCTAAGCAGTGTGTAGCGGGGGAGGGGAGCACGGGGGGCCTGCTATGCCTCATCATCTCCAGTTTATGCGAGGTTAGATACCTGAGTGAATTTTATACTTGTCTATATGATACCCCCTAAGGGCCAAATAGATTAAAAAGGTTTTTTTTTTTTCCTCCAGTATGATTTCTTGAGTTCCTTTTTCACAGCTCTAAGAATTTCGCACTATGAGTAGGCCTCAGGGTATCTGCCAGCTTCCTGCTGGGGGCTACTCTGTGATGTTTCAATCATGGCAAAGCACAGGGGAGACGGGAAAAGCAGGCACAAGCACGCTCTCACAATAACTGCACGCGCGCACACACACACACACACACACACACACACATACCAGAATAAAGCCACTCTTCTCATGTTTATTCTCCCAAAGCAACATTTCTAAACCCTTAAGAACACTCAGACAAAAGACCCTCAACAGCCAGTGTTTGATGTCCGGAATATGCAAATCAGCATTACTAGATTCCTCCCAAGGTAGTCTCATACATATCTGAAGCAAACATACTTGAATAGAATTTTTTCATGTAGAGATGTACAGCCAAAGGGAAGTAAGTTGGTGTACACAGTTGTGAGCATGTGTACATATGCACACGTTTCCGTACAATTGCGCCACAAATATTATTCCAGTGGTACTCACAATTATATGAAAGAAATATATAAACACATAACTAAACTTAATGTTGTGCTTCACTTACTGAAAAGAGAAGAAAACTGTAAAAGCAGGACTCCAGTGAGTTTAGTGAAACATGGATGCCAACAGGAATGTCGAACAAGATAAATAGCAGGAGGTAGAGCTGCTGGCTACTTTAAATCCACACAAGTCAGGAAACGGCACGTGCCAGTGTGGGCTCGGCATTCTCATCTCCAATCGCACGATTCTCCTCATTGGTGTTGTCTTCATGATTCCATGAAGCCATTAAACTGATTCTTCCCTGTGGCTGTAACACCTAATTGCTTAGTTCTTCCCCTGTCTTTGGAATCATGAACACATGAATTGATCACGAAGAATTCTCTTCCCAGGTCACAAATCTGTGGCCAGCTAACGTAGCGGTGCTCTTCTCGCTTCATGAGTCTCAGCTAAGCTCCTTCTAGCAAGTTGAATTCCTAGCTCTGGGAAGCAGCAGACCAGAGTGACAGCAAAGGGCTCAGGCTTCGTGTTCAGATGGATTAGAAGCCCGCTGGCTAGGTGTATGATGTTCAGCAAGTCACTTAACTACTCCATGTCTTGGTTTCCCTTTTCTGAAAACCATACCTTACAAAGAGCATTTAGGTCACGAGATGGTGCCGTGGGTGATGATATCACCTAATGGGAAGCACCTGGTCCAGAATAGGCATTCGGGGAAGTGTTAGCTCTGCCACCACCACCACCACCACCACCACCACCACCACCACTCCTTCAGTATGATGAAACCGTCCAGAGGATCCTAACGCAGAACACTACTTCCACAAATTCCTGGAACACTCCATTTCTAAGATCCATGGAAATCAAGAGATGTCTTTCTGACCTCTGTGTCTAAACTTGGAGATCCACTCCAGTTGCTCTCCTGTGTCTCAAGTTTTCCACAATTATGCAAATTAATTCTCAATTGATCCTGTCGGTGACATGCTTAATGGCCTGCACAGAGAGGAAAGGGCAAGATTCTGGTCCTCTGGATACACTAATGAAAGGCGCTGTCTCTTACTGCGATCACAACCACAGTGCCTTTGAGTTCCTCAGAGACACGGGAGCTGATGAGAAATCAAAACTGATGGCAACTGCTTACTACATCTGGGAGCACAGTGTCAAAGCAACTGACCTATATCTTAAGAAAACAAATCTCAAGGCTGTCTCACCCTTCCCTTCTTTGTACCAATTCCCATCCGCACTGGGGAAGAGGGTGGCTGTTGTTCTACGAGCTTCTGGAATATTCTTCTGTTGTGCCTGGCTCTGAGGAATCTGCCTCTGTCTCGTGGCCTTCTCTGCTAGCATGTACCTCTTGCTTCTACAAAGTTGCTCTGATTTCAGCCCCGTCACACTCCATTCCCCTCTGTTGAGGCTTGACTCTTTTGATGAGGTAAAAAGAAGAGGTCAGAGGTACAAGTCACTCGAGACAAGCAGTTCTACTATAGAGAAGCATATACCTGCTTTGATTCACGTAGCTCTGCTTTCATTTTTCTCCCTAAAATCATACCCCATCGTCAAACCTTACTACTCTAGTAGCAAGAAAAAAGCTACGATGGTAGAAGCGGAATAAAAACACAGGGCAAATGTATGAGCAGCACGAACGTGGACTTGATTTTTTTTTTTTTTTTATAAAAGAACAGGGATACAAAGTGGGAATGGGTTAGACCTGGGGGTAGCTGGGAAAGGGCCAACTTATGATCCAAACACATTGTATGACATGTCAAAGAACTAATAAAAACAATTGTAAAAGACTGGGCTAACTAGCTAAGAGAACCCACACTACAGCTCCAGAGCCCTGCATCTCAATGATGAAAAGCCCATTTGAGCTTCTCTTGGTGTATGTGTTGTCAGAACTCCACTCTTAGCCTTTGAACCTTCCACTCTGCTCAGGCCAAGTTCCTACTACACCGTTGCTCAAAGATTTCTTTCCAGAGCAGCAGAATCCAGAGCTGTTTATATGGGCAGCAATCTGCAAATGACTGTGGGATGTGGCTCCGGATTTGGTGTCTGAGCACCATGACTCCTTGGGAGGAATAATTCTCAGATTATGTGATTTGCACCACATGGGGATTCTCCCCATGATGGTCAGCCCTTTGTGCTAGTAGCCACCTTAATAGCACATCCCATGGCCAGTTATTTCCTTCATAACCCACTACTCACCCCCACATTATCTGCAGTTCCCAGACAATCTAGGTTTATATGAACCCCTTTCCAAGAATCTGCTTCCCGAGGAGCCCAAGTGCAGACTCCATGATGATCCATGAGTCCATTTAGAAAGAGATCAAATGAGATGAGTGTTTTCAAAAATGGTCCTTGCCATTTTATCATAAATCATAACCAACCGAGGCATTAGCCAAGTGGCATAAAGACAATAACTATAGGATGAAGATTGCTCCATATTCTTATTTTTCTATTGAGAATATCAGTCATCCAACTGTAAGGGAGAAATCCCTATCTTACTCCGAAGTAGGAAATCTGAGAGCAAGGGTCTTTTTCATAAATGAACAAATTAGTGGGATTAGGGAAATTCACTCCTAATCATAGAAAAATGTAAACATTTTCTGCATATGTCAAATGAATTGTCAAATACCCACCAAGATTTGTTTTAAAAGTTGTTTGAAATTAATTATTAAAGATAAAGATTTCTGGAACATGCTGACTATATATATATATATATATATATATATGTATATATATGTAATATATATACATATATTATAAATGGAAGTATATGATATCATACTCTACAGCAGATGAAACATAAAATTAACAAAGAAAAAAAACATTTGTTTAGACCGTTTACTACATATTTAACGTGCATTATGTCACCTAACACTCACAGCGAGCCTGAAAATTTATTATTTTGTTATTGTTGTTCTTCCTATATTATTATTATTATCTCTGTGCCATAGGTAGAACCCAAGTGTACAGAAATGCTAGGCTAGTACTTTACTAATGGCTATAACCCTGACCCTGAGGCATATTTTTTATATTATTGTCATTATTATTATTATTATTATTATTATTATTATTTGTGTGTGTGTGTATGTGTAAATATTCATGCTGTGGAGTTTGTATAGTGGTTAGAGGACAACTTCTGGGAATCAATTTTCTGTTCTCTAATCTTCTGTGCCCCATATCTTTATTTATTCATACCTACTAATTTCAATAAAGACCAACTGTTAAATGAAATGTAATTTTGCGGATATGTACATGTGTGTGCATATATGTGCATGTTTGTTGGGAGACACACCTGTGTGTTCAAATGGAGACTAGAGGTCCACCTCAGATGTCACTCTTCAGGTATAATAAACCTTGATTTTTTTTTGAGACAGAGCCTCTTCCCGGCCTGGAACTCCTCAATTAGGCTAGACTGGCTGGCCAGAAAGACACAGGGATCTATCTCTGACCCAGCAGTACCAGAGTTGCAAGAGCATGCCAACATGCCTTACTTTTCAATGGCTTCTGGGTATCAAAATCAGTTCCTTGTGCTTGAACAAGATCAGGATATCTTCTGAGCTACCTGTTCTGCATTCTAAATGTGATACGCTGTTTCATTAACCATGTTTTAAAAATCCAGTTACAAGCAACAAAACTTCAGAGACCCTAAGGCTGGTCCAAGGTGAATAAAACATAGGTGCCATATTTATAATGGATAGTGCACCACAGACCCACTTACATTGAAGATCTCTAGCACTTGGCTTTTTGTCAGAGTTGAATCCTACAGAGTTTGTACTCTTAGTATGGCTTTTGAGTTTCAAGTGGTCTCACCCGATTCATAATGCATTTCAGAGCCTAGCTCTCAATAAATGAAAAGAAACAAATGTATTGGGTCTCAACATCTCTTTCTGACTGGTTTTCAGGCTCGAGATTCACTTGAAGTTGAAAGTGCAAATCAATACTTTCACCCAGTTTTGAGATCACCACTCCCCGTCCTCTTCAGTCAATGGAGAAAAGTTCTTGCCTTCATTCCTTTTAGTTCTGAGGCCTGGGTATTTTTCAAGATGTTCATTTTCAGGGTCTTTACATTACTGTGTGCTTTGTGTGCCTAGGTACTGACATCCGGTCCTTCTCCCTTAGAAGTGCTCCATGCCTTCTCTCCTTCTTTCCTTTGTTCACGGTGTTCCTATAGCTGGGGAGACTACCCATCTGCGTCCTGACTTCTTCAATGACTCTTGTCCTGGGTTTCTGAAGCTTGCCTGAACCGAATGCTCGTGCTCCTCCAGCCCACCTCCAGAAATTTGGAGTACTTACCACAGAATATCAGGGACTCTAAACTTGACTAGGACCCCCAAATCTGGTGGCCATCCCAGCCTGAAGCTGTTAAAGGAGCAGAGAGTCCTGACAGGTCACCATCACCCTGTGTCAACTGGAAGGCTGATTTCCATCGTGTGCCTGTAAATATCATACCTGTGTTTTGTTTGAATGCGTTGAACCCAGCAGGATCCCCCCAAACCAGTTCAGACAGCATGGGAAGAGCCCTGCCCTTACCAGTCCATGAGTAAAATGGCCAGTCTGGCCTGTAAATATAATTTGGCCCTTTTGGTGAGGCTCAGTTGCCTGTAGAGACATGTTGTCTCCCAGCACACCCAGCAGACACAGCGTGGAGAGGAAGCAGGCAGGCAGACAGCATTGACATGGAATGTGCACCTCCACGGAAGGCGCTTTATATGAAGGTGAGACTAGCCTTTTTCTTTTCTTTATTTTTTTTCTCTTCTTTTTCTTTTTCTTTTTTTTCTTTTTTTTTTTTTTTTTTTGAGGCAAGTTCTCATATATCCCACTGGCCTCCAACTCATTCTGTAGCCACTATGACCTTGAACATCTGGTCCTTCAGTCTGCTTCTACTTCCCAAGTGCTGCAATTCTTGGCACATACCGTTGCCCTTGGTTTATGAGACTAGACCCTTAGGGAGAGTCCTGTTGACTCCCCCAGGAGGAGTAGTGATGCGGCGTGTTGGAATGAGCTGGCTCTGGGCTATTTAGAAAATCCAGTTGTTCGGCCTGAGCTAAGCCAGCTCTCGGCATACATGGCAGACAGTGTTCACACGTTCACACGTTCTTCCTGCATTGTCTTCAGAAAACTGGCCATACCTTTGACAGACTTCTGGGATATAAGAAAAAAAAAAGCATAATCTTGTCCATTTGCCTGAGGTTCATTTTCACTCCCAGTTGAGAGAAGATTAAGTCTGACACTCTCCTCTGGCCACTATTGAACCTTCAGCTTGAAATTTGAGCTCCAGGTGGTTGGAATCCTAAGTGTTTCTGCTGATGGGCTAGCCTAGCCCAGCAGAGGGGCTCCTTCCCATTACAGTTTCCTTTCAGGAACACACGCCATCACTTGCCTGGCCACTGGTATTTTCTGATTGCCTGATCGAACATCATCTGATGGGTTCCCAACCTCCGCTTCAACCCCCAGGAGTCCTCATCACAGTCCAGACTCCCACCAATTCTGTTGAAATGATAGCTCATAAGTAACAGTTGTTTTCAGGCCTATAAAAACATTTCTGCAAGTAAAAAGTGGCTAGCCTGTTGATCTCATTGGCTTCCGATATGTTGACATTTTTATTCAGTGCAGTTGAATCACGTTTGCTAATGTAGCATGACTGTATGGATTGACAGCAGCAAGGATCCATGTTCCCTAAAGCATAACTTCATACAGTAAAGGGCAATTCAAGCTCGATTGGTTTCCTTAGCAAAGGTGTGGATGTTTCCCAGACATCAGTACCCGTGAGGAGACCCCTCCCATTTTGAAGGCACTGTCTGTAAGAAAGAAAAGAAACCTTTGAATAATCTGAAGTGTGTGAAATAAGGTTAGTCACCGGATTTCCTGCCACCAGAGCACACAAACAAACTTTCCTCACTTCCTCTTTTTGAAAAGTTCGGTTTAGGCTCACCGACATAGCTGCTTTTGTTCCAGTGCTAACTGTCTTCACCCCGTTGCCAAAGGTTACATAGGGTTGACAGTGCCTCAAGCTCTCTCCACGCCCCGCACACTTACTTTAAAATGCCAGACACTCTGTTATAATCTTCTACTCAGGGTACTTGGTTTCCTTCAGGTTTCATTTTTTCCCTTTCTGCGTCTGCTTTCAGTCTCCTAATCTTAAATTGACCACCCCACTGTCCTTAATTCTAGTGTCTCATAGATCTCTAGTCTCTGAGCTTTTTCAAGCCTCTAGCAAATTCTACTTGCTCTATTTACCTTACCTTTGCCCACATACTCTTTCTCACTCTGGGTTTGGGTTAACTTTGACCTTGAGTATATGGATTAGGGTTTAGACATACACTCATCCCTAACAGTCCCAAATCCTCAGTGTTTGCTGAATGAATACAAATGAAACTTAAAAATTAGACTAAATGTTATTCATTTCACGTAACAATATTTCAGTTCAATAGGAATGGATGTTTCCACAAGTCAGGGGAAGATTAAATCTAGTGGCGTGGGGGTTTCAGCCCATGAGGAATGGTCTCTCCGTGTCAGTGTAGTTTGGATTCCTAAGGTGCTATGTGTGACCGGACTGGAGATTTTCTTATTTGAGATTCTAGGTTATTTCATCCATCTATTTGCTAGTCACATTCTTTTATTTTGTTCGAATTCTATTTTATTTTATTTGTCTAACATACACATGGAGAATCAGCAAAACAATTTGGCTTTCTCAAAAAAAATAAAAAGTCCCCATGAAACAAAGAAATTCCAAACTGTATACTATGTAACCAGCAAAGGCTCTTTTCCCAGGCTCAGTTCACATGATTTTGCACAGCTAAAGGCCCTAGGCAGGACCTAGTTGGAGTCTATCTGCTTGGCATTCCAGCTTAATCACATGCCTTAGAGGGATGAGGATTCTGGTTGGTTCACCTTCCTTTCACCCTCTGGCCCAGGGTGGAGCTACTCTCTTTGATTCTAATATTGGTTCCTGGAGGGGTAAGGCTCTGTTTTGTTTCATTCCTACATGGAAAACAATGGCTTCTATTTGAACCCAGCTTGAACTTTGCCTTTAATCTCTTCACTACCAATACAGCAGTATATTCTCAGCACGGGGCCCCAGGGATTTTACTCTTCACCTTCCTGCACCAGCCCAAGCCATGTTTTATGAACTTTCTCCTGTATCATGCCCATTTCTAGCTACAAAGGTCCTGCTGTGCATTGTCTGTTGGTACACATCCAGGCTCTTGCTGTGGATTCTTGTGTTTTCCCCCTTGCTGTACTCTCAACCAATCCTTGCCTACCAGCCACATTCTTTGACCACATCTTGTTTGTTCTGTTAATTTTAGACTCAAGCCCAGTACCAACCAAGGGAAGAAAGAGATTTTACGTGCTTTTGACAGCTCATCAGATCACCTTGCAGTAAGACACTGGAGCTAGGACCATGGCGATGGGTAGGATCACACCTTGACCAGGACTGCTTGCTTAAGCACACCTCTTGCCTTATTTTTTAAATCCTAACCCTCATATCAGGGTAGTAAAGATGTACATGGAAGGAGGTCCTCCCTTAGCCTCTTTGTTCCTCTTCCCAATGTGGCTACATTGAATGAATCTTTTTGTTTGTTTGCTGGCTTGTTTTTTGTTTGTTTGTTTGTTTCGAGACAGGGTTCCTCTGTTGTAACTCTGGCTGTCCTGGGACTCACTCTGTAGACCAGGCTGGTCTTGAACTTGCAGAGATCCACCTGCCTCTGCCTCCTGAGTGCTGGGATTAAACGTGTGCGCCACCACCACACGGCCATTGTATAAATCTTATCTTTTCTGCTTTTCACTATTCTTTCTTTGGTTGGTCTATTGAGGGCTAGTGACTGAGTCTAGTTTATTAGGGCTCTTAGGACCTAGGATCTTACCTCCGATTCTCTCTCTTTCTCTCTTTTTCTTTACCCCCCTCTCTCATGATTAAACCTAAGGCATGAGTATGCTAAGAAAGAACTCCACCATTGAACAAAATTCCTAGTGCATATATACATACTTTTAATTTTGAGACAGTTTGACTTTGTACTACCTGGCCTTGGCCCCAACCTACAGCACAGCATGCACTGAACTTCCGAGTCTCCTGCTTCAGCCTCCATATTAGCTAGGATTTAGGCCAGTACAACCTGTATGAGGCTTCTGTTAGTTTTCCTAGCATACCCTAATTAAGTGTTCATAAAGCCCCAACTGACAGTTGACATTACCTCCTCCTCCCACTCTTCATCTAGCTAAGGGATGATTCTGCTATAAACTGCATGGTTTAAGAGCAAGAACTATGTTCATACTTCCATGTATCCTACACAACAATGTGCATAGAGTTTTTTTTGTATGTGTGTGTGTGTGTGTGTGTGTGTGTGTGTGTAGCTAGTACTCCATAAAGCTGATAAAGCTAATTCAGCTTTTTCAAACAGTGTTCCCTGTATGAGCTCCACTATAACCATCTGCATCTTTTAAAAAAGACGAATGTTTTAAGATTTATTCATATTATTTTTTATTATGTATGTGTGTGGGGGCATATGCACATGAATTCAGGTGTCCCGAGACCAGAGGCATTGGATCATCTGTAGCTGGTGGTACAGGTGATTGTGAGCCACCTGATTTGGACTCCGGGTACCAAACTCTGATCTTCTGCAAGAGCAGTACTCATTCTTAACTGCTGAGCCATCTCCCAAGCCCTGAGAAGAACATCTTTCAAAACGTTCTTATCCCTCTATGAGTCTAAGCTATTTGCAGGAGAAGATGCGAGAGGATTTTAAATCAACGATAATGGGGAAGAAAAATCAACACAGCCCAAAAATGGACTCATCTCCCAAATGATTAATTATAGAAATTGGATCCAGAAGTGACTTGGCTTCCCAAGCAAGAAATGCAGAGCCTAGTTTCATTTATTCCTTGAGTCCTATCCTTTGCCCAAATGGAGCACTGTCTACGTTCCCACTTCCAACAGTAAGTATCCCTCCTCTTCAGCCCCAGCTCTGTCACCCATGGATGGACACAATGTTCTTAGCTTGCCCTGATTACCACAAGAGTCACAGCTGTCTGCACTCCCTGTCTCCATCTCCCTTCATTCTCAATTCAGTCTCCAGTGTCCACTGGAAGGGCTTTGGAGAATAGGCGTGAACGTGGAATTCATCTGCTCAGTGTTGGTCCATGCTCTTAGGCTATAGACTCTTCAGCTCCCATTTTAGCAGGTATGTTGTCAGTTGAATATTGTCTTGAATCTTGGAAGACAGACCACAAATCTTAAGAAATCTGAGTGTGGGATGTGGAAGGATGCTGCTGCTATGGCTTGTTAAATATGATTAGAAGACCAAAACACTCTCTCTGATTTAAAGATCATAATTTCATCAAATTGGCTTAGGCTCCTTGGAGCTGACTTTGTTTAACACACATATGTATTTCTGCATAAGAGCAAATTTATTAGATATAAGTAACATAGAGGAAAATTCATGATGCAAATTTCTGGAGAAAGCAAAATAATTAAGCAAGTATTCTTGGTTTTTTACTGCACATTAAGTGAATCTGTTAATGTTTCCACTCTTCTGTCTATATTCAGCATTTCTTTCCACTCACTAAATTTAAAAGCTTAGTGACAGAATTTACCAATCCAAACTACACTTCCTTTCCAAGATAGAAATAATATGCATTAACATACATAATAAGTACTTAAAACTGAATATTGTGGAGAAATATTTAATCTTTTAATCCAGCAACATGGTTGCTCTGGGAAAGGATCATATTCAAGGCCTGTGTGATCTGGCTGGAATGCTGCACATGCCTTTAAGTAACCCAACTAAGAAGGCAGTGGTGGCACAGCTCTCGGGATATAAAAGGAAGCAGTCAGTTCAGAAGTAGGTGACAGTTCTCAGTTCATGGCTCTCAGTTCATGATTCTCAGTTCAGAGTTAAGAGAGAAGCAGTAGAGATTGAGAGAATGGAGTCAGAGCGTGCTAGCCAACTGAGAAGTGGAAAGTCAGAGGCAGAGTGAAGTACAGACTGAGTACACACCTTTAATCCCAAGTCTAATAGTGAATCCGAGTGAAGACTTTGACAGAATGATGTCTGAGATGAATCAGAGTGAAGAGCAAGCAAAGTGACGAATCAGAGGAAGAGTTAGCAGAGTAAGTCAAAGTGAGGACATGCCCAACTCTCACAACATAAAAGCAGGCTCTCAGCTCAGAGTTAGGCTGTCTGAGGCAGTATGAAGCAGAGACGCGGGAGTTCAGCAGAAGGAGGTGAGTTTGGGAGAAAGAGTCAGCTAACCCTGAGAGTCAGTTTGAAGACTAGCAGAGCAGCTCAGTCAGAGAAGTTGTAGGAGTCAGCCAGAGTCAGAAGAGTTAAGTCAGAAACAGTCAGCTGCCTCAGAAGGTCGGTTTGAATCAGATAGCTTGGAGAAAGTTTGAGCCAGAATAGGAGATTCAGTTGAGTTCAGTATAGCCCTGAGTTCAGAAAGAGCAGGTCAGTCAGACTGAGCTCAGTCAGCAGTAAGACTTGAGCTGAGCCTTCTAGGTCCAGACTAGCATCTTGAAGATTAGATTATACAGAGGATGAAACCCTCTCGGACCTGGAATTGACTTAGCAAAAAATAAACTGCCCTCTGACATGAACCAATAAGAATAATTTAAAAAATAATCAACACTTACATCTATGTCTACAGAATATATTAATGAGCTTTGATTTTTATAGAACTTGAACACATATAAAATATATACTAATTGTTTATTAAAAATCTAACATTGCCAAAGTATTGGACATTTCTCTTATTTTAGTAATAGAGTTTTTTTTATTTTAGCCAGATAAATGAAAAGGAAGAGAACCATTCAGTGTTTATTCTTTTATTACTGCCTTGTTTTACTTAGTATAAAAATATTCCAGATTTATTCTCATGATAAATGGCAGCATTCTGTTCTTTTTATGGCGAAATAATATTCCACTCATATGTGGAATATATCTCCATCCTATAGGCATTAAGCTTATTTTAACATCTAAATGCTTGTGGATGCTCACATCAGTTTCGAGAAAAAGGATGTAACTTTCCAGTTGGTTCCCTGGTAACAGAGAAGCATTAAAAGAGGCCCTGCTATGTTCTTACAGGGAGCACAAGGCAGAAGCAAGATAGCCACGAGGCTACCTAATTGAAATGTGTCTGCAGTGCTACACTAGGTGACTCCGATCAGTCCTCGGTTGGTAGCACCCAATACTCACCCTCTTTTCCTCACACTGCTTGGTTAAATGTAAATCTGACTTGCATCAATCTGTCCACAAGAAGTAATAAGTGTGAATTCCCTTAATAAAGATATTCAAGCCATATCACGAGCCTAGTAATTAGCGTTCTCCCTCCCAACACCACGAGGCATTTAGTCTTTTTACATTCTTTCCTTTATTCATTCTCTTGAGGGATGGCATTTCTCTCTAAATAGCACAGAACATCTTCTCCCTTAAAAGGCCTTTCGTTTCTGAAATCTGATTTACAACGAGTACTATGACAATTGCCAGATGGTCAATATTCAATTGCTGTTGACCCGTCATAAGTAATCACCATTTCTGAAAGAAAGAGATACCTCCTGAGTTTCACATCCTCTGAGCAGCTATAGGCTTTCTTTCAGTCATCTCCACACACTCTGTCAATTATACAATGTTTTATGCAGTTTCTTAGCAAAATAAACTGTTCAATTCTTTTTTAGTAAAGCTCAGACCTAACACCTCACTACATTTCATGAGGCTGGCATATAATAGATCTTGATTGCTTCTTGAGTTTGAAATAGTTAAGTCAATATAGATTTTTCTTACTCACTACTTTGTTGTAAGCACTGTGTGATAGGCAAACAACAACAAAATCCACAGTGTACTTTACATGAAATATGTCTTTCACTATTAGATAGATTAGAGTCTAGTGAAGCAAAGGGATATGTAAGTCAGTAATTGCAACTAAACCTGTTAGATAAGTACACTTCAGGATTACCAATGCAGATAAATGCAGGCACTATATATATCGGGGGAAAGAAAAATCATACTGAGGAAATGCATGATAGGCATTCCTACATAATAAGGGTAGACTATGGGAGGAAGAACTTTCTCCCAGCAAATGAACCAAAAAACCATGAGATATTCAGGTAGACAAGTACTAGGTCTTGTCATCATAGGGCATAGACAAATAAAGGAATGGGGGAAGGACCAAGCAGGGCCATGCCAATGACTTTAGGCTTCATCCAGAAAGTACCAGGGCAGCAGTCCTCAACCTGTGGGTCACGACCCCTTTGGGGATCGAATGACCCTTTCCCAGGGGTCACCTAAGACCATCTGTATATCAAATATTTACTAATTCGATTCATAAGAGTGACAAAATTATAGTTAAGAAGTAGCAATAAAAATAATTGTTTTGTTGGGCGTCACCACAACATGAGGAACTGTATTGAAGGGTCGCAGCATTAGGAAGGTTGAGAACCGCTGTACTAGGGTGTCACTGAAGTTGTAAGCAAGACAGCATAACGCTCACATTTGTATTTCTAAATAGACCACCAAAGTAGGCTCATGAAGCACAGGACGGAAGACCATGGACAGACGAATGAGGATATAGTTGCGCTCACGTCAGTGAGAGCAAAGGTGGTCTACACTAGAGTCACGGAAGATATTGGAAGCTCAACAATAGTTGTAAAAACTATAGATGCAACACAAATAGCATCTAGTGATCAACAGAAAAAGGTACTTTCCTTACCAGTGTAAGGAATCGAGTTTGATTACAGTGTAAGCAACATGGCCACACATCTGTAAGCCCAGCACTGTAATTCCAAGTGCTGTGGTTGGTGGAGATTGGAGGTCAGCTGGAGCTTATTGACCATCTGCGAGCTACAAGGTTCAGAGGAATAAGGCAGAGATTGGTAGAGCCTGCTCTACCACCTGAAGTCCTCCTCTGGCTTCCACAAGCATACACATACACACACACACACACACACACACACACACACGCACACCACACACACGCACATGCACACACACACGCACACGCACATACACGCACACACTCACTCTCTCTCACACACACACACAGAATAAATTATGTAAATTTCAAAATGTTAGACTGGAAATCCTGACCGATGTCTATGAATGTTAATGAACATGAGGTGAGCTACTAAGAACTTGGAATTTGGAGAGCAGGCTGGATCGTTCCCCATTTATTAACCATGAAATTTGGGGCATTTCTTTTTAACCCTGAAAACAGCTGGTGGGAACAACCAAAAGAGTACGACCTATCACAGAGGTGTGGTGTAGGAGCTGAACATATGCATGTAACCGCGTATTATATGTTAGAAGGCGCTATATGTAAATGTTGGTCGTTATTCTGTTGATTTGAAGAGCTGTCTACCCCTATGTGTGTGTATATGTGTGTGCACGCACACATGCATGGGCACAGCGTGCATTGCTGGGGATGTAACTTAGGCCCATACACACGCTAAGCTTAATTTAACTATTAGATGGAAGGGATGTCATGCAGTAATTCATACTTATGTGCTAAGGACTGACCGTTCGTTATTCCTTCCGACAATATTTGCGTATCAACAATGGGTTCATCTATGTCCTAGAATAAATAGAGACTTGAGAATTGCAGGTAAGAGTCTTCTCAGCGAGTGCTACCACACAAGCAGCTTACAATGCCATCTGTGTAGTAAGGTTGAGCCTGATACTCAGCACATCTCAGCCAGGGAGAAAGCTGGTATAAACCGGACAATGCTGCATTATTCGTTCTTGAGAGAATGTAGAAATTAATAAGTAGAATTGCTCAGTGTTTATCCAGAACTACATTATTGTAATTAAGTTTTAAGCACCAAAGGGCACATTATTAAATTAGAATTACTTAAATAGAAAACCACTATTATAATTCGATATGTATTTTGTAGCGTCCTCAGAGAAGCATTCTGAAGAACTATGTTATTTCTTTCTGTATATAATCGTTACTAAAAATTCTTTGGAGAATTTCAAATGCAAAATCCAGATATAAAACTGAGGTCCTAGCAGTTTATTTGCATCCTTGAATAATAAGGGTCAAATCATGGAATGGATTTATCTTTATTCTTTTATCCACGTTCCATTGGGACCTGCGGTTGTGAAAGAGCTGAGTGAGGTTACGGTTGCAGACTCTGCCCCCTGAAACTTGATGAGGCTAACTTAAACAAATGAGAACTGACCCACTAACTGTGACCTCAGTCACTGCGTGGTCTAAACAACTAAGCTTGCACTAGCATCTGAACGATACCTAATGAATACATTCTCTGGCACTGAAAGTTTGATTTTGTTTGTTTTTAGAATTCCCTATTCCCTTAGCCAAATTGATCCAACACATTTAGTTTTTAAAACTGCATCTGTCATACAATTTTCCATCCACTACAGTTCTCAAATATAGAAACAAAATCATATGAAAGCCATAGGAGTTTTGTAAAAATGTCACAATAGCTCTGAAGCTGATCTAGAGTGCAACACACGTGCACTAGATTACTACTGTCCCCAGTAGAAAAGTACATAACGTAGGAAATCCATTCATATCTATAACAGCCATCAGTAATATACACAAGAAGTTAAAGGGGGAAGTTCCATGATCAGGTTGTCGTTCACAAAGCTTCTGCTGCTGGAGGTGTCGGGAATGGATTGGCAGAGAGTGAGAGGCCTCAAACATGGGGAAGAACATGATATTGAAGGCAGGACCCCAGTTTTTCGGAGACCATGGCAAGCACTTCTGAAAAATAAAAAGACGAATTCAAGAGCTATATGGGTAGAGGTTGAGGGTGTAGCTCAGTTGGTAAAGTGTTTTCCTAGCATGCATAGCGCCCTCATTGTATACTCTGCACTCCATAAACTAGATATGGCAGCATACACTTGCCTCTCCCTCTAGACTGCCAGGAGGATCAGAAGTTCAAAGTCATCCTTGGCTACATAGGGAGTTCAAGGCTATCCTGAGCCACATCTGACTCTGTCTGAAAAGAAAATTAAAAAGATATATGAACAAGAGAATTACTAAGTCATTTCCATTAATCAGTGGGTGTCTTGTTGGGGAGAGCTGTATAGAAAGGAGGGTTTAAAAAATAGTGATTCTTCCAATTGAAGAAATAAGAAGTAGTAAAAAACTGTATGTATTTATTTGCATTTGTAAATGGCAGGATTTCTAATATACATATAGACCCCAAGCCAGGCCCAGCAGCCGGGTGAAAGTGTTTGATCTCAGGATGGAGGCTGGTTCTCCTGGACAATTCAACCACACGTGAGAGCTGTGTGAGAGCAGTGTAACCAGGCAGGGACTGGGACCACTGACCCAAGAGGACACACAAGGTTCAGGTCAGAGAAGTAATCCCAAGTGCCAGGTCTAGGGTGAGGCAAGGCAGTCGAAAGAAGAATGAGTCACAAAGTCAGAAACTTTAAGAGACCGAGGGAGTTAGGAATTGGAGTCTGAGATAAGCTGGGGTGAATGGTTCAGGGCAGAAGTCGTGAATTCTGAAAGAATGAGGGAGGCCTGTTTTCATGCAGCGTGGGCAGGTTGGTACAGGCAAGTACCTGATAGCTTAACAGTACTGAGCAGGCCCAGACACCCCATATGGAATCCCTAAGCCAAAGCGTCTCTTCCCTGGGGAGCTGAAAAAAATCGTACATTCTCATAATTAGAGCCGAGTTTCATGCGTGTTTCAGATTTGCCATTGAAATATCATTAAGAAGCGAGATTCCCCAATTCGTCTCCACCCACTTGAAATGCACAGGACAAATCCCAGGCTATCTTTCTCCTTCTATTGAGTAACTGTTTCCAAAAGAGAAACCCTCTAATCTATAAACAAAGGCTGCCTCACTCATTGTGTTTAACAGGTAGCAGATTAGTTACTGACAATTGCCAGGCAGTGACTTAGAACACAGCCTTTGCTCTGCTTTGCTGTAATGCGATACAGAGCGCACACTTTACCTCCAGAGAGATGGCTAGTTTAGGACAATTTTGTGCTCAGACTGCCATCATCTATGATGCTGTCTCAGGATCCCCACAAGGTACATCGTGGCCTCGCGCTGGGAACAGACAAGAAGATAGGGAGACTGCAAAACTACAGTGACTTTTGCTTGCATCCATCACCAAATATAATCATGACAATTAAAGAGAAAAGGTTTAAGGAGACAAAAGCCTGGGAGGAGAAATCCAAGCTGGGAAAGGGCCACTAATCCTGAATAGATGCTGACCTTCACTCCGCCACCAGCAAGCCCTAACCACATGCAGTCCTGAGACTGGCCTGTGTTCTCTTTGTTCTATCAATGACACTAGGATCTTTCAAGTGGATTCTTACAGAAGAAAGACTATATAAAGGCAAGGAATATCCGGGCGGTGGTGGAGCACACCTTTAATTCCAGCATTCCAGAGGCAGAGGCAGGCGGATCTTTGTGAGTTCAACCTGGTCTTCAGAGCGAGTTCCCCGACAGTCAGGACTACACAGAGAAACTATGTCTGGGGTGGGGGAGGGGGGCAGGAAGGCAAGGAAATTCTGTTGCCTGGGTCTGAAACCCTAACATTCTTGATTCCAAGTCTAGATTTCAAAGAGTGCTTTCTAGATAGACCAACAGCATCAACCAGCAAAATACAAATCCTTAGGCTCCACCCTAGACATACTTGTTAGATTTCAAACTTGGAACAAACCGTTGGCTGAGATGCCTATTTAGCATATCAAAGTGAACCTGACTGCCAGGTTCTCCCGGCATCCCTCAGGGTCCTCCTTGCTTGCATACCCTGCCCCCTACCCTGAGCTCTCCAATCCAAAGGGCTGGACTACTTTTCCCTATATAATCCAGCCATTTTGGTTACCCCCCACCTCTTTTGATCTCCTGGCCCCTTGATCTCCAGGTTCCCCCCCCTCCCCCCCTCCCTCTCCTCCCATCCTCCCCCTCCTCACATGGCTCATGGCAGTGGTGTCCTTTCTTTTTTATTTCTTTTTTTCATTCAATACTGAATCTGAATTTCTGGCTAGGGTCTAGCCATCCACCTGTTAACTAGCTCTCATGAAACTGCTGTTCGCTCAGGTTGAAGAGCAATTAGCCTGACTGGTCTCATCTCAGAAAGCCCGTGACTTTCTCCCTCTTTGATCAGCCACGTTTGGTTTGCTTTGCCTTATGGCAGAGTTACAAGTGGCCAGCTCTACATTTGGCCCAGTGGACTCCATGCACACCAAGTGTTCCCACTAACAGTCTTCCTAGTAGCTTCCGAGGGCTTGCCTGTTTTCCACATGCTCTGCTTTTTACTGGACACGTAATACCCAGTTTCACATCGTCCTCATAAAAACTTAATAAAGTGACCTTAGTTTTTGTTAGTTTGTGTTTCTAGTATAAAATATTAATTTCTGAAAATTTCACGCAATATATTTTGAGCACATTCACCCCACCATCCCCCAAACTCCTTCCTTGGGGTATGCCAAGTACCTGTCCCAGAGTCCTGGCTCCTCTCAGCACTCCTCACCCCTACCCTAACCCAATTGTCTCCAGCACCTAGCTGTGCTTCCCTCGCAGCAGCTTCTCTTTCCTAACTTAGCCATTTTGGCTATGAGCTCTCTTGGCCATTCCCCCCACCCCACCCCTTCTCTTCATCTCTCAATTTCCCTCTCCTTCTCTCTCTCTCCCTCTCTCTCTCTCAGTTTTCTCATGGCCCCGTCTATTTTGCTGGCCATGTTCAGTCTTGACTGTTCTAGATGCGTCCGGCTGTTCTCTCTCCCTCATATCTACAATAAAACCTTCTTCTCAACCACACCTTGGAGTGGCCAAGTCCTCGTTTGCAATCACTTCCATGGCTACTCCCACTTCTCCACCCCACCCCCACCCCTGTAGCTGCTCTCCCAACTTCATGTTCCTTGTTTTTTTTTTTAGCTTGAGTCCAATTTTAGCTGGGTGTGGGGCCATCCACTGAGGCATTGTTAACATACCAGGGACCACACCCTAAACAGAACTGACTGTCCCTCCCCAAGAAGCCATCGAGTATCCTCCGTACCTCTGCTAGGAGCAGGGGCTCACAAGTCCCTCCCTCATCCGTGCTGGAATGTTGACTGGCTTGATTTTGTGCAGGTATTATGCAGGCAACTGACAACCCAACCGCAACTGCTGGGACTTCATTAGGGCAACGATCGGGTCTAAAAGGCCTTGTTTCACTTTTGCCCTTTCTGACAAAAGGACAAAAGATGAAAAGATTGATCCTGAACCTTGAAGTGGGGATGGATACAGATGTCTCCTTTGTGCTTAAACACTCATCCATCCCTTATTCTCTGCACTGTGATCAGTTCTGAGATTCTGGGTTAACCACTGTTTCAACTACATAAAGAACATTCTCTGATGAGTCTGAGAGCTACATGAATCCACTGTAAAGACATACATGTATTAAGAGGGCAATTTGATTCTATGACCACTTAGCAGAATAATTATAGTAGGTTGACTTCTGGATCCTGTGCGTCCCCCAAACATAGGTTCATGGCCAGGTTTACAGGATCAGTCATGAGTTTCTTCCCATGGAGAGGGCCTTAAATCCAAGCAGAAAGTGGTTGTTAATTCCATAACATGTGTGTCACTATTGCTCCCATGAGAGAGTATCTTGCCTTGCTGGACCTTAATGTAGAGCACAGGGGTTCCATCTGGGTAAGACTATGGATGGTTTATTCCCCCAGAAGCTTACATAACACTTTCTGGTACTATAAAAGCTAGGTCGCAGTACCTGATTCCTGACTTGATTCCTCCATGTCCTGTGACCTAAATGTGTGATGTTAAAGCAGCCTCACGATCCTCATGTTCCAAATAAGGAAATGCAGACTGAAGGAGATCTGCCCAGGATATCCAGAGTCAGGATTCCTCCCTAGGTTTCTAGGGCTCCAATATACCCAGAACCTTGATTCCATACTAGCTTCATAAAGACACATGGTTCATGTGCCAGGCACCATGACTCTGGCAGCTTCTCTAAGTTAATGTCAACTCACTATCTGGGAAAGGTAACTATTCTCTTCACACGCCGGCCTTTTCTTATGTTATCCCAAGGGAAGATTTTTAGCCTTCAAGAGCTTCAAGTCTTTTGTCTGTAAAATGTGAAACATAATTGCTTCAGAGATTGGCTTCAAGTGTTAAATAGATGGACATACACCCAAGTGTTCTAAACTTTTGTTGTTGTTATTGCTTTTGAGACAGGATCTTGTGTACTTCATGATATTTCATGATGTCCTTGAAGTGGTTATATACCAAAGATGACCTTGAGCTTCTGATCTGGCTGCATCCATCTACAGCTTTCTGGGATTTCAGGAGCATGCTACCATGCCTAATTTTTATATGATGCTGGGAATGAAACCCAGGGCTTCATGTGTGTTAGGCAAGGATTCTACCAACTGAGCCACATCTGCAGCCCCTAAGCTACAATGGAAACAGAAGGCATTGCCTGCGTTTCACAGATGAGGAAATAGAAGTTCAAAGTGGTGAGCTAACAGAAAAAATTCTGTTGGCTTGTGCTGTATGAGGGCCAGAGGAGATAGTTTTCTTCAAACTCTCTCTACTTGCAACTTCAAATAAGACGTAGTATTTAGTAAATACTAACTTGTTTTTAAAAAGAAGACAACTAAGATGTAAAGGTTCTCAGGCCTAGGTAACAAACAGGCAGAACATAGATAACATTATAACGAAGAGGGGTGTTCCTTTAGACTCCTCTGTTGTTCCTTGACTCTCCTAGTTGTTGGTTCCTTTTCGTATTTCTTGCCCACTGATAAAAGTAGCTTTCTGTGAACTAGATGATCATTCCCAATCTTTCTTCTCTTCTTTGTTCACATCCATGGTGTACTCGGAGCATATACAGTGTTTCAATTAGGGTGGAAAGCCATAAAAGTCAAGGTGGGATGCTGAGTCATGTTCTCAAAAGCATCAGTCTCCGGCCATCAGAACAGAGGACAGACGTTGTGAACGAGGTTGGACAGGTCTGTTCCCTCCCTGCATTTCATAAGGGTTGGTGCAACAGAGAAGCCACCATGTAAGTTTTTACGGGAGAGACTTTCTTTTAAGCTAATTTCCTGTTGTTTCTTGCATGAAATGGATTTGGTTTGAAATGGATATTTGAAAAAATATATAGGCACCAAACAACCCCAAATAACTGTTGACTTAGATGACAGATAGTAAAGGGGGAAAAGCTTCTGCCTCCTCTCTTTAGGGCAATGCATTCTTCAGCAGGTTACCTTTCAAGAGGATTCCATTTCTACAGGGTGTGGAGCTTTCTTTTAAATAGGCATCTGTGTGATTTGGGCGATCAATTAAAATGGAATAGGACATAGTATAAACGGCAATCATCCTGATTTAGTTAGAAGGAATTGGTGTACCATTGCATTACTTATGTCGTAATCTAAAAAAGAAAAGCCACACTTGGCCAGAATTTGGCTCCATCTAGCCAAAATGTTTTAAATGGAATTGAGAGCTGGATTCGTAATAGGAGTAAGCGACTCATCTCACAGGTTGATAACAATTTACAAGATCCTTTCATTAACATGTCCTGGGTTTCATCTTGTACAAACGTAGTCTAAATCTTTCTTGAATCATGATCCATCCAACTTGTACTGTCGCTGGATGTGGTGAGTCCCACGGGTTTTACTGCCCACTGTATAAAGTCTCACTTCCTTTTGTTTGTCTTGGATTTGACTCTTTCGAGTTTAAAGGTCTGTGCTGAGCTCCTGCCTGTAAATAGCTTTGATCATTATTTACTCTGTACATATCCTTCACGATGCCTTTCTAATGAGGTAAGTTGTGGAATCTACTTCATAAAGTAAAATAGATACTGAATGGTCCAGTGTCTGTAATGTGCTTAGCCACGTGGGGCATACAGAGTGTGTCCTAAGTATGTGATCACTATAAATGGTTCTGGTATCCACATAAGCTTCGGCCCTTTCTTGTATTTCTATCTTTTGTGGTTAATGAATGGCAACACTCAGACTGCCTGTCTCTGTATAGCCTCTCTATAGTCCGTTCGTTCATCCGCTTACCACTCCACACTTCATTTTGCCTTTCTCCTGATTTGTGGCTCCTTGAACCAAACATTACGTCCCAGATACAGCTGCAGCAAAGTTTTAATATTGTTTTTGAAATGAAGTATCATGCAATCTTATTTCTAATTTATTTTTTGTCATTGCACAAAGTTGTGTTGGGCTCGGTGGCCCAAACAGCCAGTGAGCTGAAATTATTCCAGAAACAGCTTGCAATTCCTAGATTAATGTCCAGGTTCATAGATAACATTCAGTTACTGCTATTGTGTGGGTCTTACGGGTCACACATTTGTAACCCTAGCACTGGGTTAGGATGTGCAGGGGGGCCACACGCGTAAGGTCAACCGGCTGCACACTGAGTAGACAGTGATTTAGCTCACCGAGACAGTATTTTGCTTCTTTTTTCCACTCCCCAATTTTGAGACATTTTCTCGTCATTTATGTCACATCAGCTTGGCATTTAATTAGTGAGGAGAGCTTAGTGCCAGCTGCAAAGAGAGACACACTACAGTGTCCGCCATTAATAATACTGAATGAACATGGGCCTGGGGGAATCTTAGCTCTAACACACTCTCGCCCAGAGAAGCACCCACTTTTCCATATCCTCTGCCTAATTCTGCTACTTAGCTCACCTTTCCCCAAATCCCATAGAAACTCATTTAAAAATGACAAGAAATTCAACAATAAGGAAATCAAAGAGTTTTTTTTTAATAAAGTCTTTATAAATTCCATCCCTTGGTTTCTCCTGTTCATCTGCTACTTGCTCTCTCAGGGACCGCGGATAGATTTGTCAAGACATGATTTCCCCTCACAAGCCTCAGTTTGAGTCCTCAGACCGAAATGGTTAAAGAAAAGAGAGAACCAATTTCTGTAAGTTTTCCTTTGATCTTCACGTGAATGCTGAGATACACACACACACGCCACATGTGAGCATGCATGAACCCACAAAATTAAGAATTAATTAATATCAAAAAGAAATATTTTCATGGAGCCATTAAATATCACTGCAGGTACATGAACTTCCATTAATAAGGTAGTCTAACAAGACCTGCGCTAACACAGCACCAGCTGACATGCCAACATGTATGGAGGAAATCTCACAAGGCCCTACTCCTAGATGAAGTGCTACAGGCAATCAATGGCTGCTCAGAGAAGGAGAATCAGTGTTCTCCCTGATAGATTATCCAATCCCAAGGGGTCAGCCCTAGACATGCGCATGTAAGAGTATCACTAAATAGATCTAGCAGGTTGTGTATGTATGTGTATATAGAAAGAGGGGTGGAAATGGTTCCAATATAGTACACATGGATGACATTCTCAAAAAAAATTTAAGAAAAAGTCACTGTTGGAAATTACATTAGAGACAGCCAAATTGTCTTTCATTTCACTGAGGAAACTCAGGGCTTTACTAAACATATTTTCCATCTTTTCACTGGAATTCTTACCCTGAATTGTGCTGAAATGTATTAGAAGGCATATTCTTTGATGCCTTCAATGGATGCGTTTTTCTCATGGAATACACAATACATATTAGTTAAGGAAGGAACATTAGAAAATCCCAGCTTACAAAATTGGCTTCTTATATTTAACTTTATTATCCCATACATTGCTCTCTCCTCAAAAGTTTGCCTTATTTTACTATTCTTTTCATGAAGTCTATCTCCAAAGCCACGCCGATCTTCTTCCTGTTATCAAAACCCACCTGCCAAATTTCTTTAGTATTCACTATGCATCAGACCCTTTTCTAAGCTTTTTATTGTAGAAAATTCAAGTGTGGATTTGCAAACATTGAAGACAAAAAAGAGCGCAACTTTGGGCAGAGGTGACAGGACCTGGATAAAGACAGCATCTGGATACAGGTTTGACCTGAATGATAAATCCGCAGATGGACTGACTTTGTGAAAATGCACTGAGCTATTGACCCCTCCGGATGTGTGCAGTTTGCTGTAGGCATAACCTCTTATCTGGCCCCTACTGAAGCTACTTCTGTATAATCCCTCATCATATATCATCCCCCCTCAATTCAATACACATCCACATTTGGGGGGGGGAATGGAAAGGAAAAATGCTTTAATGACACCAGTTCCCTGACCTTGCCATTCTTTTTGCTGTCTATTAAAAGAAAATAAACCACATAAAGCCTAAATTGCAACTCTAAGAAGATTCTCTACAGCTTTTAAAAGCTACTCTACAAATCCTCCTAGCCTGTCTCTAAGAACAGAAATTGTATTGGAGTCTCTTCTCTACCCTAACTATGATATGAATTCGGAAAAATCACACAAGGCAAGGTGCAGCTCAGTTAACTTGAGCCTGGATTTTTATGTGACTCTGATCCAGGCAAACATGGATAAATAAGGATTAGCCTCTCAAAGACTCATATGGGCTTGCTAAGAGTAGTGGAGGCTCAGGAGAAGGGACCAATGGACAGAAAAATAGAAATACTACTTTTGTGAATTTTCAATTCTTCATCAGATATCATGTTACAGCATATTATGTTAATTATATCATTTAATCTCCACCCCCACCATTTCATGTGGATATTAATTGTCTCTATATTGTGCCAAGAAGAAAACTAGGCTCAGGCATTCGGTTCAAACAACTAATAAGGTCCATCAGGCTGTTCAAGGATGGTCAGTTGTTCCCTTGTTAAACTGTACTATCTTTCACCAAGTGAGTGTTGTCTGTTTTGAGGTAGAAATATCAGAAGAAAAGAAAATGGTGTAAGCCTTTTGATAGGCAGCACACAACTACTTTGTGTTAGAAGTACAGGGTGATTTGAACAACAGTACTGATCAGTTAGTTCTGTTCATCACAGTGGATCCTGAAGGTGAATCACACTTATTCTTTCAGTCTCTCTGTTGGAGAACACAAAAGGGAAAAAAAACAGTTAAAATATTATAGACCTTATTACATTTGAAACAGAAATTCACAGTAAAACATTAATAAATGATATACTAATTATAGTAAATTCTAATAAAGTCAAAGCTATTTTAAACCCAGAATCCTCTGGGGCTTTCTAACACTCCAGATATAGGCAATGTGGCACGTTCCCTGCTCTTCTTGTAAGCAGTATAAATGAATGGAGTGGGGCATAAAGCATGAATTCTGATGCCTTACTCCTTGGCTCTAATTCTCACTTCACATCCGAACAACCATTTGACCTTGGTTTATAAGATTGTCCAATTTTGCAAATAAAAGTAGATTTGAGTTTCAGGTAAATGGTAATTTTTCAGTATAAATATGACTCACACAGAATTGTGCATCACTGATTTAAAACTCAAATTGAACTGTCATTCTGTGTTTGTCTTAGATAAGTGATTTAATCTATCTGCTTTCTTTGTCTGTAAACTGGGAATGGTAAGTTCCTAGCAGTACCTAATTCACAGAGGTCAGGATTAAGCAGGTCTGTATATAAGTTGTAGTCCTGCCTGATACAGAGTAAGAGCTATAGAAATGGCATCCATTATAATGATTTCCTCTGGTTACATGAATTCAAGCTTGCCTTTGGCTTCTGCTTTACCGACAATGAAAGAATTACTCCACATCTCATTGGCTACGTGCAGAACCAAAGCAGAAGACTCAGCATGCAACATTTGCTTAGACGCATTCACTTTGGATAGCTTACATTTTGCTAGGAAATAGATTCACTAACCCAGCATTTTACAATCCAGACACAGTTCCTTCTGCTATTGGTCATATAAATGACCTTTCTACACAGCAATAATCTTTCATGCTTTTAGAGTCTGGAAATTTTTCTTTTATAAAATCCATATACTTCACAAACTAGATCCGTCCTTCACAAGCATTTTATTTTCTCTGTATTTGCATGACAGAAATCTGAATGTTGTCAGAGGCAAAAGAAACGTTAAAATTTAGGAGCTGGTCTACTTGAGTTGCTTGTAACATGCAGAAAAAGCCCAAACACATAATAAAATGTGGTATACAAAACATTTAAAATACAATCTATTTGTATCTGCTTTCATGATCTCATTTTGTAAATGTCTACCACTATTTTCACAATTTATATGGGAAGCGTGATTTATCTATGTTAATTTCAGCCTGGCTTCCAGCCACCTAAATGCTTACCTTCCCATATTGTAAACTACAGAGATGTGTGAAGTCTCACAGAAGGTCAATAGCACAGAAAGAATGAAAGAACCAGAAGACTATGAATGATTCTGAAAGATTGGAGAAACACTAACAAGTCAGCGCACATTCTCATAGCAAGCAAATATTATGATTTTGCCAGTAATCTGTGCTTTAGATCGCAATAAATTGTTCCTGTTTTTCTTTCCGTTGTGGAAGACACTAACTTGGCTTCATGAAACCAGGCATGCATGTCATCTCCCACCTCATTTTCTTTTGAGTGTAGGAGGGGAAATATAATACAAACTGTTCTGGTGCACAATAATCTATTTTACAGTTGCATGCAAAAAAAAAAAAAAAAAAAAAAAACCATCCCAGAAATCCTGGCAACACAGCATTTAGATCTCCTCACGTCATTTCTTTTACTCCCTTCATTCCTTTATTGTTAATACCATGCAGTCAAATGGCAATTTATGTACGCAAGTGCATGGCAGAAATATTTAGTAACACAGCCTTGTACACATGATATTAGCAATTGCTACTTCGAAGAAAATAATACGTTTTCTGTAGCTATGATGATATGTGGTTGTGATGTCCGTAGGCACAGACAGCATCTGACAGTCCCCAAGAATAAACCAATTATTTAAGAAGTGGTTTTCTAAACGGGAAGTAAATGTGGTTTCTGTTTTTTATATCCTTTATCGACACTTCGCCATGGAGTTATACAGGACTTATCTCTGCAATTGTCAAATCTATATTTGCCATCCGATTTCTTGGTATTTTCAGCAGCTTTCTGAAACTTTCTACTTAGGTGCCTTACAAGTACCTCCGGTTCACGGATCCCAAACTGATCACCTTATCTTTTCTCCAATCTTGATGTTCCCTTTACATTTCCAAGCATCGCTTACCCAGTCCCTTACGTTCTGAATCTAACATCTGAAATCTCTCCCTCTCTGGTAATGTCCGCGTCGAATCGATCAAATGCTGCTTATTTCACCTTCAAATTGTTTCTGGAATCTATCCTTCCTCCTTAATTCTTTCAGCCATTAATTTAGTTCATTCCCTCTCTAGTGTTTTATGATGACCACCTAATGGCCTCTTAATAGGTCCCTCCGCTTCAACTTTCTTCCATATCCAATCTGCCCCTTACGTGCTAAGAGTTTTCTTTTGGAAAAAAAAAAAACTGGCTCAAATCCCTCTGTTTTTTAAAACACTTCATGCCTCCTAGGAGCCTATGGGATCAAGTCTAAACTTGGCAGAAAAGCATACCAAGCCGACAGTCTGCCCCTAACTTATCCTCATCTTATTGCTGGGATGCCTCATGGATTGTTTCTGCTGGACCACGAGGATAGTGTGTCATTTCTCCCAGCTAGTTATTCTTAATAGAGTACATATTAACAGAACCTCAAAAATAATACAAGTGCTCTTTCTCTATTTGAGACCTACAAATTCACAACCTGTATTAATGGATGGCACAATCTATATTTAACTAGACCATGGGAGATAAGGGATGCGCATGCCTCGTTTATGTGTTGATTCATTCCTTTCCTTCTGTCTGGAATGCTCTCTTTGCTTTACTCTCTGTCCTCGATTCTCTGCCTGGTTACTTAGCACTCATTTTTCAAGGCATAGCTCAGGAGTTTCTTCTGTAAATCCTCCCAGGACTTACACAGTTCCGATCAGTTGCTCTCTGGTGCCTGTGGCTGTACTTTCATTTTGTTTTGTTTCCTTTAAGACAGAATCTCACTCTGTAGCCCAGGGTGGCCTCAAATTTGTGGTGATACTCCTGTCTCAGCCTCCCAAGTGAAGATGTTATGGGCTTGTAGAACCACGTCTGGATTCAAGCTTTTTGATTGTTTGTTTGTTTGCTTGGTTGGTTGGTTTTTCAAGACAGGGTTTCTCTGTTGTAACTCTGGCTGTCCTGGAGCTCACTCTGTAGACCAGGCTGGCCTTGAACTCAGAGATCCACCTGCCTCTGCCTCCTGAATGCTGAGATTAAAGGCATGTGCCACCACTGTTCTGTGATTAGAACATGTTTAATAGACTGCTATTATAATCAATGATTCCCTTGAATGTTCCTTGATCATGGCACTATCTTGGGAGAAGGCAAACTTCTTGCATGTCTTGTTATTCTCAGCGTTTAGCACAGTCCCTGTGTTCAAGAATATGTCAGGAGAAAAAGACAAAGAAAAAGTTCAACGTTATGTGACTTGGGCAGCATCTAAGGCCAAAGTGAAAGTACAAATAAGCATAGAGTCTGTTTCTTAGGAACAATTCCGTCTTAACCAACTGTTGGATTCTCATCGTAGATCTCATCGCACAGCACAGGTGCTCTTAAAACATCCAAGTGGCCTCGGAGAATAAGAAGGAGAATGGGAGATTTACCAGTTTTCAGCGCTGAGTTTCTATCCTTCAGATAGTCCTGGGCATCTCCGATAAGAGCCCCATAGCTGTGGGCTGTCATTACTGTATTCTGCTCACGATCTGTTTCTTAAGCATAGCTATAACAAAACCGTGCAAGTTTCCCTACCAGAGTATGACAGAACCTCAGCTAAGCCAGTTAAAGGTTGGTCATGTTACACAACTGCCTTTCTTAGAGGTCCTGGTAACAACTTCCTTTTCCTCAGTGTGAGCCGATGGTATAGTCACTTCCTATTTAGTCTCAACTGCCAGTTTTTTTTTCCTGTTTTTAACTGCCACCTTTGAGTAGAACTCTTCACTTGCGAAGTCTGTGAATTGAAGACCAAGTGGCTAATTCAATACATTTTAGAAAGTCAACTCAGAGGGGAAAATGTCACCCAGTATGGCAGTTCAGCATCACTTCTCGGTGACGCGAGAGAAGGCTCTTCTGTGACTAACGCCTGCAACCTGAGGAGCAGAGGCTACCTGATCTTATTGCAAAGAACCCAGTTTCCTGAATCAGTTCTCCTGAGAAATGCCCTTCAACGTTCTTCCACAGAAGTCTCTCCACTACCCCGTGTGGCAAGACAAAACTGTCATGATGGGATGACCCATGCAGCAGCCAGTGTTTCTCTTGGCACCAGGACAGCCATAATTGCTCCTGTACAGGCATCTGCAATTTTACAGCACGATTCTGCCACTGAGGAGGTAGAGGGGTAGCCAAATGGGAACCAAGGAAGGAGCCATTCTACCTTTGGATTTAGACACACGCAAGTGTAGGAAATGGTCCCTCTCTCTGCTCTGGAACTAATTGACACAGGCAATGAGCTCCTTTCTTTCAGTGCCCAAGTGCAAGATTTCAAAGCGCTTCAGTACACACGTTAAGAAATGCTATAAGCAGGAAGCTTCTTAAGCAGCATCTGTTTCCACCCACCTGTCTCTTGCTCTAGTCCCGTCGATAGCGTCAGGAAGTAACGCTACTAACAATATTCTGCTGTGCAGAGTCTTACATGCTTTACTTTCTGTTACAAACAATACTGCAGTAGACTATTGTGCAAGCCCCCAAAAGGTACAAGGTTATTCTGAAGAATTCAGCAATTACACAGGTTTAACGTTCTTTGACTAAGAATGGATTCCATAGGCTTTTGCTCAGGATACTTTTTAGAACAAAGGTTAAAGTTAATATAGCATGCTTTCCTATCTGATACCCACAGAGAGCAAAGAGAAGATTGGAGATACAAACATACTTTTACTTATCAAAAACAAAAGCAAAAACAAAAACAAAACAAAACAAAAAAGAAACCAAGGCTGGAGAGGTGGTTCAGTGGTTAAGAGCACTAGCTGCTCTTCCAGAAGTCCTGGGTTCAATTCCTAGCACCCTATTGGCAGCTCACGACTGTCTGTAACTCCAGTTCCAAGGGAGCTGACGCTAATGCACATAAAATAAAATGAAATGAATTATTAAAAACAAACAAACAAACAAGCTGCTGAGAATGGTGGCACAGGCCTTTAATCCTAGCACCCTGGAAGCAGAGGCAGGCAGATCTGTGTGAGTTTGAGGCCAGTTTGGTCTACAGAGTGAGTTCCAGACCAGCAGAGGCTATGCAGTGAGACCCAGTCTCTAAAACAAATAAACAACAGCAGCAGCAAAACAAAAGAACCCTTGGATATTTTACTTCCAAATATCAACTCAGTAGCATATAGCATGAATCCAGATCATGGGGGGTAAGCATTGAGAATAACCCAGGTAATTGTCTTTGGTTTAATAGAGTCCAATAATTTAATAAAATCCAGATTATTGTATCACTTTGCCATTACATATTTGCACATTTAATCTATGTCAACACGGACATTAGGCTTAAAATGTGAAAGTTCATGTGAGCCCCTTTCTTTGAATTTTGTGGACTAAAGGCCTGGCACAATAGAACATGCTCAGAGATTATATTTTAAGTGAATCAATATTTTCCTTAAACGTTTCTGTTTGACACTACTTTGAACTAAAGTATGCAAGTCTTGTGTGTGGGGGGGTTAACAAATAGTTGTGTGTCTTGCCATTATATTCACTCTTTGGGGGAAAAGTGGTTTATGGTACAGTAGAACATTATAATATCGTCTTGTTTATAGGACCCACTTGACATGGCTTCATATAATTTTTTTTTTATTACAGACAGCACAGTGGACTAAAAATACCCAAAGAACACTGATTCCCAAGTGCATTCCTTGCTTTACTGACATTTTGAATCGGACAATTCTTTGTGGTGGGCATTGTCCTGTGCATCCCTCCCCTCTACCAGCTCTAGAGCGGTAGCAATTCCTTCATTATTTATTATACTCAAACACATTCTATCAGAGGAAAGAATTTCCCCTAGCTGAGAACCTACACATTTTCTATGAATCAGTCCATCCGCTAAAATATTTATCAACACGGATAAAGTTAAATATTTAATATTGAAATTATGACAAATACTAGGAAATCCAAACCATAGATGCTAAATTTTTTATTTCTTTATTAATTTGTGCATTTCTGCATGTAAACATATAGTGTGGGCTTGCCCATGCCATGACATACATGTGGAGATCAAAGGACAACTTTCAGGAATTGTTTTTTTTTTTTTTTTCTTTCACCATATAGGTTCTAGGGACTGAACTGAGGTCTTCAGGCTTCTTGAGAAGCATTCTTCTTTTTTTATTTTTTATTGTTTTGTTTTTCAAGACAAGGCTTCTCTGTTGTAACTCTGGCTGTCCTGGAACTCACTCTGTAGACCAGGCTGGCCTCGAACTCACAGAGATCTGCCTGCCTCTGCCTCCCCAGTGCTGGGATTACAGGCATGTGACTGCCCGGCATTGTAAAGCATTCTTACTTGCTGAGCCATCTCACTGGTGCAGACAGATGTTTAATTTAATTCTGTAGGGTTATAGATACTAACACAGAATTCATTTGCTTCACTAATTCTGCATATCATCTTCATTTATCTAGTTGCTAAGTATTCATAGAAATAAGGTCACATGTATCAAGCAAGTATTAAATTCTATCTGTTATAGCCTATGTTATAACCTATGAGGCTATCAAAATCATCAGATGTGTTGTCTGTCCCCTTGGAACACTTTCCACTGAGCTGTGGGAATATATTGTAACATACAGGCTGAGTGTCTCTAACCTGAAAGTCTGCAATCCAAAATTCTCTGAAGTCTGAATTTTTATTTTTGAAAATCAACCGATGTTCAAAAGTTTTGGATTTTCATATTCAGGATGTCAATTGGTAAATCCATGTAAAAAGCCCCATACTTGAAAAACTCTGAAATCTGAAACACTTCACTCAAGCACTCAGATGAGAGGCATTCAACTTGCATTATTAGATTCTGGACAGACACGTTGAAGTAAAACAATCAACCACTGAATGTGTGCGCGTGTGTGTTTGTGTGTGTGTGTGTGTAGATGTGTGGTATCAAATCATGCTTTAACCTGCCATATTACTTTAATTAAAAGCATGAGAATTAGTGCTGTGTGTGGTGGTGGGGGCCATTCCTGGTACTGATGATATTTGGATTGTTTTCAAACATTTACCCCTTCACAAGGTTTCATGTGCATCCTTCAGGAACCATCTCCGTAGCTTAGATCTCAAAGTTTAATGTTCATTCTTCCATATTACATCGCTCCACAACAGCATGATGTGAGGAAAGTCATTTCTCTGGTATGTTTAGAGTTCGCTTGTTTACTAAAATCACACAACATTCTCTTCGGTAGTTACGAAATTAAAATAACTGGAAGGAATCCTGTAGGCAAAAAACGAATTACATAACATATAAAAAAAGTGAACAACTTCAAGGTTAACCAGGGTTTACCCTGACAACAATACAATAAAATATAGTGTCCCCAGAATACACCTAACAACATCAGCAAAGAATTCTAAGGAAGTACGTATGCTCAATCAACAAATATTTATTAACAACCTACTCTGTTCCACAGAACATTCTAGGCTCTGGGAATACAGCAGTGATCAACAAGAAAGATTGTCCTTAGAGAGACCTATCCTTCTTCTGGAATAATGCTCAAAGAAGAGAAGCTGGATCTCTGGCCTCCAACACCTCAGAAGGTTGGTGGGCAAATAAAAGGCATAGACTGCATGAAACACAAAGGAAGAACAACAGTGTAAGTGTTGCTCCCACATGCACACAGTAGAATTTTGAAAGTGAGCACCGAGCATCTATGAAGATCAGATGGTGGGTCTAAGAAAGTTCAGTGGACCTACCCAGGTGGTCTTTAAGGGTCCTACGGGTGGGTCGTTAATGGACCTACAGGTGGGTCTTTAATGATGGAGGTTGATTCACATCCTACTAACTCAAAAATTATCTAAGAATCACTATCTGTCTCATCATCTCAGACCCTGTTAACAGTGAGAATTCTTGGGCTCACTCAAGTCTTGCGGGTTCAAAAATCTTCACTTTAAAAAGATTCTCTGAGCCCATCAAGGTGGCACACACTTTTAATTCCAGTACTGGAGGGGCAGAGGAAAAGGCCGGTGGATCTCTGTGAGTTTGAGACCAATCTGGTTTATAGAGTGAGTTCCAGTCTAGGCAGGGCTACATAGTGAGACCTTGTCACAAACAAACAAGCAAGCCAGCCAGCAAGCAACCAAAGTCCTTTGAGATCTCAATGAACATTAAAGTTTAAGTGGCACTATTATGTTTCTGCGTAGGCTAGTATAAAGCGTGAGTTTGGCTGGTGAGAAATAGATATGAGATTGGTGCCTGCCATTTGGGTAGAAATAGAGAATATTTAGACTTGTGGACTATGAGAAGGGAAAACACAATGCCATCCTTTAATATCTTTCAAAGCAAAGAGAAAGCATATAGAAAGTAGTAGTCAGTGGTACCTAGATCGGTATATTCGGGTGTACCTCTTTTTAATTGCTATATTTGAGTCAAATGTTTACTCGGCTGAGCCTTTTGCTCTATTTGTTCAATGGGGAGAAAGCAGTGTGACCCAAGGGAGCTCTTGTCACAGTAAGCCATTACAAAACACATTGCCTAAACCCAGGGGGTCTCCGGCACAAAGAAAATGCCATCTATTGCTAATAACCATGTGACAACAGCCAGATACTTTTCTTGGAGAAAAATTCTAAGAGAAGAGTAGCGTTTGTTGAGTGTCTACTTACAACTTCGCCACAGTGTGTCAGGAGCACAGTCTCCTGACACACTGCGAGTGTGTTCTCATCTTAGGCTGGCACTTGCATGTTCCTTTGTGCTGTGATGTTAATAGCCCTTGTGTGTTCACAAAGGTGCTTCCCTGAGATTCCTGTGACTGCTAACATTCTCATCATCACTGCTGTTATTACGTCCTCAAAAAACGGTTTCCTCGCTCCTGGAGTTGAATTTAAATGGGAAGAATGCAAAGAGTTGCCAAAGCCACTGCTGTGTGCGCCGTACTGTCAAAGATCTAATCTTAATGCTCTTTGCCTGTTATCCCCTTGAACTTTTCTGCCAGCCGGCGATCCGTTTTCCGATTCGCCTCTCTTTTACAAGTGCAGAAATTGGGATAAGTTTCAGCCAGGCCACTCATTTCCTCAGCTGACAGCCTGAGGTGGGGACAGGCTCACGTTAAAGTGACTTGAGGCATGTCTAGGGGCATGGAAGATGAAAAACAAGAGGGGAGGAACCTAAGGCGTGAGGGAGCAGGTGTCTGGCAAGGTGGCCCAATCCTTGGCCAGGTGGGGGAGCCAAGCAAAACTTTTGCAACTCCAGACCTCTGGGAGGCTACACGCACCCCAGCCTCGCAAGCCTGTCTGCAACGTGGCCGCGTTCATCCGGGTCGCCCTCATCCTCCTCAACCCCACTTTGGCTCTCGCAAACCCTTCTGTTCTTTCTACAGGCCCAGTAGTATTCCAGGTTTCTCGATCCCGGGCTTCTGTTGCTCTCCACTTACCGGGAGAGCCTCCTGCTTCTCTGACTTGGGCTACTTTAGCCAAACCCCTTCGTTGGCTCCCCTGACACCGCCCGGCAGCCGGGTGGAGGCAGGGCCAACTGCGGAACCGCCCCCAACCGCCTCCCAGGCTAGGCGATCGGGCGGGTTGCTGGGGCGCCTCCACCTCCTCTTCCTAAAGCGGCGAGGCGCAGCCGAGAGGCATCACTGGAGCCCAGGTCCCAGCCACCGCCGCACGTACAGCGCTACATTCAGGAAGACGAGCAGCACCGCAGTTGGCGGCGACCTCGGCGGGCGGGCGTCAGAGAGGTAAACTGAGTCCCGGGAAGCAGCGCCGCGAACCGCTCACCTCCCAGCCAGGGGCTGCAGGAGTGGAGGCTGCAAGCCACTAGCTCACTAACTCCACTTGTCTGCGTCCTTCCAGGCCCCGATCGAGAAGCCTGGTAGATCAGCCGAGCTACCCCCGTAGGAGGAGCCAGTCTGAGCCCCAAGCGCCACCACCGCAGAAGCAGCGCGAAGTAGCAGTCGCCTCCATGGCCCACTCACCGGTGGCTGTCCAAGTGCCCGGGATGCAGGTGAGGAAGCCCAGGCCTCCCCTGCCGCCCACGTGACTGCTCCGGAGCCCCGCGCTGGGCACCGGAGACCAGGGGCAAGCCACCGGGCAAACTCGAAGGCAGGGCCGGATCTCTTGCCAGGTGACCCCGAAGTAAAGCTCGAGGTGTTCCCTGGCGTCCGGGCTAGAAGGTGCTTTGCACGGGAGAGATTGGGGAGACTGGGGCGCAGCAGTAAATGGGGGTTGGGGTTGGCGGCCGGGGACACACGTGTTAAAATAGGCCAGAACCTCAGACACCTGTGCTGGTTGGCTTGTTGATTGTGGCACGGTTGCGGGGGGTGGGGGTGGGGATTGCGTCTCAGAACCTAACCTAGATGAGATGGAGTCATCTTGGAATGTGTGGGCTAAAGCACCCAAGCGGTGCCCCCCACACGGGTACACACACAGAAGTTGGGGCGGAGCGAGACCAGGAGTGGTGGTGGCATTGAATTGGGCTCTTCCTGTGTGCAAAGAGAGAAGAGCAAGATGACTTCTTTTCCCTTTCGGTGCCACCAAAAGGCAAACTCGTGTCTCGCTCCCCCACCTGGCTCAGTGAGCACTGCTGTGAGGAATGCAAGGTCTCCTACTGGGGGCCTAGATAACTGACTTCCTAGGCCCTTTAACCCCGTCTCTCTCCTAAGGTACATATATTTAAGATTTTTATCTAGTGCAAGGCACTACTGCGCGGGACCCAACTTCTATGCAGTTCTCATCCCGTTATATTGTTATCTTTTTGTTAAAGAAAAGCTATGTCAACAAACTTTTTACATACATCTTGCCTTTTTAATACTGTAACTTTTTAAACCATTTGCATCTGTGCCTCCCCCCACCGACCACACAGTAGCCTAAATAACCCCTTTACGAATAATAGATCATAGGCTAAAAACATTGAAACTGGTGCCTTGTGATCTTCTAAATATGCTAAGCCAAACAAACAAACTTTTTTTCAAGTTAGAAAATGTCTAGAACACTGCATAGCTTATGTTTCTAGCAGAAATAAAAACTTTGTGGCTTGGAGTCTCAGTTTACTGTCTAATGCATGGATTCCACCTTTTGCCTTGGGAATTGGTCTCATTTTATGCATGATCACAAAGGTGATTTAAAAAAAAATTCTTTGTCCTCAAAGGGGCGATTTGTGTAGGACATACATCTACCCTGGGACTCCTGGTGGCCAGCAGGCCTGTCAGCTGCATTTAGGGCAGGTCTGGGTTGAGACTCAGGAAGTTTGTCTATATTTAATAAAATGACAGAAGGGGAGGGAAAGAAATGTGAAGTAGGAAATGGTAGGGCTTCTGTGGTATTAACTAACCCATTTAAGCTGTTCCCAGTGCCCCAGACTTGTGCATTCTCACTCCCAGGCTCTTCCCCTCATGCGCTCCCCCCACCCCCATTCATTCCGTTCTAGCTTTGCTTGTATGCAGAGAATTAGTAGTTGGCGGTAGGAACTACAGTTTTGCTCTGTCTGACCTGGAACAAAGTGTGAACTTTCCCCTTCTGCGCTCTGTTTTCTATTGTGTGGAGAAGCAGAACTTTACATATGTGTAAGTCTGTTGCTCAGGAGCTCCATGCCTCCTCCTCCATTGTGTGCAGGCGCCTGCCTGCACACATCCTCAGTGGAGCCCCTTCATTCATCAACTTTGTGATTCTGGGGAACTCTGTGTGCTCAGGAGAAAATGGTTTCTGGTCTTTATTTCATTTGTCTTGACTTTATTTGATTTATGTGGTTTCTGGTCTTTATTGAATTTGTCTTGACTTTATTTGATTTAGATGGCTTACGAACTGCTCGCTGTTCAACATTTTCATATTGCTCCCTGCTTTGTTTAATTATCTGAGCTGGCTATCTCTTGGGTTTTTAAATCTTAGTTAAGGTAGGTTAGAATGCGAATGACATATTTGAAATGATCAACTCTGCCTTGCACGGTACGCCTCCCGAAAGTTGATGTTACTTTGTCAAACCTCAGTTGCATACGACAGTCATCTCAACAATAGCCAAGAAGAGATGATTATTGATTTGCCACTCTCTCCATCTAAATGAAATAGCAAACTCTTAAATTATTTTCTTTTTCCTTTCTAGATGTGGTTCTTAAGCACTTGTGTAACATAAAAGAAAACACACACAAAACAACCATTTTCCATACTTGAAATTATACAATGATGTAAAAAAAAAAAATTCACAGCATGCAGCATGACCTTCAGCCTGGTCTCAGTCCTTTTGTTTTTTTTTCTGAAAAAATATGATGTGGAAATATACCCTGGGATTATAATAGCCTGCTAGAGTTTTGTTAGAGTTCAGAGCAAGCAACTTTTAGGCTGTTTAAGTAGGAAGAAAACTTGAATTTGCCATGTGTTCTTTAAATGAATGTGTAAGAGTTCCCCAAATCAAGGTAAAGTGATTGACTGGTCTGTACGTACTTAACTGTTTATGTTGGAGAGTTATGAAGATTGATGGGAAAAATGAGTTTTCCAGAAATTAAGGCAAAATGACTTTTTCCACGACGTTTTTCTCCCTCTGAGGAGAGACGTGGACCAGGAGCCGAGATCTATCACTTAAGACTTCAGCACTGCAACCCTTCAACAAAGACATTTCTGTCGCCACCAGTTTAAAATAGAAAAGAAACTTGGAGTGAAGGAGAAAACTCAGGATCTGGTCCAATTCAAACTCATCCTTATGAAACTAGTTCCTCAAAACGTACATTGTTGCTGTTTCTCAACACTGTAGTAATGAGCATCTTTGCTCTATTACGTCCAGTGTCAAGGATATGATTTTTTGTATTTACTTTGTGCAGTTTTTAGGTTTATAGCTAAAGGAATTTTCCAGCCCAGGAGCTGTACTCTTGAACCACATTTAAAGAACAACCTTAAAAAAAATAAAGCAATAAACCTGTTTCTTTCCACCCAAATATTTACTCTTTAGTGATTTAAAACCTGTTTTTGTCTTTGAAGTTGACAGTTAAAAATTATATTTGAAAGTTTGAGATATTTCCCTTAAAGTTTGCATTAGTGTTTTAAAAGAAATATGCAAAAGCAATTTTCAGTCTTTCCTGATGTTTAGGTGAGAGAATAAAGTTACACATTCAACTGAGTATAAGATGTTATTATCTTCATTATGCTTTATGCTACAACTTGCACTAAAGAAGCAAAGTTTCTTACTTAAAGAATTCTAAAATTAGCTCTCATGTTCCTTTAAATGTGAAAAGGGTGGTGCAGGTTAACAATGGTTGTTCAGGATAGCAATGGAAATGAAATTTTAGTATTGATAAACACTTTATTAAAGACTTTTAACTAAGGAGAAAAAGGCATTACCTGACATTAGAGAACTTAGTAGGGGCTTCTAGGAAGAACCAATATAGAAATATATGTCATGCCCTTAAATAACTACCTACCAAACAATGCCAAGTCTGTGATCTTACCTCTGTAAGTATTCAAAGAGTTTCTGACTAGAAGAGTTGAAAGCTTCCAGGTCAGCTGGCCCTAAATATTGTTAGGATTTGGGGTAGGCATTTCCAAGTGAAGAAACACCCTTAGCTAAGGTGTACCTCCACAAATAGACAACTGTCTGCCTGCATGTTTAAGCACACACACACATGCATGCGTATACACCATCTTTGGTGTATTGTATTGAAAGTGGAATAAGACCATTTGGGTGGAAATGAAGTAGTCCTCTAGAGAACTAACAAATGATACCTTTGGAAAACTTGAGTGGGACGAGAATGTGGTACCCTTTGAATGCTAGGGAAAGATTTTAGCTTTAAAGTAGTCATTGACCATTTCTGTATAATGGTACTCAATAAACAAGGTTATGTATAGGAAGAGAAAACGCCACATTGGATGAGTGAATGTACTCGAGAGTTATGACATTTAAGACAGTTTGATCTACAGAAGCTGTTTCAGTAGGACAATCAAAGCTGTACAGATGCAATTGTTCTTATACTAACAGGTTGCCCTCTGCATCCCTGGGGCCCATAATGAAAGACTTCACCTGATTCAATAATTTGCTAGTTGCAGAAGGAGAAGTGAGAGAACTACAGTACATCTGAAGGAAACACGAATGTGATGCAGAGAAGCCAGACCTGGCAGGAAGCCAACGATTTTGGCTCCCTGCTTGTGGATTTTGAGGTAGCAATCGGATGATGCCGTAAGGATGTCCAATATAGGGTTGGAAATTTGGAATTGGAGTATTAACCATTCATTAGTCGTTTACTGAGCATCTACAATGTAATCCAGCACTTAAAGATAAAAGGGGCACAGCCATCAAAGTGAAAGGGTATAACATTAGTCAGAATATGTGGAAGCGAAAGCCCTCCTGGGATAGGAAACCTGGGTTGGAAGTAAAGATGAGAGGATGAGAAAATATGCCAAGATGAAGATGGAGTTATTAGCTGGAACAAATTCTTTATTAACTGTCACCAGGAAGCCTGATGTGTAGAGGCTCCTTGTGGCACCAGATTCTAGTATGTGGTTGTGTCTCCTCATTTCTTTCCCAAGGATGGATCAGATTTGCTATGTGAGCTAGCAAAAGGGTGGACGCATTGCCTTGAATTGAGTGGTTGAGGCCAAAGCGTTAACTATGACGACAGCCATAGCTGGAACAAAATAATCCAAGCCGACTGTTATCTTGGAGGAGCAGTGGTAGTTGTAGTTTGAAGATTTAAAGCTGGGGCTTGCAGGGGAGGCTACTGGGGAAAGTGAATAGGAACTGGGCGGAGTGTAGCATGTGCATTGAATGGTCAGGAGGGTCTAGAAATGGCATTTGAATTAAAAAAATTAAAAAGTCCAACATGTTTTTCCCCTGCTTGAGCCATAGGAAATGAGAGCTTATAATTTGCCTGGTGCTTAGCAGCCAGTGTGCATCGCGATGCTGTATTGTTTTGATTCGGCCTTTCATTTATTCAATGACCTTGTACAAAATTGTCTGCAGAACTGGGAATAATAAAAGCTGCCTTTCCTTTGCCTCAACAAGAGGTTATTATGATGAATTAAGTATCATCTGTGGAGTGCATCTGGAGCTCCTGTGGCAGTTCACGATGCACACATTGTCCTCGTCTCATCTCTCTCTTGTTGATAACCCACATTTTTTTTTTGAATTGAAACCAAATCCTGATCACCCCACCACTCCCCAATGAGATTCAAAGCTCAGTTTCCCGTATTTTATGCCTTGGGCTGCTCTCTGTAGATCTAAACTTAGTTGAACTACTTCCCACCAAGAAATTCCATTTGATCTGCTATGTTGGTTTCAATTCAGTAATCACCACTTGGCCAAATCCTACCTGGTTTTCCAGGTCACAATCTTACTTTCTCCAAGGACTTCCTGAGAGTGTGCCAAACTATAGAACCTTCCATTTTTACACAATTTGTGTTTGCTCCAAACAGGAGACAGTACCTGATTTATATCCTGCCTTCGATTTTCTTTCAATATGTTTGTTTGGGCCAGAGAGATGACTCAGTGGGTAAACTCTCTGTCACCAGAGGACTTGAGTTCATATCCCAGGACCACCTGGTTGATGACAGTCTGTCTCCAATGTGGTCTGTGTTCTGGATGCACACACACATGCATTATCTAAGAATTTTTACATAGAATTTTACATAGATATATAAAATAACACATATGCAATATAACAGACATAAAAACACATCTATGGTTCTTTATAAAGTCAACTAATGAACATGCTATACATTCTTCCTGCCTTTTAACTATTATTTAATGTAATTATATATGTTTCATATAATTAAATTATATTACCTATATAATTATATACTATTAAATACGTTTTGGAATGCTTAAGTTGTATGGACTGTAAAGAGCAATGCAAATGTGTACAATAGAGACGATCTAGTCACTGAAATGATCTTAACATAGAATGGACACATCACACATAATGTGCTTCTGACCTAATCAGCAGTCCACATTCCAGTCGCATCCACTGGCCCTTTCAGGTCTTTGGGAGAAAAGGAGTCTCACGGCTTTCCTTCTGAGTGGGCCTGACTTCAGGCAAAATTTTGTCTTTGGGCAAAATGGCTTCCTCTGTTCTCATCTCTTCCTGTTTGCTTTTTCTATTGGCCCTTTAGGATTGTTTGCCTGGCGATTGGGACCTACCCACCATTTTGCTCTTTTTGTTCTGTTCTCCTGTTGCCTAAAACTACTTTTTGAGGCTCCATTATTATTATTTTTTTTACCTGAGCTATCACATTCGAATCTGATCATTTCATTCCTATCAGTGTATTTTTAAAAATAGTTTCATGCGTATGTCTGTTTGCCTGCTTGTACATATGTGCATAATGTGTGTGCCTGGTGCCCCCAAAGACCGTAGCTCCTCTGAAGTTAAAGCCGGTGGTAAAGCCTCTGTATGGGTTTTGAGAACCGAACCTGAGTCTTTCGAAAGAGCAGCAAGTGTTCTTAATCACTGAAGCATTCCTTCTGCCTGTACTAAGGTATTTTTGACTGATAGTCCAGCATGTAGATTCTCTTCTAATGTTCAAATTTTATAGAGACTCTTGCCTTAGGTAAATGGAAATTTCATAGGAGAATTTCTGACATCTTAATACTAGTTTTTGACTGAGTTGTGCCTTCTGGAAGACTGCCGCTATAACTGATTCTACTTATTGCTAGAAAACGAAATTAGGAGAATAAAAACTAGCATCATTATTAGGTGTGATGTAACAAATCCTTTTTCATGCCTCATAATTAAGACTTCCCACCACATGTGCATAGCAAACAATGTCTTTGGAGGAATGCCAAGAAGTAAATAAGTTCATTATTATTTATTTACTCCTTGAATTTTTGTGGTATGAAGCAAAGGCCATAGAACCCATGGCCTTCCAAACGCTAATAGCACTGAGCTACATTGCCAGATCCTCATTTCAAAATGGACAACAATGAAATACAGCTAAAATCTTAAACCCATGTCAGATACATTCTGCCCTTGGTCACCTGCCACTTTAAATAAGGTGTTGTACAGTTAGGGGCTACATATCTGAATTAATGCTTATAGAAATCAGATATGACTTTCAGATAATAACTATTTCCCTTCAAAACTCTTATGAAATAAAAAGAGTCATTGTCTGAAAAAAAAGGCCTTCAAACTGGAATTTAAAAATAAGAAGGTTCTCATCATTACCCTGGCTGACTTTACTCATGATCCCCTTCGTTTGCCGTCCCCCAAACTCCTCATAGGGTAAATCATCTGATATGCATGCTCAGAGAAATGGGGAGGCTTCCTTCCACTGCAAACCTTGTCCTCTGTTCCTGCCTGCCTCTTCATAACACCTCACCAACGTATCCCTACTGGGGATAGAGAGAGCTGCGGGATACTGCCAAGAACTCTCCTTAGCCTGTTCTGGCCTTGTTCCAGCATTCCCCTGACAGCAGCCTGCTGCCTTTTCTTCTCCTTCATTTATCATAAGATCACGGATTTAAATGATTCATATCCCCCCAAACATCAGATTAGCCATCAGAATGGCATACTTTTGGATACGTTGGCAAAATTAGAACACAATTGTGGTTCGTACTTCCTGAGCCATAGGGAAAAAATGTAGACAGCTTAGATGAAAGAGATGAGAGATTTGAGAATATTCTCCTCTCTTGCTCTCTCCCCACCCCCACTCATCATCAGTCACAGTGATGTAATGCTAGTCAAGTATTCTACTATGGAGCTACGTTCGCAGCCTCTGATTATATTTTAAGTGCCGAATCTCCTCCTGTTTGATCTAGTCACTTTCCTAATGAGTTGTTGAGACGCCATGTTTTTGTGCTTTCATCATACAAAGTGTTTCCAGAAAAAAAAAAAAACTTTTTAAATCTTTTCTCTGGATCCTTGTAACAGAGATTGTGTGCTGGTGATACTTTCTCTCTCTACTCTTAACCTGTTAAGGAGAAAGTCGCAGGAGATCTGTAAGACCTTAGTGACTTAAAGTTCAAAACACTGCAACAAGTGAGATTGAAATCAACTATGATGCTTTTAAAGATTTATTTATTAAAGAACAGGAGTGTGTCTAGCCAAAGCATAGCAGTTGCTTTGGATTATAGGAACTACACTGGTTGTGTTCAGATATTTCTAAGTATGCTGGTGAAATTACTCTACCAGATTTCAATAGTGCCTGGTAACATAATCCTGGGAGTGAATTTTTGGCAGGTGGAGGAAATGCTTCAAGGACATCTAGAAGCATCCAGAGTTTTCTTTGAAAATGCATTTTGAGTTGCTCTGTTCCAGCATTAAAAAAAAAAAAAACCCTCCCCCAGATTTCCATTAAAATGCTGGATTTGGGGCATATCACTTTACAGCACGTATATTAAGCTAGGCTTAGCTATTTGATGCAGTAGACTTTGAATAACAGAGCAACAGGTGATGGGGGAAGGGCGGGCAACTTAGATATTCAGGTGGGGTGTGGGTTTTTGTTAAAGCGAGGAAATTGGGAGAAGCTGAGCCAATAGAAAACGTAAAGACAGAATTTCTTCCCAAACTCTCTGTCTCGTCATTACTGCTGCCCACCAGAGCTGGAAAGTTTTTGGATTTTTCTGTCCCAATTTCCTGCTGCCTGCCATGACTTTAAGCAGAAGCACAAAAGAAACCAACCAAGAAAGCATGCACTCATGCTACTAAGTATGGCGATAGAAAATAGATCTTTGACCTCTTGTGGTTAAAGAGACTATAGTCAGAGTGTCTAGCCGCCCTGGGGAAAGAAACAGTTTTCAAATGTATGCTTTTGAAGGCTACTGACCCCATGGGGAAACGGGTTAGCAAACTCATTAAGTTGGTCCTATTTACTTCTCCAGTTTACATCCAAACGGGTTTGTTTGAAATTAGCCCAGAGCCTTCTTATGTGCCACCCAGTAAATGGCAAATATATCGAACTTTCCCATGCTGGGCTGTGCTGCCCCGGATTTAATGGTTTTATGTTCTCACTCTTCAACGAATAACTGGTTCTGACTTCAGGTAGAAAGGAGTTAGCAGCTGTTTCCAAAGCTTATTTTGGTTGGGGCATATAGGACTTTGTGCTCATCTTTTGAGACACCAAACATACAAGAGATTCTCTGACTCCAAGACATTCATGAATTAGAATGACTAGCCATCTACATGTTGAGAAAGTTTACAGTGCAGATTGAAACCAGTGAATCTTAAATGAGGTTGAATCTGATACAAAAGCATCCAAGACAAGATGAAGGTCGAATACTGTCATTTATAAAAAAGAAGTTAATGAGAGAAAACCGGAGGTTTGAGGTAGGTGATAATTAGAATGAACTGTTGTGGACACATTGTAAAAAGCCTTGAATGCCAGAGTAAGACATTTATTTACTTGGTTTATCTTTAGTCAGTTATCAGAAGTTATTTAACAAGATGAGTATTTGTTTGGAAGCTCATTTAAAACTTCAAAAAAAAAAAAAACCCTACAGACTGGAAGCAAACAGGAAGGGTCTGCAGGTGTTGTTTGGTAAGTGTTTGGTCTAGGACATTGAAGGTCAAACTCCATCCTGCTAAGAAACCACCTGGGGGGGCTGTTAACTAACACCCAAGGCTGCTCCCATCCCCTCAATTTCTGATTCTGGAGATCTGGGGTGGAGTCTGGGAATTTGCATGTCTAATAAGTTCACAGCTGCTCTGTTGGTCTGGGTACTCTTCTGAGTACCACTCAAAGCATCTACAGACATTGGTGACTAATTGAATGTGGGAATTGGAGAAACATGCTGAGAGGGGTCAAGAAGCAGAATACAGCTGAGTTTGGAAGCGAATCAGCACAAGGCCAGATTTGAAGTGCTGGTTCCTACGGCCAAGCAGAAGCAATTAATAGGCGGTTTGTTCAGGAGAGAAATTGGAAACCAGGAGGGAACTGATAGAAGATAAATGTGTGAGAGATAAAAATGACAAGATTTCCAGTTATCCCTCCAAGGATGTGAGCACAACTGTGTCCGAATTCTACGGCTTCAACAACAACAACAACAAAAAAAATCTCACTCTTCATCCATGACTTATTTCCTTCATCGAGGTGTGTTTACATCTTCGAAAATGCCCATGGTCGTTTTTATTCACCATTGACACACGTGTGCTGTAAGTAAGGAACTTCTGTTTTTATGTATCAATGTATAACTTAAATTTTGTTATATATGTTTTAACTTCTATGTGGGAAAAATTTTTCACTTAGTGACATCTTCAATTAACCTGTTATCAACTTTATTGGCTTCAATGGTACCATGCTACACAGCTTTCTCATGCTGCGTAAGGTTTCATAGCTGAGATACTCTTGCAAGTCGAAACTTTCTGTGGGATTCTGATGCCGTGCCCAGCGAGGCTCTGTGTTTTCTGTAGTAAACAGCTCAGCAAATTCTCTTATTTGGGATGCAAGCGCTTATTAAGACTATGAAATCTGGTTGAAATGAGGTAAAGTGCTATGAGTATAAATGCCAATAAATGGCATCTTTCCCCCTAAATTAGAGATTTTTAATATCTTTCTCAATTTTCGTAAACAGCATCAGTTTGCATTATTTAGAATCCTCCTCCGGCTCGCTATTGTACACCATCCCACCCTTATGGAGCCCCTCAATCAAACAGTATCGAATATATATATGATGCTATTAGAAAAATGTTTATTCATAATCATGCTACTCTGAAGCCAGCTTGTGATTACATATGTAAATTTCTGCAAGAGAGAGGAAGTTAATTCTAAATCATTAAGGAAATATCAAACCACTTCCTAAATGGCCTTTCTGCTCTGTAACACATCTGTAACCTGTCGGGTTAGTGTGTTATGACTTGCCAACAGGTACCATGTAGGAAAACCCAGAGTCAAGTTCAAACAAAAGATTAGAACTGAAAACAAGAGAAGCAAATATTTAATGAGCTTGCCAACTCCAAACAATGTGAACAAACTTGATTACCCACTTAGGTACCAGTCTTGTATTCAATTTCTAAAATGAATACAAGTCAACAACAAAAAAGAATTCATCCTTCAGAAATACAAATTGACCACCAGTAATGACATCCCAAAAAAATCACATGTAGGAATTTCTCTTAGAATATTTTATTCTGTGTTTATTCATTATTAGAATAGACCCATATAATCACCAGATGATCTGTTTTCCCTTTAGAGAATACAGTTTGTTAAAATGTAAAACTCTATGTTTATACTATGCCCCACAGTTTAGTGAACATCCATTAACTAGAGTAAAGAGTGTTAAATTAAGTTTGTGTTGGTGAAGACAATTAATGTACGGATGGATTATACATGTTTGTATATTTGCACATATAAGGGTACTGCACAGGAAATATATTTTGCATTTGAAAACCCTTTATTGAAAAATGAGGCTCAGTATTTGCCCATCAAGTTTTGAGTTAGCTGTGCCAATTCCAGATGTTGCTAGTTTTAAAACATGAAAACAATGGTTTCTCAGAGTAAAGTGGAGAAAAGATGACATTGTCACTAAATTTGAGAAACAGACAAGTATGCCTTAACAGTGACATTAAGAGGGTCTGCACATAATGGAAGTGAGTAAACTTTACAGGGAAAAATGTGTATTTGGGAAAAACTGTGGTATCTCTGATGTTAGCAAGTATCTCCTTTACTTGAAAAACCCAGAGCATGTAGACTGTCCTTTAGAACCTTCAGTCTAAGGTAAACATATGTGTATACATACCTGGGTTGAAATGCTAGACACTTAATGTGACACATGTTAGTTACATTTTGATTGTGGCTGGTTCTTTCTGTTTTTGCTTTCTTGTTCTTGCTATTTAAACCCCCATGATTCTCAAAGAAATTGAGCTCACAGCAGTCTGTTCCATACAGAGTGCAGATCATGAGAATTGACTTTTAATGAAATTCAATGCAAGTGTTAAGCAGTTTTAGTGAATTAGAATTGAATATTATGTGGGATTACATTTATCAAGATTTCCAATATTCTGCTTAATTTCTCCCATAGAACAGACTTAACGGAGAATTATTGTATCAAAGGAGATGCCTTTGATAAACACAAATCTGTTCACCTATTAGTAAAATCAGAGATGCTGGGCAGTGTGCAAATGAATTGTAGTTAACAGGAACTTGTTATCATTGTCCAAGCTAATTCTGAAGCTAAATGTTTTACAGATGCTTCAGACTATGGATTTTAAGGTGGCAGGGAATGGAGAGGACCAGATATTGGAATCTGCCTCAGTCACAAACAAAATCTTGTACCAGGAAGCTGCTTTTTTCCTCTAACTATTTATTTCTTTGTGAAAAATGGTAACTGTCACTGAAAGATTTTTTTTTAACTCTGTCACTGGCTTCCCAAAGGGCACATAAAATGAAAACGTGGAATTGGAGTGACTCAGTCCTGAGACTTTAGCATAAGTGACACCTCCACGGTCGTCTTTTCAGACTGTGATTTCTGGTAATAGCAAGTGAGGAAAAACTATTACCTTTATGACTGTGGGTTGTCTATCTTCTGAGGTTCAGGCATCGTTTTTGGGAGCCCTGTCTAGGGTAGGTAGCATTTCCTAACACCAGGGGAGTACTGCTGCCTCGTGAGCAAACAGGAAATGTAGGTGAAGGAAAACCGTGCCGGACTCTGGAAGCGTAGAAAGACAGTATTTCCAAGGAAGGGGGAAAATAGTCTTTGGCTTCAAAGACTGAGAATTTTCTCTATCCAGTTTTGAAAAATGGGAAATTTCCCTACTTTCTGCAGAGTGGAGAAAAAGCTAACAGAAAAGGAGATTGAGAAGGTAATAGTAATTCCTTTTATTTCTTCTTTGCTTATGACTTCTGTGATGAAAGTTATATTTGCATAATTGATTTGTAATGACAAGAAAATATCTGTAAACAGGTTTGTTTGGTTTTTTTTCCTGAGAGAAAGCTTGTGAATGATGGGGATGAGTGATGACAGGAGGTTGGCGATTTTAGCTGCTTTTCTATTTAAGATGTACAATTTGGTCGTTTGCATATTGATCTAATTAATTGTTTTTAGACACTCGTAATCATTTTAGGTGGTCTTATTCCCATATGTAGCTAAAGGCATACTTCTTTTTTTTCACCAGGAAATATGCCCGAATAGTGTGGATTTTATTTGGCTCATTTGCAGTGCTGTTTTGTGGACAGGAAAAGCACAAGAATGATTCTCACTTTCAAATGATTGGACTAAATATAATGGTTACATTTTCAATAAGTTCTGGCATTTGAGGTCTCCCTGGAGGAGGGATTAAAATAGTTCTTTGGAGTACTTCAAGGCTACAGAGCATTTCTGATTTACTTTGAAATAAGTTTGCCTAATGACTGTTTGATTTGTGTTTTGGCTGAGAAAAAGAGTTCAAAGTGTAATCATCCAGTTTTGTTTTTTTTCCCTAGAAATTCCTAATGGGCACTAAATATTGTATTGTTTCTATTACTGACTTTAAGTTTGCAATCGTTTAAAAGGTATCAATGTCTTCATCCTTTGCAGCAGTAATAAAAGGAAACAAAACCTAATCCACTTGTTTCTCCCAGGTTTCGATTCAGGCTCGAGTTCCAGGCTAGAGACAGCTCTCTCCTGTTGCTCGTTGGCGTGCCTCCCTCAATCTGGATAGCAAGAAGCACTTTAATCTGATTGCTCTGCTGTGCATTTTTTTTGATGACAGTGTGACATCCAATTACAGTGTCAGGAGAGATTCTGGTTGATAGATAGGGCACAGTTTTAGATTTGCTAAAATACTCTGGTAGCTGAAGAGAGGCATGTGTAAGAATATTCTTGGTTAATAAAGCTAAGTATTTTCCAAACTTGGGGATTGAATTTTTTTTTAACCCTAGGAGGGCACTAAATTGTTTCTGCTTACCTATGAGGATGAAGAACACAGTCCATCTGTTTTACTACTAGTGCAGTATCTCCTCAACCAGGATGTGAGGAGATCGCACAAGTAACACATCAGGTATAAATTTGGGGTGCGGGACCTTGATTAGGAATTAGGATCAGGCATTGTCATTTGTAATTATTCTTGTTGTTTACTCTTGGACTGTTTTGTTTGGTTTTTCTTTGCTGTAGTTCATTTTGATTTGACACAGCATTTTAAAATGTTGCTGACAGTAGCCTGGGGTTTGTAGCAATCTTCCTGCCTCAGCTTCCCAGGTGCTGGGATTACATGCCTGATACCCCACATTCGGGCTAGTTATTATTTGTGCATCAAGGGCATATACAACTACTTATATATTGAGGAGTCTGGCTTCCCATTCCAAACAACTTTTAAATGAGATGTGGTGTATTTTCTGTGAAGACAATTAGTGTACACTTAATTTTTGACTGCAAAATCCGTTGTCTACTGAGTGATAAGGTTATAACGTTTGCCTTATAATTCTGACTAAGGAAAGGGGCTTTAGATTTGACATTTTTACATTCCCCCTTGGTAAATATTTATGAGTGGCTATGTAATTTTGTTTTCTGCTTTTGAGACAAGGTCTAACACAGTAGCCCGAGCTGGCCTCTCACTCACAATTCTCCTGTCTCCTCCTCCTGAGGGCATCACCATGCCCCAGTCCTTGACTGCGTCTTTTAAAATATTTATCATTCACCTTATAGCGGACCTTTTGGAACTGGCTCGAGTAGGACTTTGTTATCTGAACCATGAAACAGAAAAGTTCCCGAATCTCCTTTGAAGGACACATGACTGAGGCTAATTCTATTTGCACTCTAGGGCAGTTATGGTTGTGTGTGTGTGTGTGTGTGTGTGTGTGTTTAACAGTTCCTGATGGCAACAGTTAGCACACTATAGTTGAGGACCAAATTTTGCCTGCAGCATGTTTGTGTGCCCTGCAAGCTAAAATAATATTAATGCTAATAGTAATAATGGCTATTAGCATGTTGGGGGTAGAGCCCAGCACATCGTAAGGATGGACCGCGGGAAGCATCTTAACACTGAACTCTAAATCAAGCCCCACTTGAAGGAAGAAAAAGATGAAATTTATGCTTTTAAAGAATTGTTTTTGAAAATATGGCACCCAGAGATCGCAGACTTTGTCTGACTCACATGCCCCCTTTTAGATAATGTTTCCCAACTTTACCGAGGACCTTGACCCCACTAAGAATTGCTGATCTATATAAAAAAAAAGGGTTCTATGTTGCTTCCTCTGGGGCTAGGTGTACAGTGTGAGAACTGAAAAAGTTTTCTCTTTGCAAGACTCCTGATTTATGTATGCTCCTATGATTAAAATGCTGAACTCAAGGAAAGACCTCAGATTATAGTAAATGCATTTTTCTTCACTTCTTAAAGAAAAATTTTAACCACTGAAGAATATATGAGGTTGAGATGGTAATAATAGTGAAGGCTAAGCATGTGTGTTTTTCATGGATGCATTTTAATATTTTCCTCAATTTAACATAGAAAATAAGGGAATGTAATGGAAGGCAGAAGAGAGCATTAATTGTTTTTATTAGTATTTTAAATTAAACAGCTATAGCTATTCGAGAAGGAAATTGAATAGCGAGTGTTAAGTGTCAGATATAATCACATTTGTTTCTTCTTTGTACTGAATAAGTGTCTTCACCCTACATCTCAGGTACCTCGTCAGCAGTAGGGAGAATAATACTTAATCAAAACTGCATTAAAATTATTGGATCGTAACATATGAAATAATCAGCTCTACCAAAAGCCACTTAACGGCTTGATTTTGTGGGGGAGGTGACATCAGCCATAAAGCATGTATTGGCAAATCACAAAATGATCGAGACCAGCAGGCATTATGTATAACTTGCTGCAGGTTTTCTTTCTCTCCACATTTCGTTAATCATGAGGCTCTATCAGCATTTTCCCCCTGGAAAGTGTCAGATATCATCCTTGCTTTTTATCATGCCCTTCTGGCTTTTGTCAGTAACTCTACTCAAGGCTGTGTGCAGACATGATGGAATTACCCGAAACACAACATTTATTTTTATCTTTCATCCGCTACAAACTGTCAGTGACTCCCCACCCGCCTGATCAGAAATTCTGTGGAAGGATAAGTCAGGCAAAGCTACAGGAATGATCAGGAAAGCCATTGCAGGGTAGCTAAGCTGCCATTAAGACTTCATATGAAGAAAGGAAAGAAACAGGGGGACTAGGGATGTAAGATGAGAGGCTGGAATTCAGCTCAAACTGGAGACGGCAGATCTTTTAGGGGTAGACACTCCTGAAAGCATTTTAATTATTTTGAAACGGCCATCAAGATTATGCTGGTGACAGCCATATAAGAACTGATTCAGGGGCTTTATCATTTATGCTCTACTTGGGGTGGGTTGTGGCAGCCCGGTGCACCATCCTCCCGCCTACACTCCAGAGAGAAAATCAAAAGGGCAAGTGTTTCTTCAAGGCTCACGTGTGCTCTAAAATCTTAGCACTTTTCAAAATCCATAAACAGGCCATGTGGCTTTTTTTTTTTTTTTGAAGGGAGAAGTTTTGATTCTATTTAATGTATGTAAAACTTTGGTATTGGCTGTTGCTTATCGTAATTGGAGAATGTCAGTTTTGGTGAATTGGTTATTAAATAGACAAAGACGCTAAGTTTCAGAAAAACTAGTTTGCATTTACATGGTATAGATGAGTCATATTTGTAGAGACAACATGGAAACAGCTTCTTACAATATTTGTTTAAAAATTAAATGATTAGCTCATTATTATGTAATTCAAAACTCTGATATTTTCCCTTTTTAATTTTGACGTTTAATCTAGCTAAAGACTTAAACTGTGCTTTGGTAGTGTGTACCTAGTTTGGGTAATGTCAGCAAGACCAATGGTGACTCTGCCCGATAGGCATAGTCATTCAATATCCAAAATGCTATTGATAACTGCGACACCAGCAGGGGTTTTGAGTGGGATGGAGATAGACTGGAAAGTTTTCAGTTCAGGAAATCTTGGTGAACTTCCAGCGGAGATCAATTTAAAAGAAAAAGCAGAAGATTTGTCTCAGTTCCGTTTCTTGGGGGAAGATGTCTAGTATTTTTTCCAATGCGCTAAGGAAATGACAATAATAAACTCGTCATTAGAGAGGGTGCCCGAATCCAGCAGGCCCTGTCCCCTTGAAGCGAGTTACTTACACAGGTTGAATGTCTGACGTGCCGAGGGCATAGCTAACTGTTAAGCTCAGCTGTAATGGTTCCTAGCCTAGGTTTGCAGGCATAACTATCTTATGTTACTTGTTTTCTGAGTATATTCTTTTTCAAAAACACTTTTATTGTTGTTTTCTGGGGAATTTCATGCATGAGTGCAATGTATCTTCATCATATGTACCCCTCCTCCTCCAACTCCTGCATTGCCCCTCACATTGTCTTCAAATTCATGTCTTCTTCACACACACTCATATATAATACATGTATACACACATATATGTATGCATCTATATATGCATGTATATGTAAATATGTGCATATATGTATATACATACACACATAGATGTAAAACCTATGGAGTCCAAGTGTGTTTTCACTGATCAATGAGCTGTTCAAAATCATTTTTTAAAAACATTAAAAAAAGGGTTTTTTCTAACCCAACACACACGTATAGAAAGATTCCATTCCTAGTGTTTTCCATGACTAAAATCATTTGCTGTTGATGTCCGCATGCCATCAGCATCCTTTCCTTGTGATCATAGAACGTTAAAGCCAGCAGGACCCAAGAGATCATTTTCGCGAGTCCTAAGATTCCTTTGGGCAACTCCTTGCAAATACTGTTTGATTAAATTCATTCCAAGGATAGATTTGATTAAGGAAGAAAATGTTGGAGGGGAATGATTCTGCAGCCACTTTCTCATTAAGAATGAAAAGGTGAGGCGACGTAAAATTCCACTTTTTCAATCAGTGTTAATTTTCTGAAAGAACTCATGGTGTTAATAATTTAGTGGTGTGCTTACGAGCTTCAGACCTATTGATTTTAATTGGAATTCTGTATCTAAAAGGAAGCCAGGGCATGAGCAAATCAATTTTGTTTTAATTCAATGCATTTTAATAAGTGTGCTAAAGATTCATCATAACATTCCCCGGGATAGTTCGATATCTGCTCTAACGGGCTGCTACCCTGGATGGTAAACAAAGATGCCTGTCTCTGGATATCCTTTGATTTAACTCTCATATGGATGGGAGAATGAGCCTCTCATTGTCCATCAGTTTAAAGTGCCCTGTGTGGGTTTGATGAAATAATAGCCTGAATAAATCAGGCCACCTATTTTACCATTTATATATTAACAGAATCCCTGTCTTCCTTTTACTGTGTGGCCTTTCCCTCCTTTCTGAATGAATATTTTATAGTTAGGGCTTATTATCAATCCCAGGCCATATTTATGTAACATCCTGTCTAGTCAGTAATAATCCCTCTCATTTTAACGTTAATGCCCATGGTTAAGCCTGACCCTAGCCGAATTGTGTATTTTTATGTGTTGGCCCATGTAAATTAAAAGAGATGTACAGCACAGTGATAACAGAAACAGGCCCTCCTTCCTGAAGCCTCTGATCTTTACATTAGAGTGTAAAATGCAAGACAGCCCCAGGATATGCAGGAGTCATGAGCCTTGCCTAATTGTTGTGGCAGATGGGCTCCCAGAATCAGATTTGCATATCCTCCTGATAGGAATCCTTGTGCTTTTTGGCTACTTCCAATTCTAACTTGGCTGTAAATTCCTACTGTTTCCCAAACTGCTGTTCTCCAGCGCTAATGATCTCTCCTGTTTAAAAACAACAACAACAACAAAACTCAACCTTTAGGGAAAGGTTAATCACATGTGAACGAGGGGATTACCTGGAAATTTCATACCTATTTCAATACCTTTCAGCTTATTGAATGTAATCTCCCTTGTGCCCAAAGTCAGAAACCCAATTGCAAATGAGAGGATAACCTGAAGCTCAGGATTTCGTCCTAGGTGGTCCCTAAAGTGAACACTTTGTGGTTATCCAAAGACTACAATGTATAAAATATTAAACTAGATCCTTGAAGCATACCTGGTACTGAGCGAAAGAGCCCTAGCCATAAAATGAACTTACTTACTGATGAAAATCAAAAGGTCACAGCAAGGAGAGAAAATGCAAGCATAATTCAATGCATACTCTAATTGAGGTACAAAGAGGGGACTGGGAGAGCACAGAGGATGAAACAATAGTTCCAATTGTTGTCTTTAGTAAAGATATGGCGTACCTACAGATAGAGGAAAGGCAGGATATTGTTCATTGAGAAAATTACAGAATTCAAAGGCTCAAAAACAAGAAAGTAGAAGCATAGGCTAAGGAGCATTGCCTTAAAATTTGAATTTCTAAGCTACTATCTGCAGGAAACACTGGGCTTGAGATACGTAAAGTATCTCTGGAATTTTCCCCCTGGGTGCTTGGTTTTGTTGGATGTTAGTGTTCTATTTGTGCTCAGTATAGCTGTGTTACCTTTCAGAATATTTTCGAAATGAATGTCCTTCACACTGAGAGACAAGTTACTCTTAGGTTCTATATCTCTTGGAGTCCTGGCTGTCTTGACTTCTTTGGGGCCAGTCATTTGTATATAATGGTGAGGGGCAGAGCTCCGTTATGCATAGTGGCTCACTGTACTGTTCTTCCCCTATCCTTAGCTTTGGGGTCTGTATCACTACACTGCCAGGGAGTTGGGACTTCCATGGAGTGGGATGGAAATGCTGATTTTCTTGGGGGCACGTGGTAGTGCATGCTTTTTATTTCACCCACTGTGTGCTGCTGTAGAATTGACTGTGTGGTCAATGCCAATTCATCCCTCACTTTATGTTTAGAATCCAGGGTTGGTGACTGTGAGTGAGAAAGGGAGAACAAAGGACCTTGGCTTCTTACACTTCCCAGCCACACAGCATCTGAGAAGTAAGGAATTTAAAGATCATTGAGTCTACCCACTCGCCCTCATCAGACAGATGGCGAAGCTGACATTTAATCGTGGATGTCTTTTAATTTTCAGGATAAGCAAAATTAAGCCAATTTTGCCTGACCTCTCTCCTCTCTTTACGTCTGTAATGATAGGAGACACCAGACCTTCTTTTTCCTTCGGACTAGATGTAAGGTCAGAGAGAAGTGAGCTAAATGATGCAATGGAATTCGCATCTAGCGTTTCTTGTGATGATAGCCTTGACTTTTGGTTTATCGAGAGAAGAATGTGTGATTGTTTGCAGGATCCTTCTTTCCCCTTACCCATGGCTATAATTAAAGGTTTGAGGAACTTCAGATCTCACAGTTAGTCAGAAAGACAAAATTGGTTATTTCCTTATATTTAGAAGCACTTAGGCCCAAGGATGATTTACTTGACTGGACAAAATAAACGGACAAATGTCAGTTAGAATAGCGGGGAAGTAGAGACCTCTGTATTTGGAAAATAGAGCTAACAAAAAGCACTGCTTCTTGCCTTTGCTTCCTGCTTGAGCATCTCTAAGGTGGGATAAGTATGGTAAAGTGCTACTCATTATTTCTGTATTTCATCTTCCTTTAAAAACACATGGAAAGGTGACAAGAGTCTCAAAAGAAAGGTCTCTTTCTTCCCTGCCCTCCCCCCTTGCACATCGAACTGCCTCACAAACATATGTGAAGAACCTCATTCTTCACAGCTCTGAACGTGTCCCACTCACTTCATTTTCTTTTTGTGATCTGAGCCCTGGGGAAAGAGCAGAATGCGAGATAAGATAGGAGTAGAGGAAGCTCTTCTGTCTCCTATCCTCTCTTGTGTAGGCGGAATTAAGATGAAGAAATATTATCAATTATTCTTTTGTTCTTCACAGATGAAGCAGAGTCAGAATCACTAATCATGGGAAACTCCTCAAACTGCTGTGTTATGCATACAGCTGTGTTAAAACTCTTTGTAATAATTTTAACGAAGTTATCCTTTATCAATATATTTACGCTCGCAGTATGTTTATTAACGAGACGCACTTAAAACCAGGAACACGATAATGAAGGGGAGATGAAAAAGTACTTAAGAATTTAATTGTATTTCTGCTTTATGAACACATTTTTCTTGTTGCTATGCTCAGAATCTCTGCAAGCTTAAGCAGTTGCCTTAAGACTACAACACAATGCTGCATCAGACCTTTGACTCCATGCTCTGCCACTAAGACCCGGGTTGCTGTGCTGGCCTCATCCATCTCTAAACTGGCTTTTAAGTGGGTGTATAGAGAAAGGGACAGGACTGGGAGTGATTAAATGCTTTCTAATGAGCACGCAGAAAGCGTAGAGTTGTTGTAACTGCATTTCTGACTGCACTCCATTTATCTCATTGCACACCCGCGAAGGACGGCAATTGGAGCCCTGCTGCATTCTGCAGAGGCAAGTTTAATAACCTTTCACAGGGACATAAAAATGTAAGTACACTATAAAAATAGATAAACTAAGAACATTTTCTTTATACACCTACATAAATATTTTGAAGTCTTCTAAACGTGGAAATGCAAACTTAGGCAACTGGCCACCTAAAGGAATCTGACCTCAAGCCGAATTCCGTGTGTTTAATTAGAAACATACTTAATTTTGAACTCGGTTCTTATTCTGTCATATGTAAAATATAGTCAGGCTAAGTATTTTACTTCACAAGTATAAATCATAGAAGTCTCTTAAGGTTTCCATAAAATTTTATCAGATACTTGTAATATGATCCCGCAGTTGTGCACAGTAGAGAAATGTTCCACTCACAGCACATTCTTCAAGAGTTTAGCAACATTCATGGGGAGTTTATTTAATCCCTCTCATTAGTAAAGTAATCTGAACATTCACACAGTCGTTGGAGACATTCTAGACCTAAACAGTACTTGGCACAAGATTAATAATCGATAGTAAATATTTTTAATCTTGGATCAATTTATCAATTTCAGGGATTGTTTATGAACTGAAATCTGCAATAAATCACCGATTGTAGCTGTCGGCATGTTGACATTGGATCCTATGGGAATCATGAGACAGAATATTGCCGCTACTTTGCCTTCCACACTGTAGAGGGTAGCTGGTTCCAGCCTCATGATTGCCATGGCAAAAAAAAAAAAAAAAAAAAAACAATGAAGTTCAGTAACCTTGACCGAAAGTCAAGATTATGGGAGCATCACATTCGTTAAGATTCTAAATTGAAATATATGGTAGTTTCATGTATGTACGGGGCTCAGACTATTGCATATTGGTCTAGAGATTATTATAAAAATTATATTATTTGGACCAATATCTCCTTAATTACCTACCTCCAATTGCCTTAGCCCCCAGTAACTATTCCTCCACACACTAATCGATTCTGTGAGATAATTTTTTTTTTTAAAGTGCCACACATATGAATGAGATATTTTTGTCTTTTTTGTCCTTAGTTTAAATTTTACTAATGTCCTCTAGGTTTTGCAGTGTAGTGAAAAGTAGCTGGTAAAAGGACATGGAATTTTAATTAGCTATGAGGAATAAGTTTATGAACTCTATTATACAGTGTGTGACTGTAGGTATCAACGATATATTGGAGTCTTGAAAAATGCTGAGTAGACATTAAATGCTCTCCGCACAGAAATCATAGCTGTGTGAGGCGATGCATGTTAGCTACGTGGATTTAAACATTCTAAAACACGAATACTTCAAAGCTTTATAAAAACGTGATAAGCATGGAGTTTTAGCAATCGATCTAAAACAAAGAAAATTATGTCACTTGTGGAATAGGAAATTCCTGCGTTAAAATTCTAAAACTCTTGTTTAATTTTTACATTTCTTTAAATGACGATGGACTGTTACAAAGTTGACATTAGGCAGTTGTTTGATATTTATTTTGGAACGGAAATGTTTTCATTATTTATATTGGAAATCTATAATGAAAATAATTTTGGTTTTATGGCAAAAAGGGAATTACCTTGTAAATTGCAAATAAACTCAAGCGGTAGAACGGAAACTTTGGACCTAAGACTCAGGAAATCTGGATTTAAGTTTGACCTTTGCCACTAGCAAAGTATCTTGTATACCTGACAATTTATCATCTGACTAGGCTGCGGTTTGCTCTGCTACCGAGAAAGTAGACTCTGGATGAGATGTTTTGCTAACTTCCTAGTCATCTCAAAGATCCTCTCATTGGTCTAATTCCAGGATTTTGAGGAGACCTTGATCTCTCACTATCTCTGCCACCATTTCCACATGAATGTCCTTCGATTTCTCTGGTTGTGCTCAATGATTTCAATGATAATAGTTTGGGACACTGCAGACTTGCCACAATTCCGGATTGTTGTTGGCGGTGATAAGAGATGAGGTCGCGTGACCTTTGCATTTCCTGCCAGCTCAAAAAGGCCTGTGACTGAAGCAGAAGCTGTACTTGCATGTTCTCAGTCCTTGCAGAAGATAGTGTCCTGTGATTGTGAAGGCAGCGTTGCCGCTACGAGGTTTCTCTGTGTTCATCTTCGGCTGGCTTGTATCAGCATCTTGTATAGGAAAATCACTGCAAACTTTTTTTTTTTTTGACACTCACAGAGAAAAGGAAAACTTTTAACATGGGGGAACAGTAACTTAATTTGAGACTCACAAAGCCAATTGAGAATAATTTTTATCTATGTACATCATACTTATTAGGTGACACGTAGCTGTTACAGACATCGTTTCTAACGTGGGAGACTTTGGTAATGGGTTTTAATGTATTCTTAGGTGCTCAGAACACAGACATCCTGTGTTTGCTGAAAGTGTTGTCCATCATGGTGGGGAGGCCAATGCAAAACCTTAGAAGGTCAGCCTTGCTCAGCCTGGTTTTTGGTTATTGAAGACTCTTTAGAAGACCTGAGCTCGGCCTTGTCTGTCCCAATATGCTGAGAAATCTATCTTCTTTTCATAAACTTACCACGATTTCACTCTTTGTTCCACGGTGGCAATCTTACTCAGCTACCTCATATTTAAAGAAATATATAACATTTGAATTTTTTTTGGTTATTTTTTTGGCTTTCCAGATCTTTGCTCTGCTACAGCCCAAACTGTAGTTCTAAGCACCCATTCTCAGTGCCCCTCTCTCACAAATTAGAGCCATTTTCTACTGCAATCTAGATTGAGACTTTTATTCTTCATCATTATTGGGCTTTTACTGTCATTAGTTACATTTCAAACTATTATATACCCCAGAGACAATGCTGAGTAAAAATGACGTTTGAGAAAAATTACAGAAAAATGATGGCCTTTGATGTTGGTAGTCTTGAGAAAAAAATACTGATTTTTGAGATGTGCCCTTAGAAGTGTTTCAGACTTCATTTTAAAAGTATAGGTACATGCATGCAAGTACACGGTGTTCTTGCCTTTGCTTTTGTTTTATTTTGGTGGTAAAGATAGAACCCCAGTCCTTGTACATGTTAAGAAAATTCTCGACTACTGAGCTACACCTAAGCCCTCTTCGTTTTTGTTTCAATCTCCAAGTTGTTCACTTTCGTAAATAAACAAGACCTATATATGCTTGCCTGAGACAAATAGGGACAATGAGTTCTCCATACCCTACAATGTAAATTCACATCTTTGTGCTCAGTGGTTCTCAAATTCTGATCACAAGTCTCATACCAAAGAGTCTATGAAAGAATCATTTTGGGTGTAAAATCACAATCTCAAGCACTTTGAATCAGAAGTTCCAGGGTGTGTCTTAGGTGTCTGCATTTCTAAGGCTCTGCAGATGATCATAATGTACAGGCAAAATTGGAGCTCATTCTGAGAACCTTTCAAAGTTATACTAACACTCTGTCTCTATAGTTTGAGAATCCAAAAAAATCTCCTTCCACATGGTCCTGGGCAGGTGGGTTTTCTTTGCATTGCTTTCAATATCTAATTTACTTGACTTTTGCCTTTATCTTAAAAAGAATTTTAAAGAAGAAGAAAGAGTTGGATATGGTGGCATCCTCCTGGTCCCTGGTCATCTAGAGGTTCCCATGCTTAGCAATATAGCAAGCCTCTATCTCAAATAGATAGATAGATAGATAGATAGATAGATAGATAGATAGATAGATAAATGGATAAATAAATAAGTGGAAAAAAGGAGAGTCATGATAGAGAAAAACAAAACAAAAAACAAAACAAAACAATCAAGAACACCTGTCTTTATTAAGAATGCTTCGGTATAGCATAGTAAAGAGGAAATTAGAAGTTGGGTGTTACCTATCAGAGATTCAGGAATTGCTAATGAGACAAACGGTTTCTATCCCTAAGATAGGTAGGGGAGTGAGGTTATAGTAGTATAGAATATAGTATATAGTATATAGTATAGTAGTTTCAGAATCTTCTACTCTGAAAGTTGACACTTTGTGCAAGTTTGAAGCACAGAGTTAAAGAGTTGGAAGTGTAAGTACTGTGTAAATGATGGCTCTTTCTCCTTTCCTGCCTCCAACTTGCTGTTTCTCAATTTATTCTTAAACTATATTGATACGTTAGGATTCATTTCATAGCTTCCTTTAAATGTGAAATGTGACTTGGTTTTTAAATCTATGATTTACATATTTGCAGGAGCCTATTTATTACAGGAGGCAGCGAACAGCTGTGCCCTCTCTAGGGTTAATAGCTTCAGTTAAATCCTTTTAAAACATCAATTAAGAAGAGTAGAATTCAATTTCTGTTTCTTAACAACAGAAGATTCTTACTAGTAAGTTAGCTAATAATAACACTTCTCAGACTGTATTATTAGAAGGTGCATCCAATATATATTGTTAATCAAGTCCGTATTTGCAATGTTCAGAATTCCTTTGTAGGTACATCAGAAAAACCTGAGGGCTGGGAAGTCACCTTCCTGGGTAACGTGCTTACTCTGCAAGCATGAAGACCTGGCTTTGATCCCCAGAACTTCTATAAAAGCTGAGTGGAGTAGATGCAAGATTATAATCTTCGTGGAGAGGAAGTGGAGATGGGCAGATAGATCTTTGAGGCTCTGCTGGCCAGACTGCCTACCTAACCTACTAGATGAGCCTCATGGTTCAGGGAGAGACCGTGTCTTAGGAAAAAAGGGTAGGGACTGGCAAGATAGCTCAACAGGTAAGATGCTTACCATGTAAGCCTGGTGACCCAAGTTCAGGCCTTGGAAGCCACATAAAAATGAAAGGAGAGAACTACCCTGCAAAGGTTGTCCTCTGACTGCTACACATACACCGTGGCACATGTGCCATAATAATAATGATGATGATAATTATTATTCTTATTATTAATTAATAATAATTAATATTAATAGTACATATGATATTATATTAATATGTTATATTAATATTATATTATATATTATATATTATATTATATCAATATATTGACATTATTAATATTAATATTAATTAATAATTAACATTATTAATTATTAAATAATAATAATAATGACTTTTTGAGACTTAAAAGCACAAAACAAGGAAGACAGCTCCTGAAGAATGAAACCTAAGTTTGACCTCTAGCCTCCCCATGCAAGTACAAACACATGCATGTACATCTGTACTCAAATGTGAACCCACCCACTGATCCACATGCATGTATACATCGCCCCCCCCCCCAAAAAAAAAGAAAGAAAAGAAAAATTTGACATTGAATTTTTTTTTCCCCTAAGTCCACTAAATTTAGGAAGTCCTAGTGAGGTGAACTCATTACCAAATTTTACATGACTCTTTTCACCACAAGCTACTACTACAAAGAGCAAAATTATCACCCAAAGTAGGAAGAGGTAAGTGTGGGTTAGGCACCATATGTATTAGTAATGACATTGCTGTTAGTAAGTGCAGTGTTGGTAAAAGACAACAACGGGGCTGCACCCAGTTGCTCACGCCTGGAATTCCAGTGTTCAAGAGGCTGAGGCAGAAGGCTCACAAGTTCCAGGACAGCCTGGCCTATAAAGTGAGACTATGTCTCCAGAACAGCAACAAACGAAACCAAAACAAAACAGAAAACAGGAGAAACCAACCAATGGTGTTCTAAAGAAATCGTTACTGTTGGTACTCGAGTTTTTAGTTACAGCTCCTTTGAAAGGCCCTTTGGGAATTTCCAGGTGTGTTGGCTCCATCTAGAGATGCACACTAGAGATGGTGACTGAAGTTGATTAGGGATACACACTAATCTTCAGAGAAGTAGAGACTCCAAAATGGAAAGTACATCTCCAAGAAAAAAAAAAATTAAACCCAATCAGGAAGAATAGGTGAAGCGCAGAGGGTAATTAGGTCATGTGCTAACGTTATTGGAGGTAAGATGAGAAAGAGATGATCCTGAGATTCTTCGGTTGCGGTGCAAAGAACTGGATAGGAAAACTCAGCGGCTTCTTTGTCTCATGAAGCGAAAAACAAAGCCCTCTGCAGACTCTATAATTGTCTCCTGAAATTCATGTTGAGATGAAACTTGGGACAATTATAATAAATGAACAGGCGGTTTAGGTTCAGTTGGCAAATTTGATTGAGTGACTGGAACCAGACAGCATCCTTCTATGAAGATGCTCAAAGTAGTGTTTTAGACATCAGAGCCCTCAAGTATACTTTAATAATATTCTGTCTGGAAGGTTAGAAATCTGAAGTTTTGACTTGATCAGCAGTGTCTCATGCAATATCAGTAAGAATATAAAAAGGTTGTCTTATGGGAGTCAATTTTGCATCTTTTAAGGCAAAAGCTATCTCTGTATCAAGAAAGGTCAGTACATTTATACATTTAAGTTATGCTTATGTACATATGTATGCTTAATTACTGATTGTATTGTGTTGTCTAATTCTAGTTCCTTTCTGTAAGATGACTTGGGATTTTTTTTCTTTTAAATTATTGTAATTATACACATGATGGGATATTGTGTGATAATTTGGAACACATACAGCAGTGTGTAACAATCAAACTGGGGTCACTAATATTGATAACTACTTAAACATAAAAATCGATAGGTATATAATCCTTGTACATATTCATGTGTCATGCTGTAACATTTCCATGTGTGTATACTGTTTTGCAGAGCGTATCAGGGTAATTAGCTTTCCTATCTCTCTGTCATGACTTTGTGTCTGGAGACCTTATGTTTGAGTTCTTGTTATTCATAAAACAAATTAGCTTATTGTGAACTAGAGCTTCCCGCTACTGTACAGTGATACTTGTAAACGTCTCTCCAGTGTGTTTAGATCCCTGCCATCCAACCTCCCCCATGCTTTCCTCCCCAGCTCTCCACAGCCTTAGTTGTATCATTAGTATATAGTCCAGTTGCCTTTTAAAGCGTACTCGTGTAAAAGAATATGCAGAATTTGCCTTTTTCCATCTGTCTCACTTTATGTAATACCCTCAATTCCCATCCAATTTGCTGTAAAGGCTAATATATAATTCTTTTTATAGCTGAATAATATTCTATTTGTGTATATATATGTATATATATATATACACACACACATATACATACGTATGCATATATACATGTGTGTGTGGGGGGGTGTATATATATATCACATTTTCTTATCTATTCACCTCTTGGTAGTACCTAGACTAATTCCATATCTTGGCTATTGTGCAGCAACAAGCATAAGGGTGTACGTGTCTGATAAGGTTACTTCATTTCCTCAAAGCATATCTACTCCAGTGTGGAATATCTAGATCAAATGGTAGGTCTGTTTTTGGTTTCCTGAAGACTGTTCCTGCTATTCTCTATAGTGATATATTAATTCACATCCCCACTAACTGTATACATAACAATTCCCTTTTCTCTACGTCTTTAGCGCCATTTGTTGCTACGTATATGGCATGGGGGGGGAGGAGAATAAAAATGAAAACTTGAATGAAGTATTCCATAATTTAAATCTGATTTGTTTTCTTCTATTTAAAAAGTTTGATTCATGGGGCTGGAGAGATGGCCCAGTGGTTAACAGCCCTGGCTTCTCTTGCTGAGCCCCTGGGTTTGGTTCCCAGCACTCACATGACAGCTCACCACTGTCCCTAACTCTAGTTCCAGGGAATCCAATGACCTATTCAGGCCTCCGCAGGTCCCTTACATGCATACCGGCAAATAAAAATAAACACACATAAAATAAAAATAAACTTAAAAGAAAAATTTATTCAAAGCATTTGTGTTTTTACTCTCTTCTTTCTTCCCCTTAGAATAATATAGCTGATCCGGAAGAACTGTTCACAAAATTAGAACGCATTGGAAAAGGCTCCTTTGGAGAAGTTTTCAAAGGAATCGATAACCGTACTCAGCAAGTGGTTGCAATTAAAATCATTGACCTTGAGGAAGCAGAGGATGAAATAGAAGACATCCAGCAAGAAATAACTGTTTTGAGTCAGTGTGACAGCTCATATGTAACAAAATACTATGGATCGTATTTAAAGGTAATGTGCATGCTATATTATTTCATAAGGCATTTTCATTATGTTTCTTATTCTATTTTTGAAAGACAGTATCTGTCTGTTTGTTTGTTTGTTTGTTTGTTTGAGACAGGACTTCTCTGTGTGGCCCAGGCTGTCCTGGAACTTACTATGTAGAGCAGGCTGGCCTTGATCTATCTCAGAGTCTGCCTGCTAGGATTAAAGGTGTGCACCCCCATGCCCATCTGGCTTGAAACACAGTGTCTTTAATTAGGATTTGATGGACTTTACCCCCTGGACAGAATCCCACTCCATTTATGGTACCCTAAACCATTGTTAAGAGTTAGCAGCTGCTTTCTGAAAGTATTCCAGTGCTAGGCTGCACTTTCCCATCCCTGAACATTTTGTACAGTGGAAGAGGAGAAACATCCATGGTCTTTAAGGCCACATTGCCACATAAAAAGCTGTATTCTCCCCTGTGTTTTGCACATGCTATCCTTTTTTATTTTAAAAAAATGTATTTTTATGTTAGTTGGTGTTTTGCCTGCATGCATGTCTGTGTGAGGGTGTCAGATCCCCTGGAACAGGAACTAGAGACAGTTGTGAGCTGCTATGTGGGTGCTGGGAATTGAACCCTGGTCCTCTGGAAGAACAGCTAGTGCTCTTAACCAATGAGCCACCTCTCCAGCTCTGCATATACTATTCTTAATAGTCTAATATGTCTCAACTTTGGAACTGATGGACTACATACATAAATATGTCAGTTACCTATTGAGTTATGGTGGCTATTTACATACTTTTCTCTCACCAGGTCTTTAGCTCATCGATGACAAGCAGTTTAGCTTGGCTAGTCCTAGTTTTTAATCTCCCAAGCCCAGCATGTGACTCACGCTAAGCACATGATATAGACTACCTGCACCACCCTCCGGTCCTTGCTTTCTTCTTCTCCAACACTAAAAATCGAGATGATCAAGTCCTTCCTTCACATAAAATGGTGCAATATTTGTACCATTCCCAGCCCGCCTAAAATGATGTGTTCTACCCCAAAGTGATATGTCAAGTGTGCTCATTTATCCAGTGACTCATAGATAAATTTTTTTAATAAATAAACCCATCTCCTGTTTCCAAAAAATAAAAAAATAAAAAAAGAAGGAAAAGAAAAGAAAAGAAACTTTATTTTCAGTCCAGTATTAGCCAGATTGCTATGGTGGTGGCATAGAATCGGAGGTGTTTTGGGTACATTGCCACCGTAGGTTCACTGACTGCGAAGCTTTACCACCACTACATGGTTTTACCTTAGAGGTAGGAGTGCATATTTGGAGCACAGGCACGTGCAGAACATTTTCCAGCTCTGTGTAGATGGAAGTCCTAATTTGGTATGGTGGTGCCTGGGCTGTCTGAGAAATGTGGATACAGTGTAGCCAAGCAGAAGCTCTAGCATCCAGAGTGTCTGCTGTCCCTCAGTGGCCACCAGGCTGGTTAGTGTATGCAGCACTGGCATGCACACAGAAACTTTTCGTTCCACCCAGGTGTGACCCAGCAGTCGGAGGCAGTGACCCCCCACCTGGTGGTGACATGTGAGTGGACACAGTACAGCTACAGAGCCAACCAAGGTCTGAACTGTGGACCCTCGTGGGCCAGCCATTAATCCAAGGATAGGGAACTGTTAGGGTTTGGGAGAATGGAGGTTCCTTTTCCCAGTGCCTCAACGGTATCTACCTCATGAGCAAGGATTGTGTTGCCCTGTCTGCCCTCTCTGGAGTTCTCTGGGAAGACTGGTTGTTGATCACTCTAGCACTAATGATGCCAGCATCTGCTGGAGCAGTGCACTTGGGACCGCAGTGGTTCCTACTGCATGGGGATACTGGTCGTCTCTACTGGTCTCCTTCATTCCTAGGCATCTCTGGACTGCACAGACATGCCAGCTGCCTCTGTGTCTCCTGTGTTGCTACAGTTAGGCTAGTGAGCTATTTTCCTTTGTGGGTATATTCTTTCTCACTCTTTATCCTTCAAACCCACTGTGTGTGTGTTGGGGGGGGGGAGATTAGTATCTTCTATGCCTCCATTTTGGTGACCTAGGTGTCATTGCTTTCTTGATCTTTATGTCTTTATATTAGTTTATGCTGATACAGAAAAGTCATCAATTTACTGACTTTTTTTCTTGCAAAGCTTGTTCTATTCTAATATTATATACATTAGATTGAACAGGGAGTGGATTCGGTACAGAATGAATCATTCAAAAGCTGGACACTGTATCATACGATGTACCAGGTGCTGGAGACAGAAAATGAGCAGAATACCCCTGTAGACACAGAGCACCATAATCCAGCATTATATAAAAACCATATAGATTTTATAGTAAAGATGTGTATATCAGGTAGCAGATGAAATAAATGGTCAGGAGTGTAGCTCATTGCCAGGGAGCTTGCCTAGCATGCCTGATCTATTGTGCCATTCACAGGACTGCAAAAAAATCAAATAAAACAAAAGCTACATATTACCAAGCTCAAGTAAACAAATGGTTACTTGTGTTCTTTTCATCAAGAATAACATGAAGAAACAGCTTCAAGGAGGTGATAAGACTGGAAAATTCTAATTTCAGTATTTACTCCTAAGTGTTAAGCTGTTACCATATTTTATTTTGTATGAAAAATTCCGTTTCTTTTTAGCATAATGTTTGCTTTCGTATTTATTCCTAAAATATCTAATTTAGCAGGTCATAGTCTTTTATGCCACTCTTGGAGTGATTTCTCAATCTCAGTACCTTTAGGTTTTTCTTCTAATTCCCACAGCGGGCTTGGTTGTAGCCCCGGGAATTTTCTGGTTATACGTGTTATATTGCTCCTTCTGGTTTGCTCTTTCTGGATTGAATACTGGTAATTCCAGACCCTCTCTAGAGCAAACCTGAACCCCTTGCTGTTTTTAGGCACCTAGATCAGATAAGCTATTTTTGGTGGCTGGCTTCGAAAATTAAATAAACCTTATTTAAAATCAGTGCTTTATATTTTATTGGAAAATAGCAGTATCATGGTGGTGAAGTAGTTACTTAGAGCTTTTGTTTATGCATCGTTCTCTCACAGACAAATGTGCTGCAGCTGTGTGGGTTTTTATTTATAAGATATCCTATTTTAAACATATTCCCTTCAAACTTAGTCTAGTAGTATCCACGTACTAGTCATCCAGCAATTACTTCATTTCTCAACAAGTACAAGCTAATGTTTTATTTTGTTCTAAATATAGATTGTCGTAGGTATTTAGTCCAGTCCATGGTAGAAAACTTAATGTCCAAGATGTTTATTAACGGATAAAATTGAAATATCGTTTTCTCCTTTACCAATGATTAATGAAAGTCCTGGAAAGGGGTGTTTTGAAGAACCTCTGTCTTTCTGATAAAACTGTATCCACGCAGTTAAAGGCAAATGGCCATGCATACAAAACTTAGATCTCTTCTCTGATTTTAAATCACGTCTTTTTGAGTGGCACGTATGCGTGTTCATGTGTGCTTGTGTGTGTGTAAGGATGAAACCCAGAGCCTTGCACATGGTTGCCACATGCTACCACTCAGCTCAAATCGTAATCCTAAAAGTGTATGTAGTCCAGGATAGCCCTGAACTCATGATCCTACTGCCCTCCCCCTGTGCAGCTTTTTGATTACCATTGTGAACCACGCTGGTGGGCTAAGTAACTTTACTGCAACTGACCAACTCATTATTTTCCATTTATATTGTCATACTGTGATTACATAGGTATGCATTTTTTTAGTATAAACTAAAACCACATCAAACATAACAGGGTTCTGTTCATTGCAGTCAGCGTAACTTGAGACCACATCCTGTTAGTACCGTGAGGGAATGGCTTTGTCAATTGACTTAGATACATACTGGGGGCCTGTCTGTGCATTTCAGATGGCAGTGGAGTTTGTGAGTCAGCTGAATTGAGCAACATAGGATATGGGATTTACACAGGATATCATACACAACCAAGACTTCGCTGTAAGCTGGAGCAAAAAAGTTATTGCATTTGAGAGAAAATTATATGTTCTCTAAAACCGTGCGCAGTTGCAGTGATTTCCTTCAGACATGCAAAAATATACTAGGTATTCATTTTGACTGAGCTCACTGTATAAATCCATCTTTAAAAACAAGAGTTAAAAAACCAAACACATCAGCGTGACCACAGTGTTTTCCTTTCCTTTTCGCTCACTGCAGATTTTCTTGACGAGGTTAGTCTTTGTGAAGAGTGCTAAAGTGCTGCCCTCAAGATAGTGGGAGAATCTTTTATAATCTTTAAATATTTTGTTAGTTCAATATAAATTTTAAAGTGAAGCTCGTTCAGGCCTTGGATAGGATTTGAATCATGCCTGTATTTGCTGCTGAAATTACCTTTGGATTTCTGTTTATGTTAGGGAATATGGGCCCCACCCACAGGTTCATATATACTGCAGCCAGTATTTTTTTTAATTAAATGAATGAAGTGAAATATTCCAAAGAAAAATCTATAATTGTATGGCCTTCTTGTTATTTTTTATTTTTTTGACCACTGAAACGTGGTGTGTTTATCGCATCCAGAGTATGTTCAGTGCCTCTGGAATATTCTTTCATTTGAAAATGTGTTTAGTGTTTTCATATAAAGGCCATTTCTTTCTCCTTTGCAAAATGTTCTCAAAATAAAATGGCTTTAGGCTTAACATAATCCATCTCTAAGAAGCCCCATATTTCAACAGATGTGTATTTATTGAATGCCTACTATGTGCGTTCTTCTGATTCTGAATAATTTGCCCAGTCAATCTCCTCCATTTCATTCAGATAACTTCAAAGTTCTGCCTCCCTCATCAGCCCCAGCTGTGTATTTCAAAATTGTCTCCTGTTGCCTACTTGTATTTGACTACATTGAGTGAATAACATTAACACCGGGGTAGTAGCGCTTGAACTAGGTCTGGAGGATGCCTTCGTGGGCAAAGGTTGTGTGTGGACAAGGCATTTCCAACTGGAACAAAACCGTGTAGATGGGATAAAGTTTCTGGCCAAATCTTTGTATAGCTATGTCTACTGTTCTTTGTAGTCCTATTCAGTCATTTATTTTACCTTCCCCTCCCCCCTCAACTCCTCCCACATATTCCCCCCATCTGATGTTCTTTCTCTCTCTTAAAAATAAAAACAAAACATGGCGTCCAGCTTGTGTTGGCTGACTATTCCTGAGCATGGACTCTGCCCTTGAGGGTAGTTGATATTCTCAGTATCCATTTGTAAGTACGCTATATTTTCCTTGTTGTTCACCCATCACCTATATCCATTTCCAGAGTATCTTTACCACCGAAACTCTGTACCCACGTGAAATAATTCCCTATTGCTGGCTTCCTTGGCAACCACCATCCTCACGGCTCTCTCTACGATCTCAACTTCTCTAGATACCTTATACAGTGGAATCATATGATATTTACTCTTTTGTGACTCACTTATTGCAATTATACGTTCTAGTTTATGTTGTTAGTGTAATAGGCTATTAGGGTAATAGAACATCCACTTGTATCGTGTTGTATACTGTACAGATAATCTTCGTGTGTGTGTGTGTGTGTGTGTGTGTAGTGGATATCTTAAATATTGTTTTGTATAAAAAAAGAAATACTGGTAGCATTTCTCCCCACTTTGCCCAAGTGTCTGCTTTAGTAGCAAATAATTGGGATCCACAGACCTCAAGGGATAACAGAGTTGATATTTCAGGTACCAGTAATTTGCTAATACTAACTTCTTTCCACTAAATAGTACAACTCTTAGAATTGTTCCTTATTTTTACAATTATTTATTTTGTAAGGGTGCACGCACACACAGGCAGGCGCGCACACACACACACACACACACACACAGGGTGCAGGTCAGAGGACTTTGGGAGTCAGTTTTCTCCTGCCATGTATCTTTGGGGCCTCAAACTGAGGTCCTTAGGCTTGAAAGCACACACCTTTACCCTCTGAGCCATCTGGCTGGCCACTGAGTAGTTTACTTTTCATGTGTTCTAACGTTGGGGGCAGTTTTCTGTGACTTAAATTTTCTCCCTCAAACCATTGTTCAGATGGACAGCTTTCTTTTTATAAGGGAAATGGAGGTTTTCCTACAAAGATTTCCTGCCCTTAAGTGTGCTAGGTTTACGGTTTTAGATTATAGTTATAGATTATAGCTTGGCTCTTTTGGAATTATAAACCAATATTTAGATACCATCTTAGCATTTTAAATTATTTAAAGAGCAAATTCAACACATTTACCCACATTCTGCAACACCAACCTCTGTTATCAGAAATCAAATGCAGATGCTGACCTAACCCAAAATCACAATATTTAGGTTGTTTGGGTTTCAGTTATTTGTGATTAGTGCTTTCATGGAACCTTTGAGCACAGCTGTGAAGGACAGAGCCCCTGTGGGGTAAGCTTCCTTGGCTTTTCTTTTTTCTTTTCTCTTCTTTTCTTAACTTTCTTTCTTTTGTTTTTTTTTTTTTTTTTTGTTTCTTTTTTGTTTTTCGAGACAGGGTTTCTCTGTTGTAACTCTGGCTGTCCTGGAACTCACTCTGTAGACCAGGCTGGCCTAGAACTCACAGAGATTCGCCTACCTCTGCCTCCCCAGTGCTGGGATTAAAGGAATGCACCACCACTGTGTGACTCCCCACCCCCTCAATCCATTCCTCCCTCCCCCCCTCCCTCCCTCCCTCCCTCCCTCCCTCCCTTCCTTCCTTCCTTCCTTCCTTCCTTCCTTCCTTCCTTCCTTCCTTCCTTCCTTTTTGACTGTGCTGCCTCCTACCTTGCCCCAGCTCATGCTTGCCTAGCAGGAATCTGAATGTCCAGAACACTGTTGTGTGAAGCTTGTCTCTAGAAATGGAGAGATCTAAAGAAAGCAGCCAGAAAAATCTATCGAGTCCCTAGGTTGTCTCAAAGTTCCAGTGAATTACTGGTAGGAAGCCTTATTTTCAGATGTAGAAGTTACTTATTTGTGACTTGAGAAAACTCAGCCATATAATCCTGCGCTGTAAGGTCACAGCTTAAGCTTTCTATGCATCCATTTTGGTGACAGTTGGAAAGCTTCCATTTTGAACTGGGACAAACAAAATGGCATGCATTGTTTTTTAACTTGAAAAACAGGTGCTTTCATTCGTGCAGAACAGCAAAATAGAAGCATATTTTAGAAAGACTTTCTTTTAAATGTCAGGCACACAGGAAGCATTCTGAGTTCCTATGGCAGAGAGCGCATAGTTACTTGTTAGGAACAAGTTTGTGGCAAATGAACAAATCTCAATTTATAAGTCATTATAATATTTTTTTTCCTCTTAAAAACATGTAAAGATGTATCACATTTGCAGTCAATTCATAAGTCGTTATAAGAGTTTTTTCTTCCTCTTGAAAATATGTAAAGATGTATCACGTTCACAGTTGTCAGGTTTGCAGTCCCTAATTGCGATACAGAAATGCAAGTTACCTGGATCATTCCTACAGCTCTGTTTCCTCTCCCTATTGTGCGCATTAATATCTTCTTTCCTAATGTAGACATGGGCCTCTTAGTGCTTTGCTTCCTCAGTTCAAGCTGGACTGCTATGACAGAACAGAATGGATGTCAAAATTACCAGAGGGGGTGAAGAGGATGGGGGACATTTGGTCTTATATATCCTATATAGAAGCAGCACCAAGGAAAAGATTAACAGGTTGGGGAGATGGCTCAGCAGGTAAAATGCTTGCTGTGCAAGAATCAGGACCAGAGTTCAGATCCCCACCACCCACATACAAGCTGGGCAAGTGAATCTGGCTTATAATCACAGCCTGCAAGAAGTGGAGACAGAGAATCTCTATAGCAAGCTGGCCAACCAGACTAGCCAAACTGGTAAGCTCAGAGTTCAGTGGGGAAAAAAAAACTAATGAAGTTTCCTCTGTTTATAAAGTAGAAAGCAATCCAGGAAGCCATTGAATATCCATTTCAGGCCTTTAGACATATGCACACATGTGTTCCTACGCACATGGAAACAGGTATGCATGTATGCATATCATATATATGCAAGAAAAAGACTTCTCTTGGTTTTTTTGTGGGGGTGGGGTGCTGATTCGAGGCAGGGTTTCTTTGTTTCTCTGTTGCAACTACGGTTGTGTCCTGGAACTGACTCTGTAGACCAGGCTGGCCTGGAACTCACAGAGATCCCCTGCCTCTGCCTACCAAGTGCTGGGATTAAAGGCATGTGCTACCACTGCCAGGTCCCTCTTAGTTCTAAACTCTAAGCTGCATCCCAGCTTCCTTACCACAGGGCCAACCCAGCTCTTGATTTTTTTTTCAGCCTTCTTCATCTCATGAGTATTCGCACCTCTGGAGTCCATTCCTGCCTTGATAAAGTTCCAGTCCTGTGGGAATGTTGCAATTTTTAAAGTGGACTCCTGAACACTACCCAGCGATGTTAGAGCATGCAGGCTAGCCACAGTGGCTCGAGCCTTTCCATTTCACAGCTGAGCCTTTTAAGTGACAGAAATAGTACTTGTGTCATAAGTGAAACACATAAATGACTGTATTTTCCCTTAGAAAATGGTTAATGTATCAAACTGTAGTAGGCAGTGTCTCCGAACCTCTTCATGCTATACTACTATGGATGTATTTATGTTAAAATGATCTTTGGAAGCATCTAGCCCTCCCTCCCAACCTAGACGTTATTTTAATGAGGAAACGCAAGCTTCAAAAACCTAAATATTTTACTTGGAAATGGACTCACAGAACACAATTCATTCACAATGTGACTGCTGTCAGCCTAGTTAAACCAGCCTTACCACCTCCAGTCAATCTGTGGTCTCACAGAGTCTCAGAGAGCACCATTCATGAAGTACTGTAGAGAAAGGAGTGTTTCAAGCTATGTGCGAAAGAAAGAGGAAGTCGGTGATTTATTTTAAAAAAAGGTTTTATTGAGGGGAAGGTGTTTGGTGCTGGAGATTAAACCCAGAGCCTCATGGGGTCCAGGTAAGCACTCTGCTACTGAGCTGTGTTCGTCATCCAGTGTTGATCCAATAGAGCTCAGTGGTGTGTGTGTCTGTGTGTATTTGTTTTATAGTACATTTCTTTATATCTCCCCTGTAAACTGGTTTTTTTTTTCTTGTTCAGCTCACAATGAAGTTAATTTTATCTGCAGTGGTCATATTAAACTACACACTCCTTTTTTTGGCGGGGGCATAGTTTTCTGGATTCCGTGTGTGTGCAGAAATATCTATTAATCATGGCAAGTGAAAGTTCTAAAATGTATTATAACAAATGGAATAATTCACAATGTCTGGTGTCTTCGAAGTCTAATATCACACAGAAAGGAGTCAAAATTTTCCACACATATCCCCTTGCCTCCTTCTTTAAATGTAATTATATTTTCCCTTCAGTGTTATTCAAAGTAATGACTTCAAAGTGATTGGTTGTTTTCTGGACTTCATAAAAATTAGTAATAGTTATGTAGTGACAAGTGGTACTTGTGTATGGTTAGCTGTGTTGTTTAGATAGATTTGTAGGATGTGTAAGCTCTTCACTTTGTAATTTTCTTTGGAAAGACAAAATATGTTCTGGGTTCCAAACAACCGTTAAAGCCTGTATTTTATAACCACTAGACTCATTACTGTGTAAGACTTAACTTTTTTCTAGTATGTTATTATGGACCAGACATGTAACTATTAAATTGTTTTATGGTTTTACAGGGTTCAAAACTATGGATAATAATGGAATACCTGGGTGGAGGTTCAGCATTGGATCTTGTGAGTATTTTAAAATAATTATATATAGCACAACACAGATACATAAACTTCTTTAACTATCTGTAATGATGAAAGCAGTAGCTTTGGGGCAAGCTAAATTATTAGGATAAGATGTTCAATTTTAACTCTGGGGAGCTTCTACTCTCATGTGCACAAACTCTATTGCAGATTTGATCATACTGCTGACAGTCTTACTGAATATAAGAAATGCAAATATCTCAGTAAAATCAAGCCCTGAAATTCAGAGTGAATGTGTGACAATTGCTGTCTGTCTGGCATTTTCCTGCTTCCCTTAATACTGAGTATATTTGGATTAAAAAAAAATACATTATAGGGGCTAGAGAGATGGCTCACTACTAGTTAGAGCACTGGCTGCTCTTCCAGAGGACCTGAGTTTGATTTCCAGCACCCATATGGCAGCTCACAACTATCTGCAATTTCATGTGGTGTATATATATATATACACACACACACACACACACACACACACATACATGCAGGAAAAATACACATACATGTAAAATAGTAAAGAAAAACGTAAAAATACATCATTGAGATAACTGTCACTAACAGCAATCATGAGCCAAAGGTTCGAGTCTTTGAAAATCTAAGTGTCAATACCTTTTACCCCCAGCATGATGACATTAGGAAAGTTAAGTTATGAGAGTGGAGCCTTCAGGAATGGCAATAGTGTTCTTATCAAAGTGATCCAAGGAGGATTTAGGATTACGATTAGAAGGTTAGGGTTAGGGTGAGAAGGACCACCTGGAAACAAGGAAGAGTTTCTCAGTAGATAGCCAACTGCTGAGATTCCCCATTTTTGCAAAACTGAGAAATCAGCGTTTGCTATTTAATCCAGTCTGTCTGTGATGCTCTGTTATAGCAGCCTAGGTGTTTTAAGACTGAGATGTATGGTTTTAATCCAGTTGGCCTGTAGATACAGTTTTCTACAGAGTTTTTTCTGCTCCTCAATAGGTCATTTGAAAATGTGGTACTTTTGGCGGGGAGTTGTTAAAGTAACTAAGGAATGTTATTGTCATTGTACGTTTTAATTTTGCAAATTATCATTTATTTTTTCATTGTGAGAGTAGAGCACAGTCCATGTTGCACATAAGAAATTCAGAGGACAAGTTATGGAAGTCTTCCTACCAAGTGGGTTCTGGGACTTGAACTTAGGTCATTGGGCTCAGTGGCAAGTGCCAGTCACTGAGTGAGCCAACTCCTGGCCCATTTTACTAGGCAGATATTACAGAGCTAAAATCTGGTGGTGTGCAGATGGGGCCCACCCAATGAACACATGTTCATATGGAAAATGCCTCTGAGAAAAGCTGATTGTTTTCCTAAGTTGTTGTGATGGTACCAAAGTTGATCCCTTCCTTGAAAAATTATTAATATGCAATTATATTTAAAATTTAATATGAATTATAATAGTCAACTTGCTATATATTGACCCTTGGATGGACATATAGCTCTTTGAGGTTCACCAGCTGGCTCTACTCCTCAAAGTCTGTGACTATGAACCAGATACCTATACTCTTTGGACTTGAAGATCCTAGCACAAAGAATTTATATTGAGTTATTTTCTAAGTTCTGTTACACTTTGAGTATTATGTGGCATATTTGGGAAGTTTGTTTTGGTTTTGAGACTCAGAATGACCTCGAACTCATAATCTTCCTGCCACATTCTCCTGAGTTTTCAACCTTGATTTGAAGCGGGATCCCCAAACCCTCCCATATACCCCTCCTTACTCTCTTTCAAATTCATGGACTCTTTTTTCATTAATTGTTGTTCCATGCAAATATGTACATTATACGCATGTGTATTGCTAACTATAGCTTCTATCTTCTACCATTGTAATTTCTTCTTTCACTATGTAAATTTTTAACTGTAGAATTATTTCACTTCCTAGGTTTGCTATTAGAAATTACAAAGTATTTTTGTGTCTTTGAACCAATTGCAAATGAGTTTGCTTCCCTGATTTCTTTCTCAGCATTTTGCTTTTGGTATATACAATGGATGTTTATTTTTGTATGTTAAATTTGTATCCTGCCATGGGGGCTGGAGAGATGGCCCAGGGGTTAGTTAGGAGCCCCAGCTTCTCTTCCAGAGGACTGTGTTCTAGTGCAGCATGGCAGCTCCCCACTGTCTGTAACTCGAGTTCCAGGAGATCTCACATGCTCACACAGACATACGTGCAGGCAAAACACCAATGCACATAAAATAAAAAATAAAATAAGGAAAGCCTGACTGCCAATAACTTAAAATTTCAGATAATGTCATGACTAGAAAGATATCTGAGAGATTTTTCTTTGGTGGGGGGTGGAGGTGGGGTGGGTTTGATCCATACTTCATTAACCTTGCCGCCTATGAATTCACTGTAGCTTATGCAGTTGCCCAGTTTGGTAATCCTTCCTTAACTTTATCCTATGCCTTGAATTAATTCTTTATTTCTCTTTCTTCTCCAGTGAGGCATTTTATTATAGAAAACCCTTTCATGGATATGAATTTAAACTCTGTTCTCCTTTTGGACTGAAATGACCGTATTTCTGTAGCACAGGGTCTTGCAGTTGCTCTGCTCCAGTACTTCCAGTCCTTAAATGCTGACAGCCCTTTTCAAATCCCCCACTCGCTCTATGGAATCCCTCACAGTACTCACCACGTCTTTTCCCCATTTCATAGGTGCTGGGAAAACTGCAATCGCTAATATCAATGTTACCCATCGACTTTGGGCACAATCCCAGCTAGAACCCTAATCTGTATCCACTACTAATAGATTGGTCAGTTTAATGTAATGTCTGCTCGAAACAAGCATGTTTTCTTTATCTCATGCTGCTGCCCAACTCTACATAATGAGACAAATGGCAATTAATATAAGCTTAATGAATTAAATATTGTCAGCACCATAATGGTTAAGAGGCTAGTGACTTAATCCCAATTCTTCTACTAAATGGCTGATACTGAGCATGTCTGTCACTCTGTGACTCAATTTCCTCGAATGTTAAATGAAGAAAATGGGTTACAAATGTCTAGCTATAGCTGGACATTTAGCTATAGAAATGTCTTCTATAACGAAAAGAAAAATTAACAGTACTTCATTTAAAGGGACTTTGGAAGCATAGGAGATAGTGTGAAAACATGTTTCTCCTTCCCCGTGTATAGTCATGGACAGAAGAATGCAGTCATTTTGAGAATCTAAGCATTTGTTGTAGAGTAGCAAGAGGAAACAAGATGGATGCAAAGCAGAGCATTTCTCAATTCAAGCTGGCATCCGACCAGTGAGCAATGGGAGACTATGCATTGCGATTTGTGTCAGCGTTCTTCAGTGTGCACCTCAAGAGTCTTATTCTTGGAAAGTTGTTTGCTGCAGATGAACAGACTCTGACTGTATTAGATGTGATTTTATTGAGTTTATTATTTACTGCTTTTTCCCCAAGACATTTACAGTGCCCTACGCAAAGACATGTAATGAGATAAATAGGATAAAGCATGCGCACCACAGAAAGAAGTTGGGAGCGATATGCTAGTTATAACGGAAGGCCTACAGTAGCATACTGCCTTTAGGGACAGGCGGGAAGTGAAAGGAATGTAGGGAAAATCCATCAACCCACAAGTGCGGGGTCTTTAAACAAGCAGTTGTCCCTCTTTTGTATATCCTTGCTTTTCAAAGCCAGGCAGATTACACAAGGCAGGTATGTTGCCCTGGGGCAGAGGCTTAGAGACTGTATCTTCAAACACTGCAGAGAAGTCTCATTTAAGCATTCCAAGGAATGTAGTCCAAGACCTTGGCTTTATCTCTCCCAAGGTTGTATTTGAAACTTAAAAAAGCAAAACTGTGCAAAACAAACAAGCACAAATTTCCTCTTAGATTCCATCTATGTGACATTCCTTCTGTTTCCAGCATCCTTTGTTCTTGTTCTCGTGACTGCCAGCACACCTTAGGAAATGTGCACAAGGTTTGAGGCTGTATTTTGAATGGTAATGGTCTAGAAAACTCTACCTGCACCCACTGTTCCATATCCATCTCCCCTTCACAAAATCTTCCCTCCCATCCCCTTCAGCCGCCAGCTGAAATTTTACTTGGAATTTTCAACTAATCCTAAAACATATCAGATATGGTCATGAATCTTTAAGACCCTTTTTGTTGTGCTTACTGAAATGTCTTAAAATTTCTGTATTACGCAGCGAAGTGTGCTGTCTATCCCACACTTAGAAAACCTTCAGAAAACAATAGTGAGTACCCTTAAATTATCCTTGCTCAATTTCTTAAGTAACCAGGATTATGCCTCTGGCCCCGCCAATGTTTTCTGACCATGTACTAAATAAATTCCGCTCATATGATGTATGTCCTTCAGTTATTTGGTAGTTCCACAGAATTTCTTTGCCAGCCATCAATAAAATAATGTCTCGTTTTCACCTTCAGAATCACGTTAATCACTACCCTTTAAATTTAAATAAATGAGGTGAAAGTTGAGATTTGAAAGTAAATAGATAATGTTACCTAGGAAAGGGATCTATTGAATTACGGACATCTCTGGAGTGTAAGGTATACCCAGGCCACTCTTAATAGTGAATGGTGAAGCCAAAGTACGAGGTCTATTTTAAGCTGTTAAATTTTGACATGAAAGTGCCCTTTATTCAGTATAAATATTGCATTCATGGAAAGATGAAATACACAAGGTGCCAAGGAGCTGTGAATCCCTCCCACTGTGAGGCAGAATAGGCCATGTTTGATTTGCACCTCCTCTCCCCTCCTTCCAGCAAACAGAACTCTACCTCTCCTCTGACTTTTGCTTCCCACCCTTTCCTGTAATAATATTGTACAGCCCACTGTTTGTGCTTTATGAGGTACCAGAATTTTAAAATGACCATTTATTTTAAAGAGCGATTTTTGGGTATTCCATTACAAGTGCTCCTGAAACCTAATGATTGCTTTCCTTGTCTTCCAGTTGGAATGATTGGCTTTGGTACAGGGGTGGAGAAAGAAAGGGGAAGTGTGTTACATTTATTTGAAAAAATATTATTCCTCCATGGTTTGAATTTTTTACAATGCGAGTCGGAATAGTTTAGTTATTATATTCCTGGCGGAATTTAAATTAGGAGTGTCTGATTGAAAAACCAGTTCAGTGTTAATATGTAGTAACTGTTTAAAAGCAAACGCAGAATTCAGTAGCTGACTTTTCGTTTTGCTTTTGCATTCTCGTTTTATACAGTCATTGTTCATAGTATGGTGTGACGTAAGGACACCAACATGCACATATATATTATACACAGAGTGTAGTCTTTCCATACCCCAAGCCCCCTGCTCTTTAGTCTTCCTGTTACCACCCCGCATTGTTCCCGTACAGAGTTTTACTCCTTAAGTAGCAGATTCTCTTTTTCTCCATGTGACAGCGGTTCTATTATCATTTGCACTTATTCGCTGAATCTTGGATGCAGTCTATAGAACCCTCAGAATTTGGAGCTAGTATCTAGGTAAAAATGCTTAGCTGATCTTTCAAGACAAATCGTTTGTTTGTGTGTATGTGAGTGGCTTGTTTTTTGACAAGATCTCACATAGCCCAGGCTCTCTTGTAGCCCAGGACAGCTTCAAAGTGTCTATGCTGCCGGAGATGAGTTAAAACTTCTGACCCTACTGCATCCATCTGCTAAGTGCTGGAATTACAGGCATGTGCCTCCACACCCAGTTTCTGGGTGCTGAAGATCTAACTCCGGGTTTTGCTCGTGTTCAGAACATGGCTCTCTACCTGCTGAGCTGTATCCCCAGCTCCCAAATCAATCATTTAAAAGACCTGTGCAGCCAATTGATAAGACTCTTTTACTACCTTTTCTCCTTCTAAAGTTTTTTTTCCCCCTTCATTGGTTCAAATGCTGATTGAATAATCTATTCAAATAGCTAAGTGATCCCTATGTTTCAAAACTAGCAGTTTTCAATTTTATGTTTCCAAATCTTTAAAAGAGTGTGTGTGTACGTGTGTTTCCTCCTTTAGCTGCGTGCTGGCCCGTTTGATGAGTTCCAGATTGCCACCATGCTCAAGGAGATTTTGAAAGGTCTGGACTATCTACATTCAGAAAAGAAAATTCACCGAGACATTAAAGGTATACACCAAGTCAAATAGAAACCTGGGAAAAACAAGCACATTTCGCCGAAACCGAGATGTTCATTCTGTGTTTCTTTGCCCCCTAGCTGCCAATGTCTTGCTTTCAGAGCAAGGTGACGTGAAGCTTGCTGACTTTGGAGTTGCTGGCCAGCTGACCGATACACAAATTAAAAGAAACACCTTTGTGGGAACTCCATTTTGGATGGCTCCTGAAGTTATTCAACAGTCGGCTTATGACTCAAAAGTAACGTATTCCCTATACGGACGGAAATGAGTGGATGTAGCCTTGGCAATAGGCTTTTTTAACTTGTCCTTCCATTACAAGGGCTTCTAAAAGAAGAATCATGACATATTTTGCTTCTTAATCATAAGTCCCATTGGTGATGGTAATATTTGAACCCTGTTTATTTCAGTGGTTTCTCATCCCACTTGGGATCGAATCTAGGGTCCTGACAGTAACATGCAAGACTCCGTATGATCTGGCCGTTGTCTGTCTGCCCTTCCTTATCTCCTACCACAGTCATCTGTACTCTCTCTGACTCAGCCATCATGGCCTCATTGTTCCTCAAACACAAGTACATTTTACCCCAGGGATTTTCTCATGGCTTCCCCTCTGTCTGGAACAGCCTTGCTCCCAGCGAGCTTCTGTATAAGTGTCCCTTGCAAGACTCTGTCTCGCCTTTCCCTGCTTTGGTCATGATTCCCTTTTGTCTGCTTTTTTCTTTCCCCATAGAGCTTAGTCCCAACTGACATTATGTTACTTGTTGATGTGTCCCTCTTATTAGAATCTAAGTCTCTTCAAGGCAAGGATTGTCATCTGATTTATTTAGCACTCAAGTAGTATTGTGCCTGTTATATAGTGTGAGATTTAAATTTTCAACTCATGAATTCCTTTAATTAAAATTATTGTAATTCTTGAGATATAAAATATTGTAATTTCTTGAGATAACGTCAATCCAGGGTTTTTGGAGTAGTGTCCTAGAATGGAGTTTCAAGGCGATAAACGGTTTTTGTTATTTTTTTTTTATTTTTTTTATTTTTTTATTTTTAGGCTGACATTTGGTCTCTGGGGATTACTGCTATTGAACTTGCCAAAGGAGAGCCTCCTAATTCTGACATGCATCCAATGAGAGTTCTGTTTCTTATTCCAAAAAAACAACCCTCCTACTCTTGTTGGAGATTTTACTAAGTCTTTCAAGGAGTTTATTGATGCTTGCCTGAATAAAGATCCATCGTTTGTAAGTATTATGACCACTGTTGATTTTTCTATTGTTCCATCTACTTCTAACACAGGTGGCTTTTCCTGCAGTACATGCGAAAAACATCTGCAGTCAGTCCGTGATCACAAAGCTGCTGTTTCCTTCTGTATTGCTACGCTAATTCCACTCTGTTCTTATCCAGATCCTTGCTCCTTTTTCCTCCTCCCCTGCATCATCGTCTTAGTCCCCAGCTACCTGCTTATTTCCTATTTCAAAGAGAAAATCTGGGGAAATAATTCATTTTATATTATGTACGTGTTTAAGTACACATGTACCTGTTAGTAATGGAATTGACTAATTTTATTATAGTTGTTTTAGTATTGCTAAAATAAAACGGCTTTTGATTCCCGGTGACTAGAAATACACGAGCACCATCTAAGCTTCATATAACTGTTTTGATGTTGTCAGAAACACTTGAATATTAATGAAATACTGAAAGGAACATATCCCCACAGCACTTGGCGTTTGTATTTATATACGCTAGGAATTAACGTTTGATAGAACAGCGTATACTAAGATGTGGGCAGATAATGACAAAATTATGGATTCCTAAGATGCGCAGGTAACAAAATTATAGCAGTCTTGCTCGTTTGCATTATATTTTTAAAAATTACAGTCAATGTAATACAAGTGTCTTAAGTGTTGTTTTGACGTTTTTACATGTTTCCTTTCTGTGTCCTATTTCTGAGAAGGCTTTGCCTACTGGTTCGGGTATCTTAGCTTCTGTCTGCTGTGCTTTAAAACAAATGAGGATGCTAAAATGGCTAATTTAATGTGGCTACTTGAAGCCCTGTTTTCCTATTGCATTTTAATTGTCCTCGCGTCTGTAGACTTGATTTTATAGAATTCAGTTTAATACTTCAAATGATGTTTGACCCTCTAGCTCAGTCCTGAACTCCTCAGAACAGTTAAGCATCCTTCATTTTTTTTGTGTGTCTGTGCCTTTAGCGCCCTACGGCTAAAGAACTTTTGAAACATAAGTTCATTGTAAAAAATTCAAAGAAGACGTCTTACCTGACTGAATTGATTGACCGATTTAAGAGATGGAAGGCAGAAGGACACAGTGATGACGAATCGGATTCCGAGGGCTCGGACTCGTACGTACACTTTCGCACAGTTTCGAGGGAGGCAGCAGTCCACCGTTACATGCTTGCTTTAGATTAAGTTATAAATCACATTCTCAGCCACTGCGAAGTTCCTTTACAGTCCATGGAATACAGGGGCTTTGGCAGCATGCTTTCAGTGGGAAAAGCTCTGCTTTTAAATGGTCTTGGTCTAACCCCTAGTGGATACTTGGGTATATTACAAAGTTTTGGGATATGAGTTGAGAGAAGGTGTTCTATTGGTCCGCCAGCAGCAATAAGGACCTGTGTTTTCTCATACTGTGATGGCAGCCTGCAGAACCCTGTGGAGAACTGATCTCATGGCCTTTCCGATTTCCTGACCTTGGACCAAACTGTGACCAGACTGAACTATGAACTGATATACCTATTTACTTATGTATGATTTTTACCCTGTGCAAAAGTCAGTCTTTTTTTTTAAACAATGACAGTATTTATGTTAATAGTTTTGCTATTGTGTGCTTATCCTAATTTGAGTAGGAGAGTCTAAGGGCTACACTAGGATTTAGCCTTTAAACAGGTATTTAATAGGTATTTTTAATAGGTATTTCCTCACACAATAGTCTCAGGAGCCTGCATTTATGAGAAATTGCCCAACATATGAAATGAATAAAATATATCAAGATAGTTTGTGCCCAATCTAAGGCTTGTTAACCTTAACTGCCCATGAAAACTTCTTGATGGAACTTTAAAAACACAAGGCACACTACTAGAGATCGTGATTCAGCTATGGGGGACTGGCAGTACTGACATATATAGCGATCCACGTACAATTTGGGTGAACACATAGAGCTCAGAAATACTGTTGTTCTTGAGTAAAATAGTAAAGCCACCTGACCGTGAGATCGGATGCTCTGTTATGAGGTAAGGTATAAAAAGGTATAAGGTATAAACACTGGCATGATGAGTTCTTCAGAGTCTTCTTGCACTGATTTTGTGCCGAATTATTTAGCAACTTTGGCATTTTTTTTTTAGGGAATCCACCAGCAGGGAAAGCGAAACTCACCCTGAATGGAGTTTCACCACTGTGCGTAAGAAGCCTGACCCAAAGAAACTACAGAATGGGGAAGTATGTATATGGAGCTAATCTCTCTATGTATTTATTTGGCGAACTAAATAATAGATTTCATCTTATCATCTGATATATCATATGATATCATCATATATAATAATGACATATATATGTCATTATAATTTCTTCTCATTTGCTCGTGTCTTCCTGATAGACTTTGAGAAAATGGAATGACGAGATTGTAATGTACAAAACTGAGATTGTAATACCTTTGCATGCCTGTCTGCCTCACTATGCATACTGTTTCATTTATCATTAATTGCCACCTAATTAAGTCATAGAAGTCATTTAAATGGCCACTGTTGTTTTAAAACTTCATTCCATGTAGAGATATGTAAACCCAGGGAATCCGATATCTATTGTAATCCTAGAAGTTAGAGGACTTCCAGTGATGGATGAGAACTTGTGACAGGAAGAAAACCCAGTGACTCACCTTATCTTGGGTCTTCTGACGGGAGAATCCATTGATTCACATTTGTTATCCAATAACTAAGAAAAACTATGAATGATCATTTTAATTTTATGTGTGTAATCTGTCTCATTTCTTCAAAGGAGCAAGATCTTGTGCAAACTTTGAGCTGTTTGTCTATGATAATCACACCTGCATTTGCTGAAGTAAGTGCGGGTTGTTTAGCATCCGATATGTGGTTCAAGTGGCAGGCATTTTAAATGTTTTAGCTGTCGCTCTTTTTCAGCTTAAACAGCAGGACGAGAATAATGCAAGCCGGAACCAGGCAATTGAAGAACTCGAGAAAAGCATTGCTGTGGCTGAAGCTGCGTGTCCTGGCATCACAGATAAAATGGTGAAGAAACTAATTGAAAAGTTTCAAAAGTAAGTTTGAGGTGTCATTTTCAAAATCATGTTGACATTTCAGAGGTTAACTTATGACGTAATATAGTTAATTTGATGCAGCCATTTACATTTTTTTCTGCAAAATAACTTCTCAATAGATGTATTGAATAGATGAATGTAATGAATAGATGTATGCTTGCAAACAGTTTTATTTCTTGCCCATCTTTTTTTTTTTTGTAAAAGAAAGTTTTGTGTGTGTGTGTGTGTGTGTGTGTGAGTGTGAGTGTGTGTGTGTGTGTGTTGTGTGTGTATGTGTATGGGTGGGGGTGAGGCTTTGGGTAGGGTATGGGTGTATGCACGTGGGTGAGCTGTCTCACACATGGGCCCGTGTAAGGAAGAGGTCAATATTGGATTTGTTCCCCCCTCACTTTCTGCCTTATTTTTCCGAGGCAGGGTCGGTCTCTCAGTGAACCTGGAGCTTGCTTGACCTTTCAGCTAGGCAAGCTGTCCAGGGATCCTCTGGACTGCTCGTCTCTGCCCTGCAGTGCTGAAGTTTGGGGGCTCAGTCACACCTGACTAGAACGTGGGTGCTGGGGATCTAGTTCAAGTCCGTGTGCTTGGACTTCAAGCACTTTGCCCTCTGAGCCATCTCCTCTGTCCCGTTATTAGCTTCTGGAACTCTTATGATGTGACAAATAGCCCAGGTTTTTGCCCTCTCTTTCTCTGCGAGAAGAGACAGGTCACAGAGTATGTTCTTACTTGGGCACATGTGACATTACACAGGCTTCCATTATTGAGCATGCTCTTCACATTTGCACAACCGCCGCTCTTCTGACCATTTCCAGTAACGACATTGAAACCTTATATAATGTTGATTAAAAGATTTAGAGAAAACAGTCTAAACAACAATAGAGCCTTTTATTTGCTCTATAGTTTCTGTCTTCTCTCCTATAAGTTTGATTTTGCTCAAAAAACAATTGTTACATTTGATTTAAAATTTCTTTCCTTAAACAAGACTTTTGTATGCATACATGCATATTCATTAGCTTAAGCGAGGTCAAACATGATTGTACAGGTGCTAATTTTAAACTATTATATCTTTTCTTGTACCACCTTTAGATCTTCTTGGCCAACTGAGCCCAAGGTGAAACTGAATATGCGGCCTATAAAATCCCTCTCAATTATTTTTCCACCCAATAAAGCCTACTGAGGACTCAGGAGCTAAAGCATTCTTAAAATCCCCCAGGTTCTAATGGAAAACTCGTATCTTCTCCCTTGTTTACAAACAAATCCATTGCAAGTTGTGAAATACGATGCAGAGGAACCTTTGACTCTTTTTTTCATCTTTTAATATCTATCTATATACGATGCGATGGCAATAATCTGTCTCCACTCACTGTAGAGTTCGTGAGTGAGAAATACAGATGACTTGCCTAATTATGCATTGACATCTACTGTTCTTCATTTTGTAGGTGTTCTGCGGATGAATCCTCTTAAGAAGTTCGTTGTTGTTACTGTTAGCTTCTGTTTCATATGGACCCAGAGAAACCCACCAAAGCTGTGTCAACCATAATAATGCTTAACCCATGAGCTCCCTGTGCCTTTCGGGTCTTTGTGACATTGAAGATTTAGAAGCTATTCAACTATTTTGTGATGGTGGCTATCATTTTGTATTTTAAAGAGATTATTTTGTAAGGGATAATTTTCATACTATAGTTTCGCCTGTAATGTAGTCAGTGTTGAGGTACAGTGTTTTGATTTTAGGTACCATTGTTTCTTATGTTACTGGAATGGATAATGTTTGGTTTGGGATCTTCAGTTAGCTGTACGTTCATGAAACATGCAGGTTTTTCTAAGTCACCCAATATATGGAACATTTGTAAATCATCAAGCTTCAAAAAGCATTCTTTTATGTACAAGCATATTCTAAAAGTGACTATTTTTAGGGAGGTAGAAATAAGTCATACCTTCCTAAAACACATGTTTTTAATAAGCTCTTGGGAAAAAAATCACCTAGAAAAGTATTGACTTTCCTAGGAAGTTGTTCTGAATTCCAGGCAGTTCCATGTTTATCACATTTGAGAACCTTGTGTTTGAAGCATTTCCAGGCAGCATGTAGCAGCAGAAGTACCTCCCGGTGTATTTATCTTCTCTTTCAGATGGAAGAGACTATTAACCCTTATTTAAATGATTAGTCATTTAAAGTAATCTCATTTAGCCAAGGATGGGGGATTTGGTTAGACTGGTGGAGTTAGTCTGGCTTTACTCTTTAAATCTTCAGTTCAAATCACATACTACATGCTTGGATTTAGAGAACTTTTAACAGTCTTGTTGTCTTGTGATTAAATGCCTGATCATTAGGTATGAACGAAACGACACCAGCATCTTTTGCCGTGGTAATGCATTTTTGTAGTAACTATTTATACACTTTCTTTATAATTATCCATACATAAGCACAGTGTGTTCACTTTTGAAATGGTATATTTAAATGAACATTGTCCAGCCCATATGAAAATACCATAGGACGGGGTCATTTCTTTTCATACAAAGATAAGAAAATAGACTGTACAGTTCATTTTCAGTTCTATTTATGGTACTGTTAAGTGGGTAATATCCCTTTTTTTTAAGCCCAAAATATATACTGTGCTTGGCTAAGTGCTGAACTGGGGCTATAGTTTCATAGTTGTAGAGTTGTTGGTACTGATTAATTCCAACAGTTAAGATTTTAATGTTTGTATCCATCCGCACATTTGATTTTTGCACAAATCATTTTTAAAATAATTGCCAAATATTAAAAGAAAGATGTTGTGCAAGGAAACAATACAGTTTCTAGTTGAAATACAGACACTTGAGAAGGCGTGATGTCATATGCCAAGAAAATTCTTTTCATTGGTGCCTATATTGTAACAATTGCTTTTAATTGTTTGTAGTTTGAATGATTTGGTTAAATTTTTCATCTGCTCTATAACTGAAACTCAGTTATACTTTGTTTTCTCCATAGTGCTATACAAATAATTTTGTGACTCAAATCATGGAGTACACTTGTATTTTTTGTAAAAGTAAAATCAACAAATTCAGAAATTGGTTATGTAAAACCTTACCACACAACTGCATCCCAAAAATAACTTGTATCGTTTACCCATTATAGCTTTTAGTCCTGTAGACTGCTTCTAGGTGAAGCATACTTCAGTGTTTGGGGAGTTTTAAAAATAAATATTTAAATTTTATGATTGCTTGATGTTTGTTTTCTTGAGGGTGGGTCTGATATGTTATTCTAATTGTTTAAAAATATTTCTCCTTTCCTTTTAATATTAAAACATAACCAAGGTTTCCACTGAAACGAAAAGTTACTAAAAATTGAGTGTATTCATAGCTGAACATGTATATCCTGATTTCTGCCCCCTACTTTAACGAAATTATTAATACCCTTTCAAAAATGTATTCAGACAGCCAATTCAACAGTGTCCTTAATTACCATTTTAATAAAAGATGATATACAGATTTAAACTTTATAGTTAAGGAAAATACACATTTAGTAAAAGTTTTTAGAAGTGAAGATGAGATGAGAAATAAGACAAGATTTTGAGTTTCTGCTGGGGAAAAATTACTGGTAATTTTTTAAAATAAATAAGTATCTATAGAAATTCTGTATAGGTGGTAAAAGCTTCAGCATAGTCTTAGTTTTAAATAACTACTCTACATTATGAATTAGTGGATTTGTGTCCAAGGAACAGGAGAAAGGGGAAGGAATGAGGTATATTTAAAGTTTTTTTTTATGATGTAGAGAATAAAGAAATATGTCATCTACCTTTTCTCTACCAGATCACATATGAAATAGCTTGTTTATGTAATCACTTCACTTTGCAATTTATATTTAACATTGTCTTAAAAATACTTTGGGTTTAAGATTATCAACCAAGTTCTTTAATACTCTTCCAGGAAGATTGGTAGACAAATATTGAATGGGTCAAGAGTAGAATGTTGGGAACTGGAGAGATTGTTGAGTGGTTAAGAACCCCGGCCTCTTTGGCAGAGATCCTGGGTTGGGTCCCCAGGGCCAACATGGCAGCTCACAACTGGCTATAACTCCCATTCCGGGGGATTCCCACCCTGTCTTCTGGCCTCTGCCGGCAGCGGGCACGCACATGGTGTACGTATATGCATTCAGTCAAATACTCATACACATAATATTTTTTTAAAAGGGTATCAAATTGAGCTTAACACCTCGGGTACATCACGTTAACCCCCAGCACTCAGGAGGCTGAGGTAAGCGGATCATGAGTTGGAGCCTAGCCTAGGTTCCTTGCAAAACCCAAAACCAACCACCACACAACGGAATTTTGGTTCACTGGCAGAGATTGGCGTCGGTGCTGTCACTCCTCATCTCGGCCAGCCCTCATTTCTACTTTTCCACCCTTGACCATAAGTTTGTCTTGTCTCTGTCCTTTCTCCATTCTATGTCTTGTTCCTTAGAGATAGGTCAGAACCAACTATTTCTAAATTTTATTAAAACAAACAAAGGCCATACTTATAACTTCTGTTTGACTGGATTTTCCATTACTGTTTATTAAAATAACACCTCATATCCTTGCCTACATGCATGCAACCAAGATATGGCAACAAATAAGTTCTGGCAGGAGAAATTAATAAACAAAATTGCCTTGCCTGCTAACATCGATCTCACCATATATAAGTAGCTGAGACGAGAGAAATTAGAAGTCAAACACCATAATATCCTCATCAGGCACACATCTGGCTTGAGAAATGGACCAATCCATGAGTTTCCTGCATTGAGAATTCTGTTAAATCCTCTATTAATTCTAAACATGTTCTGAGAGGATCTATGCCTCTCACCTGCATATATATTTTTAAAATTGACATTCTTACTATGTAACAAGACTTTTCACTGGGTCCCAAACAAGTCACGAGGAGAGAAACCATTGTTTAGTGTTATCTAAGTACACAAAGTATCCAACATAGTAATAGACTACTAAATCACAAAGTGCCATTAGAAGCCAGTCTCATACACCAACCCACTTCATGTATAGATGAGATGTATAGATGTATACATGTAGGAAATGCATAATGATAATGACATACCCTTCCCTCTATCTGCCATAGTGATGGGGGGGGCGGGGACAAGGCATGTTCCAGAGTCTGTTCAGAAGAAATAAAAGAATGAAGCTCCTGGAAAGAGGCAGTGACTTGATCTTTCATAAGCTAAGTACCTGGAATGAGAAGACTCCCTTCCCATCAATTACGATGTGTAAGGAAAGGGTGTAATCAAAAAGGTTCTTATGCCTTACCTAAGGTGGTAACTCGGAACTGGACCAGGAACATTCACAGAATTCACTCTTTTAAGCTAAGAAATAATTGCAGGGCTTTAGCAAAGTCCTATCTTCAGCACCTGCTGCGGTGAAAGAAATATCTTCATCCTCTTCATCTAGCTGCAGACTACCAGAAGACAAGCGGATCCGGGCCCTAGGTGACTTTGTTTCCTTGCCATAGAAAGAGTAATAGTCTGGCTTAAGAATCTCTGATTCTGAATCACTGGACTCACTAGCTACATACCTTTCTGCTGAGCTCTGATCCATTAGAACTGCTGGGAACTCCTGCTCTGCAAACGTACATGTAAATGGATCTGTTTTGCGAGTCAGAGCAGGACACGGCCCTAAAGGTCTAAATTCAGACCCAAAAGGAAACCGGATAGTTTTCATGTCTGATTGGCTCTGAGATCGATGAGGAGTTTGCTCTTGAAGATTAGATGCAAACGCATCATCTAAACGTGAGTCTTCCTCCTCTAGGTCTACATTGATTTTGCTCCTACCACTGGTTCTAGCCATGGCTTCTTGAAGCTCTTGAAGGTCTTGCTGCAAGCTTTTTATCCTGGTATTCCTTGGGCTTCTTTTGGCTGGCTTTATTGCACTGGGATCTATATAGCTATCTGGTCTCTCAGTTTCCTCTGCCATGATTGGAGACCTCCTGGGTACCTGGGGTGGCTTGTCCACATAAAAAAACACTTGGGGAGGCATAATATCAACCTGTTGACTAGTACAAGGGATATAGGGCACATCGGTGTATGTTAGCTGCCTTGCTGGACTCACTTTGCTTGTTAAAGCAGGAGATGTGCTTATGTGATTGTCCACAAATTTTGAGTTTGTTTGGAAGGAGCTTAGAGGACTCCGTTCCTCAAAGAAGTCTATGGGATCGGGCTCAGTGTTAAAAACAGAGTCTGCATAAATAAAGGTGAAAGAGGAACTGCTTTGGGATGGATGGAACAATGTGGGATCTGCCTCCGGTTTGGACCGCTCCAGCTCGGCTGCAAAGGTCACCTCAACCGCAGAGTTCCTCCTCCTGCTGTCTAGCATAGGCTCAGATGCGTGCACTCCGTTCACATTTCGGTAGCAACTGTTGCCATATGTAAGTTTCAGATCTTCCACCTTGAAAAAGAAGACACATTGATGTCAGATGAAAAAAAAAAAGCTATTTAACTGGACTTGGGGAGGGTCTCAATGTTAATCTCCTAATATGAAAGGCCCATTTCACACAGTCATTTAAATCCATGTTCTATTACACGGCTGATAAACACATGTATTGAAAGGGTAATGACTTATACCATATCCCAAGTTATATGTTAGAAAGCACGTGCAGCATTCCTCAGTCTCAGTGATATCCCATTTCTAGACTCCACATTTTATACAGCCTTCGGGTGCCATTGTATCTCAAGCAGTTCAGTGTGGTAGCTTTATCAACGAAACAGGAATCCTGCCCTTGTCTGCCCTTGATCAGCTGTGTGGACCCTCGGAACCACATTCTAATGTCCCTACTCCAACCTCCTCCTTATTTTCTGTTAAGAAAAAAAAAGCGGAGAGTTGCGACCAGCCTGAGAGATTCATAATCTAGATGATCTCTTTCATCAGTTTACCTCTGATGCCTTTTGGATAAAACCGTCTGTGACTTGAGAGAAGGCATGGGAGTTTATGACACCTATAATTAGCTTTTGTAGCAATTCCAAAGAAAAGTGGATCAACAAGTTCCCCAATCCAAGTCTCAGATGAGGCCTTCATCCTAAAGGAGCTGTGTCCTGAAACCGTGTTACACAAGTAAGCAACGATGACGCACACCTTTTCTAAAGCCTTATGGTTTTCACTGGTGAAATAACAGAGCTTTTAAAATTTCACTTTTGTTATTTTATTTTTATGTACATTGGTGATTTGCATGTATGTATATATATATATATATATATATATATATATATATATATATATATATATATATCTGTGTGAGGGTGTTGGACCTCCTGTAACAGGAGTTAGAGACAGTTGGGAGCCACCATTTGGGTGCTGGGAATTGAACCCAGCTCCTCTGGAAGAGCAGCCAGTGCTCTTAACTGCTGAGCCATCGCTCCATCCCCCAGAGCTTTTAATTTTAAAATTATGAAGCCATAGAAATGCATTAGTATCTGATTTTTTTCAAGGTATTAATAGTACAGATTACAATTTAAATGTACATCATTGTGCATGATACACATTAGTTGTTTACTAAATGACCTATTAGCAGGAAAGATTGCACCAACAGACCTCTCCCAGAGGCTAACCACACATGGAGTGACCTTGATACACACTGGGTGGTTCTGGCAAAATCAGTTCTTGGAGGCATTTGAAGGCTGGGAGTAGGGAGTAGGGCTTTTCAGAAACCTTACTTGTTTCGACACGTCAGAGAGAATGTCTGGTGATGACCTGCACTGCCGTTCATGATACTGAGATGGATACTGTTTCCTGAAATCCCCAGACAGAGAAGTCATTGAAATGTTTATTATGTAAGCTATAAGATACATAGAAATCTCTCAATTCAATTTCCAATCAGCACGAGAAACAAGAAGGAAAAACATGTACCTTTCAAATGGCAGACTCTTTAACCTCCCCTTTTTCCCATATTCCAAAAGTTGCCTTTGAGTTCTTCCACTATCGTAAAGAAGAGACAGAAACATTAATTCCATCGTAAGCTTATATGCTACTAAAACTGAAAGCCTCGCCTTTGAAATCTAAAGGGTCCGGATGAGTGGCATACGTTGTGACTCACTATCATATCGATGCTATATCTACTTACCTGAACACCAAGAACAGAGCAACTTCAACTTAAAACATATGTTTAAAATAAAAACCTGTAAAATACCAACCGACTCTTATTTTACATGCTAGTTCTAAATGGGCTGTTTATCTGGATTCCCAACCGAAGGTAGACACGAAGCAGCTGACTAAAAACGATACAAAAGCATCGCTGCAGTTAGGATTATACCAGTAAAGAAATCTAGCTGGCTGCCAGGCAAAACACAAGAGGCAGAAAAGAAATTACAAGAATGATAAAATCAAAAAAGTCTGGGCCATTTAAACAAAGTGCAAGGCCTGACAGGTCCCCCGCCCCCTTCCCTAAGGCCATCGCCCCACTACAGCTGCCTATAAAGGATAAGAAGGGATGTTTATAATAATGTCGGTCATTAAGAAAGAGCAAAATATGCTCAATATCATCTGTTTAAGGAGACAGGGATTCGTAGAGTACACTTCGGAAACATTCCATCAAAAATATGTGGGCTTTTTCTTGTTGTTGTTTTGTTTTTCGTTTTAAGAATCTCTTCTTACGAGGGCCGTTTTCCACAGTCTGAAAAATTCCTTATGTGGAAACATTTGATTAGAATTATTTTTGTATTCACTAGAGTTTTGTAAGCTTCTTCCAGTGAATTTTGAGGTTAGTGTCTTCAAATAGAAACAAGATCTTAATTCTACCTCAGTTGTTTCTCCAAGCCACGAGCTGTACTGAGTAACCTCTGGAGCAGGTTTTGCTGTGTCTTTCTAATCCATGGGCCCCCTCCAGTGTTTTCTCATTCTGTCTTTTCCTTAAATGCCATTAATGGATGCTGTTGAGCTATTCTTCCAGGGCTTGCATATAAGCTGTCTTCAAGGGAGTTAGTAAGTCCTTTGAATACATTTTTGCAAACACCCTCAGCTACCCTATATACTCAGTGTGATTCTGATCCAACCCCTTTGGTTAGTAAATACGTACCTAATGCAATGTACCAAGAATGAACAGTAAGAAGTATTTATAATCTTTCAAGTGATTTCAATGGATTCAGACTCCTCCCACTGCTTCCCGTGCAATTGAAAAGAAGCAGTGTGCACGGTCTTCCTACTTGCTGTGTATAATAATTACCTGTAGCGGAAACTGGAACCCTTGCTGCAGAGTAGTGTTCTGGGCTTTGATTTGGGCTCCTCGGAAAGTCTGAAGAAAGCATGATACTCCACACAAGTCTTCCAGAAAGCCTTGCACGCGTCTCGGCTGGCCATGGTGAACTCCAAGGTGTCTTTGCACAGCACCTGTATAAACCATTTTCTATCAAGCAGAACAGGCTTCAAGAATACTAAAGACCTTCTGATCTCAGTGCCTTTGAAGCTGTTAGTCCAGTAGCCTATGCGGAGTCTCACTTTCCATTTGACTCCACATAGGCCCCACAGCTGCTGACACCAAGTGACTGGATCCTTCCAAACATCAGACACGGCCTCCACTCATACAGCGAACTTTGCCTAAGAAGCGAGGCTTGCTTTACCCACTCCCCTCTCCTTCAGTGCTTTTCTGCCTTGCCTCTTTGCTGCCAGAAACATTTTATGAAGTTGTAAATTAGGTTAAAATGAGTATCAAAGGGTTTGTTTTTGCAAGGTGGCAAATTGTTATTAAATGACCAGCAGGAAAGGAGAAGGGGAAGACTTCCTCTCCTCTGTAAGGATATTTCACGTACACATGTATTTCCAGTGGCTCAGCTAGAAATACACCTTCTTCTATTCATGCTCTCATTCTGCAGTGCTTTGTATTCCTCTCTTGGCATAGTCTGTATTTCAATGTGTCCTAAGTGAACTTGGCTTTACAGTTCTAAAGTACGAGCTTTTCCCATCCTGAGTCACCACATACCCTCATCGGCCCAAGGCTCTATGGCACGCTGCCAGCCCTCTTTTCAACAGCCCCACCAGCTCTCTGAGCTGTCTGCCTCCGTCCTTCATTCCTCTCCAGGTCCCTGCATGTAGCCCCCGAGGCTCCCCGTGAGGTTCACACTAGGTCTGGTCCTGTGGACTATTCAAATGTACACCGTTACATAAAACCAAGATCCAGGCAACACAGTCCAAGCTGGATCTTCTATAGGCCCATATCAGTTGCTACACATATAGTTTTTTCCTTTCATAGTCAGTCATTAAAACATCCTTTCTGGTACCTTTTTTCTTACCCTATGCAATGAAAAGTCACCTAAGAGTTTCTTATTTTGCTTAGATGAACACCTACTTCCCACATTCTGCCCAGCCTAAACATGTAGTTGATGCTCAATAATTTTGCTTAAGGAAAGTGAGATAAGATACTGTATAGAATAGAGAAGAGAACACCAAATAATTATTTCTGTAGTCCTGTGTCTGGTGATCTCCATTTGAGTCATCGGATCCCTCGAAAATGGAATCCACAGACACTTGCCTTTCAGCCCGGCTGCCTCATTTTCCTGTTGTATCTTGTATTCCCAAGTGCAAGTCAGATGTCATGGTGTTTTGCCTTTAGTTAAAGTGTGATTAAATCTCTGCTCAGTTTACAACCCTCAGTTTACAAGGCCAGGCACCTTTCTCCATTCATATCTAAACCATTTCTAGAGCAACTGCAAAATTCCAAGTGAACCGAAATAGAATTTATTAGAAACCTACTTACCAAAATATTAGCATGAAGTTTGATGAGGAAATGCTTTCTCTTAAAGCTCAACTTGCGGATCTTAGCCCAGTTGAAAGTATTAATCTTCGTATTTCCCTATAATGAAACACATAGCCAGTTTCAGAACATGGCAGCGTGAGTCGGGTTGTGCCACAGCAAAGGCTTGATGGAGGGTATTCTTCACGCATAAGATCATCTGAGGCTATCCCATTCCCAGAGAGGCCCTGTGGAACTAAGCAGAGGCTGCCCCGAAGTGTTGCAGGTAGAACACAAGTTCGTCCAGAATATAAGCCAAAAGGAGCATCGGGGAGACTTTTAAGCTCGTACAGTGAGACTACAGAGAACGAATTGCTATAATAGCTTCTCCAGGCTCACTCCTCCCTGTTTCCACACACAAGCGCTAAAAGGAAAGGCCCGCTTATCCTGCTGTCTCATTCACTCAAACACCTTCAGAAGTTCCTCACTGCCCACATCATCAAATCTCGGTTGGGATTTGCTGTTCAATATACCGCCATCTCTCCGGCTGCTCGTCATTCCAAACATCTGTCTGAATCTGAACCTTCATTCTGTGCTCTCTTCATTCTCCCCCTGACCCAACCCAGTGCCTTCCTTATCACACAGCCCTCCTCCTCCTCCCCCTCCTCCTCCCCCCTCCTCCTCCCCTCCTCCCCCTCCCCCTCCTCCCTTTCCTCCCCCTCCGAGTTTCTGATTTATTATTTTTTATTACTTTTTATTTTACTTCTCTCACACAACTTGTACAATACATCCCCACCCCCCTTCTCCCTTGCCTCCACTCTCAGCTCCGATATCTCTCTTCTTCCCTGGATCGCACACACATACCTGCTTCTCCCTGGAAAAGAACATTCTTTTTTTTTTTTACCATACAGAAAGTTAGGGTGTATCCTTGAACCTTAATTTGGACCCAAACTCATTGAGTGTTTTTTAAAAAAATGATGATATATAATGTATTAGAAGACGGTTGAGCAAAAAAAAAAAAAAATCTGAAAAAGTTGTCTGGAGTGAGGATTAGTGATGATACAGGACAATGACACCTCAAGTTGATTTCTAACTTGAAATACAAAATCCTGGGAAAACAGTGATCTTAAACAGCAGCAGGTGCTGGCAGGCTTCAGCATTAATTCCCTCCAGCTGGTACTGGTCAGCTTGGATATAGAGTAACAAGGAAAGGAACACCACAGTTTGGACCATTTAGGGTGTGTCTCTTCATGATCTGGAAAGTCCTACTGGTTTTTAGACATTTGAATGTACAAGCTAGGAGTCCCTAAGGGTCTCTTGACTTTGTCAGTTCACCGTGCTGGCCTACTCTAAAGTGTGATGGCCTCAAACTCCGGCAGTGCACTACTGGCTGCATGCAGAGGTAAGCACAGCATTTACAAGCACTACTTCCCATGTAGTTCGTGATAAGCCCAAGTCTTGTCACCCTCTAGGGGAGCAGGTAGTGGAATTGGAGTCATGATAATGGCCAGCCCCACTCCGCCCCAGCACACTGAAGGGCACTCGAGGGAATAGATCTTACCCGTAGCACCAGTACTCCCATGTGAGCAACAGCCAGGTGGATCTGCATCCCTTCGCCATCACTGGCGGGCTGAGGTCTGATGCCATACATGTCCAGCTTCCTTGCTATGTCCAGTAGCAGAATGTCTGATTCAGCTGGGCTCCGGCCACTGCAACGGGAAAGGATTAATGAGCTCAATAAATGCAGCAAAAATTACAGCCTCCTCAACCTCTCCCCTGAGAGCGCCTTGAGGAGCTGAGTGTTTTCTTCAGACTGAAGTGTCTCAGACTTAAAGGCTAGCTTTTAAGAGTCTGCCTTAGCTTTAGTGTCCTCCGCTGGGAAAGCAGGTGCCCGGGAAAGTACTTACCTGTGCTGCTGATGAAAGTGCATGATCTTGCTCTGTAAACAGTCTTGAGTCTGTAAGTACTGGGTTTGTACCAGATGCTTCCTAACTGTTTCTTCATGGAAGTCTCCTAATTCTGCTGTACAATAGGAAAGTGACATTTTTTTTTTTACAATTCCACTGAGGAACCAAACAATGTACAACCTAAGAAACCCCCTGCTCTCTCCTAAACAGCCCTTTCTCTGCAACTGGTGCGCCTCCGGCCTCATGTTTTGTGTGTATTTGTGTTTGTACAGGGGAGAAGGAATGGGGCCGTTCACCAATCACAAGCGGTGTGTTTCTGTGAAGTCTTAGCCCGTGTCCTGGGCTGCACACCCAGAGCAGACCTTAAAAGCTCCAAAATGACACTTGAGTACTTCGTTGGGTACTTGCCATCTATACTCTTGTAGAAATTTTGCCTACTTTCAATTAGCCCGTGTTACAGATTGACTGTTGTCTTCCCCAAATTTGCAAGCTGAAATTCTGTCCCCTAGTGCCACCGTATGTGCACTTTATTAAGGAATTAAGTTGGTTTTGAGAATGTAAGCGGAGAGCTGCAGTCCAACCTAACTAGTACCCATTTAAAAAGAGGAAAGCCAGGCCCGTGCGGATTTAGGGTTGAGTACACAGAAAAAGAGGTGTTGTGAGGCGCAGTAAGAAGACTGTCTTCATCAGGCTGAGAAAAGAGCTTTGAAACTACTCAAACTTTCCACTGCCTTGAGCTTAGGCTTCCAGCCTTCAGAAAGCTGAGAAATCGTTTTATCTCATTCAAATCACCCAGTCTCTGGTATTTTCCTATGAGAAGTCTAGTAAAACTTAACACACCCAAATGTGTTTCTACAATATCCATTATCATAAACAGAGAGTAAAATGTCATCCAGAGTGTAAGCAAGCTACAGCCACGTCCTCACTCGGGGAATTTAGTAAATGCTCAACAACCGGAATCCCCAGTTGACAAAGACTCCTTTCCAAATAGCTGCCTGTTTATCTAGGAACCTACTTTATTCTCTTTTAGACATCTCCAGTTTATCGTTAGGTACAACTATTATGGGATTAAACCTGTGCTAGCAGCTGTGTATTTGTCCCATTGTAAATGCCCTTGGGCCTCTTTGACCTTTGTCTTCTTTGTAAATGTCCTGCCTCTTCTGTGTGTCAAAGATTCATTGAGTTACCTTCTGAATATTCATATCTCCTCAAGTCAAAGTTTAGAACACTTTGTTCTCCATTGTGACTTCTAACCCAAGACAAAGTGGGTAAGCCGTATACCGCATCTGTTATCCGTATACATTCTTTTTTTTTTTTTTTAGATTATAACTTAATCACAACATTTCTCCCACCAAACCGTCTTATATACCCTCCCCACTCTCCTTCAGATTCATGGCCTCTTTTTATTGTTATTATTGTATGCATATACATATATATTGTAGGCTATATAGTCTTTAAGAGTAATAAACTCTTCGTGGAACCCTGCTCTCATAGTGAGTGAAATCCATGCACAGTGCTAAGAACACTATATAAATAAGGAATTGAGGGAACCGTGTTCAACCTGATTAAAGCTATCTTAAAACCTGTGATTAATGATATAGTCCTGCCACATAGTGAGAGAATAAAGACTGTCCCTTAAAATCAGGATTAAGATAAAGATGCCAGCTTTTGCCACGCCCCCCCCAGCATTGTGCTTGTGAATATAGGAAGTGCAACCAGACAAGGAAAAGATGTGTAAAAATTTTGTAGTAGAAAGGGAAAGTTAACATCGTCTTCTTCGAGACACAATGGATCTGATGTTTACAAAATTCCAAGAAACCCATAGAGAACAGTGGAGCATAATTGAAGAGTCAAGAAATACACTTTCACGAAGGTGCTAAGATAGTGCAATGAAGAAATAAAAATCTTTTCAATGAAATAAAAACCATTTTCCGGGACACATGGAAATTCGTGTGAAAAAATGCTATGATGCAAGCCAGTTACAGTCAAATCATCGCTCTGTGAATTGGGACTCTAGTAAATATCCAGAAATTCTACCAGAATTCCTAGTAGACAAACCCTTCTGTCCTTTCCAACTAGCCGGCAGGTTCTCATGCAACACACCACACAAGCATGCCGAAAATGAACTTGAAATGGATCAGAGGCCTAAATCTAAGGGTAAACCCAGGAAAGATCTGGAAGACAACTAAGGAGAAGAATGTCTTATGGCTATCATAATTTGTAGAAATAAATAAATCAGTAAATAAGCAAATAAATAAATAAAAATATAAAATTTAATGGTAAGATAATATCTTCTACTAAAATGGGTAAAATATCTAAATGGACTTTGGCAAAAAATAGAAACAAGCACAAGAAAACGTGTTCAAATTATTGGCCATTAGAAAAATGCTAGTTAAAATTTTTATTTTTATACCCTTAGACCGGGGCTGTTCTCAATCTCGGTCAAAGAAGCCTCCTTTTGCGTTGGACAGCTGACCACCAACCACCACCACCATACCTCAGGGAACATTGGAAAATAGGAGACACGGAGGCAGAGAGAAAATAAGGGCTGGAGGAGGTGGTGGAGTGCTGGGACATGACAAGGCGATCACACTCTCGAACTCAGAGCAGCTGCAATTTCCTGCACAAGATCAAAGAAGCCAAAATTTCGGTACAGATAGGGGAGCTGGTATCTGGGCCCCAGGCTTTATTGGGGAGCTCCTGGCAGTTGGCAGCTGTTGGAGAAGGGAGAATCGTTCTTCTTCAAGGGTGTGACCACTGGCAGGTTTCTCATGTTCCAATCTATGGCCCCGTATCCATGTACATGGGGGCAGTGCTAACTGGACTTAATGTTTTGCAAAACGAGAAGACAAGAAAAATAAAACAACCCACAACAAGCAAACAAAAGGAAGAAGCTTGGAGGGGTATGTGATGAGGCTACAGTGGGAATTTGAAGGAAGAGGAGAGTGAGGAAGGAAATACGCCTGTATGAAGAGAAAAGGCTGTGAAAATTAATTAACAAATAAGAAAGAATGGACTCCACAGAGGGAGCCAGAATAAAAGGGAAGCTCTATAAGGGAGCTATCTATGTACAGATACAGGATACTGAAAACAATGGAGAAGTCCTTCTGGTAAAGTACAAGAACCTTGCTTGGTCGTCAAAGGATTAGAAAGCAGGGTTCCAGCTGTTTTTCCTGATCATGGATCTGACACTCTCTCCTGCTGCTGGTGGCAGCCAGGACGGGAAAAGGGAACCTAGTCTAAACACCATTTTGCATTTTTAAAGAAACCAAAAAAACAAACACTTCTTCCAAGTGTCCCGCTACAGGAATGGGGTGGGGAGCCAGTGGGGATGTGGCCATATTTCATTGTATACATGTATGAAATAACAAATAATAAGAATAATAAAGAAAAATGCTAGTTATACAGGTAATGAGATATCTCTTTATACCTACTAGGCTAACTTCATAGATTCTTGATCAAGGAATGATAAATGTGTATGTGGAAATAACACAGTGAAATACATTAAATTCACACAGTTAATCTTCACTGATAATTATATACAAAAATGTTCAGGAGAAATGTATCTATCACACAACCCAGCAGTCAGTCACCTTGAGAAGAGAAGCAGAGCACAGCAAAGCAGCATGATCTCTCTCTCTCTCTCTCTCTCTCTCTCTCCCTCTGTGTGTGTGTGTGTGTGTGTGTGTGTGTGTGTGTGAGTCTCTCTCTGTCTCTCTGTCTCTGTCTCTGTGTCCCTCTCTCCCTCCTTCCCTCCTCCCCGCCCTGTTTTCTCTTTTGAGGCAGGTATGGAACTTGTTGTGTAGAGCTGGCATCAAACTTGAACTCACAGAAATCTGCCTGCGCTCGAGTGATGGGATTTGGGGAGAGTGCCACTATGTCACTATCTTCAGCTTTGTTTGGTTTTGAGATAGGGTCTCTCATACAGCCCAGAAAAGACTGGAACTCATTATATAGTTGAAGGTGGCCTTGAATTCCTGATCCTCCTGCCTCCACCTCCGCGTTCTTGGATCACAGATATACACCACCATGCTCAATTTATGTTTCTGGGGCTCAAACCCAGGGCTTCTGGCACACTATGTAAGCGCTCTACCACCAAGTTACATCCCCTGCTCTGAAAGGTTTCTATTGACACTATAGGAATGTTTTTAAACTGGGCTGTAGTCATAACTGAATGGACATGATTTTACTAGAAATCATGGTTTGTTTCATTTTAAATGGGTAAAATTTACAGCATGTAAATTATTCCTCAATAGAGCCATTTTTTTAAAGAAATACAATGCACACACATCATCATCATCATCATCATCATCATCACCATCATCATGCATGCATGAACATCTCTTGGGTTTCTTAAGAACAAAACCCTATAATGACCATAAGGAAAATGTAAGACCACACGAGACTATGCTATTTTCCTCTCCATATATTACTATGTCAATCTAACAAGAAAATTGGCATCTCTAGTTGCAAAAGGTGACAGATATTATGTCCAAATGTTATCCCTTTCTGGTCTACCTCCTATTATCTCTCCTAGAATCTTCTGTTATTGTACCACCTACTACCACCATTCCTCTCTAAGTCCTATTTTTACCAAGGCAACCAATATGGTTCTCTTAAAACCTAATTCAGATTTTGTTCTTATGTTTAAAATAGCGGCCAAGAATCCCTTCTCATGGACGTTCTTCTGATGATTAAAAATAAATACTCTTTTTCTCCTATCTCAGTTTTCTGTCTCTATGGCTTCCCACCTCATTTAGAGTCACGTTCTAGGTCTTTAATGTGCTTTTAACTCCTCTCTACTTTCTCTCTAAGGCTCCAGGCAGCCACAAAGCCTCCTTGATGTTTCTCAAACACCCCAGGCATGTTCTCCCCTCTGGCCATTTGCACTGAGTGTTCCCCATGCATGGACCTCTCTGTCACTAGACTTTTCTCCTTGGCTTAGTTCCTTGCCTACTACAAACCTTTGTTCAACTGTCAACTTTACAGTAGGCTTACCCTTCCCACTTTATCGAAATATCCAGCACCCACACACCTAAAACCCTCCATCTCCCTTCTATGCTCTATTTTTTTCTCTATTGTTCTTATCGCCTCCTAACATTCATCATTTGATTTTTGTCTTATTTTGGTCATTGTTTAACTCTCCTACACTGCCAAAATGTGATCTCTGTGGTGACAAGCTCACTGCTGTGCTCCTAGTGCCTATAATAGGATCTAATAAGATGGCACTTACTTGATATTTCTGTTGTTTAATGAATGACAAAGAAGGATTATACTATGATGCAGATATTGAATCCTTCCACCAACCAGGTTGGGTGCCAGGTGTAGATGTAGATTTAGGGCAAAAGGCCATTTAGCCAAAGTAGATTGAAGGCATAAAGCAGTCCATTCTTCAGCCAATTTACTCCTGTCCTTAGAGGTTTTCAGCCTCTGTACAATCTAATCTTCAAGCTGCCAGCCTAGACCTAGAAGGCTTCAGCCTTTGTACAATAACGTTTCAGCTTCTGAGATTTACTGCTGACTGAGTTCATTCTGACTAGCTCCTTCTGAACTCAGAGCTGTACTGAACTCAACTTATTCTTCTGGTTGGCTGATTCAACTCATTTGCTGTTCTGGCGCAAACTCTTCTCTATGCTATTGGTTCAAACTGACCTTCTAAACTGGCTGACTGTTTCTGACTTAACTCTTCTGACTCTGGCTGACTCCTACAGCTTCTTTGACTGAACTGCTCTGCTAGGCTTCAAGCTGACTCTCATTGTTAGCTGACTCTTTCACCCAAACTCTTCTTCTGCTAAACTGTTTCTGTTTCTCTGCCTTAGAGTGCCTCAGACTGCCTGACTGAGCTGAGAGCCTGCTTTTATATCATGAGAGTTGAGCACTCTCATTCAATCTTGGACTTTACTCTGCCAGCTCTTCATTCTGATTCAATCTCAGAGTTCGATTTAAAGGCATGTGGTCATTCTGTAACCACATGAAAGGAAAGAAATCCCTTTCACCTGGCATTAGCACAATCAGAAGATAGCATAGTCTGATTAACATTCTTTATGCATTCCATCCGGATCACACAGGCCTCTGAATGTGATCCTTTCCCAGAGCAGCCAAATTGCTGGATCAAATGATTAAATATTCCTCTACACTATGAATTTCTAAGAAGGAAGATACATTTGAATGTGTAAATCATGTTTGATAGGGACTATCTGGCTAGAGGTACATAAAAGAGGTATAAATAATTAAATGACAGGGCCAGAATGCTCAGGTTGTTGAATATCTAATCTACAGCAGGCACTCAGTAAATATTGGGCAGGTGGGTAAATGGACAGATAAATGAGCAATCAGACCATGATTCTGCACGTGACCTTGAGTACTCTGAGTCTGACTAGGATTGACTGGGAAACCCTAACTCGATAGGACCACAGCTTTTTTTCTTTTACAAATGAGCTTCTGTTTACCACATATCCTCTGGAAAAGATAAAATATTCTGCACTGTACCTGAAATGCCCACTAGGCAATACCAGCTCCATAAGGCAGAACTTTTAAGAATAAAACTGGAGACATGGCTCAGCAGTTAAGAGCACTAGCTGTTCTTCCAGAGGACCTAGGTTCAATTCCCAGCACCCACATGGCAGCTCACAACTGTCTGTACACTCCTGCTCCAGGAGATTCATTACCTTCATACATGCATACATATATAGATGCTGACAAAACACCAACGCACATAAAATAAAAGTAAATGATAAATCATTTTAAAAAATACAATTGGGCTCTCCCCAAAGAGATCACCTGGAGCCCCACCCTCTCAGCTGCTACCAGAAGAGGTAACTAATGGAGAAGAATGTTCCTCCTATCTGCTGTACCCCATGTACCACATCGCCAGTGCCAAGTATGACACTGGGCACATGCTCGGTGCCCTTGACACTCAAGATCTCTCAAGATGATGCTTCATTTGCCACCATGTCTCCTAGACAGGCACTATCCTGGAGCGCTGTATGGTCATTCCTCATCCCTGTGCCTGCTGCTTCTCGTCCCACCGCCATTTTATGCTCTTTTCTCTGCCTATTGTCACATCTGATTCCCATGCGTCCCTGTAAGCGCCAGTACACCAGCCATCTCCTCCGTCAGCTTTCCTTGACTCTTAATGGCATTTCCTGTCTGCTGCCTTGCTGAGAGTCCGGAGCTCTCCTGTCCCAGCTGGGAATCACTTGATACACTGCCTAGGATGCCGTCCCTATCCAAGTACTTCATTGTGTTGTTCTCAGTAAAAAATCTGAAATCTACCATTTATGGACTGCTAGGAAGGTAACGAATAAAGGTCAAAAATGAACTTATGAAATAGAAAAAGCTGAACTTATGATCCTACAGGATTATCAAGGAACAGTGTATTCTTGGGAGGCCTCTCCAAAATAGAGAAAGTCCAGCTGGCCTTAGAAAAGGAGATGTTATCTCCCTCTGCCTAGACCCAGCCCTCCAGGCTTCGGGAACATCATGGCCTGGCCTGTGTAACTCCCTCCCAGGCAGGCCCACACTTTCCCCCAGGCCTCCTCCATCCCACATTCAGTGTTCCTTCTACTCAAACTACTTGGCTGCTAAGCCACGGGGAACACTAATACATGTCTGTGGACTTTTACCCTTTTAGCCTCCTTCTACCTTTTCCATCCCATGATTTATGCTCTGAAACCGTCCCGCAGAAAACATGGAACTGAAGTATATCCTAGGGCAAGCAGAGGGAGTGGGGACTACTTGGTCAAATCCACCGCAGGAATTATTCAAGCCAGTTCCTGGACAGCAAATCAAGGGACAGTGGCAGCAGCGTAGGTAGGAGAAAATTAGCATATATGTATAATCATCAGAAGCATGTCCATTAGAAGGGGTTCTGGTCACGGTTTTAAATACAAGAAAGTTAAGGCTCAGAGAAACAAGGAAGCTTGCCTTAGAGTAACAGGGAGGTAGAGGTGACAAGATTTCATTCGGATCTCAAGGAATATGATGAAGCACCAGCTTACCATGCCTGAAACTAGGTCCCCTCTCCTCTAAAGGCTGAATACAGAGCCTGGAAAGCGCTCTGGAGGTGCTTGCTCCCTTTGCTTATCTTTAGCCCTGGTGAACCGCCCAAGAAGTAGATGTTTGGTACTTACATTGTAAGATGTGCGACACCATTAACGCTGTACAGTTGTCACTGCATGGAAGCCTTCCCAGAGCCAAATCCTTCTTTATCTGAAGAGTAAAAAGATACCTACAAAGGATTTGAGGAAAAGATCTTGACAAAGAAGGAGGAAGACAGCAGAAAATTTTTCTTACTCCCAGACCCAAGAAAATTTGAGAGAGGAACAGCATCCAGGCAGTCGGAGGCCTTTTGGGGGTGGTGAATCATGCATAGGCTTTTCTCCAGACCCAAACCAACACCAGCCCACAACTCAGCTGACCCAGCACATTGGCAGGTTCTGTAACTGTTGGGAATTGCCCTGGCTGTAGCCTGCCGACTGCTTGAGGGACCTGGCCAATCCTCTTCTGGTGATTTCTGCCATGGAGACAACCACATCCTGAGCTACAGAAATGAGAGCCTCAGCAAACATGAACAGACTCTGGAGGACACAAAGAACTGTCAGGTAGGCAGAGCCACGAGAATTCTAGATGTTGGTGGAGCAGGAGCAGTCACTCCATTTTAAGATATCAAGACAGGGGCTAAACCATTCTGCCCAGCTGTAGCACTCTGAGATACTGAGACTATGGCTGGAAGCTAACATCTGTCACTGAGTCTAGGGTACTTAAGGGGTGTATTTCAGGAATCAAGGCCATCAAGCCGTGCCTGTGCCCGTCTTATTCCCTTATCTGGGTCGCTATGTTACTGTGTCAACCCCAGCCCAGTTGAGTACTTTACAAATGGGAGATGTGGAACTAACGGTTGGTGAGCACAGCTATGCAGAACCGTCATCAGAGACCATAAAAGGCAGGTTTGCGTTTAGGGCTCTGCCAAACTGAACATTTGTCACACACACATAAGGACATAGTAAAGGAGAACTCACTTTTGTGTTTGCATGTGTGCGTGTATTTATGATGCATGTGAGTGCAAGTGTGCATTCATACGTGTGTGTACGGAAGTCAGAGGGGCAGCCTTGGGCATCAGTCCCTGCCTTCCATCTTATTTGAAATGGGATTTCCTTTGGTCATTTGTCTTTATGTACATCAATGTACATAATGCAATGCAAGCTTCTAGGTCTGCTGTTCATCGCACTGTGGAAGGACTGGGATTACAGATATGCCCTATGGCCAGCTTTATGTGGGTTGCAGGGATTTGAACTCAGGTATTCACCAGTGTGGAAAGTGCTTTTCTACGGAGCATCTCTCCAGTGCCGGAGCCCACTTCTTTGGTGAATAAGTGTATAAGAAAGACTCCACTGTTACCCGCTTTCTTGTCCAGAGCAAACATCAGTCCCAATATTTTATTTTATATGCAAAAACGTGCATCACTTACTGTGAGCATTTCTCTATATAAAGTCAAACTTCCTAAATAAAATTCTTTGTGGATTTCTCAGTAGCTAATGCCTTGAAACCAATGTGAAAGGTAATCAGTTGCAGATGATAAATGAAAATTTGGTCTGAAGAATCTTGTCAAATGATTATTCAGTTCACAGAAGCTTTAGTGATTATGCCCCTTCAAAATGTGAATACCTTGAATGAACTAGAAATGATTTAGCTAAAACACTTTTTTTTTGTACAGCAGTCTCACAAGTCCATGCACTGCTAAACAAGGCATGTTTTTAATCTCTACAATGGGTAAGTATTGTTCCTTTTAATTGTTGCTCTGGGGTTGTTTGTTTGCTTGCTGAGGCCAGGTCTCACTCCATAGCCCAAGCTGGCATCAAATTCCCTACGTAACCCAGGCTAGCCAGGCTAGCCTCAAACTCACAGCAATCGTCTTGTCCTGACCAGTGCAGTGCCACGATTACAGGCCTGCGTCAGCACACCAGACTCTGTTATGTATTATTAAATGGATCAATCAGGAAAAATTGAAGGAAGCCTAACATTTGCCATTGCCTGTTTTCAAATATAGATGTGCATGGTATTTAGTCCCATTGTAAAAGCGAAGGGGAATTTAAGTTTGCTCTTAGCAAGATGAAAGAATACTTTTTGTCATTTGATTAAAGTTTGCTGATAGGAAGACAAAATGCCCCTCCAGCTACCTGACCTGCCCCCGTCCTGTCCCCATCGGCCGACAGTCCACCAGCAAAATTTATTCTATTTCCCTTTCCCAGGGAGATCCATGTGTCCTACCTAGAGCCTTCCTTGTTACCTGGCCTCTCAGGGTCTGTGGATTGTAGCATGTTCCATCATTTCTGAACACTAATATCCGCTTACAAGTGAATAGGAGACAGTAAGGCCGCAACTGGCGCGGGGGGGGGGGAGTTTTCTGGGGGGGCAATATAGGAAACCTAGTGCAGTGGAAACTTCATGGAATCTATAGGGTTGACCCTAGTGAGGACTCCTAGTAATGGAGCCTACAGACCTTGAGCTGGATATCTATGTAACCAGGCAAGACTTGCAGGGGAGGGCTAGGACACCAATCCAGCCACAAAATCTTCCACTTACAATCTCCCCTGCCTGCGAGGTATGCTGGGACAGTGGTGGCACAGAACTTGTGGAGTGGCCAACCAATGACTGGTTTAACTTGGGGCACACCCCGTGAGAGGGGGCTGTTTCACTATACTTCCTGGATGGCAGGAACCACAGACTGGATAGCCCGGAGACCTGGGATGAGTGCTGTGCCCAATCATCATCAAAAAGTCTTCCTCCAGCATCAGATGGGAGCAGGTGCAGAGACCCACAGCCAGACATTATGCAGAGAAAGAGTCTAAATTGGAGGTCACCATTTGGTTCCTCTCCTTGGCGCTCAGAGAACCCAGCGGAAGGGGTGGGGAGGATTGGAGGAGCCCGAGGGGTCAAAGACTTCAGGAGAACACTGAATCAACTAAGCAGGGCTCATAGGAGCCCACAGAGACTGAAAGGGCAAGCACAGAGCCTGCATGGGTCTGCACCAGATCCTCTGCATATATATTAGGGCTTTTTAGCTTAATGTTTTTGTGGGACTCCTAACAATGGGAGTGGGGGGTGTCTTTGACTCTTTTGCCTGCTCTTGAGACCCTTTTCTTCCTACTGGGTTGCCTCATCTTGCGTCAATATGAGGGTTTGTGCCTTGCCTTATTGTATCTTGTGTCGTGTTTGGCTGATATCATTTGAAGGGCTGCTCTTTCCTGAAGGGAAATGGAGGAGTAGTGGATCTGGGAGAGAAGTGAAGGGAGGGGAACCTGTGGTCGGGATGTATTGTAAGAGAGAACTTATCTTCAACTTTAAAAAGGAGGAAAAAAAGATATAAACCTGAGGAGGAGGAAGAGAAGGAGGAGGAGGAAGAGGAGGCAGCATGCTGCTTTGGTAGTAACGGGTTATCACCTACGAAGATAGCTGCCTACTACAGATCCTTACTCTGAATAACTGATGAATCATTTATTATCAAATTTATTTTCTCACATTTTTGAGAAAGTTCATCTACATGAAAATTGGCCCACTACAAAGAGTTAGTGAATGCCAACTGATCTACATATCATGATAGCAAGGTATCTTGGGAAATGGCTGACAACAAACAAGTGTGGGGAGAATTAGGGGAAAAGAAAGCAACTTGTGCAAAAGTCCCCCTCCCCCCACCACACTGAAGGAAAAAGTCAATCTGCCCTGTAGAAGGGCCAGACACCAGGGAGATTAATTACCAACAGCCTGTGATTTTTAATTCATTCAACTTTAACTTCCAGGACATGTTCCTCATTTGTAATCTAAAAGGACTGCATAAGAATATTTCCTAGATCCTATGTGTAGCAGTCTCAATCTAGAACCTGGAATAAGGGTTTGGAGAGTGTTATAGTGGTGATTTTCACTGGAATTATGAAGAGCATTGTTCATAAGTATATATCATCATTACAGCATGTGTCCCTTTCTGCCTATGGGATACATCCATAAAGACATTCATTTTCCATGATTACAGGCAGTGACTAGCCTCAAAGCTATCCCGATTGACACACAGATGATATGAAACAGAGCATACGTATTGTTATGGCTGCTAATGAAGTCTCAAAATGTCACCCAGGTTTGCCACCAACTCTAGAATGCCATCCGTTCTTCTTGTATTTCTGAAATTTGGAGGGATTAACTTTGGGGGGGACAGCCAACTCCTTCCTCTTTCTAATCCTTCACCTTGTCCCAGAAAGCGTCTTAAAGCTAAGCCATACAAAGGGGGAATCAGAGCCTTTAATTCATTAGCTGGAGAATGGGATTCTGAAGTAACATCATTCAGCACACTCACGGTTAAACACTTTACCTTGTGAGTTCTTCCCGAAGATGTCCAGGGTCCACTGGGAAAAATTTCACCATAAATTTGAAAACAACTTCCTTAGGATCTTAAAACACAATATCTCCATAAGTTCTTTTTAATGTTCATCACAACAATTAAGATCTACACACACACACACACACACACACACACACACACACACACACACACACATACTCAGTGTTCCACCTCCCTCTTCTCTCCATTACTCCTTCCCATAGACTTATTTTACATTTCAATTTTCAAATATACATTGTTATTATTTCTAGATTGTGACCTTGTGCATATAGCAATTGAGAAAGTCCTCCAACTCATCTCTCCTTCACACACTTTATCCCTTTGGGTTTCTTTTGTAAAGATATGTCTATTTGAGGCCTACGCTGTCCTTTCCTATCAAGTGTTATGGAAGTCGTTCAGAAGGAGTATTTACAGCTCACGGTCTGTGACTGATCAATTCCACCTGAGAAAAATGTCCGCCTTCAAGCATTACCAAGCAGACGAATGGATGTCTTGAGAGTTTCACAAAAGGAATGAGAAATGTGGACCAATGTCTCTGTCAATCTTAAAATACACCCCTGGAAAACCACAACTACATATTTTCACACCTACTTGCGTTTGAAAATGGGAAACTTGAGGTGGGGGGCGGAGCTTAGTGGTAGGATACTTTGCTAGAACACACAAGGTCCTGGGTTCCAACCTCAGCACCAGAAAAAAAAATTAAGTTTGTTAGATCAAAAGTAGCCACACACAAGTAGCACCAGTGTTATTCATCCAATACATCTTTTCTGGATGCCCGTCATGTGCCCCCTATTGTACTAAGCAGATACTGGAAGTTAGAAGACGCTCAAGTGCTCCCAGTCTCGTCTAAGAGTAATTAAGCAGAGCAATTTGAGTACTATGTGGCCTAGGTCGAAGAAGCCTTCCTAGAGGAGTTGACAGCTGAGAAGGTTAGCAGAGGCAGGAATTGAAATGGTTAGTGACAGGGACAAAGAGCTTAGGATAGAGTCCAGAGCTTTGCATACCATGTTAATAAGGTTGAACTTTAAAGGTAATGAGGGAGCTATGGAAACATTTTAAGCAGAAAGGAGATGTGGTCAGGGTTGTATATTTGAGTCAGTTCCTGGGAGAGTAATGTGGATGCTCAATTAGAGAAAATCAGTTCAGAGGCTAACAGAATCGTGTGACATAACCCAGAGTTGGGAGAAGCAGAGTCCCAAGGTGCAACAACATGTGAAGGGTAGACTGACCAAGGAACTGGGAGGAGACACTGAAGCAGGGTTTCCCAAAGCATTGAGACCCGCTTGCAAAAAAATGAAACAAAGCTTGCAAAAAAATGAAACAAAGCAAAAAGCCTGTGGAGTTAGTTAAACATGCATGCCACTAGACTCTTGTCCCCAGAACGAGGTCCAGGGATCTATGTACGTTTTAACAGAAACCCCAGTGAGCCTTAATGCACACAGAAATGTGTGAGAACCCCTGTGCCAGGGGTCACTCGAACAGAAACTGAAACAAATGGCAAAGCTTGTGACTGTGTGAAAGGAAAGAATCTTCAGGCAGAAGACGAACATTATCGAAGATTGACATCAAGGATGCTCGATGATCACAGCACCAGAGAGTGAAATATATTCCTACATGCAATCTGCGGGTGGCATAATCAGCAGCTCTCTTCAGATGTCCTCCAAGATCCAGCAGCATGAGCATCTTCATCTCAGATGGAATTAAGACAGATGGAAGTGCTGAATGGGGCTATAGGAGCATTTTTCAAGTGTGAGCTCAGAACTACATTTCTTGAGCGATCTTCCATACTTACTTTTTACTTGCTTTGTTATGGGCTTCAGAAGTTCCAACCAAACCTGTAATAGCATCAGTGAAACGATTGGTAGAATACAGCAGTGGTGAGCACAGCATTCCTCTTTCTTTTTCTTTTTTTCTTTTCTTTTTGTTTGTTTGTTTCTTTTTTCCTTTCTTTCTTTTTTTTTGTACCAGATAAAGGTCACCGTCAAATGAACAAATGCCAGGACTATTTAGATTGCTAAAGATCGTTGGAAACAAACAGCTACTTTCAATGTACAAACAAACAATGTACTTTCGTCACTCTTAGTCAGCCCCTTCATAGTTTTCCAATAACAGGGAACAGCGTTGACCTATAAACTCTTGGGTTACTGATATTTCAATCGCTGCTCCTCTGCCTCGGTGGGATGATAGAGGTGTCACAAGACTCGTCACTGGCTACAAAGACTCATAAAGGAATTCGGCTTCACATTGGAGTCCCGCACTCCCCCTCCCCCGCCCCCAATACCCATTTAATGATGAGCCGTTCTGGAAAGGTGCCAGATTACTGATATGCCAAGGCAGGATGCAGCCGAAGAACCTTGTGAAAGTTAGGACTCAAGGAACAGGGAAGGAAATCTCCCCAAATAGTCATGAGGTCAGGAGCCTTAATTCAGGGGGGTTGAGGTCCAAACAGTTAAAAGAGATAAAGCTTGGAGAGCTGGTCGAAGTGTGACAGAAAAAAGATCCCGAGGCAAAAGAATTTGTTTGGCAAACGAAGGTAACTTTTAATAGACAAGGCAGGAGGAGGGAAGACAGTTTTAAGCACAATAATTTTGCAAGGTATACACAGGTTTTGCATTTTTAAAGCTGGGACTGAGCCCTCGGTGGCCAGGTGCAAATTGCATTTGGAAGCATTTCTAGACACCCAGAACCCTGTAATAAAACCCACTTACATTATTTCCATAATGGCTGCAGAATTCTAATCCAAAATACTCCTTTTCAGCAAGATTGAGATGGCTGCAGCTCAGGTTAAAGAGTGCCTTTCCGGATGATTTTTGCTAAACAAAACAAAGAGATTATCGCACAGTTTGAGTTCCTCACATATAATGATAAAGAATAGAAAGAAGCAATGCCTTTCTTCAAGGCCCACTGTTTAGAGGACCTTTCCAGCCCTAAAGATGTTGATGCTTTACAGATACAGACAGAAATCCACCTACAAATGGTTTTAGCTACATCCCTAAAAATTCCTCAGACTAATGACAAGCCCTCTTGGAAGAGTTAGCCTTGCACTTAACTATGGCTAGATCTGCACATTTACCCTTCACGTTAAAAAAAAAATCCTTAATTCATTAATCACAGGCAGCTTGAATGATTTTCCCCTAAACTGACAGAGGGTTTAATCAAGATGTAAATCTGACCCTACCACAGCCCTGCTTCAAATCCTTCAGGGGCTCCCCTTTGGGTAGAGCTTCACTGTCTAGCCAGGGAGGCTGGAGGCCCTCCTCTCACTCTGCCTGCTTGCCTCTCCAACAGCTTCTCTTGCCCTTCCTGATACGTTGCTCTCAGCCCGCTTGCAGTTCCCCTGACATGTCAAGCCTCTTCATGCCTCTGCGCCTCTGCTCATTTCCTTCCTTCTCCACAGCCTGCCCTTCCCATCTTTCTTTGGTTCCGCTTACTCCTACTCGGCTCAGATGTCATCGCCCTAGGAGAGCTTCTGTGATGCTATCTGCTGCAGGTTAAACCAAGGGCGAACTCTGAATTCCCATTCACCCTGGCTTACCTCAAAACAAGACACATCTCACCCTCCCTGTCTACCTTCCTCCCTAGCAAGGACCGGCCTTCTTTGCCTTGTTATTCCCCAGACCTAACTCAGAACTTGATGTACAGTAGAGGCTCTAGAGTGTTTGCTGCTCTAACAGGAAGTTGATCGAATTCATCACAGGAGTTCTTTGAGTAAATTTCATTTTGCAGCTTTGCCCACGAAATCTGCATACAGCATACTCTGTTCACAGAAACCACACATATTTTTCTTCATAAAGCCCACACAGGCTGTGAGCACAGAGGGGTGCCTTTCTTAGACTTCTCTGGGAGCAAGCGCTTTGAAAAGGGCTCGGTGCAAATCTCTTTGAGCTCAGTATGGCTTTAAGAGTAACCATTGCTGAACCCATGTGTAGCGGTTTGCAGGGAACAGGGTGATGGGAAAATTGGGTCCTGGCTGATCGACACAAAGCCACGCTGCTGAAAACCCGTAGTTAAAGCAAAGTCACGTGGTACCCAGGGTGCTGAGAGAGAAGCCAGGTGCGGGTGCACGGAAGTGGAGTTGGAAGTCACTGAGCCATAGAATTAACAGCAACTATGAGAGGCCAGAGGTCACCCTAAGGCAGCAGCAAGCTGAGCAGAGCCTACATCTGGGATTTAATAGCTTCCAGGAAGGCAGCCCACCTCCCCACCACTTCCCCCACTGACCAAAAATACGTCCCTCTCCCCCTGCCCTTCCCTCCATTTGGTTACACTGCCCAGAGCTCCAATTTAAGATTCCTTTGGGTTAACCAGGGTCCTATTTTTAAACTCAAATAGGCCACAGAGGGCAAGAACGATTGTGGCCCCTTGCACCTGGACAGAAGGCGGCGAGGCTGAGAGAAGAAGAGTTTGATTGGGTGTGGGAGATCGCGTTGAAGCTTTGGGCCAAGAAAAGGGAGGCAGGCTGGAGCTGGGAGTGAGGGTGCAAAAAGGCATTGGGGGGGGTGGTCTGGCGGGAGAGGAGAGGGCTGGCTAGGGGGATGGGAGTGGGGGTGTTTTGTGCCTATGTGGCAACCTTGCCTAGGGCAAGTGCTGACACACACCATTCCAGACAGATGAAATCGCTCCTATTTTTAAAGTCCTCCAGACAAGGAGCTGCCACGGGATTTTTATTATGGAGAAGAAAAAAAAATCCTAAAGAGAGAGAGATGACAGCAATACTTTTTCCAACACCATTGAAACATTTCTGTCATGAGTACTAAATTCCCTCATAGACTCCAGCTTCTTTGCAAACAATTTTAAAAGCTTGAGATATTCTCACTTTCCTCACTTCTCCCCCTCTCTCTCCCTCCCTCCCTCCTTTCCTCCTTCCTCTCTCTTCATTCTTATTCTGATTTTCCATTCTGACACTTATTTCCTATCAACATACCGCACTACGTGTCTGCATACATGCCTTTACAAACTTAAACGCTTCCGTAGTCACACAAAAGGTAAAGCCGTTCATGGAAGGGCTTCAAATAAGGCTCTCTTCTTGCTCCCTCCCTCAAGCTCCCTCCTGTGTTTATTGCTCTAATCCAATGATTCTTCCATCCCTGCAAATGCTGCCAAATGGTTCCTGAAGCCTTTGGCATTTTTGCAGTTGGAGTCTGGGTGCTCCTGTGGCTCAAGCACCCCACCCCCATCTTGGGACAGGCATCTCCCTTCCTAGTGTACATTGAAATTGGCCAGCCTTACGGAATGTGTTACATAATAGGTAGGATTTTCGATTCTGTCTCAACATGCAGCCTTTGATTTTTTTTCCTGCCATTTATGATTCAGTTCTTCAACATTTGTGTTTTGATTTTTTTTTTCACAATATCAGCTTATATACAATTTTCTTATTTTCTCTCTAGGACTTCTGATTGTCTGCACAATTGCCTGCTCTTGTTTAACTTGGCGTATTAGAACGTTCTAATCAGGCTCCTTTGTAGAGCTAAAGTCTCTGCCATCAGTCAGTCCACTTACTCAAGAAATTGAGGCTCCAATCTTGATTCTTGTCTTGGTCTAATCTCCCTTGGATGACACTAGGGCGCTGCCTGCCTTATAAACAAAACTTTTCATTTTGATATACCAGAAGCCAAACCTAGGGTTTTACACATGTTAGGTAAGTGCTTGACCACTGGGCTCTGTCCCTTATCCTTGTATTATTTTAAACAAATGTTTCAAAACTTAGTTATATAATGTCCAGTTTACTGGGTCATAACCCCTGGCACTGATTCCCAAAGGCTCCAGATTCATCATCTCAGAGACAATGATACTCCAAATGCTTAGTTCTAAAATCCAAGTTACCCAATTTTCTGTGTACCTACAGCTGTCTGTCATAACCGTTTTGTTAAAATACATCTGGATTGTAAACTTTCTTTATTCACTTTCTGCCTAGATGAATGGGGGCAAGTTCTGTAGCTCACAGTTTTATCTACCAGTTCCAGGTACCTGACAACGAAGTCCATGGGTTCGAATATCTAAAAGAACCCAACATTTAACTGGATTGGTCTTTATTAATATGATAACCCTCTCACAAGGAAAATAAGCACTGTATGATCTCAGGGAAATAAGCGAATCTTTCAGAGACTCGCTTTACTAGACTATGAAATGGAGATATTAATAGTTACATTATCTTAGAGGATTATTATGAGGACTGAGAAATATAATTCACAATGAGATCTTAGTCTGGTGCCCGGCACAACATTCATACAAGCAAATGTAAGTATGTATAGACTGTGTGGATGATCTATAGATAAATGAAATGAAATGAGTCTAGAATGATACACACCAAACTTTCACAGAATTATTGTACTTGTAGAGGGAATAGGATCGGGGAGTCTTTACATTTGGGCTCTGTACGCGGCTGAATAGTTTTAAATAGGCAAGGCCAGTAGGAATTTTTCTCTTGATCAAATTACACTTAATAATGCAGACCATGGTGTTCTTTCCCTCTTTAAAACAATGACACATGTCATGCCATAAGCAAAGCTCACAGCTAGTGGGTTAGACTAACATGAGTGTGTGTGTGTGTGTGTGTGTGTGTGTGTGTGTGTGTGTGTTGCTATGAGAAAATGACACAATGCTATCTGTCATGCTATGAGAAAAGCTCATAGCTAGTAATCTATTCTAACCTGAGTGTGTGTGCTGCCGTACAACAATTGAGTCCCAAGTTTATCAGTAACTATTTTCTTTATCATATTTGGACAATTTGACTTGTTACTATACTTGGGCAGCTTAATTCCATTATATGCATATAGTAATTATCACGAGCAGTAAAGAGTCATTTCTATGATAGTTAAAGCAATTCTGTTCTAGAGACTACATAAGGAGTATCCCCATATGCCGTCAAATTTGTTCTGCACACGAAAGCAGTAAAATATTAGAGAAGAATATGCTTCAAAAGCCGACGGAATTCATCCTCAGCTTTGTTTCAAAACATCTACATTCTTTTGCTTTATTAAATAAGGCAATATTGGAAATGTAGGCGGAAAAAGGACAAAGAAGAGCACAATCTCAAGTCCATACCTAACAGAAAGACTTTGATCCTAGGGGAAATTATAAGTAAGTGAATATAAATGTAATTTTGTTAAAAGATATCTACGTTATTGGTATATATATGTATATAATGTATTACTGATCTCTGCTTTAGCAAAGTTTTGTCAGTTAACAGGCTAACACGCACTTTACAAAAGATTAAGGGATTCTCACATTTCCCCACCGAGTGCATACTTCAATAATTTAATTACATACAGACTCTATAATTAAGCTTTCAGAAAATGATAGACTGGAATAAAATATAGCATATTAACACTTAACAATGTGTATGTATGTGTAACAGAGTATAATATGTTACTTTTTACTTTTGCCTTTGACTTGTTATATTTTCTAGAGAATTTCAATAGATGTAATAAAAACTAAAAAGCATATTACACGAAGTATCTTATAGATATTTTTCCCCATTTCTACTCTTGACTCTATCATTCAAAATGTTTTTTATACTCTCCTTAGGAAATTGTTCTTGATATCACACGTGGTGATTAATTCATCCTACATTTACATCCATTTTTTATTCCAAAATATAATTGTCTGTTGTGTGTTGTGTTGGGTATAACAAAATATCATGACTGGGAAACAGCAGAAATGGACTTTCTCACAGTTCTAGCGGTTGACACTCTAACCGAGGGTTCTGGCACAGTCACATCCTATAAGAGCCCCATTTCACGAACTCTTCACAGGTAAAGGAGAAAGGGAGAGGAAAAGAAGGGGTGGCGATTCCTCTTCTACTGCACACAAAGGCCACTACTCATATCTGATAAGAGCCTCATCCTTATGATCTCAAGTTTATCTTCTAAAGTTTCAATATATGAATTTTGCAAGGATACAAGTCAGTTGATAGCTATGACCCAGCTTGATAATCCCCTTTAGGTACTGTAATTTTTTTATTGTATGTGTCTGTGTTAGCATGCATGGACATGATGTGTGAGTGCGTGCGATGAGAAAGCAATTTTTGTAGAATTGATTCTCTCTTTCCATGTTTTCATAGGTTCTGGGGGTGTAACTCAGGCTACCAGATTTCATCCCACTAAGTAACCATATTTGTTCTTTATCATTTTGGGCTTTGTTTTTGCTTGGTTTTTGGTTTGTTTGTTTGAGGAAACTGTAGTCCAGGCAGGTCTGGAACTCACAATCTTCCTGTCTCAATCTCCAGAAACTAGCTAAGGGTTATAGATGTGTGTCACTGCACCGAGCTTCATTTTTTATTTTTCAAATGTTAAATGAACTCTCAATGGAAACTTGTAAGCATTTTAAAGGAATGCATCTACAGAGGGTCCACGGGGAGTCACAAGTGTGTGATGGGCACCCACCTGTATAGAAGTCAGTGCACCACAGTGGCTAGGAATGTAGGGTTTGCAGCCCAGACACACCTAAGTCTAGTACTGACTCTTTTCCCAGGAGAAGGGTGATTTTTTTTTTTTGAGACATGGTTTCTCTGTTGTAATCCTGGCTGTCCTGGAGCTCACTCTGTAGACCAGGCTGGCTTCAAATTCACAGAGATCCACCTGCCTCTGCCTCCCAGGTGCTGGGATTAAAGGAATGCACCACCACCGCCCGGCAGACAGGGTCAATCTTATGCAGACTACTTTGTCTACGCCAAGATTCAGTTTCCCTTGTTGGAAAATAAGATGATGTAAAGGCAGACACAAAGGACAAGTTATTATATAAGTCTGTTTATGTGAAATAGCTAGAATCAGCAAATCTCCAGAGACAGAAAACAAATTCAGGGTTTTCGGGGACCAGAGACCAGGAGGAACAGATGACTTTTAATCTGTATCAGTATTTTTTTGGAGTGATTAAAATGTCCTCGGATTAAATAGGATTCAATGACAGATCCTTTAAAATTGAGACTTTTCTAGTCTTTGAATTGTATCTCAATTTCAAGCAGGATTTTAGTGAGCAGCTCATGAGTACATTTTTCTGAAGTATTTTGTATGGTACGGGGCTCAAAGAGGTCTGCAATAAGCACTATTTATACAGTGACCACATAATTTATCAAGCACGCTTGGCTACTTTCAAGGTTGACAGCGGCCACTAATAATAACTACAGTCTCACAACAGGGATGACCCAGGACTGTTGTGGACAAACCGTGGTATGTGCTCACACAGTTCTTAGCATTTGGACCTCTGACTAGGTGGTATTTCTCTGCGTTGTCAGAATCTGGAACATAGCCACGATTATTAGGTTCCCCCTGATGGTAATGAACGCCTGCTGGTCATTCCCACACGGGTAATAGAATGAATGATCTTATGGTCCTTTCGAGCCTGTGAGTCCATTTCCATTTGCGAAGCCTATGATAACAAGAGCAGAGAACTGCTTCACTGGTCTTACCCTTGTCCTTAACACTTAACTTTACCAGTTCAGATGTCCACCTCGCCCCTCCTTTAGCACATCCCTCTGTTATTTCTTCTCTTCTCTGGCTCTTTCGATTTACTTGAGCTTCACCCTGTCTGTACTCTAAGCGTATTTTTGACCCCCTTGCCTTTGTCATTCTGTACATACCTTTTCCCGCTGTGACCCTCTCTCCCTTCCCTTCGTTGTTTGAGACCCCGCTCTGCGCAAGGTGCTTTCCTGCTGTCCAATGCAACTGATGTGAGCAAGACATAGGCATTACCGCGAAGGTACACATAGACTGGCAGGCAATGTAGGCACACTGATACTTAATGACAGCAGTGTGACGGGCCAAGCACCTTTGTGTAGGGATGTATGCAGGGTCAATATGAGATCTCAGTCCAAGTGCACTACCCCCATTGTATAGTAGGAAGCACAAGGGACCCTTGGCTAGAGGGGACACCCAACTGTCTCAGAAGTACAAAGGATTAAAAAACCTCATCCAGACATCAATCCACCAACCAGTTTGCTGTTGTCAGGAAAGAAAGTAGTTAGATGGGTGGGCAGCAGCTATACACAGCAATGAGCGTGTTTGCTGGCAATATGAAGCCAAGCTCCCAAATGTGGACCTCAGGGAGGGAGGGAGTAGAAGACATGAATGATTTTAAACAAGATATTGACATAGTGAGAGTCTTGTTCTGGAAACATAAAGCAGAAAGTAGAGCACAGGTCCCCAAACTGTAAATTCCACGTGAATCCCTCGGGGGTCTTGTTCAAAAGCAGACTCTGATTCTGTGGGTGTGGTTGAAGCCTGAGCACTTGTTTCTCACCGCTCATGGAGCCCCGGGTGGAAGACATGCAGCTGGCTAGCCCTAGTTTGAGAAACAAAGGTGAAGAGGCAAAACAAAACAAAAAGAGCAAACAGGGAGCAAGAAGATGCTTTAGGATGCTGGCATGGTTATGGGAAATGAAGATGATAGATGTGACATAAGTCCATAGGCATGACAATAGAGGAGAGTCAGATGTGCTGCTTAGCACCATGGTGGGCACAAGAGAGCTGAGGAGGGGAAGGGGGAAAGAGTCTAGTTACTGCAGGCATTCTCTTTGCAGGCTGTAGAGCAGTGGTTCTCAGCCTTCCTAATGATGCGAGCCTTTAATACAGTCTCTCATGTTGTGCTGACCCCCAACCATAACATTACTTTCGTTGCTACTTCATGACTGTAATTTTGCTACTGTTATGAATCTTAATGTAAATATCTCCTATGTAAATATCTCTTAGGAGACCCTGTGAATGGGTCATTCGCCCCCCCCCAAAGGGGTCGAAATCCACAGGTTGAAAACCTCTGCTATAGAGTCTTGCCGCCTAGGAGGGTAAGGGTGTACAGGTGGCAGACACCACCACCGAATTTAGGTCACATTTTATAGTCTACTGGGTTTTTCTTTTCATTTTCTAAATTGCTTTTTTAAAATGTTTGTGTGTGTGTGTGTGTGTGTGTGTGTGTGTGTGTGTGTGTGTGTTTGTGTGTGGTGTTTATACGTGATGCATAAATGTGTACCCATCCATGTTCCTCCTTTGACACTCCCTATTCTTTGCACAAATCTGAAAAGCAAAGCAACCTTTGTTGTGTCTTATGCCCTCTGCTGGCATAGTGACAAAATAGCTAAACCTCTCATTTATTCACTCTGCTTTTAAAGTAACTCTATCTGGTGGTTTCTTTCCTGTTTCCTGGGTGAATTTCGGTATCTCTTTTTCACTCATCGCTCCAGAATCAGTTTTCCTCGGGGCAGTATAATCAATCACATTGTATCCTCATGGAGATTATTGTGAAGTAGTTCGTTCTGGAGGCTCTGTTTGCTCCATTCAGTTTCTTGAACCCCTTCAGTCCTGAACTCCAAATAGCGTTTTTGTAACTCAAAGTCAAGCCAAGTAGAGGATGGGACGTAGTCTAAGGAGAACAGGAGGTTTGGAGATATTTCTGCGTTTGTTCCTATTTGGGGCTCTTCTGAGTGAAGCAATGTTGTCAGTGGTGCAGATTTCATTCATTCAGTTCCACCATGTCCATATTAAGAAACAGCACCAGCGGGCATTTCATCCACACTGAGCTCCCCCTCCCCCACCCCAAGAAAAACCTTCCTCATTTCTTAACCTCTACTGACCCAGGAATCCAAGGACTCCTTGGAGATTTAACTCCGGCACTGCTTCTTCTTAAAAGCTACTTTTACTTTTTTTTTTAACTTTTCATCAAAAAATACAAATACTTACCCAACAAGATGGCTCCGTGGGTAAAGGAACTTGTTACTAACCCCAGTGACCTGAGCTGGATCTCTGGGACCAACGTAGTAAAAGAAAGAAGTGGTGTGGAGTGGTTGTACACTCAGATGTGCACACACGCAAGAATGCTTTCTCTCTCTTCTCTCTGTCTCTGTCTCTGTCTCTCTCTCTCTCTCTCTCACACACACACACACACATACACACGTACACACACAGAGACACTAAATAAATAAATTAATCGATAAATTAATAAATATTTTCAAAGATCTAGGAAGGTTGAGTGGGCAGCCAGAGATAATTAAAAATATTCTGACACTACTAAGAAGTAAATGTAAAGAGAAGGGGAATCAGCCTAGAAGCTGCCTAGAGATGTAGGCAAGTTAGCTTCTTCAGGGCAGGATAAAATAGCTTCACCCTTCTGCAGGTTAGCACCTGGTAAGAAGAGAGCTGCCAGAGCCTGAAGAGGCTAATTAGCAGGCGGTGGCAGCTCCTTCTAAAATGGAACTCTCCTTAGCAGGCAATCCTGTCTTTTAACATTTGGTGGGAGAGCAAGGTGCAGTTGCACACATAAAACAACAAAGGCTGAAGTAGGAAGTCAACAGAGGCCCTTTCCCCGGAACCCATTGGACCCAGCCATAAACCCCAGAGGGAAGCAGTTTAACTGGATACTTAAGATTTCCTCGTGGGGGTAAGCAGAGAAACCAACCCTTAGAGTTGCTTGTGCATGTGTGAAACTCACACCAAATTACAACCGCTTTTCATTTGATTTCTGAAAACACAAAGCTGTTCAAAGTGCTGCATGTGTGAAAGATGGGAGCTTTCAAATTGCTCGGAATTAACCGCTCAGAGAGAGTTCCGGCCATGTGACTTTGACTGTCCTGGAGACTCAGTTGAACAGCTGCCTATCGCCCCGTTTGCCTTTGGCCGTATTGATGCTGAGGGAAAGCAAATTGCAAAGAGAGCTCTGGAATTACACAGTGTAGGATCTGATAGGTGATGCTTTCTGGCAGACACCTACAAGCAAATGAGAATGCATCATTGCTTGAGGCTTTAAGAAGGCCTGCCAGTGACCTGGACAGGTTGTATCTGATTCAAGTCGCTAGATTAGTTGTATAGAGTCAAGCTGACTCTCAACGCTCAGTCACCCTTTATACTAAGAGGAGAAAAAAGGAAAAAAAATAACCCACAAGATTACTACCCTAATAGCTGCCATGCCCCCACTCCTGGGACATTGAAATTATCATGCCTGTACTGGAAAGGCTGTTACAAAGTGACAGGGTAATAACAGCATTCTCAAGACGGAGCTCCCAAGTCTTCTCGAAATTACTAGCTACTCTGAGTAATTAAAACAATTATAATTGTTTGTTTCCATGAAGTGCTTAGCACTAAATCCACGCGGGGTGCATGAGGCACATCCAGCTTCCAAATAGTTGTTGGAGTTTTAAATTTGAAATCAATTCCCTGTCTATCAAGCAATATGATACAACGGGACACAACAGAAGCCATTCAGAACCCCACACTCCGAAACCCCATTTGAGGAGGGTGGAAGCTGAGACCCAGCCCAAGTAAGACTCTCGCTTGGAGGCTGTTAGGAAACAAGTAGCCCAGCTAGGACTAGAACCTAGGACTTCTGGCTTCCAGTATTGTCTTCGTGTCTGTCCTTTAATATACAGGGGAAAGTAAGAGTTAAACATATGAAAGATAAAGAAACAAGCAACTCACGAATGCTCCCACATCTCAACACTTTGCTGTCGTTCTTCTGAGTCACTCTTTCGTATTCAGACGGGCTCCCCAACCCTGTCATCCTTTCTCACCATTAGACTGCGTTGCTGATTCTCCTTTTTGTTCTCCTGCTGGAACTCGCATGCCTCTCCTTTCCCATAACACTGACCTGGTTCTGGTCTCTTCCGGACTAAAATCAACTTTGCTCCATTGGCTGAAGGGCCCAGCTGGACTGTGAGCCGGGTGCCAGCCGCTCGGTTATGACAGGTTGTGGGTTCCAAAAGATCCCATCCCTAACATCTTAGGGTTACAAAGGAAAAGTTCCCTCGTGTGTGTGTGTGTGTGTGTGTGTGTGTGTGTGTGTGTGTGTGTGCTTGCACACATGCATGCGTGTGTGAATTTGTGGTCTTTGGATAAAGAGTCCAAACTGGCCTTGAACTCCCAATTCTTCTACTTCATTCTCCTCAGTAAAAGTAGTAAAATCTTGAATTTTACCTTTTTTTCTTTGGGCTTACCTAAAATTTATAAATTTTTTTGTAATTAGCTTAGATTCTATCGTTTCTGGAAACTGAATCTGAATTTTTTTTTTTTTTTGAAATTAAGAAACTCCCCTTCACAGGGAGCTCTCAATGGTGCAATGGCAGAATGGCAGATCACGCAAACTCTTACTCTCTCTCTGTGACAACATCTCTTATTCCTTCATTCTTTCAGGAGCTTGTCATTAATCAGCCAGGTGTGTTCGCTTGTGGAGAACCGAGGACTACACCAAGGGACCGGTTCTACCCTGGAGCAGGGTTGCCTCTGTCTCACTTGGACACAGGCGTGGTTTAAGGTCTGTCGGTTTACTCCTTTTGCCCTACATGTGCTCAAGTTCTCGACTCCAGCGCATCTACTCTCTTCACAGGCATTCCACTGTTTGGCACCAACTTGGACCTAGTGTAGCAGCTACTTAGAATCCAGTTAGCTCTACTTGCCTCTTGACCGGGTGCCACATACGTCATGCACACAGTAGGTACTTTATAAATATCTGCTAAATCTGAGGCACAGCACTATAAGTTCACTCCAGGGCCCGTCTGCAACTTCCTGCTTCTTCTGGTCTAAACTGGCACGTAACCACCCAAGTACCGAGGACTGACTCACATACTTGAGAGTCTTGAAGTTATCCAGACTCGACAACCTAAGCCCAAGGGGTGCACATTCTCCTCTGTCTGGGTTTGGCCCCATTCCAGTTGACCTTTACCATGTCCCACGTCCAGAGTATCTCGATATGGCAGCTCTACTGTGAGGGCAGACATCAGAGCTCAAAGCTGCTGTCTAAAAGTCTCTTCTCATACCCCGGTGCAAGCATAGTCATGTCCAGAGCATTTTTAATTCGTATATTTCCTTTCAATATTACACTTAAAAAAATTTAATGCACAAGAAAGAGAAAGCACGGTTTAACTTGCAAAATGTGGAATTATGGGGAAGCTGAGGACAGTTTAGGAGTTATGAGCAGTGTTCAGTGGGAAACTTGATGCCAATGGGTGCTAACCTTTGGGTCTTAAAATTAGCTAGGCATCCCCAATGCACACTTACTTTCCCAATACCTTTGTCTTTTGATTGCTTAGGTGGAATTATTTGTGGAGAAGGCTCTGGTTAAGCTGACTCATTGCTATTTATAAATCAAAGCTAAAGATATTCCTCTCTTCTGAATGTTAAATTTGACATTAGCTATTCCCAATTTAGGAGCTCTGTGCCACATTGTTTCAAATGCGGAAATGTGTTCCCGGTAGCATCCACACAAAGACTTCAGGGGCCTTTGTGGATTGTTAGAATAGGAATGACCTCTCTCCTTTGTTGTTCTCTGCAAGAGCCTGAGGCAGGGCGCTTATCATTTCTGGTATCTCCATTTCAAAGAGTCAGCAAAGGCTTACTGAAACCACACAGTTATACATCTGCATAGCAAAAAATGTCACTCTACTATGTGAAATATGTGTGCAACATCCTTCCTGTCTGAAGATTTGGTCTACTAAAATCAGCGAGCTGGCATTTGATCAGCTAACTAATCATGTGAGCAAGGACGAGCTGCCTAGCTACTGAGAACATGAACATCATTGTTTCATAGCTTTGTATTTATTGTCCACCTACTATGTTTCAGATTAAGCAACAATAATTCAGCATGCATACTTTGCCTTCGCAGAATTCACAGACACCACTCTGCCTGGACCCAATCCTACCCATTGTGATTCCCTCCCACCCCACCCAAAACGACCCATCTTTGTGTCTCATGTGATGCTCAGATGCCACCTTTCTTCTCTGTTCCTTCTCTCTGAACTGTTCTCATTGTTCATCTGTCCTGTGGAAATGCCCAAAGACATCACAGAAGACTCTGCTTCCCCAAGCCAGCTTTCCCTACCAGTGCTGACCACCGTCTGTGTCCTCAGTCCCTGCACCAATGACAGCTGACAGTGACACAGTGGCTCTAAAAGGACAAGCCTTTCAGAATGGCAAAGTGATCAACTTCACAGGATCTTCACCCACACCCACGCAAAGCTTGCTTCTACTACTTAACTAGTTAGTAACGTTTTTAGTGCTAGGGATTGAACACAGGGCCTTACGTCTGGCAAATGCTCTACCCTGAGATACGTTCTGGCACTTCTTAGACTTGAGTTTTAGGCAAGATCTTGCTGATTTGCCTAGGCTGCCCTTGAACTGGCTCTGTATGTCCAGACAGGCCTAGAACTTGTGATATTTCTTCCTTAGCTTCCCAAGCAGCTGGAACTAGAGGCATGACTAGTCTGCAGCCTTGAATATGTTGCTTCTGCTCTCCCTTCAGGTGCTCGTCTGTTAAGTAGGAGTGTTGCTACCACCAACTTTATTGCGGATTTCAGTGAGTCCCAGTGTAATTCCTGGAACACAGCAAACATTCTTTTAACACATCCTAACTATTTTCATTATAATTCAGGTTGAAAAATAGTTTGGGGTCATTGTGGGCTAGGGGTCAATGGATCGATATTTAGGGGCAGGTTCCTGGAGCTCTGCAGGGCACATGGCTTGGCTATAAGCAGCTTTACCACCTTAGGAGAAACTCCCATTTTGAGGCTTATGCAGAAAAGGACCTTATACTACAACTGTTTTAAACTTATTACTTATTAATGAACAGGTAAAAATTACACATATTTATCATGCACAACATGACATTTAAAAATATGTATACACCATGGGGTGATTAATTTCAGCTAATTAACATATGTATTACCTCACATATTTATCATTGGGACAGCTCTTTAAAATGAAGTTTCCCTTCTTGTTTTGGTTATGGTTTTTGGCCTGGTTCCAAAGCAATATGTGCTTATTAAAAAAATCAGGGCATCAGGTATGATGGTGCATGATGAGACACACTTTTAGTCTTAACTATTTAGGAAATCCCAAGTATTAGGGAAGCTTATCTGAGTCTGAAGGTTCCAGATCAGCCCTGGCAACACAGGGCGATATTATCTCAAAAACAAAAATCTCAGACAAGTCCACCTAGAATGAACTGGATATGGCTAATGCACATCTGGAGTCTCAGCACTTGGGATGTGGAGGCAGGAGCCTCAAGAATTCAACACCAGGGGATGACAAGATGGCTCAGTGGTTGAGAGCACCTCTTCCAGAGGACCCAGGTTCAATTCCCAGCACCCACATGGCAGCTTACAACTGTCTGGAACTCCAGTTCCAGGGGATCTGACACCCTCATTCACACAGACACACAGGCAAAACACCAATGAACATTAAAAATAAATAATAAGTCCGTTTTTTTTTAAAGTTCAAGACCAGTCTTAGCTAAATAGCTACTTCATTGAGCTCAGTGGTAACGTGGAGTAGATAAGGCCTTGTCTAAAAAAAAATAGGAAAAAATAAACAGAAAAACAGAAAGAAAAAAATTAAGCACGCATAATCCCATCAGAGTCAGCCAATCTAAGGACCTGATAGTAAAGCTTTTTAGATACTTCTCAATGTATGTCACCCAATTCCTTAGTGATAATCTTTTTAAGAGCTTAGTATTGCATCAAGAATGCCAAGGGAAACACATTGTTGACATGTAACCTGTCCTCCTTTATTGATTGCAAACAAAATTAAGATAAATATCTTTGCACAGAAGGAAGCACTCACAATCTCTATACACAACCTTAACTGTTTCCTTAGAACACATTTTTCCTCCCTAGATATTGAATTTCCCTAGCCATGTAGGGCAGTCTTCCCCCCCCCCCCTTGATTGTTTTAGTTTGGCTCGAGACATATAGCTAAATCAAATGAACACACTTAAAAACTAGATTTTTAAATGCTGAGCTCCAAATACAAGTTGCACCGGAGAGATATCCTAGTGCAACTTTGCTCTCTGTGAAGGAGTAACAGGGTTTTTTTTTTTTTTAACTCAAATTGGGCAGCTCTGCAGTCAGCGCAGTACCTCTCCCTCAAGACTCGTCTTTACTTGTAGTTGTCTGACCTTGGGCTCATATGTAACCTTGCTGAACGTTAATCCCTTCACATGAAACTACCCCCTACTTGGCTCTTGCTGGCCTCTGCTGTCTCCACTCTCTCAGCACTCTCTTCCCTCACCACTAAGATCCAAATCAGTCCGGTCTCTACTCCACAGGCCTACCCTCGCTTCCTCCTTTGTCTGGGTTATCTTCAACTCTCCTCCTTCCGCCCCCAACCCCAAGCACATGCGTAAATAATTAGCGCTGGTCATTTAGAGCTCAGGTCAAACAGAGCTTCCTTTAGAAAGCCCCATGTGACCACCTTCATGGTGCCAGTGGGGGGAAAGCCAATTATGGTAGATGTCTTGCGTAGATTCTACATTGTGTACTTTTTAAATTCTTCCACCAGCCCGTGAACTCCTTCACCGTCCTTAGAGTGCCTGCTAAGTACCGAGGACTCCTAAACTCTTATGAAATAAATGACTAATGAATGAGGGAACACAATCAGACCAGTCTCCCAAACTTACTGGGGTAGTGACTGTGTGAAATAAGTGTCAACTCCCGGAACCTAGGTCGGGTAATGGTATCTCACATCTTTGAAGGCAGTTGACAGCAACTTTGTGACAGAAACTCTTCATTTGCTTAAAATATGCTGAGCATGAAGTTCTGGAGAACCTTTTGTCTGTCTTTAAGTCTGCTGAAAGGTGAGTTTCCTCATCACAGAAGGGAATCTCTGAGGACAAAGGACTGCTTGTTTAAGACAGCTAAGCCCTACGATTAGTGTGAGGCGCCATGCCTAAATGCTTCCAGGGCCTGGGGTCAGCTCACTCTAGACAGACCTCCCTTTTCTGGCCCCACACCTTGGACCCAGAAGAGAAGGAGGAGGTTGGGAAAAGATGAAAAGAGGGAAGAAAGAAAAATGGCCTGCAATAAGAGTCTCCTGTGGGGGGTGGGGTGGGAATAACCGTAGTTTACATAGATAAGCCAGGCAGGTAGCCAGTCCCCCAGCCTGCAGAAGTGCTCCCCCAACACCTTCCAGTCTTAGCGCTGCAGCCTTCAGCAGATCTTATCAGGAGTGCTTTGCCCTAGAGCCCTGTGGAGGACTCCCTACCTCCAGGGGTCCGGAGGCACTCTGAAGGCCGGATCTCTCAGCAGTAAATCTGCTCTAATCAAATGTTTTCCAGCTTTGTCAGTCAGGCACAAAGTTGCTGAGTGGCACTGAGTATCCCAAAGGCCAGCACGGCTCTCTCATACTTGGCTGGCAGGCTTCAGGCCCTTATAGGAAATGGCTGGGCCACCCCTTGTCACCCCCTCATTTGGTTCTGCCCCCAGGGCCATATCCTTTTGACCCCCCAAGACATTGGACTCCCTCTGTCACCTGGAAAATGTTCTTTCTCTAGGTTATAGCTGACAACTTCATTGTCTTAAAACACAAGACTACGTTCTTAAGAATGTGACGGATTCGTGTTCTTGACAGGGCAGACAATGAAGCAAATACAGGACTGCTGTCCCTGGAGAATAGAGGAATGTGCATAGAATTCCCTGGAATCTCGCCTGGTGGAGAGTGGGGAGACTCTGCAGGGACCGGATCGGGGCCCTCTGTGTGGTGAAGGGGTGGCAGGGTCTTAGCTAGCTGAGTCTCTTTCCTGAGCTTCCCAGGAGTGAGGACTTGAACAAACACCCAAGCATCAGTCACCTGACTCCAAAGCCAGTCCCCCGGTTGCCTCCTCACAAAGCTCCCTTCTGTCCCTTCTTGGGACTGCTTCCCTCCTTTGAGCTGTGGAGAGTAGGGAGACTGGGGAGCAGCCTGCCTTAGGCCAGGCCTCTCCTCTGAACTCTGGCAGGAAAGTAGCCTGGCAGCCAGGTGACAGGGAGATGAAGGGCCTCCAGGTGGGGGGGCGGGGTGGGATGAGCAGCACCCAAACCACACTCGGCCTATTGGCTGCTTGACAGACAGAACACAAGCATTTTCTTTCTCTTTCAGTTCAATTTATTTTCCGAATCAACAAACCTTAGGCTGTGCGAGAAAACTCAGTTCAAACAAAAGCATTCACCGGGCAGCATTGGCCCCCTGTAATGACAAATAAATCCCTGGCGAAGACACTGCTAACACTGGCTAGGCTGGGACTTTATGATTCCAGGCTGGGTTTTTTTTTTTTTTTTTTTTTTTTGTGACCTAACTTCCAAGTTCCTTCCTTTGGCCTTCTTTGCACAAATGGGGGAGGCAGTGAGCTGATTCGGTCCGCCTGTTTTTCTGTTAGCAAAACCTTGGTTTTGAGGATCCAATATGGGGAAATCTGCACAGATCTACAGAGTACATTACAAATTCCTGAAAACTCAGGAAGGTTCGCTGCACAATGCGATTCCAGAGAAAGCCCCCTGCCTAAATACACATATCAGTCGAGAGTCTGAACCTAGTTGGTTGATGACTTGAATGCCAGTTCACCTATTAAGCAGTAGTGGGCCGTTGGAAAACTCAAGCTCTGTCTGCAACCACCTCCATGCCTGTACAAACGGACAGGAACTTAATATTTCTGACCTCAACACCTTGGGCTATTGTTGCTTAAACATAACTCTCAGGGTGTCTGTTCAACATTTAAACTTGGATACACTGGTGAAATAGCTCAAGATGGCTCAATGGGTAAAGATACTTGCCACCGCGCCTGATGACCTGAGTTCAATCTCCAAGAACCATATGGTGGAAAGAGAGAACTGAGGCTCTCAAGTTATCATTTGAGTGCTACACAAGTCACCTGTGCATCCACACACACAACACACACACGAAAGTACTAAGTAAAAGTGCAGTACAAAACGCAGTCACATTCATTGGGCCTTAGTGTGGACCGGTTCTGCTCTATTACGTATATTAATTTGTAGCAACTTGGTGCAGTGGGTACAAATAACATTTCCTTTTAGAGATAAGATTACACTTGAGTCACAGAGAACTTCTAGAATTTATGCTAGATAATGACACTTGTTTGAACTGCGTGAGAATGATGTAAGATGGAGCATGCAAAACATATCTAGAATGTTCTGTAGATGAACATTACCTATGGCAATTATTCAGTAATGTTGTTGTTGTTGTTGACTACGTTAGCATTACTAGGAGTTGGGACCGTGGAGTAATTTACAATGTGGGCAAGTACAAAGGGTTTGGCTATTCCCATCCACTTCCTCAAAGGAAACCCTGCATTATTTTAGAAATGACTTGATGGTTATAATTGACCTTTGTGGGAGTAAAGTCTTTAGGCGGGGAGCAAATGGCCTGTGCTCACTAAGCACAGGTCAAACCCCCATGGGAATGCTAGGACAAATTAACCACTTCCCCAAAGTCTCAGAGGAAGTGAGGAGCCAGGAGGAATACAGCTTTACTCAGTGGAGGCGATTGACAAGCTCAAGGATTCTGAAAAGAAATTCCAACTTGGAGGCAGAAGACTGTCGCCTTGTACAGAGTAGAAATGATGGTTCTATGAACAAAGAGCAGGAGGCAAACAGGTTTTGGGATCCTACCATGTGCCAGGAACCTTACGTCTCCTGTCCCATTTATTTCCGCAATGGCCTCCTGAGCTAGGCGCTGTGACTATAACCATCTTACTGCTAAGAAACACAGACTCAGAGAGGAGATGTGACCTTCCTAAAGTCCCACTCAAAACTGTAAGAGCTGAGACTAGAATTAAGGTCAGACCAACTCCAGATACAACGTTTCGTTCCATAATGCCATCCATAAATCCCATGCAAAAATCATCACTCAATCTTGGTGGTCAAGCACCTCAGCAGAAGACTTGAAGATTATTTGCATTCCTTCTTACTTCATCCCCTCTCAGTTTCCTTCTATGTCCAAAGAGGGACCGTCAAATGGATCTAGAAACTCTACTTACTTAGATCTCTCGTCCGTATTCACCACTGACTAAATTTGTACCCTACAGGAGAAAGGGAAAGAGGTGTGGGAAACCAACCCTCTGTGTCTCTCAGCTCTTATGTGGGTTCCTTGGCTGGATCTAGAAATCCAATTAATACACTAGTTGATTAACTACATAATACGTAATAATTTTGTTAGCTTTACATGTACATGGAGATCTCACAACAGTGAATTCTGAAAAAATGATCAAAGCACGGGACCTCTGTACAATTTAGATAAAGACCAAAGAACCGGTGAAGGAAGAATGTGATAGCTTGGTATCTGGACGAGGGTAGTAAATTCTTGGGCCATCCATACAGAGACACAGGGCAGATGGAGTTAGGTGCTGTTAGGAGATAAGGGTTACACCAAGGAGTTTGTTTACTCAAGGTCACTGCAACCTGAAGAAGTCTCTTGTGACCAGGGCCATTTCCCAGCTTTGGTATGTGAAGGCCATTTCTCCTGAAAGAATCCTTATGACGTGCTGAGGATGAAAATGCAGTCAAATGTACTTTCTCAAAGTTCCATATCCTCAAATGATTTCAGTTAGAAATAATCAGTAGTCGGGCCTGGCTTATTTTGTGATTGGATGTCATTGACTCCTTCAACTCCTATAAGGCTCACATGCTGATATTTAGGCATATATATTAGGAAGTCTTTGACTATCTAAAACTGGAGCTACAAAGCTGGATGTTGTCATCCAGATTCTACCTGTTATCTCAAGTACTTAACACACGTCTTTGATTAAATATTAGTTGAGCAATTAAACAGATAAATTAATAAATCAAGCAGGTGCCAATGTCCCCACATTTTTGAAATCAATAAACTTCCCAATTCTCCATCACTTTCAAAAGATAGATCAGGCTTCGTCTCAGGTAGAATATATTGCCTGCATAATGCAATCATTAGTGAACCTTGATTATTTTCAGCCAATCCCTGTCTTCCTTTCTACTCAACCAATCAAAATGGCCTTTTCCTTTTGTGAAAGAACCATGTTCTGTTCTCTTTTACACATCGACCTTCATAGTTTTTTTTTTTTTTGCAGATATCACCACTGTCCCTTCATCCTAGCTCCCACAGCTGGCTCTCTCAGCTCCCTCCTAGTCAACAACCTAAAGAGCGAATTCTCCGGGGGAAAGTTCCTGATTCTTTTTTAAGTCTAGGTTTTGACAGTTGTGATTCAGCTGAGATTCAGATAAGCTCCTCAAGGCCCCACAGCTTGTAAGTGCAGATTCCACTTTATCCTGGTTTATCAGACTTCAGATAAACATTATTGCATTTATGTTACTCCTCACAACAACTCAAAGAACAAAGAGGTATGTGACTGGCCGGAGATTACAGGTTTTGTAGCCTGCAACGCAGGTGCATTTTATTATACCAGAGCAATCCCTGTCGCTGGAGTTGGAAAAACATTGCCTTCTAACGTGGGACAAGAGGTTAGCCAATTCACTATTGGGCAAATTACAAAAGTTCCCTCATCATTACAAATTGAAAAAGAAACTCCTAGACAAGCATCTATAAAGTAAATTCCACAACTGACTAAAGAAAAAAAAAAAATAAAACCGCTTTGCTTTTCCATTTGGCTTAGATGTCTAGACGCCGCTTACCCTTTGTCTCTGTTAGCAAATGAGACCTAGCGGCCCTTGTTGTGGCTACCGAGGATATCAGATGAACTAATTCACTATGTTCTCTTACTGGGCGATTGCTGGACGGAGAGCAAGATCACTGAGCCATCCAGTAAACACAAGAATAAAGATCTCCCAACCTCTTATTTTGACTTTAGTGTCTATTAACTATCAAGTGAAATGTGGTTTTGAAAATCCAGAAGCAATAGCTTCTGTGAAGACAAGGACGCGGATGAGGACGGGAGTGTGTAGCAGACTGAAATGAGTTGATTGCAGCGATGGCAGAACTGCTTTATAAAACTCTCCACCTAAACCTAAATAGAGCAGACCGCTCTAGTTACGAGGAAGCTGAGATGCAGAGACCCCCACGCCTCCTACTGTGCATGTGAGAAATGTATCGGGGGGATTCGTAGTCACTGTAAAAATCAATCCTCTAACAGCCCAGGAAAGGCTAGCTTTGTTTATATCCTTTGTTTCTTCATTTTTCTTTTCTTTTCTTCCTTTCTTTCTTTTTCGTAATAGCTTTTTGAACCATATGATTTTATTCTGTATCTTCTCTGGCCCACTCACTCTCAACATCATTTAAAAAGACACCCTTGATCTTCTAAGGATATTAACGGTAGCCCTAAGGATGATGCCAGGATTTGACAATGATCAGTTTTATGAAATATATATACGGGGACTTAAAAAGCAAGACAAGGCTCTCACTCCATGTTCTTCCTAGGATCATACTGTAGCAGGCGCATTCTGACAGTGCTGAAGGTCTCTGCCTTGCCCATACTCCCTAAACACTCTGAAAAATCACAGTGGAAAAGATTGACTAATATTTTCAGATGCTTCATCTGTGAAATCAACTCACATTGCCTTAGAGCAAAGAAACTTCAAACAAATAAGATGTCTCTGGAGCTGTATGTTCTTCCTAATTAATTTAACTAAAGGGATTAAGAAGTTGAAGACAGAATAGCACAAACACACACAAATCCCATCAACAATTTAACAAGGGGAAAAGGAGTCACACAGGCCAAATTAGTGCCCATCTAGCCCTGCGTGGGCTAGAATATGCCCTTGTTTAAAAGTACATTACCTACCCCAATGGTAGAGTCAGTTGTGCGCATAACAGGAACTGGACGTATGAGATCCTCAACAATAATTTTTAACTACATAGCTACATTAATGAATGAGTAATTAATGAGAGTCAATGATAAGACTTTGGTGGCTACAAATGCCTTACCAAACTGTTAAATATTAGAGCTACACATCTAGTTCCTCAGACCTGACTTTCTGACATCATTTGGCCTTCTCAGTGATTAATGAGGAGACCCCGATGTAGCTAATAGCACTGTAAATGGTGACCTTGGCATTGTAAATTTATAATCAGTCTTTGATTTCAGTTCTTGTGGTATGACATATCAAGCTTATCAATCTACAGGCCTGAGCCAGATTTTGCATATTGAGAATATCATAAAGATAATGCCACTGGAGTTTGGATAAAGGGCTATGAATGTTGATTAACCTTTCTTGGATGACATTATTCTATCTGATAACATGTCCTTTTTATATTTCTCCTGCTATACTTGCTATAAAATTTACACAGATGCTTAACTGTCCACTATTTTAGCTTGTGTAATAAATTACTTTCTTGAATCTTATCTTTAAGGACAATCTTCCATGGGAAAGATCCATACCTCTTCAGACTTCAGTTCCCTATCAGAAACCCTATCACATGGCTTTCCTCAACTACTAATGAGCTTCCTTCATTATAATTCAATGCATTTCTTTAACCTGTTTAAAATATTAGTACTAATATAAGAGAATTTTTTTTCCCAAGTAGCTTTTTTTGTTTGTTGTTCTGAGCCAGGGTCTCATGTAGCTGAGGCTGGCCTCAAACTCAATATGTTGCTGATGGTTGACCTATAATCCCAGCACTTTGGAGTTGAAGGGGTCACAGGATTGCACCTCTTCAGTTGCTCTCATGCATCAAAACAGTGAACACTTTCCAATTATGGTGCCCTTGACTTGTAGTGACTGCCTTGCTGCATACTTCTTCCATGGGTAAGGAAAGAAGGACCTGCTAATGGTTTACAAAAGCCACACATGTTCTCTGTATGCTAAATTATATATCCTTTGGGGGGGGTACAATACAAAACGCTGTTTGGGAGCGACATTTCAGGCCTAGAAACCTACTGACAGATGAGTTTTCTGAATCCAGTTGCATAAGGAAGACTAGGGGCAAGTCTGGATTCAAAACCTCCACTCTGTAAGTACACGATATATCATGATCGTGCACAAGCTGTCCAGTGGTCCTGCACCCCCCCACCCTGCCCCTGTTCTCATCATCATCATCATCATCATCATCATCATCATCATCATCATCAATCTTCATCACTTTGCCCACTGTTGGTAAGAAGGCACTGTCATGTTAGATGACTAGATGCTATGTCAGGTTCTGTTCCCTCACAACAAAGCTGCTTACAGCACTGCAGCCCATGCTACTCCCACCCAGGAAGGTACCATGATTGCTACTCACGGTGCAGCCTCCACAGAGTAAAAGGGATCAGATGCTTTGACACCCGAATTGCTGGGTACCAAATCTCTCCCATTATCTTTCCAAGGAACACAATGTGTTGCAGCTGGAAAGAGACAATCTGACTTGAAGCCAAATCTGGCTGGCTTCAAGCTGCTGGAATTGGCTCCTTGGGAGGTGAATTCTGTGCAGCTACAGTACCATGCTCCCCACTCCCCATATAATCGGATCTGAATTAGAACTGCACATTCATAAAACTCTTCTGTCACATTTTGTCAAAGATTTCTGTTTGAGTTGCCTGAAGTATCTATTAAAAACTTAGCCTAAAGCAGTATCTTTTGAATACCCAGTGCAGTAATTTGGAATCTGGAGCACTGTACCAGTCCACCATCAGCTTAGAAATGGACAAATTACTCAAAAGACATTTTCTACCCCTCAAATATACTTCCAAGAAAGAATAGGAAATGCCCCACAACTCTAATGGAATCCATTTGCTACAAAAACAAATCATTCAGGTCCGTGGAACTAGAAATGCCTTTTGCACATAAAACTGAAAGGAAGAGACAGCAAAATAGCAGCTAAAGCCAGAAGTCATCACCAACAAAATACATGATTCAAATCAAAACAAAATCCTCATTGGAAAAAATGGACTACCTTCATACCCAATATCACCGCTGAGCTTAGAGTTGCTGTCAGTTTGTGTGTAAATGCATCGAAAAATAAAGAAAACAGACAAAAATAAAAATAATAAAATCAAACAAAACCCACCCACAACATTTTTGTCTGAATTTCATGGAAAATGGACTGTTTGTTCCTTGTTAGTCCCTAATGTAAGTATCACAGGAAACAGCAGTTTGGCTTCCAATAAAAAGAAAAAGCAGAACATTTCAAAATGCTCAGACATAAATCCCGACATCAAATTGCACGTATCCGAAGATGCTGGAGCTTTAGCACTGGATGATGTACTTAATACATTTGTTCTTTCTTGAAGAGATGAGGTATAATTGTGTGCAATCATCCTGTAGCTAGGAATTATATTAAGAACTCTGAACTGTGAGTACTAAATCAAACTAAATTGTTTCTTATCCTATTTTTCTTCTTCATTCGTCACACTGCTTCCTGAAGTTCTCACCAGAACCGCAACTGTACTCCCCACAACCCGTAGTTTTTCCTCAGAAAAGTGAAGGCAGCTTTCCCCTCTCATTTCCCTCAGAACCTCAGGGAGTGAGTGTCACAGATAAATAATTTCAATGAACAATAATGCCTTATTGGATAGGAGAGCTAAGTTATTGCTGCCTTTTCACAAATATTTAGTGTATTTTTCAAATCTGTTTTCAATGTCTCTTGAGAAAAGAGAGCATGTTCTAGAAGAAAGGTTAATGGGAAAACATGAGCCACATCGTGACATTAAATACAGACTTCTTTTCCAAATCTAAAAGCCACAGTCCTCCTTCATTTGGTTCTAAAGAAGACATAACATTGCTGGCTAATGGGCTGTCCACAAATGACCATTATTGAATGAATAATAAAGGAATAATAGCGACGTGATTTCCACTTACATCAACCACAAAAATCTTCTGGGAATCATCCAAAAACTGCACTTTGAAATGGAGCATCTTCAGCGAGGCCGTTGGGCTGCCAGCAGACTCGGAAGGCTGTGGGTGCTGTGACAGGAAGGGGGTTTTCTCCAGGAATCTCACTCTCAGCTGGATGCTGAGCACTCGGATCCCCCCCACCCCCAGCCAGGCATCCCTACTTTCAGTGGGGCCCACTTCTATTTGCTTGAAGTAAAGCACACCCAAGGGCGTTTGCACTGCTGAGTGCTGGGGATCAATAGCATCCGGGCAGCCTCCTCTTTGGTCAACGTGAAATCCAACTGGACTTGAAACACTCTGCCTTTCTGCAAAGGAGAATAGAACAGCAAGGGAACAGTTGTGGCTCTCTTTTCTTCAAAAGAGAGTGATTTGAAAGCACTTGCTACAACTTGGAGAAGCTGAGAACAGCCATTCTCCGAAGCCGAAGGCTTAGTCTCCTTTTACACTCGAGAGTCCGTGACTGTGCTAAGAAACCACATGAGCTGCACTTCATGTTTTAAAAATGCATCTTTTCTGAATCGTTTTGGATCCACCTGATTTACAAAGGAAAACGGACATCGTTTTTCTTTAGATATCCTTTATCCACATATGTCACGTATATGCTTTCAATTGTTTTCGCCGCCCATTACATAGGAATGAAAACCATACAGCCAAGAAAATACAGAAAGCTTCGTCCCACCCCTACCCTCTTCGTTCTAACCCACCTACTTCTTTCAATAGTCAAATTGATGCATTTCTTTTCTTGTAGTTGTTTTACACGCAGTGTTTATACAAATACTGTGAAGCCACTCTTAATGGATTTCTCCCATGTAGACAGCAGGCTATTATGCTGTCCACTCCTTGCCTTTCTTACCTTACCCTCCAAGTAGATCTCTGTCAGCAGTGCAGAGAGAGCCTTCTCCTTTCTTCACACCGTGGAGACAAACCACAGTGTACTCGACTGCTCTGAAATCCTTCTGCCTCAACAGGGCTGAAATAAATGTCGCCATGCATGCCATTTCACATGATAATAGGTCTGTCTTTCCAGTTGCTGGTCAAAAGTTCTGCCGTGTTAATTTTGCTCTTTTCTAGGTTTCCCTTCACAAGAGCCGTTGTTGTTTGAATTGCCACCCAAAATTCAATATGCTGAAGTAGTAACACCCAGTCAAAATGTGAATGGTTCTGGGAATCTGGGGATGGGTTGGTCTGAAAGAGATAGTAAGGGGTCATTAAATCCAAACAAGGTTATTAAGGTGAGTTCTGACCCAGTCTGACTGGTGTCTGTAGAAGAGCAAATTCAGACACAGACACAGAGAATAGATACTACACCAAGATTTAAAGGTATGGGGAGGAGGGGTCAGACACCTTGAAGCCTAGAGAAGAGTCCCCATGACCTGTCAACACCATGAGCTCAGACTTCTACCTCTGGAATGATGAGAAGATGAATTTTCACTCTATATGTCACCCAGTATATAGTACTTCGTTCTGGAAGCACAGTAAACAATGCAGTGCTTGTATGGTTGGCAGTCCCCAAAGCAATGGAAGAGGGTGTCTTAGTTCTTTCACAGTCCGGACAAAAGTGTGTGGTGTTCACACTGAAAGGTGACAAGAAAGGAAGTCTCAATGTAGCCCTAAACTTCAATTAGTTTACATCGTAATGCTTAAAGACGATGTCAATTCCTTTTAGGGGTGTGAACAATCTGGCTTCTAAGATATTTTAAGTTTATTATCTTCTGTCCTCCACTTCTAGGAACATGTTTTAAGTTAAGGAATGTGTGGTCCAGTCATAGAGTGCCTGCCTAACATATGCGCATGTCTGGGTTTGACCCCAGCGCAGCAAAATAGCCATATGTCGTTGGCATCAAATTATAAACATTTTCTCCCATTTCTCCCATTGGTTGTTAATTTTGTTTATGTTGTGTGCCTCATGAGAAACTTTTTATTTTTATGTAATTAAAATTGTCAATTATTTTAAAAATAGCCTCTGGAGTTTATAATTACATTGTATTTAGTGTGTGTGTGTGTGTGTGTGTGTGTAAGAGACAGAGAAATGAAGTGAGTGTGTGAAAGCCAGAGGACAAGTAGTGGGAGTCAGTCCTATCTTTCCACCACGTGTACCCTGGAGGCCAAACTCAGTCCATCGGGTTTGGTGACAGTCATGTTTATGCACTGAGCCATTTTACAGGCCCTAGCCTCTGGATTGGAATAATTTCAATCACTTTCTTCACCTGAAAGTTTTCTTTTGATAATTAAATGGCTTTCTTTCTTCCATTTGGGTTTTGTCCTGATGTATGGGGTGAGGTGTGAATTTAGCTTAGTCTTCCCAAATGACTATCCAGTTTTTCAGACATTATTAATTAGAACGTTCATTTCTACTTCTATTGATATGGGAAGCTGCATTTATCACATACAAGAATATGCGCTTTCTTCTATTTGAAAATTTTTATTCTCTTCTATCCATACACAAATATCACAGTTTAGTTTTGAGGCTCTAGAGGGTAATTTAATGTCTAGTGAGGTTATGGCATGCTCTATTACTTTCTTCTACACAATTCTCCTGTCTTATTCTTATTTACACACTATAACCTTCTCCAATTTCTGGCAACAAATATTGAATGTCATGTTAGAATTGTAATTTCATTTAAGGAGAATTGATATCTTTGTGATGATGACTGGCAGGCCATGCTTTTCAACTTTTTAGGTCTACTGTTTAAATGCTTATGCATTTATTGTTGTGTTGTATGGGCACACATGTTGAGCTCAGAAGGCAGATTCCAACAGTCAGATCTCTCCTGTAGAACCGAACTCAGGTTTGTATCTGCTCAGGCCATCTTGCCAGCCTCTTGCTTGGGTCTTAGTTTATCCCCTTCTTCCCCAAAGTGTATAAAATAATACACATTTTTAGAAATAAAGAAGAGCAAATAATTAGTCTTCTCCAAGTATAAGCCCCCTTGGTATTCAGTACCAAGTGGTCAGCCCTAACAACATACATGAACAAGTAAACCGACTCCGCGGGTTCCATTGGTACATTTGTTTGTACGACTTGTTTGTTTTTTAAGAAAAAGAGGGTATGATTTGAGGGAGTACAGAGGAAGGTGGGAAGGAGGGGGATAGTATATTATTTTAATTAAAAATTAAATTAAAAGTATTTCTTCTATAGGCTTTACGTACTTGGTATACATCACACGTAAGTATTTGGTATGTCACCTTTTTGATTGCTTGGTGAGATGACGATCGCATCTGCCATCATAGCTTCTGGTTAATGGTTGTTTGTACATGTGAAAATAATCTGTCTATTCATTTTACATCTTGGGTTTGTGGTAGTTCTTCATTCGGCCCGTGTATTTTTCAGGTCGAATAGAATTCTATTATTTTAAGTAGAAATGCTTTATTACCTCCATTCTAATTCTTATAAAACTGGTGCTTTTTTTTTCTTTCTTCTGTTTGATTAGTTTGGCCAATGTCCCAATGAGACGTTAAACAACGAGGACAATAGCAAGCCTGTTGTTTTCTTCTCTCCTCACTTCCGTGAGAAATCTCCCAGTGCTTCCACAGTAAGTAAAACAGTGGCTTTGGCAAGAGACATCTTCAAAAGTATATTTAGCTAGATTAGGCAAGAAGCCAAATGTACCACCCTTTGTCTATATTGAATCAACTCATTCTAGGTCGCTAAACAAACAGGCTGGTAAAATTAGACCAATGAGATGTTGTCCTCTGACAGGCAAGAATGCACACCTCTGTTGATGTTTTGACAGCTCACAGCACAGTCTCCACCACAGCTGCCACTGGAAGGGCAGCTGCGAGGCGGGTAGCAGGAGCAGCAGCTCTGGTGACTGAAGTCTATTTTGAATCTTAACCAACAGAGTGACACGGATGCAAATGCATATTCCAGCGGCGGCATACCGAAGGCAACTCAAGAAATGTTTGCTCAATTGGTGAATGCTGAGAAAATGAACGTGGCGGATGATGTTTTGAGGCTGACATTTAAATGATCGGTACATTACCTCTTTCCCTTGTTGTCTTTCCCCACCTAGACTTTCATCCCCTTTTCTGGCAAATTTTGGGGAGTAAGCTGTGATCCAAAACATGAAACCCTTCTAAAGGAAACATCTTCTGCTTTAGAGTAAACATCCAAAGTTGAGCTCACCCTTGGAAACATGAGCCTGGCCAGTCTGTCTTCACTCAGTCCCTCCGCACGCAGGGAGGTGGAGTGGGAGAGCTGGGCAGGCAGCCAGAGGAGGAGGGAGGGAGAGGCCGTGGACTCCCCACCTTAGCGAACTGGAGAGAGTTAGGCTGTCAACACAGAGCTTGGGATTCTTATTTTAAAATAAGCAAGAACTCCATCAACAACAACACCAACAACGAAGCACCACCCAACTGCTTTCCTTACCTACTATTGCAAGAGTGATCTGCCATACCACTTGAGCAACTGAAGTTAAGGACTGTAGACAAAGTTATACCACTTGTCGGCATCTTGTTATCAGGACCTTATTCCTGTGGGATTACGGTCGGTTAACTTTGGGATTCCATACTGAGGTGCCAACGTTCTTGGAAGCGTGCTGTCTGACTGCTTACTTATGTGTTTAATAGGATATCAAAACCTGAAAGAAGCTTTAGCATGTATGTTGTTGTTAATTTCATGTGCTTCATCCAAATAGATTTTTCTTCCTGCTTACATAAAACACATTCACTTTGGTTTGGGCATGGTGATTATATTAGTCATATTACTTTCGGTAATATTACTTTTGGTCATAATACTTTTCTGTCAAGGCAACTTATAGAAGGAAAGGCTTATTTGGTCTAATGTTTCTGGACAAGTAGGATTTTATCTTGGCAGAGAGGTGAAGCAGTAAGAGGCAGGCAGAGTGTAGAAGCAGGAGTTCACATCTTGAGTCACAAGCCCACGCACAGAGAACAATCAAAAGTGGAGAGTGTCCATACACTCTTACATTGTGCCGCCAGTGATGAAATTCTTCTGACAGAGCTCCCCAATGTTCCACAACCTCCCCCAAAATGGGCCATCGACACTATACATGATCTCTGTGAGTTCAAGGCCATCCTGGTCTATAAGGCAAGTTCCAGATCAGTAAAGGCCACACAGTGAGACCCATCTAAAAAACAAAACAAAACACAAGTTAGTCAATAACATCAACAACAAAAACCCTCAAAGAAAGGGTGCAGGTGCAGCTCATTAGTGGAGTGCTCATCCAGCTCTTGAGCAGGAAAGGCCCTGGGGTCTATCCCCAGCACAAAAGTAAAAATAAACCAAGAAAAAAGAGGGAGTAAAGAAGGCGTTTGGACATCTGAAATTAATTCAAGCAAGCTGAGACAACCTCCATGAATTCATACACTCACCGCCACCCCGAAACACAGGAGAAAGTGGCACTAGGGCGAGAGTCAGAGATCAGGGACATTAGCCAAATATCCTCTTTAAACTCTCGCCTCCTTGATTTTTTCTCTTAGTAAACATCAATTGTCAATCAAAAAGAGAGAGTATCCTGCTCTCCAGGATCCTCGACTGCCAGTTCAGTAATAAACACCATGGCTGAAGCAACTGGGGGAGAAAAGTGTTTATTTCAGTTTGCAACTTTCAGTCCATCGTTGAGAGAAGCCAAAGCGGGCCCTCCAGGCCGGAGTTTGAAGCGGTAGTCACATACAAATTTGGTGCACTGACTCACTGCCAGCCTCATATTCAGTGATCTTCCTTGTACAGCCAGGCCAGTCTACCTAGAGTCGGCACTGCTACAGTGCTCTGGGCTTTTCTATGTCAACTAGCAATTGAGAAAATGGCTCACAAATACACCTGAGGGCCAACCGGAATGAGTCAATTCGGCCATTGAAGTTCCCTCTTCCAAGAAGTGGCAAGCTGGCAAGCAAAATTAGCTATCATACGGCCAAATGCTTGAAAACTGAGCATGCTTAAGACCTCGTATCCCTTTTCTACATGTATGTGACTATCTCAGTACTGGTAACAGAATTGCTTGAGTAGTAATTTGCTACACTACCCAACAATTTCCGTATGACCAACCTATCCATAGATGTGTAAATAAAGAAGAGAAGACAGTCCCAAGCTTTCCCCATCCTGGTCCTCATTCCAAAGGTTGCCAACACTCCTTCCTAACACAAAAGCTTTTGCATCTTTACTTAAATGAAACTTCTGCTCACTGACGCGCTATGCCTTTTTGTAAATTCTTTTATCAGCAAGTCTAGATCGAAAGGGCTCTCTCCTCCCACATCAACATACTTTACAACACATACACATAACATTTAAAACCTTCATCCATGTTTGTATGTTTTATGTGTAATGCATGCTGTTTTACTGTGGATACCTGTGCCCTGTGCTTTTTCAATCTACTTCTTCAGCTAGGTCATGTGTGTGTGTGTGTGTCCTTTCAAACTGTAGTCCATTCCTGGAACCCTGTCATATCTATAGAACTACCTACAGGGCTTAGGAGACAGGCAAAGAGCACAAGTGACTTGAGTTTCAGTTTTCTACCCTTCACTTTTACTGGACCTGATTTGGGTTAATTTATTAGTACTTTCTAGTACCAAGTATTGAACCTACATCCTTGAACATACTAGTCGAATGTACTACCATTAAGCCTTAGCCCAAGCCCTATTCTTTTTTAATATTGGTGTTTTTTACACAAAAATATTTTAATTAACATGTAATAATTATACATAACATGTATAATATTCCCTGTGTGATATTTCAGTGTATGTATACATCGTGCACTGCCTCCCAGAGTCTTACCATTTTTGTGTCAAGAACCTTCAAACTCAGTTTATCTGGTTCTTCATAAGCTATGTAATATACGATTGTAAATTATTCATCCTGCCGTGCGATAGAACACAGCTTTTTAAAGAGCGGATCAGAACAGCACATGCGGACCTGTAACTAAATGCTGCAGTTGTGGAGAATTTAGCGCTCCTGTTATATTCCACCACTGTACCTTGGTTCCGAACACACGTGTTTGCACAGTGCCAACAAACAGTGCATGAAACACCTCAGCTCAGACTACTGTATATCATGAATTGTAGTGTTTATAGTTTTCACTATGTTTATTTATCAATGGGCGAGGATATGTGTGTGTCACGGCACACACGTGGAGTTTAGAGTCAAACTTGTGGAAATCCATTCTCTTCTTCAGCCATGTGGGTCCTGAGAATCAAAAGCAAGTTGTCCGAGTCAGCAGCAAGAGCCTTTACTTTGTGAGCCATCTTGTTGCCCCTATAGTGTTTTTTCTCGAAATATATTTTCAATTTGTCATTAGTGTGTGTTTGTACACGATTGTGGGCTACACGCTGTGATACTGGTATGGATCACATGCTCGTCATCTTGGCATGGAAGTCAGAGGACAATTTTGTAGAGCTCTTCCTCTCTCCTCTATTTACAGGAGTTCCAGGGATTCAGATGGCCAGGCTTGTGCAACAAGCCCTTCTAATTGCTGAGCCAATTATAATACACACATGAGGTCTTCTGCTCTTATGGTTTAATTTTTTTTCATAATGATTTAATTACAGAAAGGAAACATTAATACTTTCATTCTACCATTACTCAATGTGTAGGTATCAAATTACCATATATTTAGATTATTGTATTAGAATACTATATTAGAATGTTTAATTTTTAAAAATTGCTGTTTTGGTTTGCTGGCTTGAGTTTCATAAAAAACTAAGTGAATATTGGCTTGGGATTAGGACAGAATTTCCAACAGCGTCTGAAATGGTCTTGAGCAAGTGTGCTTCTGCAGAATTGTAATATGTATTTATTCAAAGCAGCATTCTGAGCATTGTTGGATTATAAAATCAAAATATTGATCAACTCTGAAAAACATTGAACATGCTCTATAGCCCGAATAGCAATTATCATTCAAGATTTGATGCTGTACATAGAAATGAACAAGTACATCTATCTCAGTAGCAGATGCATTTGCTTTTACATTTAAAAAGTAGTGAAAAGTATCTGTATATGTGTGAGGTTAATCTTCATTCTCAGCTTGGGTGGATTTGGAATGACCTAGGCGGTATGTTTCTCGGTTTGAGCATGTTTCTGTGAGCATGTTTCCAGAGCACTTTAACTGAGGAGGGAACGCACACCCTGGATGTGCACAGCACCGTCCCCCCAAGACTGGGGTCTCAGACTAAATAAAAAAGGGTTCTTCTGTCTCTGTTTCCTGAGTGGGAATAAAATTTGAGCAGTGGCATCATCACGCATCTACCCCCACAACAATGACTGCGTGTCCTCAAACCAGGAACTGAAATAACCCCCTCGCCCTTAAGTTATACTTGAAAAGGGTTTGGTCACAGCACTGGGAATAGTAACTAAGACAATAACAAAGATTGTTTGTGGTTTATTATCAACAAATGTTTGATTTGCATACATATTTTGTATATATATCTCGGGTCACATTAGAATTTCACAGGTGAAAAACAGATGTGAGTAGAAAATTTTTAAGAAACTGAAACTTAATAACCCTGCATTTTTTCTTCTGCTCTCTATACAACATCCCTCTATCTCCCTACTCTCAGCCCTTTCTAGTTTCTTATCATGATTCTGCACTTCTCCTATGGTTGGACATTTTCTGAGTGTGCTTTTGTGTGTGTATGTTGTGTTGTGTTTGTGTGTGTTTTGTGTGTGCTATTGTGTGTGGTGTGTGCATGTGGTGTGTGTGTGGTGTGGTGTGTGTGTGTTGTGTATGTGTGTTTTGTGTGTGTATTGTGTTGTGTGTGTGTGGTGTGTGGGAGATGTGTGTGTGTGGTATGTGTGTGTGTGGTGTGTGTGTATGTGTGTGGTGTGTCTGTGTGTGTTTGAGCTGGGTTCTCACACTTCAGCCCTGCTAATCTAGAATTCACAGTGTCACTTACCTGACCTCAAACTTCTCATGATGCTTCTGATGCTGCCTCCCAAGTGCTGGCATAACAAGAATGTGGCAATACACCCAGTAACCTCAACTTGTCTATTAAAGCTTCCACATAAATAGAAAAGGAATGCACCCCATTTCTCTTCCTGAGTTTGACTTATTTCATTTAACATAATTTCCTCCAGCTCCATTTTTTGACACAAATGATTTCTTTTGTAGCTAAGTAAATCTCCATTGTGTATACACACCACGTTTTCCTTACACACTCATCTGCTGGTAGATATCTCAACTATTTCCATATATTTGCTACTGTGAATAGTTCTGCAACGAGTATGGAAGTGTATGTGTTTCTTTGCTATGTTAGGTTTACTCCCCTTGGAAACATATCCAGAAGTTGGATAGCTAGATCATGTCGTGTATCTAGTAACTCTACCCTTGGTTGTACAGAGATAAGAAGTTTGATATTATGAGAAGTTTAATAAGACACATATAAGATATAAGTTTGAGGGTCTGAAAGACAGCTCAGAGTATAAAGGTGCTTGCTGCCAAGTCTGGCTACCTAAGTTCAATAACCTGGAACCACATGGTGGAAGCAGAGAACTGATTAATTCAAATTGTCCCCTGACCTACACGTACTCCCATGTCGCAGAGCCAGCACAGACCTACAAAGGAATTCTAGGAAAGCCTGGCAAGAAGCAAAATCTTGAGACGTCTTGAAAACTGCCCATAGTTTCCCCTACACACTGACCCACCATCAGAGGAAGTCTGCAACATGTTAGAATGCAACATGTTAGAATACAACCTCTGATCAATATTTGGCTGATAACTAAGCTATAAAGGCCCAGCAATGATCCTTAAGGATTTAGCGAAATTACTCTAACCTGACTACTAACCAATCAAGCAAAACCAAACCAAACAGCAGTAGGAGAATCAGAATCCAGAAGTGTCATACTGCGTTATTTGGAACACACAGTACTCAACAAAAAATTATGAGAGATTCACACAAAAAGAAGGTGTGACCTACATCCAGAGAGATCAGGAGAACCAGTTCACAGTAACTTGTCTTGAATATTTCCAGATGTTGAATCTAATAGAGAAGTCTTTGAGGCAAACATCATAAATATGCTTAATAAACAATTGGAAATTTCACTTGTAAAAACTAAAGAAAGTTTGACATTAATGACACAGAGAATAGAGACTCTCACACATGACTTATAATTTATACACACGCAAAAAAGCTACCTGTGAATCTGAGAAATAGAAAATTATAGAAATTAACAAAATCATGTTAGGGGCTCAACAGAAGATTCCAAACCAATCAATGAATTTGAAAATAGAATGGAGAATATCTATCCTGAAAAAGAAGGTAAGTATAAATGAAGAAAATTAGCAGAGCCATGTGTTTGTACAACCTATAAATACAGCACTGCATTGTTGTGCTTGTGACTTGTATTACTGTATGGCACAAAGAAGGAGAGAGGCAAAGGAGGAATATCTGAGCCAATTGTTACTATGATAATGAAACAGACTGTAATAAATTAAGATTCACGTCGTAAACGCTAGAAAGTGCCTTAAGAAAACACTAAAAAGAACATGTTAAAAGCAAAGTCATTGAGGCATAACAATTATTCAGCTAAATAATTTTAGCCTACAAGGTGAAAATAAGGAGCAACATACACATAAACACAGGAGAAAAATAAAAGCATATGGCAAAATGGCAGACAAAAATTCAACCCTGTCAATAAGTCTATCGAATGATGGGATACAAACACCCCACTAAAAGATCTAAACCATCACACTAGAGGAGCAAAAGTAAGCCTCAAACGTATCTTACCCACAAAAAAAACACACTTAGGGGTAAATACACTCACAGGATGGAAGCGAGTCAAGCAGTGACGGATATTTTTCATATGCATATCAATCGTGTAAGAATGATACGGGCTAGGTTGACACAAGAGAAGATGGTTTTAAGATGAGAAATGCTCCTCGAAACAAAAGGAGACCATGTACATGTACATGATAAAAGTCCCACCCCTCAGAAGGATATAATACGTGTAATAATGTTTGTACTCAACAGTAGAACCCCAGAGCAAATGAACTAAAACCTGGCAGAACAAAACAAGCAATAGATGAATCGGTTACCATGGTTGGACATTTCAGTATCTCACTTCCAATAACTTACAGAAAACAATCAACAGTGCATAGACTTGCACATCATTGTTAACCCATTTGACCTGGCCTTATCTACTTTTCCATCCAGGGTTACAGAATATATATTTAAAAAATTAAATAAGGAAAATTGTCTGGATGTACTGTGCACTGAGACATAAAAGAAACCACAATAAAATGGAAAAGATTCAAGTCACTTAAGGACATTATACAACCTTAAACAAATTAGAGATTTATTATCAAAAAGTTCACTGAGAATATTCAAATTTTGCAAAATTAAACAAGATACTTCTAAATAACATAGGTGTCAAAGCAAGACTTAAAAGTATATCTAATGTTACTTTTATTGCTGCTGTTCTACTCTTAGACAAAGTCTCACTATGTAGCGCTGGGTGGCCTAGAACTCACTATGTGGACCGGGCTGGCCTCAAACTGGCAGAGACCCACGTCTCTTGTGTATTAAATGTTTGCAAGGTTTTTGTTTGTTTTCTGTTTTGTTTTTATTTGTTTTTTTGTTGTTTTAATTTTGGTTTTGGTTTTGTTTTGAGTCAGAGTTATGTAGCCCAAAATCCCTTACTTACTATGTAGCCACTGCTGGCCTTGAACTTTAAATCTTCCTGTCTGCCTCCAAAATGATGGGATTACACACCTGTATACCAGACCAACCTTAGTCAAAATGTTTTTACTTGAATAAAATTGACAAACTCTATACGAATTTATGGAATTGAATTAAAACACTACTTAGGGGAAAATATTTGTGTCAAGTATTTTAAACATTTGTATAAAAAAATAAAAGGTCCAAATCAATAACATGAACTTTAAACTTAAGAAACTGGAAACAGCTGGGCAGCAGTGGTGCCCGCCTTTAATCCCAGCACTCCACGGCAGAGGCAGGCAGATCTCTGTGAGTTCGAGGCTAGCCTGGTCTATAGAGTGAGTTCCAGGACAGTCAGAGTTACAACAGAGAAACTCTGCCTGGAAAAACCAAAAACCAAGTAAACAAACAAAAAAGAAGCTGGAAACAATTTAAAAACCAAAGCAAGCAAGACACAAATAATAAGTAACTCATCAGCAATAAATGAAATAGAAAACACAAAAAAGTTAGGAAATCTCAGAAGCAAATTTTATTTTTTGGGGGGGGGACAAACTGGTAATATTGACAAAATCCTTGCTAGATTGATAGAGAAAATAAGAGAGGAAAAATTGAAGCAAGAATATCGCTGCTGATGTCTAGAGTTTTAAATGGTTATAATGTTATATATAAGGTTATATATATAAGGTTATAATGGTTCTATAAAAACATTGCAAGCCAGTTTATTTCAAAGGAATTAGATAATTGGATGAAATCACATGATGCTAAAAAAAGGTAAGTTTGACCAAAACTGACTTCAGAACAAAATTAGATAAATTAAAATAAAAATTATTAAAAAATAAAATTGTAATGAAAAATAGACCTATAACTACTTCATAAATTCATTGCACTTTATCTGTAGGATTGAGACAAGGTCTCACTCTGTAGCCTAGGTAAGCCAGAAACTCGTTATGTAATATAAGCACCCCTCAAACCTGTGGCAAGCCTCCTGCTTCAGCCTCTGAAATGCTGAGATTACCCTCAGACTGGCTTTATCCCAAAATTCTAATCAGAGTCTCAATATCTTCCAATAAAGAAAAGCCCAGGCCAAGGTGGCTGTTATTGTCAAATTCTAACATTCAAGGATGAAACACCACCAATCCTTCACGAATCCCTCCAGAAAACGGTGTAGGATCCATCTCATCAACTCTTGCCGGTATAAAGCTGGGAACAGGGGTGAGCACCTGCAATTCCACTGCTGTGTTGGCAGAGGCAGGAGAATCAGAAGTTCGAGGCCATCCTAGGCTACAGAGGGACTTGAGACCCAGCCTCAGTCTTAAAGAATGAAAGAAGAGGAAGAGAAGGTGAATGAAGCGAGAGGAGGAAAAAAACGAATCAGAAGAACCCTGATATGAAAATGAATCAATGACTCCACAACGGGGGAAAAAAACTCCACAGAGCAACATCTTTTTGAAGGAGAACAGAAATCATCAACGTATGAAATAGTTTATGCAACCCGACTGAATGTTATTTAGCCCAGGAACGCAACACTGGCTTAACATTTAAATTCAATTAATGTGATGCATGTGGCTGGGCAGAATAATGGCTCTCCAATAGATCCATGCTCTAATTCATAAAAACTATGAATACGTGACAGTCCATGGCTGAGGGAAATTAAGGTTATAGATGGTATTGAAATTGCTAATATGCTAACAGCAATAGGGAGATTTCATTGGATTATCTAGGTATGCCCAACATAATCAAAAGAGTCTTTAGAAGTGGAAGAGGGGCAGAGCAGAGTAGAAAATAGTCAGAATGATGCCCCATGACAAAGATTGAACCTACCATTGACAGCTTTCAAACTAGGGAGCTGTAAACCAAATTTCACAGGTGGTCATGAAGTAATACAAGGCCACAAAATGGGTTCTTGCGTAGAGACTGTAGGAAGGAGCACAGGTGTGCTCACACACTGTAGCCAGTAACAAGAAGCCTGTTTTATATGGGAAGATTTTATTGTTACTAGGAAATCTGAGATGACTATTTCTACTTCTTAAAAGTCTTTTTAATTAGAGTTGTTTGCGCTGCAGAGGTGATACTGGATGGTGCTGTTTGTGGATCTACGCATGCATGCAATCATCCCCCACCCTCAAATGACTTCCAAAACTGTTTATAAAATGGGAGACTCTCAGCACAATGCACAACCTTAAAAAAAAAAAAAACTCACTCTTTACACAACGGAAAAATTTAAAGCAGGATACAGCCTAAACTCTCAACCATCCTGTACCTTATCTCATTTATAATTTATAGACTTTCTGGTCTGGTGGTATGGTTATATAAAAGGGACAGAAAGTACAGGTTGAGTAACCCTTACTTGGAAACTGAACATCCCAAATACTCCACGATCCAAAACCTTTGGAACATTAAGTGAAAAAGTCCATGCCACAAAACTTTTTTCCATATACAAAATTACTTTCAGGTTATGTGATAAGGTTTATATGAAACCGAACCGAATCTCCACTTAGACTAGAGTCTCATTCCATGATATGCATGCAAATATTCCAAACACAAAGTCCGCACCTCTTCTGGCCTCAAACATGAAAGAAGATAGGTTGTGTTTACAGGGCTTGGTGCTCTCCACTTCTTCCGGCATCCACTGGGGGCATTGAATGGTAGCCCCATGGATAAGGGGAGAAAATGTGTTCAGACACAGGGAAGGTTCTATGCAAAGATCATGCTGCTACTTCGATCCACATGGCCTTTTCTGCAGATATGAAAGCTCTTGAGATAGAAACTCAAGGCAGTGTATGGAAGTGGTTGTCTTTGGAGTAAGAGACTTATTAGAAGAGATATTAACACCATTGAAAGACAGCAGGGTGGAGGCCCTGTGGGTGCTCAACCACCCCTGTGATAGACTGAGAGTCCCTTCTTATGCATTTCAGAGGAAGGGAAGGTGTTCCATGTAGGGCAATTGGTGAGCAGTTCGTGGTATGAGCTGTTAATCGGCTGTCTCTAATTCCCAGGTGGCGGGTGTTGTGAAGAGGACTTTACATTTTCAGGAATGAATGTGTAACCTTTAGGGTGTGAAGGGGCAGGGGAGGAGAGACCCATCTGGTTAATGTGTATCCATCATACCTGTATTTGTCATCACTGGCTACTGATAGCTTGGAGTCTGCTAATCTGGGGCCCGGATGGAAAATCAGCTATCAGAGCAGCTTTAAAAAAAACAAAGATAGCATCGTTTAAGAAAGCCCTTTGAAGGCAAGTCATTCATTAAAGGAGTGGATCTTCATGACAAACGCAGGAGGCACACAGTTTTTGACAATTAGTACAAGCAAAAACACTGTTCACTTAGAACAAATAGGATACGGAGAGTAATGTATGGGTAAAAAGGATGCATGAGCCCCAAATACCAACATGCAGAAGGCATCCAAAGGACGATGGAATAATAACCTGGAAATATGCAATGCCTTTCACAGACCACCAAGGGTAGCTAAGGTGGGAGTATGACCCCAGAGTGCAGAGCTGCTGCTGGCCCACAGGGTAGGGCTGCTAGCCTTGTTCTTTCTAGGTCTTGAGAATGAGCAGAGTTTACTTTCCTTGATTTTAAAATTGCTTGGGAGGCATGACACCTTGATTTAATTTTATCCTCTCCCTTCACGAATAGGAATGCATGTCAACATTACTCCAGATCATCATCAAAGTTGGGAGCCAGTGAAAGTCTTCTGACTTTCAGAGGCTTGCTGCCTGGAGAGGCATCATGTCCTAAGAGGTTATGCCTAGAGCCTCAGCCACACTGGATTTAAATGATGAAATCTGAGATTTTGGAACTGATGAAGTTCGGATGATATGGATTCTTTTTAGATACTGCTAGAATAGGGACCTGTAGATGGGTGGGTTGAATGCATTTTGTATGTGACACAAGCCTTTGAGAGCAAGTTGTAGACAGCCCAGTTATGGCCTCTCCAGAGCATCCATCTTCTCATTCCTGTAACCTATGTATATGTTACAAGTCAAGAGAAAATCAAAGCTGCAGATGGAATTACAGGTGATGATGAACAAATCTTAAAATAGGGAGCTGATGTATTGTCCGGGTTGGTCCACTGTCACTGTAAGCATCCTTCAAAGTGGGAAAGGAAGACAAAAGAGAAATGAGCCAGCAAGATGGCAAATGAGATGGCTCTACCTCCCATTGATGGCTCTGAAGATGGAGGAAGGATGAAGGAAATCACAAAGTAAGTCATGCAGGTGTTCCCAGAAGATTTAAATGGCAAAGCTTTGGAAAAGAGAGTAATCTTGCTGACACCATGGTCAGAGCCCAGTGAGACCTGTGTTGGGCACCTAACATGCAGAATTACAACATAATTATTTGTGCTGTTTCAAGGCACTAGGTTTATGCTTAGTTGTTGTAGCAGCAATACAGAAACACACAACACAAGAATAGAAACATTCTACTTGCAATTCTAGCCTGTGCTTTATTGCTGACCTTAAAGACAAAAGCAATGAGTACTTCACCACTAGGATTATTGGCGCTGTGGAGATTGCTCAGTAGTTAAGAGCACTGGTTGCTCTCGCAGAGGACCCAGGTTCTGTTCCTAGCATCCACAGGGTGATTCATGAGCATCTGTAATTCCAATTCCACGGAATCTGATTCCTTATTCTGACCACCACAGGAACCAGGCACACACACAATACACAGGCATACATCCAGACAAAACACTCACCCACGTAAAAATACAATAAATAAACCTAAAAAAATTTAAAGATTATTATTAACTTTGTTTTATAAATACCCTGAATCAAGATGGCAAACGACTTCTGTTTTTTGGTTACTTTGACTTTATTATCATAGATGGGAATTGGATTTTTTCTATATCTTCAGGGATAACTGTGGTTATCAGGGATAACCTTTATCTGTAAAATCAGGAACAAGGCAAAAATGTTTACTCCCACCATTTCTATTCAGCATTGTACTTGAGGTTCTATACAGTATAATGAAGGAAAACTAAAAGGGACGGAAAGGAAGGGAGGAAAGAAGGAGGGAGGGAGGAAAGAAAAGAGAAATAATGGAATCCAAATCAGAAAGAATCAACTAAAATTCTTTTCATGGACAGATGGCAGTTATGAGAACTCAAGAATAAAACTATTAGGCCTAAGACGTTCAGCTAATTTTCAGGCTCAAAGAACATCATGTAAAAATGAAATCAGTCTTTATACACTAACAGTGAAAAATGAAATTAAGAATACAATTCAGTGAAAATTACTAACAATACATGAAAATAAGCTTAACAATTGTCAGGTTTGTACAGTCGGTGTTATAGTACGTCAGAGAGCAAATTGACACTTGTAAATAAGTGGAGAGTTATTTTGTGTCTCTGAATTAGAAGATGTAATGTTCCATCTGTGACTTGACATCTGTGTTCAGTGCAGTCCCAACTAAACTCCTGGCAAAACTGTCCTAGAAATGAATAAGGTGAACCTAGCATTTCCATTTAAATACATAAAGAATTTAGGGTGTGGTAGCTCATGCTTATAACCCCAGTGTTTGGGAGCTGAAGGTAGATCAAGAATTCAAAGTCAGCTGAACTACATGAAAGCCTATCTCAAAAAGAAGAAAATAAACATTTTTTCATGCCTTTTTTTTTAAGCACTTGGGAGGTTGACACAGGAAATTAGGAGTTCAAGGCTGGCTTCTGTCACATACCATGCTTGAGGGTGTCTTAGGGTACGCCAAGCTCCATCTCAAACACACAAGACAATACAGATTAAAAAAATTTTGAAAAGAATAACGTTCCAGGACTTATATTACCTGATTGCAAAATGTACAGTAAGTGTGTGTTGATCAAGGAAAAACAATTTCCATACATGAATAAGCATAAACGAAGGGAACAAGATGGAGAATTTAAAAACCACTCAAATAGTCACTTTATTTACTTATCTTTGGACAAAGCAACAAACCAATGCAGTAAGGAAAGACAATTATTTTTAAACAAACGGCTGAAATATCTACATACTGACACAGAAAACAAGCTTTTAGCTTAACCTTGTAGCACATGCAGAAATTAGTACCTTGAGGAAAAGAATCCTGATTCGGAGGATTGAAAATCAGTATAGGCAATTATAGATACATCACAAAAACATGAATTACTAAGGGAGATTATTATAATCTTGATATAATTTTGAAATGTATTCAAATAGATCATTTAAAAGAAAATTGAATGAAAAGACCAGGAGACAACATTTACTGTACCTATAGCTCACGAAGGACTTGCATGCAGAAGAAAGAGCTCTTAGAATGAAATAAAAAAGAAAAACAATCTAATAAAATATAGTTCAAATATACGCATGTATATAAATGAGCAAGGAGCACATGAAGATATGTTCAACATAATCCAATCATCAGAAAATGCAAATTCAAATCATTCAGATACGATACTTCAGATCCAGGAGAATGGATAAAGCTATAATTACTCTCTAAGTGGCCAAGGACGTGAAGTGACTGGAAGTCTCACAGGTCCGTCACACAATACTTGTGTGACACAAGACACAATATTGTCACACAAGACTCACACCGGAACGTTAAATGATATGACCGCTTGGATAGCTCTTTTTAACACTGAATAAGATTCCATCATTTAAATGTACCCCAGTTCATTCAGTCATTACCTGTTCCCGAAGAAAGTGATAGCTTTCAAGTTTGAACTGTTAGAAATGAGGTTGCTGAAAAATGTTCGTGTTGGTTTTGTGTGGACATACATTTCAATGCCTTTGAATAGTAGGAACAAGTATAGCTCCTGAATTCTAAGGAAAGGGTCTGTTTTCTTTAGTAAGAAACTGACCAACTGTTCTCTAGTGTGTTTTGCTTCTAAAGGCCAGTACTTGCAATTCTTTTAGGAAGTCTGCCCTTGAGTGATTAGAGTCCCATTTCTTGAAAGCACGGGAAACCAGAAGACTCTGTGAGTTTACATCCCTTGAGGGAAGTCCTTAGCCAATGAGTGAGCACTATAGAAATAGAGAAGCCCAGCTCTCACGTGTAATTTACATGCCTCAGGATCCCCGAAGGATGCAGAGGAGTCTGAGACTTAAGTAGAAATTCTACACTTCTCTTTCTTCTCCTATATCCTGGTATCCACGTCCTCGCCTTGTTCTTTTAGGAGTGTTGCATAGCAAGTCATGTACACTCAAATCTTGATCTTGGGGATCTGCTTATAGCGGGGCATCCTGGCTCACATATGATGGCCAGCTGCTTACCTCACACGCTGTTATCCGGATAAGTCAGGAAAGTGGAAGTTGTGATCCTTGGTAAATCTTGGGCTTTCCAGTGACCTTTCTCCTGCTTTCTGCTTGAAGGGTGGGCTCTTCATAGGACTGGCTTTCAAGACACATGTGGAACCACTTAGTTAGAAGTGAATCTCTCTATTTCCACTGAGACTTGAAAGACCTACCACTGCTTCTAACCCACTGTGTCTGGGCAGGCAAGTGAATCCTAGGGACACTAATAATCACGCCCCCTGCCACACTGAACTCTTTCCATACTCAAGAGCATAGAATGTGACATTGCATTCCCTCTTCACTACAGTCTCCGGGTGCAGGAATCCTTATGATTCCATTTGGCCGGCAAGGAAATGGATGTTGAGACAGAGCAAGTATCAGTAAGTGGCAGGAGAAGGATTGTTAGCTCAGGTCACATGCACAGGGCTCCGCTGACTAACTCTGACCTCTGCACTCTGTGATCTCTCCCTTTTTGCCTACTTCCTAGGGAATTCCGCTCCTTCTCTCGTCACCCACTGTGTGCATCCGAATAACGTCACTGAAAACATGCCTCCATTCAATACTAGTATTTGCCCCTCTACTCAAATCTCCGAGTTTGTGGGGAAATGCTAAGATCATCCTTGATTATTACTTTGGGGCTTCTGTATAGGACAATTTATCTTTTATCACTGTAAGTTAATGATGATCCCTTAAACTAATGATTTTCATTGTGACATATTTACACATATATATAGTATCTACTTGGTTGTATGTACCCACCCATCACACCTTCTCCTGACCCTCATTCTACTGGTCCCCTTCCTGTTCCCCAAGAATCCTTCTACTTTTATGTCTTTTAGACAATTCCTTCTTTTTGTTTTGGAGATTATAATATAGTTACATCATTTCCCCTTCCCTTTCCTCCCTCCAAACCCTCCCACATGTCCTCTCTGCTTTCCATCAAATTCATGGCCTCTTTGTTAACTGTCTTATGTCTCTTCTAAAATCTTTCACATATGAGAGCAATCATGTGATAACTTGTCTTTGCGAGTGTTTTTATTTTCTTACAAAGAAGAGGATTTCACTCTCTGTAGTGAATGAATAATATGCCACTCCTCGTACATCCTGCATCTGTTGTTGGGGTACCCTCAGCTGGTTCCATATCTTAGCTATTGACAATGGGGCTGCAATAAATACTGCACGCAGTTGTTTCAGGAGTGCACTGACGTAGCCCTTCAGGTATCTACTTGGCGGTGGTATAGCTGCTAGCTCTGTTTTTAGTGTTCTTAGGAAAAAGGTTTGTCCTTTAAGATGATTCGTCTTGGACTTTTGGAGGAATCTTTTAAAAAATGAAGGTGAGCTTAGCTGTGTGTTATGTTGTAGATATGCTGTTGATCACCTAGTTAATAAGGTCATTTCAGTTCCACACACCTACGGTATTGCCAGGACTTTTAGGAGATAAATTGGGAAGATGGGGGCGCAGAAGAACAAACATAAGCACAGATGCACCTTCCTCAAAATGCCATTCAGTCTCGCAAACACGGAATCCGGGCCCTGGTGATAGAAAACTCGCTCTGCATTTTCATCAAGCTGCCTGTTAACTTTAACCATCCAAATCTCCACTAGGGTTTGCTGGTGATGGAGCCAGTGTGTTGCTTCTGTCTTCGCTGAGATCTTACTTACGCTGCCACCTTTGATCTGAGCTGTGGCAGCTATTGAAGAGGGTGCTTGCTCAATCATGGTGCACATTTGTTTCTCTCCAGAAGCTTAGCGTGATTCTTGCAACCCATATTACTTGGCCGGCGATGTTTGAGAAGGTGGGAAAGGCTCTGTGAGGTCAAGGTTAATCTGCCTGGTGTCTTCTTCTTTGTACAGTTGTTCTCCGATTACAACCCTCTTAGGTGGGTATTAATAGGCAAGGGGAATTGCTGAGGTAGGAAGGTGAGTAGGGGAGGCACGAATCTTATTCCAGACCAGAGTTCTTATTCTCACGCCAACTTGTCCTTCAGGCTTTTTGTTAGGAAGAGCCCAAGGTTTATTCAACTGCTTACTGTATGTCAGGTTTACTAACGTGACATTTATCCATCCATTATTCAAATGGCTGTGGAGTCTTATCAACGGGAGACATTAGTACAGTGGTCAGGGTGTAGCATTAAGAAGAACAAGGAAGGTATGTTCTGCTCTAGAGCCTACTCTCTAGTGGGAACCACACACAATCCTGCTTTTCTTCTTCCATCTCCAACCTTGCTCCAAATTGTGTGTCTTTCCTTATCTTTACTAAAACATTTTGGATTCCTTTCTTTTCCTCTTACTTTCTGAGTGCCATGTATGCATGCAAGGGAGGGTATATATAATGTGTGCCAGTACGCAGATGCCTAGAAGGTGCTCAAGTTGAAGAAAGACCAGTAAAGAAATGAGACAGATCTAACACAGATCCATAATTTAGATAAAAATCTTTTGACTCCTAAAAGACTTCATTTTGTCGGACGTTGCATAGACACTTTCCTTGTTTATTGTAAGTACGGCTCAATGCCGAGGAGAGACTTTTGGCTAAGACAGTAAGGAAAACACCTGAGAGCTTTACAAAATGCCCAGCCCCCTCTCCCCCAGAAAAACAAATGTCACATCTTCCGCCTCACGTGTGCATCCTAGCATCGAATCTAATTTTGTGTGCCCGACTTGCAGTACCTGTAGAAGTCAAGACATGGAAACACGCCATTAGGCGGGGGTTGTCTGGCGGGAGGGAGGATAGTAGAATGTAAGTGATATAAAAGTAGATAGGGAGAATACTGGAAGTGAAAGCAGGGAACGGATAGGAGAGACCAGCAGGCAGGGGAAGGTTAAGGAAAATGAAGGGGGTATGGGAAAAAAAAAGAAAACAAAAAAATGGAAATCTACTATCTTATAGCCAAATTTATGATAAAAAAAAAGAATTTGAGGTAAATATTCCACATGGCTGGAAAAAGCTGCTCCCAGGAGCTATGGTTTATCAAGCAACAACAAAAATATAGTGTCTGTGATGAGGTACAATCTTATTTATGAGTTGCTTGTCAGGGAGGTCCCAGAGACCCCCAAACAGTACGAGCTCTTTGCATTCCTCTTGGCTGCCCATCATAACTAGGAGATAAGATCTCATTGTTGATGGTAGCACATACCTCGCTTGTAAGATACAGAGGGAACGAGCCAGAACCAAGCTGGAAATGTCTTCTCTGCTACCTAGCATTTGTAGCACTAGGAGGTGCTAAACAGGCTGCTAGGGGAGAAAGACATCAGTGGTCTTGCCTAGCTGTGGACCCTATGGCTCCAACACTTGCCATGCAGTATGTGCCAAGCTATGCAATAGTGACCCAGCTATTATGAGAGCAAGCTATGGGTAGATTTGAGGCCTACTCCATGGGAGGGAACCCATCTATGGTACCGTAAAGTGAGTCAAAAGAATCGGTTTAAGGAAAGGCTGGTGAAATGTACAGCGTTTGAGAGCACTGACTGCTTGCTTTCCGGGGGACCTGGGTTTGATTCCCAGCAACCACATGGTGGCTCACATGTTAGAAGTCCAACACCTTCCTCTGGCCTCTATGAGCACTGCAATCACATAGTGCGCTCGCACACACACACACACACACACACACACACACACACACACACACAATCATTGTTTAGTTAAATTGACACAGTTTTAAACTGCTGTCTAAAATATCTACCTTTATGTCTCAACTTTAATCAGAGAGAAACCCTTCTTTTCAATAAATGCAGACACTCATAGCAGCCCAAGATGCTGAGAACAACTGATGAACCAGAGTCCAGCGCTAAACAAAACATTCACAGCATCTCATCTAAAGCTTGGGGAACGTTGCAGAAAAAAAAAAAAAACAAAGAAAGAATTTAAGAGCTGGAAGATAAGGAGAAGCTCTGGAAGATGTTATCTCCAGGGCAGGACACAAGAACTGCAATCAAGGAACAGCAGCTGTGGATGCCTGCACTGGGTCTGCACAAAATGGGCCTGTCAATAGTTGGGAATAGATGAAGGGGGCTCAGGGGTCCCCACTCTTAATTGCTAGACCATTGAACACTGAAAGATACAAGGGGTGAGGAGTCATTGTCTTCATTTGTTCACCCACAGATGACCCACCCCACCAGGCTCCAATGGGTAGTTCCAATCCAGTAGTCATGCATTTGGCCTTGGTTAATTTAAATGGATCACAAAACCAAACCAAAAGTCATAATTATGGGAAAAGGACCAATGATGATGAGCAGGGGCTGAGAAGGCTGGGAGAGAGATTAAAAAGAAGTTAGGAAGAGAGAGATTACGTACATGCACCCAGACAGGGCTGGGCATATATGTAGCTTAGTTGCTACTAAGCAAATATCTAACGTGCTCAAAACCCTGGGATTTAATACCCAGCAGAGCACAATTTGGGTGTGGTGGTTCACACCTATAATCCCAGCACTCAGGAGGCAGAGGCAAGAGGATTCGATATTGTAAGTCACACTCAGCTGTGTAGCAAGTAAAGTTTGAGGTCAGCCTGTGCTGCACGAGACTCAGTCTCAAAAACAAAAATGAACGAAACCCCAAAGAAACTAAAAGCTTGTCTCTTAAAATTAGAAAGTAAGGGTTAGTTATCCCAAGATTACCTTCTTGTGTCATTACTGCAGAAAGTAGGTCTTACGGGTTATCCCATTGTTCAACCAGGGAGATGCGGTGTCAGCAACAGACAAATGGGGCGGAAGTGGAGGTGGGTGTGGCAAGGCAGGGATTTGAATCTAAGTCCAGGCATTTTATCCCCACCGGCATAGCGTGTGCTGTGCTTCTGCTCCTTACACCACCACTAACAAAGACAGTATTTAAGACGCTTTGTCAATCCTTTACTACAGTAAGGGCAAAAGGATCCACAGCTGTGCTGTCCACTCAGTCGCATGACCTGAGGGTGGTTCCTGGGATGGAGCATGCTAAGAAGACAGCCTGGCCTCTTGTCAGTCTCCAGAGATTGAATTTCAATCTCCTATGGAGGAAAGGGCAGCGATTTATTAGTTCCTTTCCACCCTTTGAAATTTTCCCATGGTCCCTGTAGAGGCAATCCAGGTTGCCAGTAGTGCAATGAGACTCTTTAATGTAATGGCCCAGACAGAAAAGAAGATATTCCAAGGAGACACTTGTGTTTCTCAATCTGACTATCATAATATTGAAAACAGTGAACCTCAAAGAAAGGGAATTCTCCTAGGAATCTCAGGCTGGGAGAAGGAAAAGTCCCCAGCCAAGGGGTAACTTGTCTCCTCGAAAGAGATTTCACACAGTTCTAATGACTTGTCAGACCATCTTATAGGATGAGACCAAAGCCCAGACAAATAATGGTCACGGGTTGTCAGGACCACACCTTGATCTTGACTGAGACTCCTTGGATGTGTATATCTTTGGCCCTCTATTTACACTTTAATTTCACTTCAGGACCCTAAAGATGGACTTGGGATAGGTGGTTGCTGGATCCCTTTATCCCTCTGCTCAGTATGGCTATTCTTACCCAGCAAGTCTTCTTTTCTGGCTTCTCTCCTTCAGTTTGGCTCTGTTTGTTTGTTTGTTTGTTTATTGAGACAGGGTTTCTCTGTTGTAGCCCTGGCTGTCCTGGAACTCACTCTGTAGACCAGGCTGGCCTTGAACTCACAGAGATCTGCCTGCCTCTGCCTCCTGAGTGCTGGGATTAAAGGTGTGCACCACCACTGTCTGGCTAGTTTGGCTCTTTTAATTGGCTTCTTGAGGCTGGATGGCCAGACCTGACTTGGGGAACAGTGACCCCAAGATTGGTAACATTAGGAGAAGAAATTTAGGGGAGCACAACATGCTGCTAAAGGCAGCCAACCCCACACTATGGAGCCAGCTGACTGTTGGGGAAGTTTATTTTTAGTTATGTTTGAAATTGTTTTGTGCACTGTTGGGTGAGGGGCTATCCTAAGTCTAGGGACTTCTGTATTATCTGAAGGTATTGGATTTCTGTGGGGGGGGATGTTTAATTGCTAATGATCTGCATGCGCTATCAGTAAAATTCCTGAGGAATTCTGAAAGAATAAAACCAACTGAGCTGAGACGCTCGGAGTTCCACTGTCCAGGATGGCACTTGCCATGATAGTGGTTCCCTCTGCAGAGGTCTGGCAGGGTTTGAGTCTATGAAAATGTTTCCTTGTCATCGTTGGTGAGCCACGGCAGCAGCGTACTACAACAGCTGACTGTGTGCCATTTCAGCTTAGGAACTCCAGGTATAGTAGACTCCATTTTATTTGCCCACCATTCCCCTTCCCCAGCTCTGGTTTCCTCAAATACCCATCTCGAAGCCAGTGCGCAGCAGAAAGAGCAAGTCATGGATGCCCTCAATTGGCAAAACACAGGCAAGTCTTTCAGAGCTCATGAAGCGAAATCCAGCAGATGGTGATGTTTCCAAACAAGGTGATGTGGAGCATGACTTGGAGCCGGCTGGGAGGTCTGAAGTGTTTACTGATGCTAAACTCAATGAAGGATTCAGATGTTGCTCTCGAGTCAAAGGGCGCCTCTTCAAGCCATGCCGGGCTATGCAAAAGAAAAGGACAATGAGGGGGTAGGCTGTGTGGAGCCAGGAATCAATCATTCATTCTCTCCACAAGGAAGCCTTTGGTATGCCGAGGACCAAACCCACATCCCCTGCAGGCCCCCGGCCCCTTATGGATTTGAAAAGGAGATACATGACTCAAATGTAGGGCTGATGTCAGAGATCTGAGCCAGAAAGCGAGTCCTAGTGTCTGTCCAGAGATCAGTGCAGATGAGGCCCCATGTCCTACATGATCTGTATCAGCGGCTGGCAAACTTTCAGAAAGGGCAGGCCACAGCTTTATTTAGCCCCTCTAATTTAAGGTTGTACATGCCAAGAATACACTGGAGCAGTTGAGGTCTCTTAACTCAGCCCTTCACATAACACAGCAAATATGAACGCTCAAGTATTCAAGGACCTTTGAAAATTGAGCTGCAAAAGCAATTTGGCCAGTTCTACATGATCCTCGCTGGACTTTTCTTCCAGAATGTCACACAGAATTCCTTAACCTGCCTTAACACAATGTAGACTACAGCATTCAACCTCTGTCTGGTCAGTGCCACCCTGCCCTGCAATTTCCCAGGAGATTAGGAGAGTTGTTTCCAAAGGCCAAGCCCTTGGTATTTTCCCGTCCCTGGCCCTCCAAGCCCTTCTTTATCAGTGGATGAGCGCAAGCTGTTCTTCCCCCCAGGCAGCTGCAAGGAATGCTGTCTAACAGGCTGAGCATCTCCTCCCCGCCAGAGACCACCAGAACACCTGGGCTTTTTCACCCTCCTCCCAGTTGTCCGGCCCTCTTCCCCAGGCAAGTGTCCTCAATCTCCATACCTCTGCGTCAGCGTCAGCACCGTACAGTTGTCTAGCCTGATTCCCCAAACTAGGGTAGATGTCCTTTGTGTTCCTAGGTCCCCCCTGGACTTGTGTCTGTCCTCCAGAGGGGACTGTAGTATCCGTGAGGACAGTGTTCTACTTTGTTTCTCCGGAGGTCATCAAATCAACCATTTGAAGCTTTGCTACTAAGGAGCAGTGCTATGCGTCATTTAGTTCATCCAACTTTCCTTCACAACCTATGGCACTTGCGTGGTTACCGCTCTTGCTCTTGAGAACTGAGACCCGGCTTCATCTGTAAGAGAAGGCAGGGAGCTCCCTGACCAATCACCACAGAACGTAGGAGGCAGAGTCAAGGCAGATGTACATGGCAAGCTTGAATTACAGAGTGATACTCTGCCTCAAAATAAATAAATAAATAAATAAATAAATAAATAAATAATAAAACGAAAAGAGGGAAAAAGCAGAAAGAGCTAAACTATACGGCATTATGTGAACTGAAGCTAGGCTCACCACTCCCAGAAAATCCCCAGACAACGGAATTTCATTTCCATTTCACCTCCAATAATTCTTAAGAACAGAACTGGTACAATGGCACCTTATAGTGACTGAGGTGGTGGACGAAGACGTCCATCCAAAGGTAAGAAACAAATGGCTTTGCTTCAGGGGAGAAGCCTAGACTAGATACACAGAACCAAAAATCCCTATCACGGAGGTGGTAACCAAATGTCTGCATGTTGCAGAGCAACCTACTTTTTTTATTTTTTTTAAATAAACATTTAACGATGTTTTAAAAAAAAAACGTGTGTGCGTGAGGGTGTGTGTTCATGTGCACACGTGTGAATCTGGTGTTCTCAGATACCACAAGCAGATGTCAGATCCCCTGAAGCTGCAGTTCCAGGCACTTGGGAGTCATCTGACTCAGGTGCTGGGAACCTAACTCCACCCTCAGAGAGCAGCAAGCACTCTTAACTGCCGAGCAACCTTTCCAGCCACCCTGACTCCTTTATGTTTTTACCATGCATACCACTCCTTTTCAAAGTCACCTTATAGTCAAAGATGATATTTTTCCTCCTGCCACATTTTCCTTTTTAGGCCATCAGGGATAAGGAAAGAACTGCATGCCCTTTTACCTTTAATGATAATTCCCTGAAGTCATACAGGTCAACTTTTGTGTATAGCCCAATTGTTTAGAACTTAATTAAGGAGTCAAATCTACCCCTAGGAGATGCTAGAAAACATAGGCAATTTAAGGTGATCGTGTGCCTAGCTTGAAAACATCAGTTATTATTAAGGAAAAAGGGGATGCTGTACTGTATAACAGTGTGCTCTCGGCTGTAAATATGGTAGTTCTGATATAAGGAAAGTTTCCAAAAATTCCAAATGCGCAAAGGGCATATTTGGATAAGATATTAAGAAAAACTCCATTGGGAAGTAGATAATCAAAGCAGGGTTGGAAGCATGGAAATTATTTTGCTCTAGCTGATAAGGTTTTCTTATTCCTTTCCTTTAGATTGGGTTTTTTGTTTGTTTGTGTGTTTGTTTAGAATTTTTTAAACAATACCTCACTACATGGCCAAGGCTGGCCCAGAACTCTTATTCCTACTGCCTCAATTTCTTGTGTGTTGGTGATTATAGGTGTGTACTACAATGCCCTACCCAAGAAGGGCATTTTAGATAGAGGGAGAAACAAGAAAAGAGGCATGGGATTGAAATGAGCAGAATGCTGTCTTCTTATGGTTTCTATTGTTATAATAAAACATCATGACCAAAAGCAACTCGGGGAGTGTTAAGTCTCAAAGAAATGCCTATCACCACACAGGGAAGAAATGGTTTATTTCATATTTCAACTCTCTGCTCACAATATATCATTAATTATGGAAGTCAGGGCAGGAACTCAAGTCCGGAACTTGAAAGCAGGAACTGACACAGAGGCCAGGGAGGACCGCTGTTTATATTGGCTTGCTCCCCTGCTTTCTTACATACCCCAGGGATGACGCCAGCCACAAAGGGCTGGTAAAGAAAATGCCCCACAGGCTCGCCCACAAGCCTCAGTGTTATGGAAGCATTTTTCTCAACTGACGGTCCTTCCTCTCAGATGACTCTAGCCTGTTTCAAGTTGACAGAAATAGATACAGCATGAATGTTGTATGTGCAGCCCAGATGTTGAATGAAAATTGCCCCATAGGCTCGTACAGAATGGCACTATTAGGCGGTGGGGCCTTGTTGGACGAAGTGTATCACACTGGGGGTCGGCTTCGAGATTTCACATGCTCAGACTAGGCCCAATGTCACTGTCCAGCTGCTGCTTGCAGACCCGATACAGAACTCCAGGCTCCTTCGCCAGCACCATGCCTGTCTGGGTGCTGCCTTTGCTTCCTGCAATAAAGATAATAGATAAAATCTCTGAAACTGTAAGCAAGCCCCCAGTTAAATGCTTTCCTTTATATGAATAGCTTTGGTCCTGGTGTCTCTTCACAGCAATAGAATCCCTCACTAAAGACAAATGGGTTGCCCTGTTGGATGCTTGGGTACAAGTTTGCGAGCAGTAAGTAGGAGGAGATGCCGTAGTGGTAGGTTAAAATCATTCGAAGGGAAGACATGAATGTCAGAGCATAGTTCATATTGAATTTGCTGATCAAGATGGAGGAACTGAAGTCTTTGATGCAGAACACTGTGACTAGTACTACAGCAAGAACTTATTTTTGAGCAGGGGAGTTACAGGAAAAAACAAAGAAGTGGCAGCTTGGAGCAGAGGAAGCGACACAGTGAGGGACGACTGCGCTCCAGTGACACCAGCCAGAGCGTCAGAGTAGTGGTGTGCGTGGGTTCCTTTTGAGGCTTCTTGAGCTTTAGGTGCCTTTGTGATGTCTCCGTGAAGGTGTATATCCAAAGAGACAATGGAGAATGAGGAGTCCAGGAATAAAGGCTCAAATGGGCATATGTGTTTATGTCGTTGAAGCAGCAGTGGAAGCCTTTAAAGGAATGAGACCAAATGAAGAGCCAAGTTAAAAGGGCATGAGCAGTCCAACGTGGGTGAGTTTCAAGCACAGAAGAGAGGAAGGTCAATGTTAATTGCTTTAAAGAGGATGAAACTAAGGAAAACCCTCAAGGGCAACTAGGGAACTGTTAAGCAGGGTTGAGTCACCACAAGGAGCCATAAGAGGCGCTGAGGAATTGCAGGTAGTCAAGGTAGGGCAAAAGGGTAAGATTCCACACTGCAAGGAAAAAGTGGGGGTGGATGGCAAAGAAGTCAAGGTGTAGGTCATCCTTTGAGTATGTGGTATGGGCTCGGAATGGCTTCAGATATACTCCCCCACGCTCAGAAAAGCACAGGATCTCAAAACCGGAAGGGCCGTGGATGGTTTATCTTCACGATCAATCTGAGTGGATTTCGACTCTACAACATAAACACATCTCTGTGTATGTCTATAAAGATGGCTCCAGAAGGGATTCACTTGGGTAGGAAGATGTTCCCGGCACCACCCTATGAGCCAGGGTCCCAGAGGGAATAGGAAGGAGAAAGCAAGCTGAGTACAAACAGTTCTCTCTCCTTCCTGACTGTGGATGCACCACCAGAAGCTAACACTTGACGCCGTCATGCCTTCTCCGCCACGACAATGTGAGTCAAAGAAACCCTTCCTTTCTTGAGTTGCTTCAGTTAAACATTTGAGCACAGCAAGGAATAAAGTAACTAATATCAGACCTTAGACACTTCTCATCCCAAACTGAACTATACTAAGGACACAAATCTACTCCCACAAAGAAAAACCTAGCCGCTTCTTCCCTTGATTAATTCTAATCAAGGGACCAGCCATCCTTGGACCTACGGATCGACAGGACTTTCAAAAGTCCCCTTAGACCCATTTGCCAGCACAGTGACTATCTCAGAAGAGGTAAATAAAGTCTGACACGAATGACCAGACAATCAGAGTCTGAGAAGATACAACATCCTCTCTGAGGAAACGGATAGAGAACCATGTTCATTACAGAAAAGACACATGGAGTTTCAAGAGAGACAAATTTCTGTTGCCCACTCAGCCTTCAAAACTAGAAAATGGAGCCCAGTTCATTAACTTCTTTCTCCTCCTTTTAAGCAGACCACTGTTTTCAAAATTTTACTTTGCATATGTTCATTGTACGTGATGGTCACCTCCTGTTCATAAAGGACGTGGTGTAATTTGAATATGCTCCTCTCATAGCCCCTTCTCCCAATTTGTACACCCCATTAATTAGTTTTTAGTTTCCCTAGACAGTCTCTCTTCTCACCTCACATACACACATAAGATCTTACCTATCTATATAAAATCTAGGATCCGCAAATGAGGGAAAACATGCGATTCTTGTCTCTCTGCTTAGTTGTGCTTTGCTTTTGACAGGATTTCGCATGTTTCCACGCTGGCCTGTAACAGGATGAACTTGAACCTCTGACTCTCTGGCCTCTACTTCCTGAGTGCTTAAATTACAGGTATCTTCCACCACACTCAGTTTAAATGCAGTGCCAGAGGGAGCCGGGGACTTTGTGAATGCTAGGCTGCCACTCCACCAATTACAGCATAAGCCTTGCTCAAAGAAATGCATTTTTTTATAAAGTTTTATTATTTTACTTTGATTATGTGTATGTATGTGGAGGTGCACGCGAGAGCAGTTCCCTTGGAGGCTAGAAGCATGAGATCACCTGGCACGTCAAATGTGGGTCTCCTAACCCGGGTCCTGGGAACCAAACTTGGGTCCTTTGTCAGAGCAGTATGTGGTCTTAGTCACTGATACACCTTTCCGATCCCATAAAATTCCTCACTTTTTTTTTTTTAATTTTTATGGCAGGTCCTCAAGTAACCCAGGTTGGTCTTGAATTTTCTATGTAGCAGAAGATAGTGATGATCATCAGATCCTCTTGTTTCCACTTTCTCAGAGCTGGAATTTCAGGCTTGCAGCAGCATGCCTAGTTTAAGTGCTGTTAGGAATCCGATCCAGGGCTTTGTGAGTGTTAAGCAAGCACCCTACCAATTGGGCTCCATTCCCAGCCCTTGACTACCTGTTTGACTTAGTGCAGGCCTCACTCTGGCTAGAACTCAGATCTCAAGCATGCAATCCGGGATTGTCCGAAAATGGCTACTTCCTGGTAGAGGATGTAGACCAGGTGAGAGCTTCATTTTCTCCCACATGCTCTTTGATCAACAACTGCAGAGGAAAGAACAGGGCTGCCAGGCTAGCCGATCCTCATAGAAAGTCACACACTTTCAGGACGAAAGAGCAATACAATTTTATTTACTGACATTTTGTGACAGGGACTCACTCTGGCTTGGAACTCATTGTAGAACCCAGGCTGATCTCAAACTTAAAGCAGTCCCCTAGCCTCAACCCTCAAAACACTGAAACTACAGCATGCACCACCATACCTGGCTGCAATATAATTTAATACAATCAAAATAGTTCTGCTGATCTGAACTTTTATATTTCAGAAATGAAAACATAAAATATAAAGTAAATGAATGTGCATTTAATACAAAATGTAAATGTTATACATTTCTATACAATATGAATAGCTTAAATTACATAGGTAGTACCATATAAACTGTGTCTTTTGCCAGGTTTCTTTCATTTAGTACATATTCTATATTCAGATGGTAAAAAATTGAAGTGGGGTATGGTATTGGGGGATTGTGGAATGAAGGAAAGGGCCAGCAAGACCCTAGGAGAAATGAAAGCAGATTGCTAGAGTTTTGTTTTGTTTGATAGTGGGATGATATTATTTTGTTTTATTTGTTTTAGATAGGGTCTCACACTCCTTTAATCCCAGCACTCAGGAGGCAGAGGCAGGCAGATCTCTGTGAGTTCGAGGCCAGCCTGGTCTACAGAGTGAGTTCCCGGACAGCCAGAGTCACAACAATAACAGCAACAACAACAACATCAATAATAATAAATTAGATTAGGTCTCATTTTTTAGCCCCAGATGGTCTGGAACTTAATTTGAGCCCCATGTTGCCCTCAAACTCATAGTGATCCTCCTGCCTCAGTCTCCTAAGTGCTGCAATCATGGGTGTGAGCTGACCTGCCCAGCAAATACCCAGATTTTAAAACACGGACAGAGATAAGGAATGAGAGACTGGGAGAATTCCATCTTGAAGTTGTAGAAGTCTGTGTGCGTAGGGAGAGAGGGACTCCAGATAAAGCACAGTCTAGTTATTGCAAAGGCCTATCTAAGTAGTCATTTGACGTCAGGAGGTGGGGCAACGCTACTAGCTCTGCCCCATTCTAGCCGTCATCCATGCTCCTCTCGGAACACACTTGCGTGTTTCTTCTCAAACTGAAACTTGATTTTTGAAGCTGCCCTTATTTGTAACACTCTGAAGGCTTTACATATTTATAAAGGAGAATCGTAGAATGTGGAAATCTTGAGAATGTTAGAGATGTCGATTTTGAGCTTTAACCTCTTCATTCCTGAAGTGCTTATTTACTGAAAACAAGATGCGATGACTACGTTCCTAACAGAATATCTAAAGCCCAAAACACTGTTAGCCCCATGCATTGAAGAGAGCGTGGATCAACATTCAAAGCTGGTAGAAATGCTAAATGCTATAGTTGCTTTGAGAGGACTGCAGGCTCCACACAGCTGAACAGGCTCTTTCCACACAATTCAGCCTTTCCACTCCTTGATATTTACTCCAACGAGTTGAAACTTTATGCTCACATAAAAACACCCAAACAAATGCTTACAGAGACTTTATTTGTGTCTTCCAAAATTCGTGAGTGATCAAAATGATCTTTGATAGGTGAGCAATAAAGTTTGGCACATTGGTACAGTAGAATACGCTCCAGCAATGAAAAGGAGAAGAATATAACTGCACGAGAACACACGGATATCTCGAGTGAACACTGGGAAGTGAGACAAGTCAATCGCAAAAGGCTACAGAGGATTCCAACTTTGTGGTTCTCTAGACAAAGAAAAGACCAAGAGGCAGTAAATGGTAAGCGGTTCTTGGGGACCTCGAGAGAGGGGATGGAAGATGAATGAGTAAAGCACAAGGACTTTTTCATGCAATAAATCAAGGTGCTCACAGAGCACTTGTTCTAGCATCCTCCTTAGATACGTGAATCTACGAATGCTCAATTCCCTGTGTAAAATAGCATAGTATTAATATATAACCTGTGCATAACCGTATACCTCAAGCCATCTGTATGAGTTAGTTTGTGTTGTTGTTGCTTCTGTTGCACATTGTACTTCCCCTGTCTACGCATCTCTCTTTGCTTCCTACAAGGACACTATATGGCTTTAGGAGCCCACTCTATCATGACCACATTTTGACTTGGTTCGATCTATAACACATTCATTTCCAAAGAAGATCACATACCAAGAGACTTAGAGGCGAGGCCTTCAGCATAACTTTCTGGTGACACAGTATAACAAACAGAATAAAGGCTCCACATTATGGGCAATTTGGGCCTTCAGTCTGAAGCAGGGCCTCCTTACAACTGATACCTCTATAGAGAAACCTCGATTTTGAAACGAGAAAATATGTGCCCATCAAATTCTGAAGGTTTTACATGTTTACGGGAGAATAGCTTTAGTTTGTTGAAATCTCCTTTGGATTCTTAGTGGTGTCAGATTTTGCTTTCCTACTTCCTGTAGCACAGTCCTCAGATTCTTAGATTCTTAGCCCACTGAGGGCTAAGGCTGTTGCTCAGCGGTAGAGCATGTGTGTAGCATGCGGGATGCTGTGGGATCAATAATCAGCACCACGGAAAAAGCTCTCAATTGCCTCCTAATCTATGTGTTCTACTAAGACTTAAGCCCTTCACAAGGCTAGTCAATATAATTCACCATGCCCATGAGTAAAAATCCTGCTCTTCATTGATTTAGGAGAACAGCTGGGCTACTTTCTCCAGCATCCTATGACCATCATTTAAGCATTGGATAGTTCCACAGGTTGTGGGTGATTCCATTTGCCATCATGGCTTCCTCTAGAGGCTAATGATTTCCAAGTCCATCTATAGGTTTGACTCTTTTATGAACTCCACAGCCAGTGTCCAATTAGTGACTGGAAGTTCTACCAGGGGGATGCACGGGATTCTTAAATGTAGCCTGTCCAAACAAATCTCACATATGCGCAGCTCAATGAAAGCATCATCTGCCAGGTGCGCCTGACCTTCCCACTTTCACGTCTAGCCCACGTCTCTGCCTCTTACCTGGCTTTGTCTCTTGATAATCACTGTCTTTATCCTAGAGAGAACCCTTGCTATACTAAGAACCTTTTAAATTACTCCGCCTGGTCTACTTCACACTCTGTATCATTCTCCAAGGGCACACAGAAAATGTCACCACAAGAAAATGGCTGTTGTAGTGGCTCTCCATTGCCTCCTGGTGACATCCACATTCCCTAATGAGCAGGGAGTTCTTTGCATTTTTAAGTTCAATCTTCCAGCATGCCCTATCTGCTACAATATCAAAGTACTTAACAGGTCCTAGTGTTCAATATGGGGGGGCAGTATTTATTTAAACTTTTCTTGTTACCTGGAATGCTTCCCCTGCTCTACATCTTGTCTCTACTCCCAGTTCCAAAGGCCTAGTCATGACCTCCTCTCTGAAGATAAGATGAAGAGAGAAGAACCTTGACGACAGTTCACATCCCCAGGGAAGTTCCAACATCTCACTCACTGCCAAGAGCTGCAGAGCAAAGGCAACTTCCATGGTCATGGACTCTTTCCGGAAGCATGTTAGTTCCAAGAGATGCTACAGGACTGCCAGGTTCTCAGGTTCGCTCTCCCTGCTGTCAGTCTTCCAGTTCCTTCTGTTCTGGGCACCAGCAGTGAAAAAGATTCTGCTGAGGGTCCAGGTCTGTCTTAGGGTCAGACTCTAAAACAGGTGGGTTTTTGGCTCCTGACAGAGTTCTCAGTCCCCACCGCATGACATGTAGCTCTCTCTCACCTCTTCTTCTTCCCATCTCCCCCTTCCTTTTCCTACCTTCTCCTTCTCCTCTCACTTGCATTTATGCAATTAACCAATATTTGTTGACTGAGAACTATGTCGGGCACTCTATTAAATGGCGAGGATTCAGCAATGCACAAAATAGGCAGAAAAAGACAATGATAACAATGCTGCCTGTTTCGGTCTACAGACATTAAACAGAAACAACAGATATTTAATTAATGGCAGTTATGGAGGATAACAGGCAATGAGGGAAGACGACAGGATTCTGTGAAGGAAGTAGGCTTTTATCAGCCTTATCTGTGGGAGGAATGAAAGCCTTCAAAAGTGTACAACTCAATTATTTTCCATAAGGTTTCTTTTCTTCCGCAACTGTATGAGTTTCTGTATCTTAACAATATAACTTTGTGTATTGCATTTGCTGTAATTCTTTTCCTAGCATGAAAATTCTAGTTCATTGTGATATCTGGTATATTTGAAGAGTCCAAGATAGTCAGCCATTGCCTAGAATTTCCCCTATTTTTGAATCATTTCCTCTTTATTCAGTCCAGGTGATACATTTTTTTTTTTCTTGTGATCAACCACAGAAGTGGTACTCCAGCTTCTGTGCTGCGTCCTCTCAGGGAGCATGTGACTTCAGTGTATCCTCTCAGTGATGATCCTCCTTATCTGCTGGGGAAGGTGTATCTGGCAGCCCTCTCCACTCCAAAGTTCCTCTTTAGTTCTTTCTTGTAATAAGTATTCTATGGGCTCCGTAATCCTGTTTGGACTCCCATATACTGACCTAAGTCAAGCTGCTCTTCGTGGATGCTTCCCTCACTCAAGTATGGGCAGGGCTGTCACCTTCTTCAGACTCTGCAACCCCACACAGGGTCACTCCCTTGCCAAGCCTCCTCAGATTCTGATTCTCTGTTCTCGCTCCTTATCTGAGTCTCTGTCATGCAAGAGCTCTCCCAGGAGATAATGACTCCATTCTCTAGGCTGCCTTCCGTGAACCTTGCTCCTGACTACTCATGGCTCAGGCACACCGTTGTTCAGAAAGAGAAGGAAAAAGGTTCACTGATACTTCTAGAGCCTGAAGCCACCATTACTTTCACCACGGTGACACAGATGACATCACAGTTCTCCACCTTTTCAAAGGTCAGTTTAACTGTCGTCTCTCTATGATGCATTGCCCAACCCTCTCGCATAGCCTGTACTAGACTGAGAGCAAAGGAGACGAAGAGAAGCTGATGGTTGTAAAATACATGACAGAGGCAAAATTGACAGGACAGGAAAGAGAAAGAAGAATCTATAATGACTAAGGGTTTGGCTTTAGCACTCAGGTAGTAAAAAGAGCTGAGATGTTGAGATAGGGAAAAACAGAGAGACCTTTTGGAATATGAGAAGGGAATGGAGAGCTCCAAATTTTAACTTCTAGGACATGTTCAAGTACTGATAGTAAGTAGGTGCCTGGGTATACATCTTTCAGATTTGTCCTACTTTAAAATTTGTGTCCTCCATACCTTTTGATCCATACTCCTATCATGTCTCATATTTTCTGATTAATTAATTTTATTTACTTATTTATTTACTTGTGGGTTGTGTGTGTACACAATCATGCGAGTGTTATATGCACATGTGTGTGTGTGTGTGTGTGTATATATATATATATATATATATGTATATGTATATATGCAAGTGGATATCAGAGGTCCATAACATTTATTCCCTCCATCATTTTCCCCTTAGTTTTGGATATAGAGTCTCTTGCTGGGCCCTGAAAGCAACAATGTAGCTATGCTGGCTGGCCAGTGTGTCCCAGGGACCCCTCTGCCTCATCTTCCCAGCGCTGGAATGGCAGGTACAAGCCTCTGCAGCCTGCAGTTTTACAAGGGTGCTGAGATCACACTCAGGTCCTCAGGCTTGCACAACATGCAGTGTGCCGACTGAGCTATGTCTCCAGCCCCCTTATTTATTTTTCAATTATCATACAAAGTAATAGGCTTTATGATGGCATTTTCGTATGTGCTTAGTTTTGGTTGTTTTCCACCAACTACCCTTCCAGCTCCCTGTGTTTCTTGCCACTTGTACCATTCCACTCTCACTACTCATATTATGTAACTTTTTGTATTAATCCATCCTCACTACTACCAAGGCCCCCTCCGATGGTTCCTTTTTAGATTAATAACCAAGTTGAACAGACAGCTTACTGAAGGGGAGAAAATATCTACCAACTGTCCTTCACATAAGGGACTAGTATCTACCACATATAAAGAACTAGAAAAAATTAACTTCCAGTTAACAAATATGCCAATGTATGTAACAAACAGTACTCAAAAGAAGAAATACTCAAATGACCAATAGGTATTTGTTTTAAGTTTTCAAAATCTCTAGCAATTAGAGAAATGAACATTAAATTTTGTAGGAGGTAACTACTGTGCTTCTTTTTTTTTTTTTTTTTTTTTTTTTACCCTCTAGCTCAGAAAAGAGAAAGAATGGAAAGGAAGAAAGAGAGAAATCTTCACCACCTTTGTTTGTGGCCTTGAAAGAGAGAAAGAGAGAAAAGAAGAAGTATTCACAGCCCCATTTGGCTGTCCGAAGCTTGGAGAGCAAGAGTTGATAGTGAGCTGAACTAGTGTCTTAATTCATTATTCCCAAACCCAATTTCTCCAACCGAAGTTCCTCTAAGCAATAACCAGCTAACCAACAAACCAGCCCACCAAGATCAACATACATCCCCACCCCCAGCTTTCTGGGTTTCAATTCTAAGCAAAGTTCCCAGAATTCCAAGCGGCACGCAATCTTAAAGACAAGCTGCACACGGCAAAACAGCTGCACATAATCACCTCATAGCCACTGGCAACAAACAGTTCAAACTCATTATCATCCACTACACCTGGGATGGGAACAAAAACGTAGCCCAAACCTGTGTTTTTAAAGAAACCCAAATCACAAAACTTCCTCAAAGCATCCCTCTACAAAAACACTTTGAGATGCCACTTCGCCCCAATTAGAATGGCTAAGATAAAGAAACAAAAGCCACCACTACCAACGAAATGCTGGCATGGGTGTGGGGACAGGGGAACAGTTATTCACAATTGGTAGGTGTGCACAGTAATACAGAAATCAGTGTGAATGTCCCTCAAAAGGCTAGTAGTAGATGGACCATTTGATACAGCTATTCCACTTTGGGCGTTTACCCAAAGGATGCTATATTCTGTGAAAGAAGTATTCACACATCCATGTCCTCTGCTGCAATGATCTATTCACAATAAAAAGGAAATAGAGTTAGCATAGATGTCTAGTAACTGATGAATGGATAAGAAAAATTGTGGTACATATGCAGAATGGAATTTTATTCAGCAGTAAAGAAAAATGAAATTAGGAAATTCTCAGGTAAATGGGAAATATGTTAAATGAGGTAACTCAGACTCAGAAAGTCAAATACATGTTCTCTCACATTTACGAATGAATCCTAGATTCTATTACATGCATATTTATGTGACAGTGAAAGGGGGTAGGCGTCCCTGCTTCTTACTTTTTCTCTTGTTTTTATAGGTTTGTAATCTGAGGCTCAAGGGTGGGCTTCAAGCTAGGAGAGATCTGTGCAGGGAAGCAGGCAGAGATACTGAGAATCATAGTCCAAATGGTAGACATCCATGCTCTTTTTCACGCGTGGATCCTAGCTTCAAATTTTTAGATTTGTATGTTGAACTTGGATGTATGTAGAAATCAGGAAGCCAGGGTCTATGTGAAGGGGCAGGGAAGGGGGCTTTACTGGGGAAAAGATAGTAGAGCACATTATATGAATGGTAGGTACTGAAGATTAAAGGTTTAACGTGAGGATCGGGGCAGGGAGATGGGGGAGAGGAGGCTAGCGATTCACCAAAATTGAGGATGTTTGAAAAATCTCAATGGGGACCCACTACTTTGTAAGCTAATTTAAAGTGATATTAGTTAAAAATGGAGTTTGAACAGAAGTGCTCTGTGGTGGTGGGTGGGAATTGATGCTTACAGAAGACAAGGGGGTAAAACAGTAATGGGATATATGCCTAAAAGTTATTGATCAGGGGCCCCCTCGAGGCCCCTAAACAATGAAGACTATTACCATTGCTCTGGGTTGCCCACCATAATTATATGGTAAGACTCTACCCGTATTGGTTGCAAGACATGAAGAAATCAACCTGGAACTGACCAGGAAACTGTCTCCCTGCTTCTATAGTGGTGGAAGGTGCTGTGCAGGCCGCTAGGGGAGAAAAACATCAGTGGTCTTTCCAAGCACTGGGCCATGCATGCTACAATACTGACCTGCCAGTCAGTGTGTGTCCACTGGTGTAATAGGGTCACTACTATTCTGACGGTAACCAACTGCTTTCCGGTTGGATTTTGAGGGCTGTTCCAAGGAAAGAATTTTTGCCTGGTACTGTAAACCTGATCAAAATTCCATGACTGGAGAGATAAGAGGCCATAAGGGTGAACCCACTAATTGCTTAGCTAAATGGTCATGCTGTCAAATTGTCTTCTAAATATTCATATTCATATCCATAAATTTGTGCTATTCTCATCTCTGGTCAGAGGCTCTCTCCCCCCACAATGGTCAACAATTGATAAAGTGATTCAGAACTGCTTAAAATATTGAGAAGAAACAACTGTGAGACCTCGGCCCTCAGTGCTTAAGGAATAATTCAGAAAAAGGGTTGGAGGAAAAAACCGGTAAGAGCCAGAGGGTCCAGAGAAGTGCTGAGAAATGCTGTCTTCTGGACAGGGCACAGTCATTGTACCCATGAACTTACAGCAGTTTATGTTACCTGCCTCAAACCTGCACAGGATTAAACCAGCTAAAAAGTCCAGAATGGATGTGGGAGGAAATACCAAGGCCCCACAATTAGCTGAGGAGCTATTGGCAGCTGCTGGATGCTTGATGGGGAAGAATCACTTTTCTTTATGCTTGTGGCCGCTTATATGCTGACCATGATACAGTGGATGGCTCCACATCCATGTGCATACGGATAGCCGTGGACAGAAATAGGTAGGAGGCACACTGAGGGGAGGACCCAGGAGGAGATAAACTGCGGAGCTGGAGGTCAATATGATAAAAATATACTGTGACCATGTAAAAACTTCTGTAACAATAAATAAAATATTTTTAAAAGATAGATTTCATGAACAACAGTTACAATTAGTTCCATTGCAAAAAAATTTTTTTTTTAGCTCAACACTTTTCTGAGATTCACTATTAGGTTTACTCTTTACCCTTGTTAATAATTGCAGTTTGGAAACATTCTAAAATAAATCACAAAATAGATGCTTCTTAGAGTATAGTGGATATTAATTTCAGAAAGAGTTTATCTTCAGAAGATCCCAGTTCTAGTGCTTTCTCTGCTGCAAACCAGTGGTACATGTCCAGACAAATCATCTAACCATCACTGTTTCCTCCTATGTAACTAGAGAAAATAATATCTACACCGTGTTTTCAAGGTCAAAATCGTAACGTGTATATACAAATTCATTTTGTGCATATCTAAACTACATACCACATGTTGCAAATTAAATGGCTGAAATTTCAAAGGTGTGGCAGTTCTCTTAAAACACATTGAGAAGATCAGTCACCAGAGAAAACGCCTGGAAGCAATATGAAGTGGATGGAGAATTCATAATTAGCAATGGATTCAATGTGTTTTTGCTGTGAACATACTCCTGGCAATATTCTGAGAATCCTCAGCTGTAAACCTCCAGGCACGGAGTCCTGCCAAACAGGGAAGGTTCTCCTGGGGTGGGATGATGAAATCCAGGATGTGTCTTTTTGACCTCTCTCATCACCCTCCACCCCCACCCGCTGTCTCCACCTCCAGTGTCCCCTACCAGCAGAGGCAGAGCATATCTCACTCCCCAGCAATGCAGGAAAGTGGAAGAACTGCTTGAGGGCACAAGGGGGCCCTGAGAAGCAAACACTCCTTCCTGCCAATTTCCCTTCCCTGCACATTTTGCCAAAACCCAAGTTGCTTCTCCACCTGGTTCTCGCTGCCTGTCAATTTCCCCTCTACCACGAAGCTTTGCCTCTGCAGAAGGAACCAACGCCCAGAGTCTGTCCAGATTCTGGTGGAGAAACTGGTGAGGGCATCATGCTAGGAAATGTGACAACAGTGTGCGGAGACAATCCCTCTGGGGGACACTGACAATCTAACCCAGCATTTTGCTGTCCTGGATTCCTGTTGTGAAGACCATAAAAAGAGTTCCAAAGCTTGAAATTGAAAGCTCTAGTCAAACCATCTTTTCCCAGAATCATGTGTCACCAGGAGAGAGAAGGCTTACCTAGTGAATGGGTACTGAACTTTTGCCTTCTTTTACTCCTTGCAGTTAGGGATTTAACTAGTGAGTGAGTGCTGAGAGTTGCGTGGAGAGCACTAGTTAGTACTCCTTTCGGAGGAGATGAAATGTTCTGACGTGGACTGCGGCGATGGTTGCACCAATCTGCACATATATTATTAGCCTTGAAATTAGACAGGTCAAATGGGAAAGCTGTATGGTGTGAATCATAATTCAATCTAGCCATTTTAAGAGTGAACGCTCACCACATGTTTGGAGTGCACAGCTGAGTTGTAGACCCACACCGGTCCAGTGGAGAGAGCGAGCGTGCACTTGAAGTAACCCACACTCAATCACATGACCAGGCCATCAGGTGACCCAGGTGAGGCTTGCTGTGCCTCATTTTTCCATTGGTTTTGGAAGGGGTTTTGGCATAGAAAGCAAATGGAAGTATGTCTAGAGTTTCATAGTCATTGCCTTCCTTCTGAGACCAAAGCCTGTTTAGCGGGCAGCAGTTTTCATTGTGCTGGGGAGGCCATGCAATAAGCAGTGGAAGGGACCAGGAGAAACTAGCTCAATGGACAGTCTGGGATGATTGATAACAATGTTTCAGTCTCCTCAGAAAGTCCATATTCTTCCTATGAGGGAATATAATACCCCTCCCCCGCCCCATTGAACCCGATAAAAAACCAAAACAGCAGCCTTCTGTGAGATTGACTGGCATGCTCTTACCTTTCATAATGTACTTGTCATCAAGTGCCGTCAAAATCCCCTGTACGACATCTCTTGCATCGATTTCCACTGGCACCACCTAGGCCAGGCCTCCAGCGTGTTGCATAATGATTGTGACATCTTCCTGGCCCTGCCTCGCTTCTTCTCCTCCCAATCTTTTCTACACTTCAGTCACAGCCATCATGGGAAAATGCCAATGTCATCCCAGCTGCCATGTACAAATGCCTTCCAGTGCTTCCTAGACCTGGTCATGTTCGCCCTGAGTCTCCCCTCCACTCTTGTCTCTTGTTGCTGTCTGCCTCTTATACCCTTGGAATATCCTCTATCTATCTATCTATCTATCTATCTATCTATCTATCATCTATCTATCTCTATCTCTCTCTGTCTGTCTCTCCATGCATCCCACCCAGTCTGCCTTCGCTGGCTGCCAGGGCTGGGGCACAAGCTGCTAACAGGTCTCTGTCGCTTTGCCCATTCCCTCTGTCAATTCAGTCTGCATGGAACCGTTCTCGACATTCCAGTCCTCCTGCTCTGTATCTGCTTGCTTACTTACTTCCTTGGAGGATTTCCATAGCTCTTGCTTTCCTTCTCTTAGGGATAAATTGAGAAGTTTTCTCGCTTCCTGACTCCTTCACTGCCTCACAGAGAGGCAGCTTCTCATTTGCAATCTTACGTGGAAGTCTAGCGATGCCTATATTGCTCCCTCGGTTTTCTCAAGTGAAAGATCAAACTTCACAATAGGGCTACATGACCTGCAATCCTACCACGCTGACAGTCCCTTGCCGCATCTGAATCACTATGGTTTCTGTATTCATACCTCTATCCTGACTTCGGACTTCCACGAACCTCCTTCCTTTCTGGAACTTACTGCCTCTGGCCTAGCAGAGCCACGTCCCCGTATCCTTCAAGGCCTAGGCTAAATGTTACTGCTTTCAACAGTTCTCCCCCAGAACACGAAGAGTAGTGCTTTCTGGCTTTTAGCAAGCCCATTATACATTGTCCTTGTCTTGCTGCTTTCTTATTTCATTTATCATTGATGCCAGGATGACCTGTCTGCCTCAGCTGGGAGATACTTGAGGTTTAAGCACAAATTCCTGACTGAAACTTCAATCAGAAAGCAAAGACTCTGGAAGTTCGTGAATGCATTAGCGGAGGAAGAGGGTGGTTAAGAGGCGGGGAGGAGGGTCAAGCTTCGATATACAGGTTCCCAGGGTCAGTGAAATGCAATCCTCCCCACTTAGATGGCCCTGTGTGGGAATTTAGTTTTGGGAGAGTTCAGCCCAAAACACAGGGTTGAACAATGAAATCAAGTCGCTTGGCACCGGACTACATGCGATTACAAGTGTTTAAGAAAGGTGTTCTGGGCATGTGCTTCTGTGTGGGTGTGTGCTTGGTGTGTCTGGAAACATGCACATGCATGCTTGTTTCTATCTCTCTGTGTGACGGCATGTATGTGAATGGAGAAGTGGCTGGCTGGAGCTTTGCATGAACAGACATGTGTGTACCTGGCTCTGGTTAGGAATGCATTCAATGTGCCTGTGTGTGCATGTGGAGTTGGGTGGGGGAGGGTCTTTTACTAGAGAGGAAGCTGGGTCAGTGCTGACATTCACACATGCCCGGGCATGGCTGGGAAACAGGTTATGCAGGCCTGGCAGAAGTGCATTTGTACTGAAGTTTTCAGGAGCTCCCGGGAGATCATTTATCCTAAGGAAGAAAGAGGCAGGTATACATACACACTTGGTCTGGGAAGAAAGCTTCTGCCACTACATGAAGGAAGAGGCCTTGCTGAGCAGAGGCTAGTTGCTTTTCACTCGAATCTCTCTCGATATAGTGTCATGGGCTTAATGTCTTGACCTTATGGGCGCCAAAGAAGTTATAGTTAAAGGAAAAGAGTTGTTCTGCATAAGTGTGTTATCATTAGGGCACATGCATGTCTGTCTTGAGCCTCCAGTACTCCATAATTTCCAGTCAACAAATACTCAACCCTTCTTTGACGCAGATTCTATGCTAGAGTTCTCATGGTACTATGGACTTTAAGAAGGTCAGACTATTTCCAGATATCATACCAAATAGGCAGAGTCATCCACCACTAATCTAAGCGGTACCTATGATACCTGCTCTCGGTATACCCAAATCTTAGTTTGGTCATTGTCCTTTAGGGTAGGTAAACTAGAAGCGAGTAACCATCACCTCCTGTGAAACAGATTCAACATTACGTCTATACTGCATGTCAGGGAAACTGGTCGATTTCACTTTCTTTATCTTAGCTAACCATGTCTTGTGCATTGTATAACCTTCATATTTGCCTGTGTTCATCCTGGCTGCAAGGTTCCAAGATGTATTTTCTCTGAGCATAGGTTAGTAAGGGATAACCAGCATTATTTTGTGGTATCTAGAAAAAGCTATTGCCGGGAGGAACACAGAAGTTGTTGTGGTCTCCAGTGTGAATTGCAGAAGCCAGTAGAAGCAGCTGATACTCAGTAGATGTAGCCCAGCATTTTCCAAACGCAACATTATACAACCCAAGTGTCAACTCTACCCAGGAAATACAGCTATGCTTAGATCACACAACAGACCTCAGAGGATACAAGCTGGACCCGAAAAATAGGAAAAAGAGAAAACACAAAAGCAATGTGGAAACAAACTGTCAGTATTTATTCATGAGCACATATGAGGTTCCCTTTAAAATCATCCAAAGAAATGTCTGTAGTGGGAGTCTCCTTTCAGTGAGCTGAAAGCTGAGGCAAGGAAGGGACAGCGAGGCATATTGTGTGTATAAAAGAATGAAACGCATGACCAGGGGCTCCTCTTCACATTTCACCGGAAGGGGAGAGTCTAGTATGTGGAGAAAGAACTTTCTAGGCTCTTCATGTGCAGGGGCTATTTTGTTCGTTTGTTTTCCCTCTTGAGTAAAAGAAAATCCATTTTCTTCTTCCAGGCAGAAAGGGCTTTCTGGGATATTAGTTGGACCATCAAACTTAGGTCCACAGGATTCAAAGTGCCATTGAACTTCAACAGACGGGTGTCTTTAAATCTACAGCCTTGGGGCTTCCCTTTGATGTGTGTGCTTTCACCCTCTGATACTAATACCCACTCAGTGGTTTGAATGAGAAACGCCCTCCACAACATTCATCTCCAGCATTTGACCACTTGGTCCCCAGTTGATGCCATTTTCGGGGGAGGTAATGCCGCTTGTTGGAGGAAGTAGGGGTGGACTTCGAAGTAAAAGCCCTGTGCCATTTCCAGTCTGCTCTCTCTGCTTCCTTGTTGTATTTGAAGATGTGAGTTCTCAGCTCCCTGCTATTGCTACCATGCCTGCAGCTTGCTGCTATGCTTTCCGCCATCATAGACTCTTATCCCTCTCGAACTGGAAGCCAAAAAGGAATTCTTTCTTCCACAGGTTTACTTGGTCAGGGTGTTTTTTAATCACAGCATTAGAAAAGTAACTAATATGCCTGCCTATTAAGGAATTGTCATAAACAGTCAGAGTCACTCCTAACATTGTTTTCTGGTTGACATCTTTTGTTATGGTTACAAAAGCAATTTGTAGGAGCCAGAGAGATGGTTCAGTGGTTCTTGCAGAAGACCTTAGCTCAGTCCCACGCACCCAAGTCAGATACTTCACAATCACCTTTAACTGGAGCTTCAAGGGATACAACACATTCTTCTGGACTCCACAGGCATCTGTACTCACATGCACATACACACAGGCACATGAATATACATACTTAAAAATAATTTTTAAATGTGTTTTAAAAAGAACTCAATATGTGCTCACTAACCTGAAGTATATGTAAAATTCACAAATAAGGAAACAAAAAATCGATCACAATCCCACCATCTACATACATATTAATATTCAAAAATATTTCCACGCACATATAAATAAATGTATTAGGACTATGCTACTCTGTACAATATTGGTGGATGATTTTCACTCAACATTATATCAAGAGCATTTTCCCGCAAGTCAAAACTACAATGAGACTCCATCTCGCCTGTGTCAGAATGTTATCATTAAAAAGGCAAACAACACAAATCATAATACCACTGGTGGGAAAGCAGACTGGTATGACTACTATGGAACTTAATGTGTGAGTTTTTTCAAAAGACTAAAATTGATCCGACTCTACCACATCTGGGACTATACTGGAGGGGATACAATCAGCAGACCCAGAAATATTTACACATCCATTTACTCTTGCATTATTCTCAATAGCCTATATATGGAGCCAGCCTAAATGCCCATCGACGTATGGACTGGTAGGGAAGGTGTGATACATATACACAACGGAATTTTATTCTTCTTATTTGAAGAATAAAACTATGTCTTTTATGGGAGAATTAATTGAATCGGAGAGCATCATAGTAGGCAGAATAAGTCAGATATAGAATTTTTCTCTTGTATGTGGAACCTAGAGCATACATATGCACATGTATGCATATGTATATGTATACTTGACACACATACATACACACATATATGAATGAAAAAATAGAAATTATAGTGTTTGGGATGCAGAAGGGGACAAGCGGAGTGGGGACAGAAACAGAAGTATGTAATAGGAGTGAATTTAGTCAAAATATATAATATAATTGGACAAAAATATCATGACATCTATTGATTTATACAACAAACATACCCCTAATAAAATATTTTTCATAAGCACAGTGAGAAAAAAAGAGCATTTCTGACTATACATTCTATAAGATATAAATTAATACATGGCTACTATAGGGTTTCATTTTATGGATATACTGCAGGGTCTTTTTGTTATTATAAAACTGGCTTAGTCAGATTTTATACTGCAGTGATAAAACACCATGACCAAAAGGAACTTGGTAGGAAAAGGTTTATTTGGCTTTACATTTGTAGAACCATTAAGGGAAGTCAGGGCAGGAATTCAAGGCAGAAACCTGAAGGCAGGAACTGAAGCAAAAGCCATGGAGGAATGCTGCTTACTGCCTTTCTCTCCATGGCTTGCTCAGCATGCTTTCTTATACAATCCAGGGTCACCTGCCCAGCTTGCCACTGCCCACAGTTGGCTGGGCCCTCCCACATCAATCTTTAATGAAGAAAATGTTACATGGACTTGCCTATAGGCTAATTGTGTAGAGGCATTTCCTCAATTAAGAATCCTTCCCAAATGACTCTGGCTTATGTAAATTGAAAAAAAAATCAGTCAGTACAAAAGTGTCTCAATAAACATCACTAAACATACATGTTTGTGAGTATCTTTGCTTTACTATTACACAATATCTGAAGTGGAACTATACAATCAAGTGGGAGAAAATTTAAACAAAATTTTCAGGCTCATATTACTAAAAAGGCCTTTGTTATTGAACTAATTTATGCTCACTGCATAGTCCTATCAGGGATACATGGATGCTGTTTTCAGTACATACCTATCGTGAGGATTGTCCTTTTAACTATTTTTTCCTTAGTTTCATTATAAAAACGATGCTTTCATTTCAGACCGTACACCTGTCTACACATATAAATAGTTTCTACACAAGAAGATAATTTAAACTGCTACATAAAGCATATGAATTCCCATATAAGAATATATACACCATATGCTTGTGTACACACACGCATATAGAGGATCTTCTTCTTAACTTTTTATAACACTATCTCTCTATTTATTTAGTGCCTCTGTGTGTGTGTGTGTTTGTGTGTGCAGTCCAGGATGCACGTGTAGAGGTCAGAGAATAACTTGCAGCCATAGCTCTAAGGCTCCAGGGATCAAATTCAGGCCATCAAACTCAGCGGCAAGTGTCTTTATCCGATAAGCCATGTTGCTGGGTTTTTTTTTTTTTCCTTTTTAATTAATTTAAAAATTTTGCCCATTTATTTATTTATTTATTTGTCAATCAATCAATCAATCAATCTATTTATTTATTTATTCGTATGTGTGTGTGTGGGTGTGCATGGAGGATTCCATGGTGCACGCGTGGAAGTCAGAGGACAGATATTGGGGTCAGTTTTTTCCTTCCATTATGTGCCTTGCTCTGGCTCTTGAACTCGGGTAGTTAGGCTCAGCAACAAGTGTCTTTTACCCACTGAACCAGCTCGCTGTTCCTAACGTTAAAATTTTGTATTCATTTTTATTATTTTAAATGTGAGCATATATTCATGTCTTTGAGGGGGTATGTACACATGAGCACACATGTCCCTCAGTGTTCAGAAGAGGATTTCAGAATCTAGACCTGGAGTTAAGGTGATTGTGAGTGTGGCGGTTTGAATGAAAATAGCTCCGGTGGGCTCATAGGTAGTGGCGCTATTAGAAGGTGTGGCAGTGTTGGAGGAGGTGTGTCACTGGGGGAAGGCTTTGAGGTTTCCAGTGCTCAAGCCAGGTCCGACTCACCCACTCTTTCCTGCCGCCTGTGGATCCGGATGTAGAACTCTCAGCTACCTCCCCAGCACCATGTCTGCCTGTGTGCCATTGTTGCTTCCCACCAAGATGATAATGGACTAAACCTCTGAAATGTAAGCCAGCCCCAATGAAATGTTTTCCTTATAAGAGTTGCCATGGTCATGGTGTCTCTTCATAGCAATAGAAACCCTAAGACAATGAGACATCTGACATGGGTGTTGGGAGGCAAACAGGGAGCCTCTCTGCAAGACCCACTCATAACTTCTGAGCCATGTCTATAAGCCCCCAGAAATTAATTTTAAATGGTTTTCTCGATGGCATTTTAATAGAGGTTACAGTTTGTTCTTATCACCTTTTCCCTTCTTACTGGTTCCCTTCCAACCCATAAATAGACCTTCCTTCGGTTTTTCATATCATCTGTGTATCTCTCAATACACATGACCCCTACGAGTCTTCTTCTCTAAATGAAAGAAAGCTGTTTTGGTCTGGGGGTGTAGCACTTGCCTAGTAAGAGGAAGAAGACCCTTGGTCACATTCCCAGCACTGAAAAAGAAACTAAAAACAAAAAAGAAAAGATAGAAAGGGATATATATATATAATATATATATATATATATATATATATATCTCACCAGATCTCATAACAAGACCCAAGAGAATAAATATACCTACATGAGACAGTAAGGATGCATACTACACAATGACTATCCTCCAATGACTGTCCTCTACAGGTGAGGGTCTCTGCTTAGATCCCATTGCACCTCCCAGTATTCTTTTCCAGTGACAAAGAATCATACCAGAAATGGGATCTTTTGCCAAAGGGAATGGATATGTTTGTTTCTAACTCTCTCAAGAAAAACTTCGTAGGAAACTGAAGTCTTTAACTCTGCTTCTATCAGTAAAAGGTACTTCTGCCTTGACATATACACGTAAAGGAAAAGATAGTAGAGTTTCATTTGCTCAGGAACAGATTGGCTTGGAAGGAAGGTAAGGAGGACTGAAAATCACCCACTTCGTTTGTATGGGTTGCAGGGATGAGCTTCACTTGACTTGGGCTACAACTGCACTTCAGGGTGACAAAGGAAAACGTGTCTATTATGTCCTAGACCAGTCTACATCTCTAGGCACAGAGCTGCAAGTGGAGAGACTAGAAATTTAGCTTGGCTGGCTTTCTCTTCTCTATTGGGTATGCTTTTCGCATAGTTGCTATAGTTGTTGTTTGAGAGAGTGTCTGCGTTGTCCTGGGTTCAAGCTCTATCTGTCTCAGCCTCCTCATTGTCTGGAACTACTAGTGTGCACCACCACGTGCAGCCAGATTTTGCACTGATGAGAACTGGAAGGCTGACAGCGACACTGACGGACTGAAAATAGTCACTGGCTCTGCTTTAAGAGTGCCATTCCATAAAGGGATGGAAGGCAGAAGCTTGTGCCTGGAGAGGATCATAGACCTCCCCACCTGTCAAGGGTTCAACATGCCCCAGGTTAAAATTACAACACAACCCTTACTCCAACTAGCCCAATAGCTTCCTCATTCTGACAAAAGTCCTACTGCCATTATCTGCTAGTTGATTTCAGTCCTGTGCTTAGTCAGAGAAGTTACTAGTACATGAGACAACCCCACTGGGTACCAACGGCAGCTAGGCAAGCAAATTCAGTATCTAAGAGACCTGCAAAGAAGGGGAAGGGTCTCTGATAAGAACAGAGAACAAGTAAGCAGAGTCAGGAGATTTGTATTCAAGAAGCTACAAAGTCTTTGTTATCGGAGGGGAAGGAGCACCTAGGCAGAAGGGTAGAAAGTAAGAATGGACAAGTCAGCAGGGGACAGATCCTGCCAGGAAGTTTGAACCCAGTGAGATACTGATAAGCAAGCAATCTCCAGGAGCTTTTGACCTGGGAAAAGCAGGCTGGGGTTGTGTTTACATTTGTAAAGATTAGTCTGGTTGCCTCTCAGGAAGGATTAGGAGTGACAGCAGAGGTGGCTCACGGCTTTCAATTCCAGCATTTGTCTGGCTGAGACCAAAGGATGTCGAGTTCGCTGCCAACCTGCACTCTGTGGCCAGACCGTGCACCCAAATTTTCCAAGGAAAAGCAGAGTTCAGGCAGAAAAACCTCCATAGAAACAAAAAACAATTTAAGGGGAATGGCAGACTAAAGGCCACGGCTTTCCACTTCTACGCTGGGTTGGCAAGTGTTATCAGCTTCACTGGATTCAGAATCACCACAAAAACATGCCTGGGAGGCAGATCTACAGGTGCTTTTCCGAAGAGTGTTAACTGAGCAGGGGAGAGCCATCCTGAATGCTCTCTCCTTGCTTCCTCATTGTGGACACAGTGCGATCACCTGTCTCCCATGCCCGCTGCCATGCCTGCCTATCAGGGGAAAACTGTGAGCAAAAAATATGTCCTTCCTCCTTTCGGTTGCTTTTGTTGGGAATTTTGTCATAACAAAGAAACTAGCACACCTTTCTCTGGCCATCACCAATAATTACACCAAGTGCTTGTGAGTTCTACAGCTGAAATTCATAGAATCACTCATTAGCTGATTGGATCCTTTCGTGTGCAAGGCTCTCTTTCTCATCTCAGAGACGCTGACTGCTTTGTGGAGCTGACTGATGAGTGAGTAGGTAAATGTGAAATACAGCAGTAAGTACTCCCTGGGTACTAGCCCAAGAACCCTCCTTAGGCAAGAGGCTGGGGAGAGGGTATTGCACGAGAAGGGAAGAGCTCATGCGAAGACACGGGATGAGCAGCGCTCGTGCAGACACTTACATGATGTGTGTGGGCCCTGCCGCCCAGTTTTGGTTCTGAGAGAAGGCACAGGAAGATGAGCTGGGAGGGATGGGCCCTGCTGGAATGTGAAAAGCCTTGCTTAATGAGATGGATTCCAGAGTTATGAAAGACACCTAAGCCGGAGACAGTGATCGGGACATAACTGGGACTTGAATACACGTCTCGGGACACTTTAATGGATCTCCGTCATCTTCTCTAACGGTGCACAGTCAAGGAACTTGCTCTACATCATTTACAGGACTGTAACAGGCTCTGTTCCAGGCCTGACTGTCACAGGCGGGAGCCTCGTATTCCTGTCTGTTGAAGCCTTGTAGCCTCCTCGTCCACCCTTCAGTCCCACTTTCCCAGCCAGAGCTCTTTAGCTGTTATGTACTCACGGAAGATAACAAGCCTACCAGGGGCAGCTTCACCCACACTCTTCTTTCAAAGGCCACTGGAAATGCCAAGGAAATGCCTGTGTTTGTAAATTGCTCTCCACCGCGAAGAAACAACTCACAATGCAAGCTCCTCTGATCTTCCCCTGACCAAAAAACAAAAAAAGATCAACTCCTTTCTCTGGACTCCCGGGCACCTGCTACATGCCAATATCATTAAAGCACGCATCAGATCGTCTCACCGAGGTCTTTCCGAAGCCTGTCTCCCAGGCTAGGATGCAAGCTCTATCAGAGCACGAGGCCAGATCATATACCATTTAATCGCAGCTTTTAGCACCACATTTGGCACATTCTTAGAAGCTCAATGAATGGTAAACAAACACAATGATCTTGCAGGCCACTTTTGTCTAAAATAGATCGTGTCTATACCAAGCAACTCTACTGTAACAAGCAAACCACTTTTCTGGGCCAGGTTTCCATTCCTAGGTCAAGGTAAAGATCTATGTCTCAGAAGTTAGCAAGGCTGGGCCGAAGCCACCAGAGTGGGGCACAAGCATATATTTAGACTCAACTGGCCAACAATTAGCATATAGAGTCCAGTATGAATTATATATATAATATAATATTGTGTGTGTGTGTGTGTGTGTGTGTGTTTGGTATTTTTTGAGACAAGGTTTCTCTGTTTAACAGCCCTAGTTGTCCTAGAACTTGCTCTGTAGACCAGCCTGGCCTCAAACTTACAGAGATCTGCCTGCCCCTGCCTTCCAAGTGCTGGGATTAAAGTCCTGTGCTACCACCGCCCAGCTCCAGTATGTATTTTTAAATGCCCCCTTCACTGCTGTACATTTTGGGACCTGAGCAAAGTACTAAAAACATGCTTAGAGTGATCTTAGGGAATGCTATTTCTATACTTAAAGTTGGGATTTTGTCTAAAAATAGCCATCCACAAGCATGTTTAAAAGAGAGACCACAGTGAACTATACCCCCCCTCCCATAAGGGGTTAGAAATGTCAGGGATATTTCTATTTCTCAACTGTGGAATTCCCATCTGTTCACTTTTGGAAAAATCAAGTGCCCACATGATTTTACCCAGAATCATAATAATCATGGATTCCCTTGGTTACTAGATATTCCATTAGTATTTCTCATTCTTTCATGAAAAGGGTGGATTTGCAGTTTCAAAATTTTTTAATTCATCTATTTTTTGAGACAATATAATCACATCTGTCCACTTTTAAATTCTAAGAAAAGTTTAGCATGGGCTTTTGTCCTCGGACCTTGCCACTCCCAAATTTTAAACGTTATAGCAGCCTCTCAGAGGTTTGAGCTAAACCCAGGGCATTCCACGGTGTTTGCTGCATAAGAAACTCAGTGTCCATTCCTGGAGGGCTTTCTGGAGCATCTGGAAGAGTGTTTGTATAGACGGCTGCACATCACTAATACTGAAGTACATACTGATGATATTCCAAGGATAGCCTTAGACTGCTTGAAGGACAAGCAGCAAACTATTTGAAAAACTATTGTAATAGGAATTGGGGACTGAGTTTTAGGGCCGGCAGTAGGCAAAGGAAAAACAAATCTTAATTCCAGAAGCTTCATTACTCATTAAACTGATAAGCAGCAAGTGCTTTCTAGATTCCACTTTTTTAAAGAAAAAATTGAGAATTTCTTACGACGTCCTTTGACCATATTTACTATTTACTCCCCCTTCATACCTCTAATTCCTCCCAGATCCACACCCACCTACCTGCTTCCCAACTTCTTGCCCTTTAAAAAATAACTCATTAGCTCCAATTCGTGCTGCCCAAATGATCATGAGTGTAAGGTCCACCACTGGACATCGGTCGACCTCCCAAGAGCCACACCCTTAAAGAAAATTGGCTCTCCCTCCCCTAAAACTGTCACTAGCTCCTTAGGAGAGGGTACTTGTGACTTCCCCTTCCACTCCATCCTTGAATTTTTGCAGACAACCAGAACTGCTGTAAGTTAATGACTGCAGCCATTCTGTCACACACAGAAGACTTTGGCTCTGCTCACCCACCTACCTTTGGCTCGTAATGTTTTCCCACCTCTCTTTTGGGATGGTCCCTGAGCCTTGGAAGAAGTAGTTGTTCCTTTTGTGGCTGAGTGCTCCACTGACACCCTCTTTTAGATTTTTCAAGACAGGGTTTCTCTGTGTAACAGTCCAAGCTGTCCTAGAACTCACTCTGTAGACGAGGTTGGCCTCACACTCAGAGTGCCAGGATTAAAGGTGTGCCACAGCCCGGTTCCATTGATCCTTCTTCTTTTTTGACCGTCAGTTGTTGCTGTGTGAATCACTGTCCACTGCAGAGAGATTCTGAGGAAGTCTGAGAGCTCACTAATCTATGGGTATAGAGATACAAATTTAGAGGGAAGTTTGATGCCTGTCACATGGTGCCGATACTCCACATCTACCTATGCTATAAATTCTGTTACCTTGGAAGTGATTCTAGAAAGTACTATTATAAACAAAAAGCAAAACAAAATGAGTTTCACACTACCAAAGATGAAGAGAAGCCATTTCCCACGAGAGACAAATGGTGACGTATGAAAATCCAGCCGGAAACAGGTGGGTGGGGTAGGCCTAAAGGGCAAACACCTGTGTGCAAACCTATTTTGTATAACATTTACTGGATATTCGTACGAAACTAGGGATAAGCACCAAGAATAAACAGGCGGCTTAGTGAAAGTCCTTGCAACTCACACTCCAAGGAAACAGCTCAAATTAGAATACAAAGGTAGAAACTGCAGTATTTCTAAGTAAGGTAACCTGGGCCATTAAAGGGATCTGAAAATCACGAAGAAAGGTGTGACCGGGACCAGCTGCACTTCTGATTCTCCCTGTAAACTGGAAGTTTGAATACAAAAAGGGTGGGGTGGGGGCAGCTGAGCTCTGCAATGGATTATGGATACAGCTGCTAAATCAAACTTCAGTTGTTTTGGCAATCACTGGGCTGGATTCTGCCTGGCGGTTAAAGACTGCCAAATCCCTGATTTAAGACATTGCCTTTCCAATGAAAAATAGCTATAATGAAAATAGCTTATGTCTTACATAAACTCTTAGCGGTATCACACACACATTAAATAGGACCCATAGTACTTTATGGCATGTGCACTGTCACACTGAGTTAAAACTGCCACTTTTTAAAAAAAAAATCTTGCTTCCTCGAGGTTTCTTAAAAAAAAAAAAAAAAAAGAAAGAAATTTAATGTGTGTATGTGTGTGAATGCTTGGCCTGAATGTATGTAGACTACCTGTGCACCTGGTGCCTACAGACAACAGAGGAGGGTGTGGGATCCCCTGGAACTGGAGTTAGAGTTGTTAGCCATCTGATGTGGACGCTGGCATCAGAACTCTTCCCTGACGTAAGTACCCTTTAACTGCCTAGCCACTTCTCCAGCCCTTACAAGATTTATAACTTTAATAGCACCAGTTTGATTCTACCCAATGAGGAATTCATGTCCAAAAGAATCAGTTTGTCGTTTGTATTTTCCTTTATGTACTCAAGTCATGACATTTCTGCCCTGTAGTTTCATCAACTATAAATGAAAAACTATCCCTGCTTCAATCCGAAGGAAGTCTTGCAGCTTGCGATCTCGACCCTAATATGCTACATCCTGAAGGAGTGTAAAGATTAGATGAATCTTCTTCCCGGATGAGAATGACTGCTCAGACCCACATGAAGGAGAGGGTAAAGGTGATCTGGGGTATAGTACCCTTTTGATACCTGATGCTAGTTCTGGCATCTGGCTACTTTCCCTTAGCTCTTTCTTGTACTGCCCTCTCCTCTGTTACCCACCAGGTTAGAAATGTGGGCCTTTCTGGGTGAAGAGCTTCTATTCCTTTGGCCAAAGAAAGCTGTACAAACATTGAAAGACTGGGAGGACCATATCTAACACACCATATACAGTGTGGTCTGAGCCCAAAGGAAATTGGTGATTGTAATAAACAAGACATTTTCTGTATGTTGTGACCCAGGTGACATCTGCCAATTCCTTCCAAATTCCCCAACTGTAGTCCACATGCATCTGCACAGGCCTGTTCAATTTTAAAAGCTGGTACTGTGTTTAAAAAGTAAGGATAAAACATCTATTCCATTCAAGTTAAAAGTACTGGGTTAGCTGGGCAGTGGTGGTACACACCTTTAATTCCAGCAGGCAGATCTTTGTGAGTTCCAGGCCACCCTGTGCTAGATTGAGTTCCAGTACAGCCAGAGTTACAATAGAGAGACTCTGTCTTGAAAAATCAAAAGAAAAAAAGTACTGGGTTGGACAATGCATTATTGGCAAAAACTTCAAATGGATAAGACAATGTGGTAATGCAGTTGAGATTGCCCAGCCTTGAGCTCAATCGAGAGCATTGCAAAAACAACACACACACCACCCCAAAAGCAAAATGATAATTGATGTGTTCACATTTTCTTAATTTGATGTATCAAAACTTAATTACACTACTTAATACTGTCTGAAATTATTAATACATGGACAGTTTCTAATCAACAAATTTGTATTTGGGCCACTTTCTGCATATGAACTAAGTTGTATGCATTTTTTACGCATTATCATTTCTGAGTTATTCCAATTGATTAAGCATTTATAATTTAGGGCATATTTTAGTATTCACCCTACAATGTCAAAATAACAACTAAGGAAACAAGTTAATAAATTTTTAATTCTGTTTAAATATGTACTATAACACATGTCATGTGGACAATGACTTTCTGCTAAAAAATACAAGTTAGCAAATCTAGAAGAAGCAATAAACCAATAATTAAATCATTAAAGAGACAAGCCTCAGTAATACAGATATCTATTTTATTAAAAAAGTTACAAACAGGTGGACTGCAGGGTCGTCTTACAAAATGACAAGAATGAAATCTATTGGAAAAATTTTACTTTTACAAATCTTCATAGGTAATTGTTCAATGTTTGTACTTGTTATTCGAGATTTTTACTGTTCACTGATAAAGTTACAGTACATTAGATCCATGGTAATAGGTTACATGATTTTATTTGCAGAGCCCTACTGCAGTGATTTGAACAACTCCTAAACAGATGCCATAATAAAGACAAGACATATATTGCATTTAATATTCATTTCTTATCCTAATAAGCAACATGCAATCTATTGAGGAAGCTAAAATAACTTTTGGTCCCTTTTCTTAAAATGTGCTGGAGAAACCACCTTTAAAATCACTTTCCCCTGATTCCTGTGATCCTAAGTGAATCCAAGTGAAATCTGCTGCTGAGGTCAATGCCAATGAACACTGTGATAGAGATAGAGGTGTCGGAAGGCGAAGAAGGAAGGAGGGAAGAATATCCATAGGAAAGGAACACTGTATAAAAACCAATCTGCAGAAAACTGAAGCCATCATGAATTATTTGATTCCTTTAAAAGTTCACGAAGCTAAGAATGATGAGCCACAGCCACTTGAGCTACTCTGAAATGAGTGTCTGGTTTTAAAGTGCAAACTTAAAATGAAGTAATAATTTCAGGCAGTTTGTAAATAAGGAACAATGTTTCAATTGCATCTACCCTTGTAATCTCACCATCAAATCCCAAATTTAAGAACAAGAGCTCACTTTGAGGGAATCTGACCAGGAATCAAATGCAACACGATTTAAAAAAAGGAAATCAAAGTTTAATCATTTTCTACCCATTAGTTAATGGCCATGCTGACCAATAAATCACTTTATTTGAACATCACACACAATACAAATTTAAAATCGCCACACCCCTTCCACAAACCATCACTGCATATAGTAGAGCTTTTCTCGACAAAGTTATTGAGCTATTATTATAGATCCAAAGTATACTTTTGGTTTTGTTTTATTTAGAAGCATGTTCAAATGACTAAAGCTGGGCTCCTAAAATCGAGAACTTTGGTGCAGTAGGTGAGCTGCAGTTACTAACTTCTGCAAATTAAAAGCACACAAGTAAAACCAAATAAAAACCCAAGAACAAAATACTGTCAAACTTACAGAACTGAAAAATAATTGCTAGAAAAAGCACTCGTCAGGATGTTAAAACTGAACCAAAAGATTACTCATTGTAAGTATTTTTTTTTCCTGTTTCTATACCTGCGTTATTGGTAAAATGTTCAAGTATTCAGACAAAATGTGCTGTTAGGTAAACAACATGGAAGGCAATGGCTATTAGAAAGCACATTTGCAAACATAAGAAACAGCCAGAGACTTGGCGCTATTCTCCCTCCTGTTACACAGATGTTTGTCTCTACTACGAACATGCTCCTTGAAAAATAACTAAAAAGCAATCGTGATAGTGCAAGAAAATATGAACAAATATTGCTTTAAACTATTATCCAAAAAGACAAATATTAAGAACTAGAAAGTGTACATGATTTCATTTGAATTCAATTTTACATGTGCAGAAGTCTACCAGATGTCAATGACAAGCCCGACAGGCAAAGCTGAGCTATCTCTGTTTAGGTATACAATTAATTTACCATGGATACAATATCCCTTTTCAAAGGCATTGCTAAGTAGGTCATAACTAAATTTAGAACTTCACAGAAAGGAAAATGTTACTGCCGCAATTCAATGCTGTAAATGAGATTAACACATGTGAAAACCTAATGGAATCGAATACTTAACTCTTCAAATAAATGCTGTACAGCCAATTCCCAATATCACCTGTAACTTTCAGAACTTGTTAATTACAAAAACACATCACAAACTGCACTTGGAAGAAAAGGGATAATCCATCCATACAGGTAAAACATGATCTTTAGTTTCTTTTTACAACACTGCCACACGTAAACAAAGTCTCAAAGTATTAACCAACCATTTAAAGGAGAAAGATTTTACAAATAGGATGAAGCATTGGTACGAGGTAATATACAGAAGTAACCATTTGTTTAAGGCTCAATTTTTTCTCCATTATATCTTTCTTTTAAAAGGCATTGAGTAGGTAATACTGAGTTTGAGTAATAAATACAAGTTGAGAAACTGATTAAAGAAATCAACTAACATATTAAAATTAATCCTTTCGTATTAGCCATCAATAAGAACTTAAAAAGCTATAAAAGGATAGATTGATAAAGAACAGACTTTAAATGTATGGTAAAACGTGCTAAGCATTACTGTAAAGGTCCTTGGATCTTGAGGCCCAAAGACCTTATGCACTTCATTAGATGTATGGCAACATGCTGTGATAGAGACAGGTTTACCAAGGCTCAGTTCTGCAACCCAGGTTGTAAAGTTCTCCAAAGCAGCATCTGTGCAAATTTCCTCTGAGTTTTATCTGCAAATAAGATGCAGCAAACTTCATGAAAATCAACAAATATATAATTGAATATCAAGAAACAACCATAACAAGAGATCTGCGCACACACACACACACACACTGAAGGTCACTAGTATAGGACTTTAGGTGGAATTTCACTGTGTTCTCCGTCAGTATAAATAACAAAGTGATTTTCTGTACAGTTCCAGAAAAGTCACCAAAAAGCAGAAGTGTAGAAGGCTGAACTGGATATGATACATTGTGTCTCTGTTAATATTTAAGTTATAATACTATGACACTTCCTACTTACATGTACTTAACAGCAAAAACATTCATGTAAAAATTAATTCATGATTAAAATGATATTACAATACAAAAGTTGGGTAAATGGTGCTTCTGCTTTGAACGTGATCTGTTCCTATTCTAACTGGAAATGGTGGTAGACGTCAATGCTCATTCTGAGTTACCTTGTTAGTATAGTACTTTTTCCAAAGTTTAGGTTTGTGGTGATTCATTATGATTCAGAGTGTAGACCTCAGTCTCAGAGGGTGACATGCAGCAGGTCATATGCCCTACTCTGATCTGCTCTTTTAATGAACATCCTCCCAATCACAAGGACTTGCCCTGGAATAGAGTCTTCAGTTTCTATCCTTACACTTGACAGATTTCTGCCTTCCATTTAATACAGGGAGAGAAAATCTATCATCCAGACAAACATTAAGTCCTTTAGCTGTGCTGAGTCACCAACTGGCTTCTAGAGGAATGAAATGGTGTCTGTTGTTTAATGTAGAAGATAAAAAATGTTATCATACATCCAGAAACAAAAGAAAATCAACTGTGAAAGAATGTCAAGTAAAGCCAGTGTAAGATCTCCACGGGCTCGAGCAATGTCCATAAACACATAATTTTAATGTCATTTGACAGCTACACTTCTATTAGTGTTCAAAGAGCCTGAGAGAATGTGTTCTCATTAGCTGTATCATAAACATGATTACTTTGAAAGAATTTCCCACTCATCATTATTGAAATTCTGCCACCTAAACCTATTAGGAAAAATCTTCCTCTTTAGAGTCTATCATAAAGTTTGTCTAGTCAAAAGGAAGTCTTAAATGTGGAAAGCTAAGTGTTAGATCAGAACATCGGCTACGTTCAAGCAAGTCGGGTTTCCTCATTAAAACAGAGAGAATATTCAGCACACAGTGTTGCTATCTCTATCACATAAGGTAATGTGTAAAATTATTTCATAACATGACTATATAATACCAAGAACTGTTTTCATTTCCCAACTATGTTATTGATTTTTAGACCACCAGGGTCTATCTACAGTAAGGACATTCATACTTTTCAAACTTAGAATTGATGTATCTTTTAAACCAAAACAGTAATTGATTATTTGTATGCAGTATTAGACTTTTCACCAATTTATATTAGACTTCACCAATTAATTCTAAACAGTATGCTATAAATTCTAGTTTGCACAAAAGCTTGAAATTTTCAAATATGATTATAATATTACAGTGAAGATATAAAATGTGATGGTTTAATAATCTAACATCAAAGTGACAAAGTACTTACATATCACAAACCAGCTTACAAATCACATTCTATATTACATAAAAAGTTACATATCTATCACTTTCTGCCCCAAAAGCCTTGAGTAACATTTGGTCTATCCACACGCCTTAAGATAATACTCCAGTGAAATCAGGCCATAGAGATAAATTCTGAGTCACATTCAACAATATTAACATTGAGCATACCTTTAAACGAAGTAATAAGGGTCACTTTTCAAGAGAGCAATAAATTATAATTCTCTGCAGCAATAAATTCTGAAGCAATTTCTTTCCTTAAGCCAAAAGGACAGTGTCTATCATATCAGTAACATTCGAGACGCAAAATGTAAATGTCCTTGCTCTACAGTGACAGCAAAATGTTCAGTTTATTAACACTCTCATTGTCTTAAAAGAAAACCACTCCAGCATCTTTAAAAGCAGCCAGTATATCTCCACTTTCAGGGTATCACACTGAGACACACTTACTGCTTTCCTTGTCCCACATGCCATAAGATAATACTTAAGCTGCCAGCCAGCCAGCAAACAAATCTTAATTCTGGCAGCTTCTATTCAAACTCTCACTAAACTGTTTTGTTTTATTTAATTTTTTTCTAATAAAATTATGAGAGTAAAAAGTAGACACAAACAATGGTTCAAATTTTCTCTAACAAATGAAAATGGATCTCCTAAGTAGAGCAAACTGGTACGCAAGAGTACCAAACACAGACCTGAAAGAACAAAGATCATTATTTATGTCAGCCTGAAGAAAAGGGGAGATTCTTGACTCAGGACAAAACACATCATTTCACAAGGCAGCAGAATGCCCAGATGCTAACAAAGGATCGTGAGATGCTTAGCAGTTTGTGGATGTCTTTTTAGCTTAAATAGATTTTCCATTTCTAAACACAATGGTATTTACCACCATAATTTGAAAAATCTTTTTAGCAAATATAGATGTGTGACCGCAGTTACTTTTTTTTTTCCTTTTAGTTTTCTAGTTTCAGGAGACTTAATCAAGGAACATTCCTCAAAGATGAAGTTCTCTTTACATTTTTACTTGTGATTTTCACATCTAAGCTAAATATTCGTTGTATTGATGGAATTCTGTTATGCGATAGAGGTAAGGTTTTTCTTTGTTGTTGTTTACTTGTTTTGTTTTTGTTACCTACCTTGTTTCATTTCTTTACCCAAATTTGCATTAAGCTTATTAGCACTGAAATAGGAAGACTAAAGAAATCATTAAAAGTACTCATTGTCTCCCATTTAACACAGACAGCAAAGATGAATCCTTGTCATAGATGTCTTGAATGGAGGTGGAATCGTGCTGGAAGGGAAGCACGCGTACTGAATGTATAGGATGAATCCAGAGTCAAAGGCAAGGGCTTAGATATTTTTCTTATGGCCTAGCCCTAAGATTGTCAAATGTTTAACATGATGAATTTAATTCTAACATCTCCAATACTGTGATCACGTCCAGTGGTAATAGTGTGAGGCCAACAGTGTGATCACAATTGCTACCTTTGAATCGGACCAAGTAAAGTTCTCCTCCCCACAACTCTAAGTAGTACTTTCTGAAAGTGATATTCCAATACTGTGGCTAATCCAAGGAATTTGTTCATATGGTTTTGATTGGATACGTTTTTTTTCCAACAACTGACAGGACTTCAATTTTTCTTAGTTACATTATCTTCTGATTTGTACAACTCCGCTGAGAAGTAATCCCATGAGGAGAATTGTTCCAGTAGTAAGACTAGAACACTTCCTCGGTGGCAATTCTCCAACTCCATGATGCAATTTTTGTTAATTCCACTGATTGTTCATTCTAAGCCAGAGAGGTAATGGAGTAAAACTGAACAGCTCACACACATTTCATTCTACAATAAAAGCCTAACCTTGAGGTTAGAGGAAGCAGCTGAAGAGGGAATAGATACACAGAGTCTCTCTATTCTGACACCTCCACACCCAGTACGGGTCTAATTAGGCACCCATCTACTCTGGAGTGTCAAACTGAGAACCTTGTGGAGGTCAGAGAAGGGTTGGGGAGAATCAAGTGTGGTAGGGAAGGCAAACAGCTCTGTTCAACCCTTACACCCAGGTCTGCTGTAGGCCCTCATGGATGCATGCTTCTTCCCCCATTCAAACCCCCCTCTCCTCTCTGGCTCACAATATAAACAGGGGATTATGTTTCCTACTTAAAGTGCCATGTTCAACACAGCAAGAGAAAAGAAAGATGCACCTAACAGAACTGCACTTTCTGCAACAGAAATTTACCCCAGGCTTCTGTTCATATGAGGGATATTTAACTTGGATATGAAAATAGCAACATTTTAAGGAACATAATGTGATTTAATCTTGAGGATTTTCCTTTCACATTTGCTGAACTGTCACATTTGGTGAAAGAACAGGGGAAAACAATTGAAAAACTGTTCTCAGTCTATATATTAAAACCTTGAAAAGTCTACTCCATTATACTCCATTTAAGAAACAGTAAGTCTTGCTAGAATAAAATCCCATTCATAGACTGTTTAGCCTCCCAGAAGCCTTTGTTACCATCCCGGGCATTCTGCTGCCACGTGAAATGACGTACTAGTCTTGAATCAAGAATCTCCCTTTTTCTTCAGGCTGACATATATAATGAACTGGGGCTGACATAAATAATGGTCTTTGTTCTTTCATTTTGCTTCCTGATGTTTGGTACTCTTATGCACCATTCACTCTACTTGGGAGGACCTGTTCTATAGCATGCTGAGGAAAATGGAAGAAAACTCTGAAGATCTTCAGGCCACAGTAAAGAACACCTTTCCCTCTTTTTTTTCCCCCTTTGTAACATTCGTCAATACTGGACTGCTTCAAGCATCATTTTTAAGCATCATTTTGACAAATAGAGTTATTTGCCAGAAGGTTAGACCAAATTATTACATAAGGGGGAACTAAATGCACATCTCAGTTCCTTTCAGGAAATGGACAGAGTAGTTAAGGCTATCATTACAATTCTTCTTCACATTCCTTCTGCTTAGAAAGAAACTTTACCTTCTATCCCATGCACCAGCCCCATGTTTCAAGGCCTCACTCAAATGCTACTGTTCCCAAGCTCCTTAAGCTCATTCTGGTTCTTAACTAGGGGTTGGTCCACTCCTATGCCTTCAGGGTATCTGGCAATTTCTAGAGATGATATGCTTTGTCAAAAGTGGAGGGTTGGAACATAGTATCAAATTTACTGGCATGCTGCTCAACATTTGATGGCCCTCCCCATAGGACAGCCCTAAACAACAAAAGCTCAGAATACTGAGAAATTCCGCTTTCCCCTTCCTCTCAGTCCTCACACTGCTCTGACTTTCTTGTTTTATGATACGTTATTAACAAAACAGCCATCTTTCTCAATAACATTATACCCTACCAGTACACTGCAGACTGAAATCATACACACCAGGTGGAAGAGCTACTGACTTCAGGACTAAGGAGTGCCAACCACCCTAGGTTTTTATGAAACTGCCGCTGCCCAGTGAACACTTTTACAGAGAACTTGCTAGAAGCCACTGTATGTGTCAGTAAGAAAATCAGGATGGAGGCTGGGTCTAAAAAAATCTGCCACACTTCCTAATTTACAATAAAATGACTGCCAGTGGGAGAGTAAAAGGGGAAGAAACAATCCTGGGAGCCCAGCCCTGAAGCAGGTGTTGGGCAATAGATTGGTGACCCAAATTAAAGGTATTGGGAAATAAACGTGAGGAATGATCAGGAGTCATTCTTAGAGCATTAATAAATTCCCCCACTCAGGTAAACATAACCAACGATCAACAGTGACCACAGTCTTTCTGTCTTAAGTACTATCATTTTTGACTTAAAAGTACTTTTCTAAGATGAAGGACAAATTCCTCTCAAGTCACCCCTTCTAGATGAAATGTGATCGTCAGTCTAGATCTGGAACCGACAGCCTTCAGGGCTCCATGACTCACAAGGACTCACAATCCATCACTCACTTATTCAGGTAACAGTGAGGAAGGATGACCACGAACTCCACTAGCCTCAGGTTACAGACCTGCATACCTATCGGCTCCATCTGATTTGGCTTTAGAAAAAACCCTGCATAGAGTGCACACTGTTCTAAAAGATCCTTCAGAAATCCAGCTGATGAAGTGTTTTATTGCAGGGGCCACACCTTCGACCATGTGCTCTGCTTACAAGAACAAAAAAAAAAAAAAATCAAGCAGAAAGCTACATAATATCAAAAAGTCACTTAATAAAAATTTGCAATTACTGGCATTACTAACATCTGAGTTTACATGTTAATCAACAAGAACCAGTAGCATAGATGGCTTCATACATTTAATCCCTCCCATGTACACATCCCTGTAATGGAAAAACAGATTATGAGAGCATATAAAGTGAAACAAACTCTGACATAATTCATAATAAAAACGATTTGAAGATAGCTGTAGAAATTATCCAATTCACAACATGGGTAACAATTGGCCCTCTGTGTATATGAGATTAATTTTGCTTTTACCTTTAACCTTTACCTTTCCCACATTAATGACAGGAAGAATCAATTTATGGGATATGGTTGATTTTGTATAAAGATGATAAAACTCCAACAATATGCATATGTTGATGTCATCTGCTCAATTAAAAGTATGAAAGAAGCAGAACTTAATGGTAAAGATGTTATCACCATAATGAACTTGTTCAAACCTGAAGCTAGTTTACAGTTTAAGACAGATTACGGAATAAAGAATGTGGGACTCAATCACCTAAATGTTTACATAAGCCTGTCCCACCTCAAAAACTACACTGTATGGGAAACACCATCAGCAATCCATAAGCTAGAGCACAGTCCCAACACTGACATAAAAATAACAGACGTAGCTAGACATAATAAATGAGCTTTCATCAACGTTCTCGGATGGTAAAGGTTGATGTGTGAAAGCATTTTGAATAAAGCACTGTTGTCATCTTTCATTTTCAAAGATGACATTACCTGACAAAATCCTTGCCTAAAAAGATAAATTAGGGACTGTGAGTCCTTTCTCTAGGCAGCACAAATAAAGCCAGACCTTTGGTTAGGAATCATGTCTGTGATCTGGAATGCCTGTTGCCATTTGCAAAGGTGCTTCCTAGATTGGAGGTCAGCCCTGGCTCAGAAGGGTGGGTTTCATTCCTGTTAAGTGTCTTGCTAATCTGGCACGTACCGTGGTTTTTGCAGTCTTTCACAGTATTGGTTGTTTTATATTATTATCTAAGTGCTACTCTTTAAGCGAGACTATTTGCCCAATTACAATCTAGCTGAAAAGATCAAGAGATGTATACAATCGTCTCATCTTAAATGCTCAGTTAAGTTTTACATAATCTTATTTTCTCAAAAGCTCATTGAAACAACACAGTATCCTTTAAAATAAAGTGTGAATGAGGGTTTGTTACTGTTGATTCCATTATTTATTAAGCCGAGTAGAAAGGATCCCTGTGCTCAGGGTGGTTCCTTCTGACATATCACGGATGATTTAAGCAGATTTTCATTTCATCAGGTACTCGGAATGAAGTGAAGGTACTTTGTAGCAGTGCAATTTGCTAATGCCAGAGGTCATTTAAGTTCCATGAGTGCAAAGTACAGATGAACTTGATTAAAGAATCATTCTTTTAAATCAAGTACTTGGGTGATTAGAAAATTGGTGCTTTCAATTGTAGTGGCTCTCTTGCCCAGAATATAAAAGTATTAAAAACACCAGAAAATTATATATCATCTTGTGAAATTATTTTTTGAATGCTCTCCTGCACATCTTGGACACCAAGACTGCAAAACAGGGAAAGATGTATTATGGTATGAATCATCTCCTCCAAATGTTATCAAGTAAGGCAGAGAAGGAAAACTAGGAAGTCTTTCTTTAAAAAAATATGTCTCATCAATTTCTTACCTTTGTTCTGCTTATCTGCATTTTTAAAAGGTTTCCTGCATTGAATAATGATGGTCTTATGCTGAGGGAAAAATGTTATTTTCCAAATACAGAAATTTAAGGTGGTACTATGAATGCATTACTACTAACCAGTTGTTTATTTTGCATTTGATCAAAAACAAAAGGCCACCTGGCCCATACAAGCCCACCAGTAACTCACCTGCTCGGTATGGCCATGATTGAGGTTTTCTTTTTTACTGGACAACACAAGTTGTACAACACTGATCTTGCTTCTCGGGCAGGGATGAATAGTTCATTTGCCTGACGATCTCAGCAAAAAGTTCATCCACCATTGATTTACTTTTTGCTGATGTTTCCATGAACGGACAGCCCCACTCTTGAGCCAGAGCTCTGCCTTCTGAAGACATAACCTCTCTTTCTGGTTCCAGATCCACTTTGTTTCCAACTAGGATTAGTGGAACTTTTTCATATCTCTTCACTCTCACAATCTGATCCCTCATTGGCTTGATATCCTGGTCAAACAATCACAAAGGGAAAGAAGAAAATTATATGTTTACATAACCACAACAGATGTTGTTATAGTATCACAAAAATCATTCCTTGGCGACTGTAAAGCCAGAATCACATACAGAACTAAAGAAAGCAACGTCATTTCCCCCCAATGAAGTGAGAAATAGATACTCTCCACAAGGTACCAGCATCAGGAATATAAAACTCAAGTTGCACACCGACCTTAAAACTACCTCCTCTAACTACCTCCGCTCACCGTCAGTCTATTTCAATTAAAGAATCAAGTTCCCAAATATGATTATGATTAATCCATCTGTACATGCAGATGTTTGGCCCGCTCCCTAAACCTGCCTAGCTGTCATCGTTCCTTGTAACACCTGTTATCCCGGCACAGGATTGCAGCACCCATGTAACTCCTAGTCTTTAGCAAGAGGGCTTAAGAGAGAGTGTTTTTAAGAGGGACCAGAAAAAAGAAAAAAAGAAAAACAAAACAAACAAAAAACACTTTGCAATGCTTAGAAACCCAGTTTAAAAAATCAGATTGATACACATAAAATATTTCATGTTACATTGGTTACTGTGCGTCTAGCCTAGTGATAGCAAACAACTGGTAACAGTGAACACGTCCCAAGAAGGACAAGGAACCTGGAGTCTGGGTGAGAAGCCATCCATTTCTTCTCCCATGTTTTCTTTCCTACTGACTTCTTCCCACACGTGTGTTGCTTTTAAGTAACTACAATTAATTACCGAAGATTGGAACCTTAGCTACTTTTCAGTAACATCAATTTTTGGAGAGAATTGCACTGATATAAGATGATATTATAATTTTAGGCCCAGCACTGCATTTTTTTTGAGTTTTGTAACTTAAAAGAGTTTCCTTAAATAAAAAAAAATATGTATTTGAGCAATTACAGTAAACAGAGCATTCACACACAGGTCAAGTAGATCAATTCAGTCTTCTCTGAATTGTTAAGCTGCTTTTCTGCGTTTCCTTATGGAACAACAAGTTTAGCTAAGAATACCATCTTTCACCTCAAAAGAATCTGCTGAAGTAGTATCACAGTTCTATATTCCATATTTATGTCTATCACAGAAGTGGATAGAGTGGGAATCTTATAAAACACCCTTGAAAAGACTCCCAGCCTCAGGAGAGCCTGCTGCTAGAAAAACAAATCTCCTGAGGCTCTCCGAGAAAGAAAATGCCTTGTCAAATAATTCCTTAGTAGTTTCTGGAGGAAGCGCTTTTATGGTACTTTGGTTTGGAATTTGAATCTATCTAAAATGTACTTAAGATTCATTTACCCAGAACTTACAACAACTTTAAGAACTTCATTGTAAAGATTGTATGAGGTTACTGGAAAAATTCATATATAGTACTTAAACTTCAACTCCTAAAGAATGTGAAAGTAGCACATTACACCGACTAAGGCACTTAAGATTTCTTAAGTAAGCAACATTAAGTGCATACCTTTAAATGCAGAAAAAAAAATCCGTTTCCTAAATCAATGGAGGTCAATATAACGGGTCAATATAAGGTCATTTATTTTCAAGGAATAAATAGCAACAATTATTGCATCTCTTAAAATAACATTAACTTCAGTCAGTTTCCCAGTGAGGGACGGGACGGATTTTCTGAAGCAACTGGACAGGATCCAGGTTGGCTACCCCACTGGGATAAGAAATCTGCACGCGCTCAGCGTTCCCAGTCTCACACACTTTCTGTAAGTATAGGCTACGATGGCGAAAGACTTGGATCAATGGAAGAAAAGGAGAGTCATCTTTGCTTTGTTGGTTAGGAATCCTAGGTACTTGTCTTTTACACTAATAACTTCCTTTTCGGCAGTATTCCTCCGAGAAAAATGCCAAGAAAACAGGCCTTGCACTCATTTTGCAGCACTGAGATTTAGGATTCCAGTTGGAGAACTTAGGAGGGAACAGAGAAGGCCAGGAAGGAAAAGCAGGCACACAAGTTTTATCTGTGTGTAAGACATAATGGACTTCAAACAATTTCTTCCATTGTGCTCCATTTACATGAGATTATATACGAAATGTTTTGTTGAGCACGTTGAATCGATACTTGTTGAATTGAATAAGCAACTTCAGGTTAGACCGTAGGGCTAAATATACTCAGGCTGACCTATTTCGTTTTCACTTTTCTTTTCCTTAAAAATAACTTTAAAATATTTGTCGATGCCTGTTACTTTAGCACTCTCTACAGAAACAACCCAATGCTTTTCCATGCCATGCCAAACTTTGAAAAGCCAAACACACTCATTAACGCACAACTCAAGCAAATCAGAAGTACATGTAGGATTACCACACCCCCTTCGAAGAAATTACAAGACTCGGGGTTGATTACCTGAAAAGACTGTTGATTAACCAAACTATACACCAGGATGAAACCTTGGCCGTTTTTGATGTACAGATCTCTCATGGAGGCAAACTGCTCGGTTCCGGCGGTGTCCAGAATTTCCAGCACTGACGGGGAAGAGTCCACTTCGATCTCTTTGCGGTAGAAATCTTCAATGGTGGGGTCATATTTCTCAATGAAAGTCCCGGTGACAAACTGCACGGTGAGGGCAGATTTGCCAACCCCTCCGCTCCCTAACACCACTACCTTGTATTCCCTCATGAGTCTCACCTTCACCAACTCCTACCCAAGGGGGGAAAAAAATAACACCCCGCTAGCTGCGCTGCGGCAAGGCGAGGCGGAAGGTGGGCGGAAATGTGCGAACTGGGGAGGAGAGTGCAGAGGAGCGGAGGGCCCAACCGGGACTAGGAGGAAGTTACGGGAGGGGGAGGGGAAAGAGCCAAGTGTCGGGTGGGTGGGGATGGGATGGTAATGCCCTTCCTATAGGAGCCCAAGGCCGGCGCGGGGAGGAGGGAGCGCCCGAGAGCGGCGGAGCGAGGGGTGGGGAGCCGCCGTGCCCCCCCTCACACACGCGGGAAGGGGCGGGGGCCTCGCGGCCGGGGGCTGCCCGCCACCCCTCCTCCGCCCTGCACACAAAGGGGCCCGGGGTCCCCGCTTCCTGCTGGCGCCGCTGCCGAGCCGGCCCGAGGCCTCGGGGCCCCGCCGCACTCACTGCCGCCCGGGCGGGGTCTCTGGGTCCCCGGTTCCCGCGGGGGTCGTCCGGCCTGTAACGGGGGGAGGGGAGGGGGAAAGGAAGAGGGGCGCACGTTAGCAGTCGCCTGACCTCCACGCCGGCCCCCAAAGCCGCCGCCTCCGCCGGCCCCTTCCCTTGAGCCGCCGCCGCCGCTTACCCAGCCGTCCGCACTCCGCCAGCCGCCCGGGAGGCTCTGTCAAGCCAAGGCCATGGCCACCCGGCCGCCCCGGCGTTGCTGCTAGCGGACGGGAAAGGGGCGGGGGCCGTCCGGCGGCGGCGGCGGCCGCTGGGACTCCAGTCGAACCCACCTCTTTTTTTTTTCTCACCCCCCTACCCCCACCCTACCCCACCCCACCCCACCCCACCCCCCAGCATAAACCCGGAAGGGTTTCCCTGACACACTGGCTGAGGTGCCCCAATTCCCCGAGACTGGACGCGTTCACTTCCGGTGGGGAAAGTCCCACCTCTTCTTCGGGGCGAGCCCGGTGGCGCTAGGGCCGCGCCCTGCCGAACGAGCCAGGCGGCCTGGCGGGGTTACAGGTCGGGGCAGTGGCCTTGAGGAAGGGCGCCTCGGAGAAACCGACGGCTCCCCGGCTTTTCCCGCTCCAAGCGGCTGGCCGATGTTCTCAACCCCTGACCCGCCCAAGTCCCCTCGGCTTCTGGGCGTCCTCCAGCTGTGTCTGAAGACCTGATTCCCTCCTTGACCCTTGCAAGACCGCCAGCCGATAATCTAGCAGCTGTGAGAACGCCAAACATCCCTAGGTTGGAAGTTGCTAGGAAAATAAGAGTTGAGGAAGTAGAGTTCCTTCGCTGGTATTTCTTCCACTTGATATTTTTTCCTGAACAATGTGTGCAAACGAACCTTAGAGTGCGTTTGGGCTCTGATCGGGTGGTGTTTTAGTCATATATGACACTGTATTTTATCAATAGGCACATCTGCCTCACCTCCCTCAGTGAATACAAAACTCTTTAAAAGAATATCACAGGGCTCAAAAGGATCAGCATTACAAGTAGACTTAATGGCGGGCTATTCAGTTTTGTTCCAGTTTAACTCCAACTACTACACAGCAGAAATGGTAACCAACATTAAAGAAACTTGATTGCAGATGGATTTGGGGCATGTGGAATAATTTCATTTAGTCTTTTTATCATTTGCGTGTGTGACAAATTGCCCGGCTGGCTGTTTCACAGTGAAGTTTTCTTTTAAAGAGCACCTTTCATAACCTTGAAATTCAAAAGCAAACAATAACTCCAGTGTTAAACTAAGTTCTATATTTGGAGAAAATTGTTACTGCTAACTTTCTATTTGTAAACTTTGTGTCAGATCCATGGGGACGCAGTATTTTGGGCTCTTCACTCCCATCTTTATTCAAATACACTGAGAAACCTGAGAGAATCTGTGGCCAGCCTAGTTAAAGTGACTCCGTATTTCCCTATTTGCAAGCTCTAAGGACCAAGCTAAATAAAGACATGTATTGCCTAATCCAAAGTGTTAGGCCTTAGAAAATAGGCGACTTACAGAAGTGTAAAGTCTCACTGTCCCTGGTCAGTATTCCCCAATGTCACTGACAGTAGTCAAAGGACAGCTTACTTCAATTTCTCCTTGCTCTCAAACTGGAACAATCTCTCCAGGGAAGTCTCCAGCTCTGTCTCTAGCTAGCCTTGGTCGGCCCTGATATCCAAGGCAGTGCCCTCTGCTGGAAGAGCTTTGGCCTGGGAGGTTTGAGTCTCCCCTTAGGTCACTGTTCCATCCACACGTGCTGTTGCCAGATTTGGAGCCCTGCTGCTCATCTCCTAGTCTGGCTGTCTCCAGACTGTCTGGTGGAATCCACAGCCCTCCACCAGCCATGCTTATAACTGAGTGTGGAAATTTCCTTTCTGATCCAGCCAGGGGTGACTGATTAAAGCAAGGCTGTGCTCTTTCATAAATTGTCAAAACAGTTCTTTTTGAAGCTGCCTCACCTGTTGGCAACTTTAATACCTCTGTTTTAGCCACATTGAGGAGAAAGTTCTTTGCTTTTACATATATTGAAACACACTCTTCCATGCAGTCGAGTCCTACTGAGTCACTTTGATCCCTACAGGACAAGGGTCACACCCGCCCATGAAGATGCTTTGAAATCTTCTCCGGAAGGATGTTTGTCATTAATTAGACCACTCATTAGGAAAATCGACTTGGAAGTAACTTCAGTTCCAATTTAATTCAGACACATTTTAAAAACTGTATACATTTAAAAATGGGATACTATGTAGTTTATAGGCACAAGAGTATATTTTTGTATGTTGGTTGGAAAAGATGGAGGACTGAAAGAGAACATTAGTGAACAAATATACAGCAGCTCTTGTTTTAGAAAATGTATCAGTGTGATACAGCCTTTGACTCGGAAACAAAGCCATAAATTATTGGATCAGGGTATTATGAGTGGACTTTCATTTTCAAAAGAATTTTATTTTTTAAAAAACAATCTGAAATTATTGTAGAAAATAAAGTAATTATCTTTTAATTTTATATTTTATTTATCATTATTATTCTTGTGTGTATATGCATGTATGGTCCGTGTGAGAGTAGGGCCAGAGGTCAACTCTTCAGATAATTGGTTTTCTTCTTCCATCTTGAATTCCTGAGATCAAACTTAGGTTGCCAGGCTTGTCAGCAAATGCTGGACCTAATGTTCATAATGTTTTGAAAGGAGAAACTAAATAAGATTGTTAATCACCACTTCATCAAAAAACAACTTTCCAACCATCTAGGGACTAATATGTCCAAGTTTAAACAAACTTCAACCTTCTGCCTTCCTTCCTCAGTGGCTCAATAATTAGAAAAGTATTTCTCCTGCATTATCTGATGATGTCCCTGCTGCTCACCAGCACATTCTCAATAAGCAGTAAGGTGATAAAGACCATTTAAAAGGGTTTGGCGTGGCAGTTAGGAGTCAGTGCTCTATATGGTCCATTCCAATTGTAGCTTTCCAGCCATCTAGCTGTATGATCTGAAGAGACTTTGCAGTTCTGAGCCTGGAGCTCCTCACCTGCAAAAGGGAGATAAGAGTTTGGCATGGGAATGAAGTGGAGTATTAGAGGCAAGGAACAGTGCACAGTCCCCTTGAACATTGCGAAGCTTCAACACATGAATCTGATGTTTGTATAAAAAATTAATGGTGCTGTGGTTGTAGCTTAGGTGGTAGAGAAATTGCCCAGCATGAATGAAGCCCTCTTCACCGGCACCTCATACATCCAGGAATAGTGGCGTGTGCCTGTAATACCAAGCTCTTGGGAAGTGGAAGCAAGAGGATCAGAAGTTCAAGGTCACACTGAGCTGTATAGTTGAGTCTGAAGCCAGCTTATAACACACAAGACGCCATCTCAAAAAAAAAATGTTAATAAAATAAAAAGTGAAAAACAATAAGGAAATGTTAGGGAAGGAAACAAAAAGTTTAAAGGCCTGATGTGTCCAAATGACACACACACACAAAATAATTCTCTTTCCAAAGGTGTATACTGTTAGGAGTTTCTTGTGTTTTGTTTTAGGGTAAAACAGTATGTACATGCCAGTGTTTCCTTCGCTTCACTCCTTACATACACTTTTTTTAAAAAAAAAAAATTAAAGGGCAATTTACACTATTCTGCACCCTGCTTTTTTTTTTTTGCACTTGATACAACTCGATAGTTTTGTTTTTCCTTTTCAGAGCATATACGTTTCCTTTTTCCTGTAAGTTTCCTTTTTTCTCCAGTGCTGTATCACGTGAAGCACCCTCCCACTGGAGGGCAACCTTGGCTCCCAGTTCCTTGCGCTGGGTGGCTTGTGCATATGCCATTGTGTGTTCATAGTGAGGGCCAACTTCTAGTTGCTCAGTGATGGAAACAAAGACTGTTGTCACGGGACATTCCTTGGGACCATATTGCCAAGTTGTCCCTCAGAAAGGTCACCCAATTTCCATTCTCAGCAGCGAAAGGTGGCCATGTTCCTTTCTTTGCACCCTCCTCATCCTAGGTACTACTGATTGTAGCACTTACGGTTTTTGTTAGCCTTACAATTAGCGGTTCTCAACCTTCCTAACGCTGTGACTCGTTCATACAGTTCCTCATGGTGTGGTGACCCCCGACGATGAAATTATTTTCGTTGCTACTTCAAAACTGTAATTTTGATACTGTTATGAATTGTAATGTAAATATCTGATATGCAGATGGTCTCAGTCGACCCCTGTGAAAGGGCTGTTTGTCCTCCAAAGGGCTCATAACCTGCAGGTTGAGAACCGCTGATTTAGAGTATCTCTGGAATTGAAATATGCAGGGTAGTATTCTAAAACGAATTTGAGCTTCAGAATCAGAAAGCCAGATATGCTTTCTCTCCTTAGCTGCTGAAGCTGGTCATAGTAGTCTAATCCACAGAATATGGAAGACAGCCTACTCAAAGCACTCGGTCTTCCAAACATTAACTGCTCAAAGAAGGTAAACTGCCCTAATAATAAATTTCATCCCCATCGTGGGGGCATCAAAACCTATGCCATTGAGATTTAGAATTTTTGTTTAAATTCCACACACATATCCTCTCCAATGTAACAATTGCACAGGTCTTATTCCCAAAAGCATAACCACTTTTTTTTAAACCATGGTATGAAGAAAGAGTATAAACTCTGTGTCAAATATGTAAATCACAGGTAAATATGTTCAGATTTTAAACTTACCCTGGCACATGGTTAAAGTCCTTGACAGTTTGCTTAAGGCACTAGTGGCTCACTTCTGTTAACTCTCCTGTCCCCCTGACAAGTCCACACCTCTGTCAGTTGTGGTCCTTAGAGCCTTTAACTGTGCTGAAAACCTATTTCAAGGCCCCTGGGAAAGCCATGTCCCAGGTCCTACCTTCTTTTTGGCCTCAAGTTGTTGAGTTACTAGGATGAATGAGTCAACAGGGCTCTTGCTGTTTACCACCCGTCATATTCCAAAGGGTGTCCCTCTTCATCTCAGGGCTTCAGGAGCCCCCTCGCCATATCATCTAGATTGTCCGTGGGTCATTCTTTGACGCTCCTTCTGGCTTCTCAGATCCCAAAATCTTTCAAGTCCTGTCTCCCAGTCTTTCTCATCAGTTTTCCCAGGTATACAGAACAATTGTTATATTTTTCTTAACTTTTTATTATTATAAAGATGAATATTCCTTGCAGAAGATAAGATAAATGTGCAGTCTCATTACTAACAGGAAATCACCATTAATATTTTCCCATCAGTTCCCAAATTGTTCCTGTGGCAAATAAGTTTAAAGATTTTGCACCCTCACACCCAAGAACACACAAATAACATAAGAAGTGTTCAACAGAGAACAGAATTAGAAACTTCCAAGAGAAGCTTCTTTTGTTTACTAAAGCATACTGTTGTACAAAGCACTAAGATTAGTTCCTGCCGATTACCCAAGTAAGCCTTCTTTCCTTCAACCCTGCCAGCCTGGAATCTTTCACCTATCCACCAGGATTTCATGAAAGGGACAGGTTGGCTCATAATCTGTAATCCCAGCCTGGTCAGGCAAACCTTGACCTTGTTTGCCAAGTGTAACAGTTGGAAAATTAGTCACTCAGAACTCAGGATTATCCTTAAACAGCAATGTACCTACTGAAATCTGAAGTAATTTTTGTTTGTCTGTTTGTTTGCTTATTTTTGAGACAGGGTTTCTCTGTTGTAACTCTGGCTGTCCTGGAACTCACTCTGTAAACCAGGCTGGCCTCGAACTCACAGAGTTCTGCCTGCTTCTGTCTCCCAAGTGCTGGGATTAAAGGTGTGTGCCACCACTATCCGGCTATTTTTAATTTTTATTTTTTTCTCTATGATATGGTGGATCTTAATATATCTGGGCCCTCTCTAGTCAATATTCATTAATTTGTTAATTCATCACACATTTACCAAATGAATCCCTCCCCTGAGCATTTTTATTAGCACTGTTAGGAAGACAGACAATGAAATCAACATTTACAGAGCAACCTGGCAACTACTATGATGGGGATATGGCCAGAGACGTCTAGTGGGGTTTCTTTGAGAAGTTTGTTGGAGTAAAAGTGAGAGAGGTCAAAAGGAACTAGAGACAGACAAAAAAATAGCCTTTTGTAATAAGCTTTTTCTTTGTTTTGTTTTTCATTTTTGTTTGTTTCTTTCTTTCTTTGTTTTTGTATTTCAAGATAGGGTTTCTCTGTTGTAACTCTGGCTGTCCTGGAACTCACTCTGTAGACCAGGCTGGCCTCGAATTTACAGAGATCTGTCTGTCTCTGCCTCCTGCATGCTGGGATTAAGGATGGGCGCCACCACCTCCCAGCTTGTAATAAGCTTTTAATCTTTCCCCTGAATACTCTAGGAAGTCATGAAAGACAGTCTTTTCAAAGGTCAGTTCATACATTACATTAAGCAATAGGTTTGCTGGGCTACAGCACTGACTCGGATTGTGAAGTTGCTTGAGAAGAAATGACTTACTCTGAGCTTCCATTTCTACAAATGTAAAGGTCAAATGGCACTCCACCTTCCTCAAATATCTGACATCTGGTAGGTGCTTAAGACTCGGTGAAAATGGGCAGGTTTGAGCGTTGGAAAACTAAAGATATCCAAGACATACTTCCCAGGTTTTTATAATTTGGTTTATAAAATTTTATAATTTTATACTTTGGGGCATGAGGAGGTGACTCAATGGGTAACAGCAGTTGCTGCACAATCAGGAGACCCTGAGTTCAAATGTTCAAATTCTCAGCACCATGAGAAAGGCCAGGTATAGCTGTGTGTGCATCTGTACCCGGATCACTGGTACAGAAAGATACCAGGACTTGCTGGCCACCAGTGTCTTCCATGTTCAGTGAGAGACCCTGTTTCTAGGCAATCTAAGGCAAAAGGTGATGGAGGAGAACACCCAGTGACTTCTTGTGGCCTTCTCACACACACATGGATGGATGAATCTACCCACACATGTGCATGCATCACACACATACACAACACACACATACTCAAAAAGTAATTATTACAATTCATTCGACACTGCAGGATATAATGCTCAGAGATGTTTACTTGTCCAAAGTCAAACAGCTTGTCCTGGGGAGAACTTGCATTACAACTCAGTTCAACCTGACCTAGAGCCTACAATGCACTCATTCACCACCTCATTTCACAGCAGCCAGTCTGTCTCAACGGAGAACAAGCCCTAAGTGGTATTGAAACATTGTGAAATAATTTGTATTTTATTATCCTGTTGCTCTGACCTTGAACAAGGGTAGTTATTTGGAATGATTTCATATCCCCTAAGGGAACATGCCACCGTATCCTGCCACAGACCTCTTGCCTTGGAGGCTGTGGCGCCTTGTGCTGAGTTCCTGAGTTACCTTCCAAAGTTCTCTGGAGCCTTTCTAGCAAGGAGATTTTAACATTAACTTCTTCAAAACTTTCAGGGTGTTAATTGTGACTTAGGCCTCCGTGACCTCTGAGGAATGTCTATAGCAGGTAATCAAACTAAGAAAAGAAACTGCCTGAAGTTTGAATTCTTGGACATTCAAAAGGATGGGTGTCTAATTGCTTTTACCAGCTGATATTTAATGTGAGATACGACACCAGAAAACTGATGTAAATGTATGGCAGAATGATAGCATGGCATGTGTGTGTGTGAGTGGGTGTGGTCTGTGCTGTGTTGTGAGTGTGGGTACACCCATAGGACAACAACATCCAGGAATTGTTCTCTCTACATCTTGTTTTTGACATAAGGTCTCTCTCGCTGTTGGTGCTATGCTGTGTACTCCAGGCTAGCTGGCCGAGGATCTCTTGACCGATTCTCCTGTCTGCACCTTTCATCATGCTTTAAGAATTCTGGGTATACAGATATTCACATTAGGCTTTATATAGGGGACGGACCTCAAGTCACTGGGCTTGTGAGGCAAGAGCCTTTCTCCCCTGAGTTATCTAGTCAGCCTCAGATAGGATTGTTCAATAAAATAGATCATTCGATTTCAAATTAGTAGTGACTTTAAAATCCTGATACTCCCCACCAACCCACCCACCCTTGTGTGGGGCAGTTAGCAGAATATGCAGGATTCTGGCACTAGGTGTCAGCAGAAGATTAAATTAAAAATACCTACTTTAGCTTTTTTTCTCCCAATTTTCTATAATTTTCAAAGTTCTTAGAAGGATAAACAGATATTTCTTGTATTTGTAACAAATATCCAGCATATTTGCTTGTGGCTGTAACAATATCGATGTTAACAAGGTTGGAATGCTGCTGTTTGGAGTAGGTACCCTAGGGAGACTGCCATGGCTTAAGGAATTTCAGACTACATTTGACCTCAGTTAGGCAGAGTCTGGAACTGACACATCTAATTCTTATACCCAGTAATGCAATGTTCCAGCAATCATAGTGATAGTGTGCATTGACTATTGCAGTGTCTTCCCATGTGGACACCATGAACAAAATTAACAGGACCGCTCTGACACCCATGTGCGCTTGTGAATCCCAAGGACACCTCAGACTTGTTGCAAGTTGAACATATTGAAAATCTGAAATGCTCACAAACCTGAACTTTTTCAGTGTAGGAGTACACCACTGTGGCAGCCCAGCAAAGAAGACAGGGAGGCATTTTCGTAGGTGCAAACCCTGCCAGACTTCAGCAGAGAAAATTGCTGTCCTGGCCAGTGCCATACTTGATCGGTAGTGGAACCCTGAGCTCTCAGCTCAGGTGTTTTTATTCTTTCAGAACTCCTCAGGTATTCTACTGATAGCACATGCGGATCATTAGCAATTAAACAACCCCCACGGAAATCCAACACCTGCAAAGAATACAGAAAACCAAGACCTAGGCTAGCCCCTCACCCAACAGTGCATAGAACAATTATTTTATATGTAACTAAAATAAACTTCTGCAACATTTCAGTGTCAACATACCACAAGTGGGAAATTCCATACCTGGTCCCCATGCTAGAGCTGTGGTCAAAATGCAGCTACACTAAGAATGTTTAAAATTCCTTTCAGGCTCTGTGTAGAAGGTGTCTATGAAATAAATTAATTTCCTATCTGGAGTTGGATTGTGTCTCCTGGGTGTCTCATTATGTCTGTATAAATATCCCAACGTCCAAAAGTGGTATAAAGTCTGAAATACCGCTGGTTCCAAGTTTACAGAAAAGGGATGCTCAATCTGTATATTCATATATTGAGCTGTGTCTTTTATTGTCCACAGACTCCATCACCCCATGTTTATGTTTCTTTCCAGCTACTGAAAATAGAACCTAGGATAACACCTTCCACTTCACCTTCATCCTCAGTTCCCGTAATCAAAAACTATTATGTCCTGCAAATCCTCTCTTTCCTATTTCTTAATTCTGTCTCATTGTATGTGTGCTGTGACATATGTCTATATATATAATGTTCAGAAACACTTCTGTGGCATTGTTCTTAAACCTTGTTAGAGCCTCCTAAAGGATGTGGGTATCTTCGATCTTTCGTTTATGCTTTCATGAAGAAAGCCTATTCTGTTGCTAACCTGCTTCTTTCTGTTGGTTTCAGCTTTGCTGAAATTAAACACATTCATGTGTGCACATGTGTGTGTAGAGGCTGGAGGTTGACAACCAGTGTCATCCTCAAGTGTACTCCATCTTCTGTTTTGAGACAGGTTCTCTTACCGAGGTTGCAGTTGGTCAACTGAGCTAGGCTGTCTAACCAATGAACACCAGGTGCCCATGTGTCTGCCCTACCATCCCAGTGCGAGATTACAGATGTGTGCTGTTGTGCCCAGACTTACATGGGTGCTGCACACCTGAACTCAAGCTCTCATGCTTGTGTGCCAAGCATTTTAAATACCCATTAAGCTGTTTCCTCAGGCCCATAAGGCCTTTTTCGTAAAACTTTGACCCTACCTACCTTCCAAACAAACTTCCTGCTTTCACAGCATTATGCTCTCGTATGGACTAAACTCAATAGGATTTCACCAAATCTGCACTCAGTCTCATGACTTTATGTTGGTAGCTACTGGATCACGACGGCAGGAGAGAGAGGTGCTGTGCTGGGCCAGTACCTCGGTCCGTAGCACATGCACCTGTGACCTTTAAATGGCGGGTCCTTGGTACACGAGTTGAAAAGCCCGCCAGAAAAGTATCCACTTCCTCTGTCTTTATGGAAACTTTGTTCACCCATATTGGCTATTGTCCCTTTCCAGACCTTACCCATCCCTCTCTGATTAACGAGCTTTAGATAGGCTGATTGAAGCATAGACCAATGCTATTGGACCTCCCCTTCTGCACCGCCCTATGTTCTCCATAAAAACCCCTCTTCCCTACACAATAAATGGATTCACACCATGGAGGCTTTTCCCACAGTCTGTTTCTTGGGTTCCTAACTCTGCTCTGCTCACTCCCTCGGGAACGCGGCACCCACCAAAACCCACAACTTTGCATACTATTATATATATGACAGTCTGCTCAGCTGGCACCTGTAGCTGCACAACTCCCCTCAACTCCACATTCAAACCTCCTCTAGTTTTCCTTGTGTGTGTTCAAACACCTGAGATTTAGCACGTCCAGTGCTAAGCCTTGATAACCTACCTGTTCTCAAATAAACCTCAGCCAATGGCAACTGGATTTTCAGTTGCTTATAGTCCAAATCCTTACAGGGGGTCTTCAGTCTTCTATTTCTCACCTATCATGTTATCCAATCTGCCTTGAGTTACTGAAAGTCTTTCAGTAATTATATACATATATATATTATATATATATATATATATCTCACATATATTCAAAACTAGACATCTTCATACCGCTCCCACTGCTGTGAATCTAGCAAATCACCATTTTCACATCACTGGGTGACTATTATAATCTTCTTACTATTCCTGCTTCTTGTGAACTTCCTCCACCCCCAAGCCCTAGTCAGTTCAGTAGTGCTTTATTGTGTCTGTAATATGCACCAATCCTCCACTGAGGATTTTTTCAGAGTAAAGCCAAGGTCATCTGGTCCTCCTAATACTAGAGTAACATCAGCCCTTGTTCTTCCATTTGTCTAGAAAATTATCTTTCCTTTCCTTGCTTCGAGTATTTCACTCAGACATTGCTTCTTCCTTAAGGCCACCCTGCGTAACATTGCAACACTCTTCTCCCAAATTCTATGCCTTCTGGTCTTATCTTTATTTGACCTTTCTTGAGATAGCTTCTTGTGTAATGCAGACTAGCCTCAAATGTGCTATGTAGCTGAGGAGATCTTTGAACTGATGTTCCTCTTGCTTCCACTTCTTGCATAACCGGAATACACCAGGACATGTGATTCTGTGCACTGAACCCAAGGCTTCTGTATGCTAGCCTAGCTCTCTATCAACTGATCCACACCCCCACTTCCAATTCTTCTTCGTTATCCTACACCAAAACCTATCTTTTTCTAATATATCGTCATGTTAAATGAGAGATTTTCATGTTTCGTCTGTTGGAATGTAAGTGCCACAATTGCAAAGATTTTTGTCAGCATTGTTCTAGATATGTCGCAGTGCCTTCAACAATCCTCACAAGTAAGTAGATGTTAAGTTATAATGCATTTGCCAGACTGATTATCCTTTCATGTACACACAATACTTCTTTTCCATGTGTGTCTGTTCATTTTATTGCCACGCCTAAAAGGCTTTCTCCATTTTAATTTGTATATATGGATTTCTTGCCTGCAGTCCTTTGTGATTGTTTTAATTGTTTAATTTTTTTTGGTGTATATGAGTATGGTGGTCACATGTGTGTATTCTTTTTCACATATGTATAAGTATACTTGTGTGTTCAGATGCATACAATTGGTGTGTGCATGCAAGTGACGGTCTGAACTTGACACCGCGTATGTTTCTTAACCACTCTCTCTATATCAGTGTGGAGTATCTTCTCGAACATGGAGCTCATGATTCTTCCTAGTCTACTAGCCAGCTTGCCTCAGGAACCCACTGTCTTGGCCTCTTGAGTGCTGGGTTTACAGGTGGGCACCTAGCTTTTATGTGGTTTTATGGCTGCCTAACTTTTATGTGGTTTCTGGCAATTTAGAATTCTGTCCTCATGCTTGTCAGACAAGAACTTAAAAAAATGTTGTATGATTGTCAGTCTTGGTGTTCTTGTAGAACTCCTAAAAGTTGAGGTGAGTGTGTGTGGGGGGGTCGTCTTTGACCATTTTACCTGCCCTTGGGATCCCTTTCCTCCTTCTGGGTTGCCTTGGCCAGTCTTGATGTAGGGGCTCATGCCTGGCCTCGTTCCCTCTTGTTAGACCCTGTTCAAGTGGTAACCCTGGGAGGCCTGCTCTCACAGGAGGGGAAGTGGGGGTGGAACTGGGAAAGAGGGGAGAAGGGGGAACTGGGCAGAATGGAGGACAGGGAGGTTGGGGATTGGGGTGTCTTATATGAGAGAAGAAAAAGTAAATCATAAAAAAATGGCTGGTAGGCAGTCTATTCAAAACTACTAAATGGTGACATGATTATGGTTTAAGGCTAGGTCTCTCATCCGTAGCGTTGAGGGCACAGAGAACAAGACAGTTCTTTGGTGGACGGAGGCTGTCTTGTGTGCTGTCAGTGTTTATAAGGCAGCATTCCAGCATCTCTCGCAGATGTGAATAGGCCGCATGTGTAATTCAAATCTAAATCTTCCATTATCTAAAGGTATCTGCTCTACTTGACGACAGTGCCTCTAAGGTGTACTATCATTAAAAAAAATGTCTGCAGGCAAAAAAAAAAAAAGAAGAAGGAAAGAAAAGAAGAAAAAAATAAAGGGGAATGCACACACCAGAAAAAAAAGATTTATTTATTTTTATTTTATGTATATGAGTGTTTTGCTTGCATATATATGCATATATATATGCATATGCACCACGTGCATGCAATGCATACCTAGGCCAGAAACAGGTGCTGTGTTTCCTCAAATGAGAGTTACAGACTGTTGTGAGCTGCTGTGTGGATGCTAGGAACCGAACTTGTATTGCTTATGCTATAGGTACAATATCTAAAATTTTTGCCAGTTTTGAAGTCAGTAAGAGACCTTACATTTTCATCTGGAAAAATACATCTTTGATCCATTTTCAGGTGGTTATTGTATGGTTTGAGTACTGGTGTGATGTCAGTTCTTTGCATATGGCTAAGTATTTGTTACATCACCATAAAGAGGACCCCCCCTATTTAGTAGTGTTGCTAGCCTTGTCAATAATTAATCAACCATAGGCATTTAGTTTATTTATGCGCTCTGCTCATTCTTCTATATGTCTATTGGTTTTTTTCCTTCAAAATTAATACAAGATCCAAATGCAAATTTATAAATCTTAATTATAAAAGAGGTATTTTGAAGGGTAGTATTAAAATTATTCAAACACCAAGATAGTCGCAATATAATTTTAAAATAATTGCCATGGGAAAAATTCAAGTTTAACCTTACAGAATATTTAAAACCTTGTTTTGCTGGGAGGTGGTGGCACACACCTTTAATCCCAGCACTTGGGAGGCAGAAGCTAGCAGATCTCTGTGAGTTCGAGGCCAGCCTGGTCTACAGAGTGAGTTCCAGGACAGCCAGAGTTACAACAGAGAAACTCTGTCTTGAAAAACAACAATTTAAAACACCTTTAAAAGTAAAACCCTGTTTCAGCTTTGGTGAGGAGACAAAAAAGCTCAATAACATTTTATTTACTATATAAGATTTTCACATAGTAGTTAAATGCAAACAGAAACAATGAGTATATACACAGATATAAATTTATTCATTCTTTGGTAACTTTATGCATGTGCATAATGTATTTTTATTCTATACACCCTATTACATTCTCATACCCCTTCCAACTCTCACTGAACACCTTTCCAACAAAGAACCAATGATTCTATAATGTAAAATACACCAAGATTTTAATAAATTGATAATGACTAATTTTAAGAAACATACTATTGAGACAAAGAAATGATAAAAGATACACTATGCATATTTGTCTAATATAACCTTGATTACAAAGAACAAGGAAGACTATTAAGACTATTAAGACTATTAAATATGAACAAAGTAAACATATTAAAATAAATGACTGTTTAAGACATTCAAAGGTTAACTAGTTTAAAATCTAGTATTATTTTTCAGAATATATAATAGGAAAAAAATCCCTTTGCTATAGTATAACAAATATTCATTATTTACCACCACAACAATGTAGTATAAATGATCCTAAACAATTGAAAATGGATGGGATATTATCTTGACTACTATAGATTTTACTAAGTTTTAGAATCATGAAATATTAATCTTTGACATTCATTTTTCTCAATTTGATATGACTGTTTTATTTACTAATTTAATCAATTCTTTAAGAGTTTTGAGTTTTCTACAATGTGTATTGATTTCATTTGCCCCCTATCCCAACTCTTCCCAGATCCACCAACTTTCCCTACCCACCCAACTTCGTGGCCTTCTTTCTAAACCCTTCAAGACCAGTTTATGCTGCCCAAATATTCTTGCACGTGTGATTTTTTTCCACTGGTACATGGCCAACTTATCAGGAGTAACACTCTTAGAGAAAACTTTCTCTCCCTCTCCCAGCAGATAACTGTTGAAAGTCCATTCATGTATGCCAAAATCCCCTCTCCATGCTGGTCTTTGGACTGGTGCTTACATAGGTTTTGTACATGTTGTCAAAACTGCTGTCTTTTTCTTTGTAGTCATTCACTGTCTCTTTTTCTTAAACTTTTTCTGCCCCCTCTTTCACAATGATCCCTAACTCTTGGGGATGGGTGCATAATAAATACATACGTTTCCTTTAGGGATGGGCATTCTGCAGTCTTTTATCCTCTGCACTGTGGCCAGTTGTAGGTCACTATGCTAATCATTATCTATAGAAAAATAGAACACTCACAGATGACAATTCAGAGATTCATTGATCTATAGATACAATTGCAAGTCTTTGGGAGTCAGTATAATTTTGTGTCCATTTAGCAGCACAATATTAGTAGGTTCTCTCCTATGACTTATTTATATATCTAACAATAGATTCTTGAAGCAATAATGGTGTCCGATATGGGGAACATCTTGTGGAGGTGATCTTAATTCTAATTAGAAAGTAGTTGGTTACTCCCATGATGCTCATGCCACTATTGCACATGTTTTTTTGACTTCCTAGGCTCTTCATTGTTGTAGCTTGAAGGGTTCACAATTGTGTACAGTTGATGATTTTTTGTTTTGTCCAGAGCTTGCATAGCACCTTCCAGCACTGTCAAAGCTAGCTAGTAGGGATGAAACTTCCACGTTAGTTATAGCTTGTTTTCATCATGTTCTATGATTCAAATATGTGGCGCCTTAGCAATAGGGTCTTACTGTCAAATTCTATAAGGTAAATGAAAGCAATGGCAATAGCCTGTAAAGTTTGGGGAATCTATGATACCTCATAGATCTGGCCAACAACTCCAAAAGATATATCCCATTGCTGGAATTGGGCATTTTATTTATTAGCTCATATTATAAATTGATTACCTAATTATAAAACATACATGGAGAACTACCATTTCCTGACTTCAAAACTTATTTAAAACACAAAAAAATAAAGAGTTTTTCTTATCCTTAGTCCTTGAAAACAGCATGTATGTTTTAGAATCAGCTAACTAACATCTAAAAACAAAGGTGACTAAGATTATATTAAGGTTTGTGTTGAATACGTAGACTAAACCAAATTATAAACCGGTACTCAAAAGATGTTGGCCTATAATATTTTATCCTTGTGATATTTTGCCTGGTTTGGTTATGAAGACAAACTAGTATTATAGAACCAGTCATGAGGTTTCATTCTTTTTCTATTTTATGAATAGTTTGTGAAGAATTCTTAGTAATTCATATTTAAATATTTGGTAGAATTAACTAGTGAAACTACCTGGATCAACATTTTTCTTTGTGAGTAATTTTCTTTTTTGTTTTTAATTAAGTCAAACTCTTTATTTATTTAGGTCTGTTCAGGTTACCTATTTCTTTTCCTTGAATCAGGTTTGGCAGTTCATGTCTTTCTAGAAATTGGAACATATTATGTAAGTTATTTATTGGCAAACAATCTATTACCCAATAGTATTCCTTTATTATCTTTCCTATTTCTGTAAGATTGATAGTTATGTTTTTTGTGGAAGTTTATTTTTAGTTGTATTTAAAATAATTGTTTTTGTACACTGCTTGGAAAAAGGGATGCATAGGTTTTGGCATTCTGTATTGTCTGCAGGTGTTAGATTTATGTGGGGGATGTTTGATTGCTTATGATCTGCACATGCTATCAGCATAACGCCTAAGGAGTTCTGAATCAATAAAAACACCCGAGTTCAGAAGCTCACTGTCGAATATGGTGCTGGCTATGACGGTGGTTCCCTCTGATGAGATCTGAAGGTTTCCACCTATGAAAATGCCTCAGTCTCTCTCTTGCTGAGCCCACACAGTGAGTAACTACAACAAATGTTCCATCTTTTTCACACACACACACACACACACACACACACACACACACACGTACTCATTCGTTTTTGGAGACCCAACTCATGTGTCATGCATTAGAGAAAGGTTTTTGTATACTTCTTCACTTTTAAAAAAAAAATGAAGACTAGTAAGATGACTCAGCAGTTAAAGGTGCTAGCTACCAAGCTTGACAACCTGAGCTCTAATCCCTGGATTCACATGGCAGAAGGCAAAAAGTGACTTCCTCAAGTTGTCCTCTGACTTCCAAGCAAGTGCACATGCTCCCTATCCCCAAATAGGCAAATAGACATAATAGACATACTAAAAATTTCTGAAGTATTTCCCTACACCTACCATTTCTCATGTCTTGTCCAGTATGATGGGATAGCATCATTATTATCTTTATTTTTCTCATATGTTTGGGCAATTTGAGGGAAGGAGCTTTAATATTAACGACAGAAGAAATAATGAATTTTTAAAATTAGTGCCTGTTGTCAAGGTAATCTGGGCTGATGCACCTAAATCCCAAATAAGACAACTTGTGTTTGTCAAAGAAAGTATTCCTCTTCCCCTCCCCACTTATAGAAATAACACATACACTCTTTACTTTGACCTTTCTTTGTGCCAGTTAAGTGTGAATTTGTCTGATACATTAATCCTTGTCCCTTTTTACAGAGGTTTTATCTGAAGAATTATCTTTAAAATCTCATCTGATCCATGGTTCTCTTTTAAAATCACCAAAAATATACTTGCACTTGAAACATGTCAAAAGATGTTTGACCGCACTCTATAAGGAGAAAGATGTAGATCAAACCCACACTGAGCTACATTTTTTTTTTTACCATATCAGACTTTCAAGGAACAAAAATGTTTAACAATATGCTTTGGTGACAAGGGTGTTGGAAAATGAACATGATCAGACACTGATAGTGGGACTGTAAACTCTGTGTTTCTAGGCGTATTTGACATTTTACATCACCTTTATAGTTCTTCAGATCCTTTGATGGAGAAATTCTTTTAGAATCTACCAGGTACATATGTCCACATGCATTTGAAATGATGCAGGTAAGGTATATTATTTCAGTATAATAGTAGGATGGTTGACATTCAAGACTTAATCATCTCCCACTTGGCTCCTTTTCCCAACACCATTGTTTTGGGACTAAGTTTCAACAGGAGCTTTGAATTGGGATAGAAACTACACAAATGCTTAGAGAATGACCACTATACTCTTGAGCAATAGACAGGTCATTGAAAAAAATAGTGAGGATGTTAAAAAAAATCCCTAGAGTCAAATGTAAATGAGACCACATCTTATCAGACCCCTTTGAATAGAACTAAACCAATTTTAAGAGAAAAGTTTATAGCTACGACAGCTTCTATTAAAGAATCAGAGCTATCTCCAATATATAATCTAATGGTACACCTCAAAGACTTTGAAAAATAAGAACAAACTAAACCCCCAAACAGTAAACAGCAAGAAATGATAAAAATCAGAGCATAAATTAGTGAGCTGGAGATTAATAGAACAATGCATAGAATCAATAAAAGCAGAGCTAGTTCTTTTAAAATATAAACAAGATTGAAAAACCCCTAGAGAAACTAAGCAAAAGAAAGGGAACTCAAATTAATAAAAAAAAAAATAGAGATAAAAAGGATTTTGTCACAACAGATTCCAATAAAATCAAGAAGATCATTAGGAAATATTTTGAAAACTTATATTTTACAAATCTGAAAAGCCTATAAGAAATGAATAGATTCTTAGATTACATAAGACTTCCCAAATGAAATCACACAATGAGACTGAAGCAGCAGTGAATGCCTTTACTCACACGAGAAACCTCAGGATTAGACAGATTCCCTGCTGAATTCTACAGAACCTTCAAGGAAAAGCTAACGCCCAAATTCCTCTAACTATTCCATAAAATAGAAAGAGTAGAAATAACAATAAATTCATTCTACAATTCCAAAGCAAGATAAGGGAAAAAAGTATAGGCTAATTTCTCTGACCAATCTAACAGACAAAAAAAAAAATCTCAATAAAATACTTGCAAATTGAATTCAAGAACCCATTAAGGTCATTCACCATGACCAAGTTGCTTTCATGTCAGGTGTCGAAGATTGGCTCAATATATACCGACTAATCATTGCAATACAAATGATAAATAGAATAAAAAACAGAAACCATAAGATCATCTCCATAGACACAGACAAAGACTTTGACAAATTAAACATTCCTTCGTGGTGAAAGAGAGTAAGAATAAAAAGAGCATACTTCAACATAATAAAGGCATATACTACAAACCCATAGCCAACATTTTATCAAATGTGGATAAGCTGAAAGTATGTTATCTAAAATTTGGAATGGGGCAAGTGTACCCACTCTTTACAATATTATTCAATATAGTGCTTAAATTCTTAACTAAGGAAATAACAAAATAAAAGGGAGACAAATATTAAAGTAAGAAATCATGATACGCCCATACTATTAATCTCTTAGAGATGCTATCCACTCTAAGCATACCACCAGGATAAGAAAACAAATCACAAAATTAGTTGCCTTGCTACATCAATAGCAAATTCACCAAGGGAAATGAGTAAAGCATATCTCATTTACTGTAGCATAAGTAAAAATAAAACACATGGGAAGAATTAAGGAAGTGAAATTCATCTATGATAAAAAATTTATAACACTATTGAAAGAAATTGAAGAAGACAGTAGAAGATGGAAAGGTATCCCTCATGCTAATAAAGTAATTAGTATTGCAAAATTGATGCTACAGATTCATCATATCTCCACAAAGACATTCTTCACAGAACTAGAGAAGGTAATCCTAGAATTCATATGGAAGCAAAAAAAATTCCTCTATAGCCAAAGCAGTCTGATGCATAAAAAGCAGTGCTAGAAGTACCATAATATCTGACCTCAAATTATACTGTGGAGCCATAGTAACAAAATCAGATACACCTATCAGTGGACTACAGCAAAAAGACTTTCAATAGACATTAGATTTTTAACAAAAAGACCAAAAAATATATTGGAGAAAAGATAGCTGCTTCCACAAATGGAGTGAGAGGAATTGGATATCCACAGGTAAAAGAAACTAGATACATAGTTCTGCATTCTGCGTAAAAATCACCAAAATGAGTCAATGATATTAAGGTAAGATTTGCAACTCTGAGACCGCTAGAGGAACACAAAGATAACAATTCAAGGTATGAGAATAAGCAAGGACTTTCTGAACAGGACTCTATCATCACAAGAAATGATACCAATAATTAATAATGGAATTCCATAAAAATCAAAAGGCTTCCATGCAGCAAAATAAATAAATCAGAGAACGAAGAGACAGTCTACAGAATGGGAAAATCATTGCCAATTATATACCAAACATGGAATAATATTTATAATATATACAAAGAGTTATAAAAAATTGAAATCAAACCAAAACCATCCAATCAACAAATGGCATAATGAACTGAATATACAGTTTTTAAAAAATTAAAATCTTCAATAGATACATGAGAATGTATCTTTAGCAATCAGATAAATGCACATTTAAACTTCTTTGAGATTCCATCTCACCAGAATCAGAATGTTTATCATCAAAACAAACAAACAAACAAAAAAAAAAAAAAACCAAACGAGGTCAAATGCTACCAAAGTCAGGAACAAGGAACTTTTACTTACTACCAGTGGGAGTGTAAACTGGTAACAGCCCCTATAGAAATCAGTATGGAAGTTCCTAAAAATTCCCTGGAAATAACACCACCTACCTGCACATCCACCATGCTCACTGCTGCACTATTCACAATAGTCAACACGTGGAACCAGCCTTCATGTCTAACAGCATAGAAATGAATAAGAAAAATGTTGTACATATACACAATTGAGTCGTATTCAGCCATGAAGAAAAACGAAATCATGACATTTACAAGAAAATGAATGGCACTAGAGATTATCATTGTTAATGTTAAGTAAGTGAATCATGTTAAGTGAAATAAGCCAGATTTAGGATTACACAAATACCATGTTGTCTCTCACCTGAATAATCTAGAATATATCTATAGGTGTGTGTGTGTGTGTGTGTGTGTGTGTGTGTGTGTGTGTGTGTGTATGTGTTTGTGGACACATGCCATTACAGTATAAACAGAGGTCGAGAGGGAAGAAAGAGATCTTATCTGAGGAATGAAAGGGAAGTACAGTATAATAGAAAAAAAAAGGAGAAGGTGAAACTATTTCTCTAAAGAAACTGGATCAGCCAGCAGAGGCCCGGAGCTTCCACATGCTTGGAGCAAGTCCCACGTGCTTAGACACACTCAATCAGACTTGCTTTACATCAGAGTAGACTAGGTGTTTGGGAACAGCCAGACATCATTTAAAGCCTAGTCAAATGAATGAGTGGTTGGGCTGGTTCATAAATATCGAGTTAAAACTGAAATGTGATTAGTAAGAAATGAGATTGGTTTTCTTAAGGGCTTTGTAATTGCCTCTGAAAGTAAGTCCTATTACTGGAGATGTTTGAAGTATTACAAGTCTAAGTACACCGTCTCCCAAAGGAGATCACTTGGAAAGGCAACAGTACTCATCTAGTGTACTTTATGACTTTCAGCCTTGTTGAATTTGAAATACTAGTTTATCAAGATTTACAGGCTGTGCATATTGGCACACACCCATAACACCAGCACTTAGGAAGCTGAAGCAGGAGATTCACCAGTTTGAGGAGAGCCTGTGCTATACATTGAATCCAGGCCTACTTCACCTACATAGTGAGACTCTCAAAGAGTTACCTATTATTTTTTACTTGTCCTCATTGATAAGGCTTGGGAATAGGAAGCATCTTTTGTTTCAGCAGAATGGTATTTGAAAGCAATATTCAGTATCCCCTCCTTTCAGGTGTCCATTTACATACTGTATAGGATTAACACCTATAGCCACTCTGTGGAGTAGATATCATAAATCCCATTTAATGAATGTTGAAACCAAGATCCAGGATAATTAAAAGCTGTATCAATAAATATCAGAATCTTCCTCCATGTTTGCAAGAAACTACTAGAATGAACTTCTTTCTGGTGTATGTGAGTAGTTCTTGCTCAGTAGTTAACAATGCAGTGTTGGTACAATGGAGTTGCTCCTTTTCAGTGTTATAATACATTTTTAAATGGCTAAAGTACAACGTCCCTGTCATAGGAGCCTGCCAAAGACGATTGTGATAAAATATGAGTTTTATTTATTGACCAAATAAATTAACCATGCAACTTCCTTTGTCGGTTGTCTATGGCAGAGTTTCTCTCTTTTGTTGTATGGTTGATGTGCTTTATGGAGCATCATGTCTTTTTGACCCACAGTACATATTCATCTTGACTACTAATAAATGCCCTTTGTTCTTTTAAGTCTGGACCACTTAGTCTCCAGGCTTAAAAAACAATCACAGCCAAGAAAATGGTAACTATCTAAGCCTGGGTAATGTATTTAATCACTCTGAACATGTTTTCTTTCTTGTACCTGGGAATAAAATTGCCTCTTCCGCCCCTGGGGGCACTGATGGATGATCTGAATGTGGTAATGTATTTGAATGGACATCGAAGAAGCATAATATATGCTCCAAAATGCACAGAAATTTTTCCCCCAGTGATTATGTGATTGACTAACACAGAGTCAACATGGATTCAGATGTATGTAATTTGATCTGGGCTCTGAGCTGACTCCAGAGAAAGATTACTCTTCTTGTGTTAGCTTGGAAAAGCAGAAAGGAATCACACATTACTGAAGTCCAGGCTCAGAAGAATTTCTTTTGGACAATCAAGTGTGTCAGCTGTTACTGCTCTCTGTCTGAAGCATACCATGAGGTGGTTTATCAATGAACCCAGTGGGAACTTTTCTCCAGGAAGGAGCTCCCTGCAGGGAGGTGCTGATTGGCCTACAGAAAGGAAACAAAGGGAAGAAATAAACACTCTCAGTGTTAGAAGCAGGGGCTCCCAGGGCATTCAGCCCTGATTCTTGCCCATTGTTTGATGAAGGGCTAAGCCTCCTGCTTTCTGATTATTTAGCTCCTTTAACTAAACAGGAGGGTGGGCTGAAGGAATAACACTTGGTTTGCTTGCTCTACTGAAATATGGTAGGTGCTTTGTCAATTGTGAAAAGCTATACACATGGTATTAACTCAACAAATGTTTATTGAGCACCTATTGTGTATAATGCACACAAAGAAAACTCACATTTGCCATTTACCTGCTCTTAAGAAACCGGCAGTCATGTGGATAGGGAGATGGTTCAGCCAATGAAAGTGCCTGCTCAGGCAAGCACAAGGAGCGGAGTTCAAATCCACAGAACCCACACAAAAGGACCCACATAAAATGCCCAATATAAAAAGCCAAGAATGAAACACGTCTGTAATCCCAGAATTGGAGGGGTTCAGGAGAGGGAGACGGATCCCTGAAGCTCCTTGGCCAGCCAGCCCAACAGAATTATAAGTTACAGGTTCATCAAGAGAACCTGTCTCAAAAAATACAAGCAGAGGGTGATCACGGAGCGACTTCTGGCCTAGTGGTGGTGGCACACGCCTTTAATCCCAGCACCTGGGAGGAGGAGGCAGGCTGATTGCTGTGAGTTCTAGGACAGCCAGAGCTACAACAGAGAAACCCTGTCTCAAAAAAGTAAAGAGACCCTCACTTCTCCCATGCGGGCTCTCATTCCTCTCTGCAGATAACCTGCCATGTTGTCACTGGTCCTCAGAGACTCCACCATGTGTTAGCTGTCCCTGACACTGATAACTCTTCTATTAAAATACATACCCTGTAACTATCTGCCTCAATGTCCCTCTTGAACTCCCATCCAAGACCTTTCACTGAGAAAGTTCATAGAGGAGATTGGCATTGCATGTTGAAGGAAAGGAAAGCTTCTCTTGAGCAGACAGGAAGCAAGGAGCTAATGGTTATTTCCAGCAGAAGGACAGGCACGGATGCAAACACAGAGGAAGCTGGAGGGTGCAGCCAACATTATATAGCTGCTCCTGGCATTATAGACATGAGTTGAGGAGAGGGAAGAGGCACAGGTGGGACCATTTTGCCCTCCTTCATAACTTTGTCTAGGTGCAGAGCTGTATGACCTTTCCATCTGCCCTGCCTCTGCTTCATAAAATCCCATCCATTTCAACCCATCCTTAGTTGGAAGCACTTTCACTGACAAGTGAGTTTCTGAAGCTGTTTACAACTATTTTCCATGTGAAAGCCACGATGCTGAATGGTACAACTGGATTGCCAGGGCTGTGCTGCCATCTGTTGCATATTGGCTAAAGGGTTTCTGTGTGAACTTTTCTTGTTAGGAAAAAAAAGAAAATTGTTAGAAAATAAGTTCAACTTACTAGAGCTCGGAATCAGTTGCTAGCCCACTGTTAGTGTTGTTTGGTAATGTTTTAAAGCAGGTTCTGTCCTTTCCGTAGAGACATTCTTTTACCTCCACTCTGTGACTTCCAGTGCAGTACTGTTTGCCGGTCTGGTGAGGCCGAAGCCTTTCTTTCCCCTTTGCTTTGGAACCTATGGGCTATTGTGTTCAAGCTCACAGGGATGGATGCCCAGTGCTCCTAGGAGGCTGACATGTTAGTGCCCTTTTGTGATGCATTTCCCACTCAGAATTGGAAAGTCTTTATCTGTTGTTGACCACAGGCTATCTTGCATGAACATCATTCCTGCCTTTTCAGCAGGAGCTGGTCCAGTGCAGCAGCCATTTGCCATAGGGGAATTCCATTACCTCTCTTTACCAGAAGGATGGATTCTGTCTGGTGTTTACACTAAAGATGGGGGAATTTAATTAAATTCTTTCAAGTGCTGGATTTACTTACACTATCAATTTACTGTTAAAACCACCATTCTCATTTTGGAGAAATAGAATAGGACCATATGTCTCAAACTTATCAACTGTCAGCATTTCCAGTAATAGTTTTCCGCTAAGAATCAAAGGAAGCCTCAGGGTTTTGAGTCTCCAAAGCCCTCTAGTTGGAACCTTAAGGAGGTCGTGATTTGGACCTGAATTGACTATGCTCTTTGAACAGAATGAGTTGTGTAATAAATTCAGTTCTTTATTTGCAAAATGTCTTAGGGGAGAGTTTGGCAGATTCTTCAAAGGATGTGCCTCTTCTCCTATCATTGCTCCGTGAAGAGCGTGCAAGTGTTCGATGGCACAATACCATTGCTCATAAATCATCTGCGTGTTTGGCCAAGTGGCAACACTTTGGCCTGTGGGGGAAGCTAGAAAACGTTAGGATGAGTACATACATTCATCGGCTTGGAGGTACATATGAAGGGATTGGTAAACATTTCTGAGCTAAAGATAACGTATTTCATAACCCTACCCCAAAATGATAACATGAGAAAGTTCCCCTTTGTTTTCAGCTCAGATGACTGATTTGTGGGTGGAACAGAAATATACATGTACCTCTTATATTTCTCCAGTTTGGGAATAGGATATTCGACATGTGGATAGAAGTCGAAAAGCGTATCAGATATCTAGTAGGACATGTGGCCTGCCCTCAAATAGTTTAAAATGCAGTTGCAAAGATGAGAGTGGCACTGTCATTCAGCTCAAAGAAAGTTCATAATGAAGGGAGAAGTGATAGAAGTTACTGTGTTAAAGACCTCTCTTTAAGCTCTGGAAAGACAGAAAGCAGGGTAAAGGCCTGCTGTGGAGGCATGCACCTGTAATTCCACCATGCTGGAGGCTACAGCAGGAGGATGGTATGCTTCAAAGCTAGCCCGGGCTCATAGAAAGACCTCCTCTTATAAATAGAAGAGTTTTTATTTAAAAAGTGGAACAAAGGATCGCTGTGAGTCGGAATCCTGAGGAAGGATTTATAAACGTTGCGATTTTTGTTCTGAATGAAAAGCTGGATAGTTTGTATATACAAAATGAAAGGGAGTGGGACATTTTGATTAACAAAGTAGGAAGAAACGGTTAAGATACAGGCAATAGACTCTGTAAGGAGGAAGAAACAGTTAAGATACAGGCAATAGACATCACTGTATGGTAGGCAGAAAGGCCAAAGAGGTACAGCTGCCTGGGACAGAGTACGTGAGAAGGTTGGTATGGTCTGGTGGATTCACATTTGGCCTTTTGGGTGTGGGCTTAAGAATTTGGTTTGATACTGGGTGTGGTGGCCCCTGAGCCTTTAATCCCATTACTGAGGAGGCAGTGATCTCAGTGAGTTTGAAGCCAGCCTGGTCTACATAGTGGGTTCCAGGTCAGGAAGAGCTATATAGCGAGATCCCTTCCCAAAAAAAGAAAGAAAGAAAGAAAGAAAGAAAGAAAGAAAGAAAGAAAGAAAGAAAGAAAGAAAGAAAACGAGAGAGAGAGAGAGAGAGAGAGAGAGAGAGAGAGAGAGAGGCAGAGAATAATTTGATTTGAGGGGTCAGTGTGGACACAGCTCATTGTAAGGGCTTTTTGTGTGCAAACATAAAAACCTGACTCTACACCTGGATAAAATGCCATGTGTGTGCCTGTCACCCCCGTGCTGAGGGCAAGAAGGAGACTGGAAGGTCACTGAGGCTTGCTGTCCACCAGCCTAAGTAAAAAACAGGGAGTTCTGACTTCAGTGAGAATCCTTGTTTCAAGGGTCTCAAGGGAATAAGGTTGAGCGTGGTGGAGGAAGACATGTCTTCCTCTGGCTGCCATATGCACAGGCACGTACACACGCATGCATCTGTCTGTACGTGTAAAAAACACACACATACACATACACATACACATACACGCACACACATTTGAGTTCCAGAGTCACAGGAGAGGCGTCAGGATCCACTGAACAGCATAACGACATGAAGAAAGCAGTGTCGTGGGACAATTAGAGTCGGATTTATGGGATTACATATGGCCATCCAGATGGCAAAGTCTCCAGCTGCAAAGGTTCTTCCTTGCCAGTACAGAGAGGCGACTGAAAAGGGAAAGGCCGAAGGCTGGCAGCAAAGCAGGCTGCGCTGGAGAGTAGGAGCTCTCTGAAGGAGCTCAGATCAGAAGGACACACACTTCCGATTGCCTTATGACAAGGCTACTGTGCAACATTCTGCTGTACTGTACCCAAAGGAAACCAAAAGAGACAAGTAAACCAATAAAAGACAAGAGACCTGAAATAGTGAGCATCCATTATTACCTGGCCCCGTGCCTGTCACCCCAACACAATTTTCAGGTACACCGCCATCATTTTGAACTGCCAGAAATTCATGTTTTCTCATCCTTCCAGACTTTTGCCCAGAACACGCTTCCTCTCATCTTCTTGGGCGCATCTTTTGTAGGCAGCGCAGCCACTGCAGATACTTAGGCCATAATCTCTCGATTATGTGAACATGCTATTGTGTAGCAAAAAGGACTTTGGAAATTTAACAGTTTCTAGATCTCAAGATAGGGAGGCAGATCCTGAACGATATGAGCCGGCCAATTCCAATCAGAGAATTCTTCTTGGCTGTAGTTAGAGAGCTACAGAAAAAGGAGAAAAAAAAGGAAATGTCAGAGAGACGTGAAATACGAGAGTAACTCACGGCCATTATATCCACTTTTGCTGGAGGGTGGCTGACACGAAAATTGTGAGGAGGAATGAGGGCGGACTCCGGGGGCAAAGACTAGCCTCTGGCTGCAGCCAGTGAGGAAATGAAGACCTCTGTCCTACAAAGGTAAGGAAGTGAATTTGGTGAACGACCTGAACAGGCGCAGAAGCAAATCTATCCCCAAGCCCCAGAAACAAATGTAGCTATCATGTCTCAGACCTTGTGACGCTCAACGCATAGAAGTCGTCCGAGCCACACTGCCCCCAGATGGATTTCTCACCGACAGAACAGTGAGATGAGAAATGGGTTTTCTGGAGCTGGACAGACAGAGCAATGGTTTAGAGCACCAACTGCTCTTACAGAGGACCTGGGTTTGGTCCTCAGCACCTACACGGTGGCTCACAACTCTCCTTAACTCTAGTTCGGGATCTATGCCTTCTTCTGGACTCTGCAGGCACTGGGTACATATGGTGCACACATACGCATGCAAGCCAAACCCTTATACGCATAAAATAAAAATGAACCTGTAAAAATAAATTTCTTGTTGTTGTTGTTGCTGTTAAAGATACGAAGTTAATAGTATGGTACTCTGCTTGGGCAGCTCGATAAAACTAGCACAGCATCCTTCACACTCTGCGCTTCTGGGTAGGTTTTCTGACTACGGCCACCAACTGCTACTGGGTCAGAAGGGCTTAGGAGCCGTGTGATCATGTGATGTCGGACACAAGATGATTAGAAGATATTAGAAGACTTGGTCACAGTGTGCAAAGAACAAAAGAGAATTACATAATCATGCATCCCTGAAAAAAAGTCCTTGAACACTTAAGGACAATGTAACCCCTGCGTATTCCTTGGGTCAGTGGTGAAAACGTGTTTCCATTATCTCAAGGACGATAGCTTAACATTGTGGTATAGCTCTATTGTGGGACGGAGGGGGTTGTAAGTAGAACAAATTGTCATCTACTATTATAAGATGGTAATAGATCCATGCCGATGAATGAAAAGATACTTATGTATGCACATTATTCAGAAAGATGGAAACAGTTCCGAATTCAAAGTTAAACGCTCAAGCTAGGAGGGCCAGTGAGCTAGGAGCTCCCACACACAGACGCTGAGTCCATCTGCCTCCCCTGCTAGCTTTCCCCACATTCTCATCGCAGGCTGTTGGCCTGCCCTTGAAGCTGTTACAGATCCAAGCTTGAAACATGGCAACTTTGAAAGATATTGCCGGGAAACTGAAGCCTATCAGAAATATCCAGAAAATGACCAGGTCTATGAAGGCGGTGACCGCTGAGAAGTTCATCGGTGCTCAGAGGGAGCTGGAGCTAGCTTGAGTGTAGGGACCAGGCTTCTGGACTATAGGTGAGAAGGCCGATAGTGAGAGGCCCTAGGACAAGAAGAAACACACACTTCCTTCTAGTGCATCGTCAGGGGCGTTGTGTACTCTTCACTCCTCAGTAGCTACCCTCACAGTAGCCGGAAAAGAAATTATTCTTCTTAGAATCGGTGGAAAAATCAGGGGTACACTCTAAGGGGCTCACTCTGACCAGTTTTTGGTGTCATCCAAAGACACGGGATCAAAGCAGCCCCCTCCTTTTGGAGATGTGTCAATGTTTGTCCTCGAATTGTTAAATTCGGGATATGAGTTTGGTGAAGGCTCTATCATTTTTAATCAGTTCAAGTCTGTTATCTCCTCCGAGACAGAAGAGAAGCCCCGTTTATCTCTCAATCCCATCGCAACCGCTGAGAACGTGAGCGAGTGTGATGATATTGACGCTGGTGTGCTGCAGAGACATCAGGAATCCAATCTGGACAAAGTCATCCACTACCCCCTGAAGGAGTCTGCCACCAGTCAGCAGAGGGCTAGGCTGATGGCTGTGGATAATGCCAGCAAGAACGCTTCTGATACGATTGACAAATTGCTGTTGACGTTCAACCTCACCCACCAGGCTGTCATCATGAAGGAGGTGATTGAAATCATCTCTGGGGCCGCTGCTGATTAATGAAAATCAAGTCGCATCCTCAGACAAGAGATAAAGAAGGAAAACTCAGCAAGCTGATGTTGACTGATTGTTGTGACATAATATTGTAACACAATATATTATTTTATTTTATTTTTCTAAAAAAGAAGACAATTGGCTGGGGAGGTGGCTCCGTAGGCAAAGGTGCTTGCTGTGCAAGCAAGAGGACCCGAGATCGAATGTCCGTAACTCATATTTAAGTCAGGTGTGTTTGCATGCCCGTCTGTAATTCCAGCACTGCGGGAGGTGGGGCGGAATCGGAAGGATTACTGGGGTTGGTGGCTGCCAGAATAGCTCCAGCTGCAGTGAGAGACCCTGTTTCCAGGGAATAAGGTAGAGGGTAATGAAGCAGGAGCCCTGACATCCCCCTCTAGCCTCCACACGTGGGAGCTTGCACCTGTGTGCTTGCTACAACACACATGAACACACAGACGCACACACTCTCACACATGCCATAAGTATTTAGTAGAATAGTCAATGGTCTAAGTGATGGGTAATTTTTTTTTTCTCAACTCCACAAGCCTGGGTCATCTGGGTAGAGGGAATTTCAATTGAGAAAATACCTTTATAATTGATTTGGAAGGGCTCATCCCACTGTGAGTGGTACCACTCTTGGGAAGGTGGTCCTGGGTGGTATAAAAAAGCAGGCAGAGCAAGCCATGGGGAGCAAGTCAGTAAGCGCCCTTCCTCTAGGGCCTCTGCTTTATTTCTTGCCTTCAGGTTTCCCTCTAAGTTCTCGCACTGATTTCCTTTCATGAAGGATTGTAAACTGTAAGATGAAATAACCCTTTCCTTTGCGGAGTGCTTTTGGTCATGGCATTTAATCACCGCCATGAAAAGCAAATGAAGACAGTAGTGCGACCGTAAGATAAAAGGTTATTTACTCCATTGTCTGAACTATGGTCACAGACACCCTGTGGTTTCCTTCAACAGTAACTGGAGAGGGCAGAGTGTAAGAGCTCCTTTGTGCTGAGATCCTAGGTCGTTCACAGGTTGTCCATCTCATGAATGGCCCCGGAAGAGAATAGTTTTATTTATTTTTGACAGTTTAAATTGATTAAAGATTTCTTCCTTTTTTGAGCTGTGTTTTAAGTTTCTTTTTGAAATGAGCGTACAGAGTAATGGCTATGGTATTCCCATACTTACTTTGTAATTGTTGAGCCTCCTCCCTCCCTCTCCCAATCACCACACCCTACTCCTTTTGGTCCCCTCCCCTCATTACACTAATAGCTTTCATGTCGCGTGTGCCCTGTTACTCCTTCTGTCCGCTCATATATCATTTAATACCTCTATGCTCTTTTCTTTATGTCTTCCATTGTACCTCAGTGACCTACGCACATACCTCCACACGTATACACATAAATAAGATTAAAATTTAGGAACCATATATGAGAGGAAACACACATTATTTGTCCTCCTGAGCCGGAGTTTCCCCATTTAATGTACTAATTTCCTGTTCTATCTGTTTTCCTGCAAAAATCATAGTTTCGTTCTTCATAAAGAATGAGTAGAACTCCACCATGTTTATGGACCACATGCTCCTTATCCATTCATCTGCTGTTGGACAGCTAAGCTGGATCCACACCTTGGCTATTGTGCATAGTATGAAGCAATAAACACGGATTTGCAAGTATCGCAGTGGTAGGGTTTAGAGTCCTTTCTATATATGCTTGGGAGTGATACGGTAGTCATACGGTAGTCCCATTTATAATTTTTTGAGAAAGCGCCATATTTATTTCCACAGTGACCTTACCAGTTTTTTCAGTTTTAAAAGAAGAGTGTGAAGTATGCCAATTCTGAGCAAGGAATACTTCCTGACACGGGCATAAAAGATATTAGCCCAGCTCCCGATCAGGACAAAGTTCAGTTGCACAGATAGCAGGGAAGTTCTCACTAATATCTCAGTTGAGCATCCAAACCAAACACTTGTATTTCATCAACAAGGACTTTCGCCAAGCTTGTCTTGTCGGAACACTACAAGGTCAAGGTCAGCTAATGTGTGAATAAAGATGTGTCACTGGGATCTAGGACTGACTTGAGGGACCCCATCTTTGGAACCACTGCACAAAAGTGCTTTTGCTACTGGAGTTTTTAGGGCTAAGTGTGGACTGTAACACTCTCAGCAGGATAGGCTTGGCTATTGTCTTAATTGAAGTTTCTACTGCTGTGAGAAAATACCACGATCAAAAGCAACTTGGGGAGGAAAGGGTTTACGGCAACTTACAGTTCCACATGACAGTCCATCACTGAGGGAAGTCAGGCAAGAACACAAGGCAGGAACCCGGAGGCAGGAACTCATACAGAGCTCATGGAGGAATAGTGCTTACGGGCTTGCTCCTCATGGCTTGATCAACCTGCTTTTTTTCTGTATCCAGGATTATCATCTCAGGGGTGGTACTGGCCACAGTGAGATTAATCATCATTCAAGAAAACACACCACAGGCTTGCCTACAGGGCAATTTGGTGAAGGCATTTTCTCAATTGAGGTTCTCTCTCCAAAATGACTCTATCTTACGTCACATTAACATAAAACTAGCCAGCACAGCTACCCATCCCCAACCTGACAATTAGCAGAGACGTGCAAGGGGCAGTTGGGAAATGGCTCGGTGAGGAAACTACTGGCACTCAAGGGTGAGAACCTGAGTTCAGATACCTAGAACCAATGTGAAGATGGACACAGGAGTGTATACAACCATTATCAATGCACTCCTAAGAGGAATTGCAAGGTAGAGGCAGCATCCCTGGAAGCTCAATGGCCAGAAGCCCAGTGTATAGATAATGGTATGTATAGTGGTGAATATCAAGAGAGGCTGTCTCAAAAAAGAAGGTAGGGGCTGATGCCAACCCTTGTCATCTGACCCACACACACATGCCGTGACACGAGTGCTACCCCCCTCAAACACACACATACACACACACACACACACAGCCCACAAAAATTAAAAACAGACCAGTAGGGGTTAGTGAGATGGAACAGAGTTTAAGAGCAGGTGTTGATCTTGCAGAGGACCTAGGTCCACTACCTAGTGCCTACATGGTGGTTCACAACCACCCATAACTCCAGTTCCATGGGATCCAATGCCCTCTTTTAACCTCTGAGGACTCTAGGCTTGCCTGTCATACACACACTTACACACATGCAAAGCACTAGCAGATAAAAATAATGAATAAAAGTATATAAAATATTTTTAAATTGAGATATGTATTAGTGAAAAACCAGAAATGAGATTTACTCAATGTGGCTATATGAAGAAGGGGACTATACCTAAGGACCCAGTGATCCTCAAGTCTCTCTTCGGAGTATTGACATGAGATTTAGGTTTAAATACGGGACAAGACATGTGCATAAATAAGCAGCCTGCTCAAGGTCTAGTCGCAATTTATCATTGATACACCATTGTCTTGGTGTTGTCCTGCAAGGTAGTCTGACAAGCTGTGAGACAGGAAATGTTCCTGGAAGAAAAATTCTACCTCTGGCTGTCACCAGGGCTTCTCCCTAGGCAGTTTTACTTCTACTTTCATGATATATATATATATATATATATATATATATATATATATATATATATATATATATATGACATGTGCATATATAGTTTGATGTGTATAATTATGTGTGTGTGTGTGTGTGTGTGTGTGTATAATGGATAGTCTAGGACCCACAAATTTGAGAAAACATGTAGTATTTATCTTTCCTCAATTGGCTTAATTCACTTAAAATTTATTAGCACTGTTTGCATCCATTTTCCTACAAATGACATAACTTCTTTCCTTATGGCTAAAAAAATCCATAATGTTTAAGTATACAACGGAAGAGGAGTGACTGAGGACAATGTTGTTTAAGTCACAGGATTTTTGTGGGACTCTCCCAAACACTCACTTGGCTAGCAATCTCTTGCTGCACACACCATTGTTGCTACTGTGGCTCCTCCTCCTCCTCCTCCTCCTCCTCCTCCTCCTCCTCCTCCTCCTCCTCCTCCTCCTCCTCCTTCTCTTCCTCCACCTCCTCTTTCTCTTCCTCCATCTCCTCTTTCTCTTCCTCTTTTTATTTGGTTATTTACTCATTCATTACACTTGCTAGTTTGGAGACAGGGTTGTGCTACATAGCTCAGGCTACAAATTAGATCCAGGGCTCAAACTTACAGCACCCCCTCACCTCTATCTGACTCCCAAGTGTTGGGTGTGCACCTGCATGCCTGGCTTCGGTTTTGGCTCTTGCAAAAGCCCACCATCAACCAGTTCTACCCTCCACCTCTCTCCTTTCTAAAGAGAAAATAAAGGCAATGAAGAAAAGGGCACCAGAAAAAAGACAAAGTGAGGCAGACACACTGAGGGAAATCGGGTTCTGGGTCCCAACATGCTCACCCGACAAGCTCCCCAGAACTGAGTCTTGCCATTGCTGGCCCTTCTCACAGAAGATACACCAACTGGAACACAAGGCACGGCCATTGCCCTTTAACTGGCAAACAACTCACAGCAGGAATGTACCAGTCTACACAGTTTATCAGCCTTCCCAGGAAGGAACCAAAACATGGAGCGCCCAGTGTCAGTTCCACCAGATTTTCTCTAGTTGCTGCAACCAGACATCTGGTAGGCTGGATGCCATCCAGACCAACGTCCAAATCAGCACCTTAAGAAATCCTGCCAAGCGAGGTGGAGCCTGGAGAGCTTCCCTGCTGTGGGAATGTTGGGAGGAGCTGAGCTGGATAAGTGAGAGAGATAAAAGATGAGGACTTTGCTTCAGAGTTCTTCAAAGGGTAACTCTTGGAATGTTCCCATTGTTAGGGTCAACCTTGGTGACCCAAACATAGCAGCATTTGGAGGCTGTAGCTCAGATAGTAGAGTGCCTGCCTAGCATACAGAAAGCCCTGGTTTCTAACCCCAGCACAACAATCACGTTGGTACACTCCTACAATCTCAGTATTCCTGAGATAGAGGCAGGGGGAGTAAATATTCAAGAGCTCTCTTGTTGGTTTTTTAAATGAAGTGTGGGGCTGAAAGGATGGCTCAGCATCAGCAGTTAACAGCTGGGTGCTCTTCTAGAAGACCAGGGTTCGATTCCCACCCCTACCACCCACATGGTGGCACAGGATCACCTGTAACTCCAGTTTCAGGCTTACCCGATATTCTCTTTTGGCCTCTGTATGCACTGCAAACACCCATAGTGCACAGACATCCACACAGATAAAACACCTATAGACGTTAAAATTGGTTTTAATACAGTGCGATCGCTGCTGTATAATAGATAATCTGAAATTGTGATGTGCCTAGAAGAGCAGCGTCTCACCCCATCTGGAAGACACACAGTCAGACAGGTCTTTCAGAGTAGGTAATACCCCTATTGGCATATTAACCATGATAAGAAACTTGTAATGACCAAGACAGGTAGTCAGTTGTCAAGGAATTTACTGTCCAGCGAGGAGGACAGACAGACTCAGACAATAAACACCTTCTGCATTAAACGCCCGGGGAGAGGCAAACCCAGGGTTCTGTGAGAATGTGAAGGAAGAACTCGTGAGAGAGGAGCAAGTGAGCTCACCGACACCTGGACAGTAATAGCTACCCCTCGGTTTGTTCTTTGTGGGCACTGGTTAACTTGGCATCACAGAATGCTGAAGACACGCTATGGCCCCAAATATATAGCACATTGGTCTCTGGGGGGAATCGACGAAGGACAACACACAGGGTAGTAGTACAGGCTAAACTGTTGGAAGGAAGAGCAGGGCAACATAGAAGTTTCTCTGTTTCTTGAGCAATAAATCAACAGAAAATATGTAGACTATTTAGCTCAGTAACATTTACTAAGACCTGCGTTCCTTTATCTTGTGGTTCCATCAGACTCTGAAAGTACCATCATTGCCCACACAATGGAGATTAGCATATCGCCACGTAGTAGTTTAGCCCCTAGGAAGGGCGAAAGAAAAAAGGAAGTAACTCATAAGTTCAAGGTGTCAGACACACATTATTCACATGATTGCACAGAGCTGCAAGCTGTGAAGGATGTTGGGAAATGGGGTTCCTGTTCTGGAGAGACAGCTTCCTTGCTGAATCCTAGAGACTTATATTGCTCAAGGAAACAAAAGAATGGACAGTGGAGGAAAAATAGAAGTCTCTAACTAATGTCATTTGGCTTCCCAATATACGGGCCAGGCAATTTTGGAAGGGAAGCACTTTGAAGTTAGATTGCGGAGGAAACCCTGCCCATTAGAGTTACAGTATTTTATGACTGGCACGATGGCTCAGTGGATAAAGACAATTGACACAGCCTGCCAACCTGAGTTCAGTCTTCAGAACCCAAGCAGTGGAAACAGAGAACTGGCTCCCCCAACTTGTCCTCTGATCTCCTTTTGTATGCCATGGCACAGATAACCCCCACTCCACCCCATACAAGGTAAATAAATAAATGTTTAACAATAAAACTCAGGAAATCTAAGCAGTATATTGACAAGATTTCTGTACCTGCATTTGTTGGCAAGATAAGGCATCATCTTAAGTGTTCCTCAATGAATGGATGGAAGAGAAAATTTGTGTAGACAGACACACAATGGACTATTTTTAGGCTTCAAGAAGGAAATCCTGTCATTTTCATCCGCGGGATGTTAAAATCATTTAGAGCCATCATGATTATTTAGACACAGTTTTGTTGTGTCATCTGGTTTTGATATCAGGGTGACCTTGGCTTCATACAACAAGCTTCATTAAAAGCTTTTGAGGAATTACAAGAGGTGAGGCCATATGACTGAGAAACTGAGGTGTGTGGGGGAACAAATTATAGATTCAGACATAAGGCGCATTGAGAATATTTGTCAACAGAAAGGCTTAATAATTAAAATTTCAATTAATAGAAGAAACATGGATAAACTATACAAAAGAAGGAAATTTAACTCAGCAATCGAACTCTATAATAATCAAATATTAGAGGTGAAGTAATTTAAAAAACTCAATGAATATGTTTGATTGAAGATTACAGATCACTAAATGAGAGGAGATATCTGTGTCAGAATAGGACACAGACAAAAAGAAGAGAAAGTTCAAAGAGTGTGAGCAAGGGACTTTAGCACAGCTTATTAGTATTAACACATCTTAATTCTACAGATTAAAGGAACTCGCTATGATATCTTCATCATGCATGCATCACGCATTGGTAATAGCCCTCCATCCTTCTATGCCCACTCCTCTCTCTCAGCTGTCAGCATCCTTTCCAATCTTTCAGAATCCACTCGGTCTTTTATTTCAGTTCCACTTACGAGACAATGAATATGATAGTTGCCTTTCTGTGTCTGGCCTATTTCACTTAACACAGTAGCCACCGGTTTCATCAACATGGCTCCAAAGGAAAGAATTTACCTCTTTTATGAGTCAGTCATATGTGAATTTTAATTAACATATTAATTTAATGTAACTAACATATTAATTCAACATGTGTGAATTGGTTTATTTACTCATTCATCTGTTCAGGGGAACATAGGCTGGTCCTAGATTTTGGCTATTGTTAACAGTGCCACAATAAACACAAGTGTCTTTTTTATATGTTGATTTCATTTCCTTAGAGTCTGTGCCAGGAAGTAGGATTGTTAGGTCATATGAAGTTCTATTTTTAGCTCCTCAAGGATATCCTCATTCTATTTTCCGAAGTAGTGAGACAACTTTGTGTTCCACGCGACACTGCATAAAGAGTGCCGTTTTTTTCTATATCATGCCATTTCTATTTTTTATGATAGCTGCATTAGTATATGAGATATTAGATATGAGATATTGGTATGCATTTTCTTAATTACTAATGCTACTGAGCACTTTTGTTTGAGCCAGTCTCTTGCTGTGTAGCTCAGGTTGCTCCCTCTACACGGGGAGAGATCCCAGTCGTACATGTAAAGGGAAGGAGGATTAGCCATCTCAGAAATGCTCAGAAATGTATCTTTGGGTTCCACATTCAGAGATGTATCAAATTACAAATAGAAAGTATGTTTTAAATTGCAGCTGTATCCAACATGCCATTTTTGCCTAAATAACAACACAGAACAAATAATGAACACTGTATTTTCATGATAGTTATTATAAGTAATCTAGAGGTGCTTTGAGGTATATAGGAGGATGTATATAGGGTATATATGACAATTTTCAATAAGGCCACCTGCAGATTTTGTTTTCATATGGGCATCCTGAAAGTAATCACCTATTATTAAATGCACTTTTTGGAGGGAAGATAAAAACAAATGTCTACTCAACCCAGATAGGGTACCAATGACCAACCAAAGTAATGACCCCACCGAAGTCTCATTTGGTGAAATAAAGAGAGTTTTTTTGTTTTTTGGACTTAATTACAGAGCACAGGTGATGGGTAATTTACAGGTGTATGGGTGACCCCAAAGCAGCTACATCACTGGAAATCTCATCCCAGAATAGACAACGAGTTTTCCTTCACCACACAAATGCAGTTTCCCTTCAGTTGACCTTTCACCCCCTATATATTCTAGCACCTCCTGAGTCCGCGAGGCCAAAGACAGCTTAGGCACAAATACATGCACTTGGGGAGGAAGGTGTAGGAAGGAGTAATTAGAATCTCAAGAGAGGGTCTAACAATCCTCACCATCCTCCCTTTCTGAGGGAAAGTTAACTGGCCTGATCCTGGGTGTCTTGCAAATAGTCACAGCTGCTCCGATGAAGACGGTAGGCCACTGTGCTCCAGGACAGACTTCTGCAGAGTCAATCACATATAACCGCATTCCTCATCTCATTAGCTGTTCACAAAAGACTTCAGAACAAGATCCTCACATTTCAGGAGGCACAAAGCAGATGGGGAAACTGGATGACTCATAAGCAAACACTCAGATAGGTGGCTTCCTTCCCCTTTGTGCCTGCCTGTCCAGAGGCTCATAATTGCCCAGCCTTATGCCTACCTAAGGAATCTGAGCCCCCACCGCAGCCGCATAATCTTCCAAGTCTCGGTTTTACTCAGAAACTCTCACATGCAAATACACGATGTCATCTTGAAGTTTACATCAGAATGTGTTCCGATTACATATTGTTCCATGGGGCCCATTGCGCTGCGAATGTACGAGACATACTTACTCCTGACATTATCTGCCGGTTTCTGCTTCTTTGACCAGAATTTGACTTCAACAGGCCCTGTGAAAACATTAATTTGCAGATCTGACAACTTCCAAGTGTATTTTGAGGGTAGTGGGTGGCATATCATCATCCGGAAGAGTAGTATGAATAATCAAAACTGCTGGGGGGAAAGTCCATTTGGATTTGTTTGGGGAATGCATCATAGGTTTTCCTGCAGCGGCAGGTGTTCCTAATTACGATTTTGCGTAGTCTAATACTGGAATTAGCTTGCATACATATATGTCAAGAGCACGTGTAACTGAGTGGGGAGAACTGACCCAAGACTCTCGATGCTATTTGATAAACAATTTGTGTGCAAGGTCTTGAGTCCTCTATTTTTAATTGCCCTATCTGACTGCACACATTAAATGAGAGACACTCTCCACATTGACAGGAAGCATGCCGGATCCACGGATGCCATAATTTCTTAGATGCCTCAAGATCTCCCTTTGTGATTTACCTCCCAAACCGCCTTCCTTTCCTGACAGCCTGTCAGTTGCAATTTCTGAACCCAAAGGAATTTAGGGGCCAGCATAGCTGGGAGGCATGATGAGCAAAAGTGGGAGGAATGTGTGGGGGTCAGGCTGAGGCTGTAAGGATTCAGCCAGCATCTATATCTTGCTGGCTTCAAAATTCCCATCTCTGGCCCCAACCTCTCTCCCAACTCTAATGGTGTGTGTATCTGCCTCCTGGATATATCACAAGACTCCAGTTCAATTTCTCTTCCTTACATCTCCTTCTATGTTCATTTCTTTTTTTAAAAAAAGTTTTTGTTTTCTTCTCTTGTACAACGCATCCGGACTGCAGCCTCCCCTTCCTCTGCGTCCTCCAGCTCCCTCCCATTTCCCCTCTCCCCCAGATGCAGGGGCTCATGGCCAAGCACTGAGCAGTGCTGGAGGATTCCTTTGTTCATTTCATCAGCGAATGTAGCATCATCTTCTGTCGAGTCCCAGGATAAGAGTTCAGGAATCGTTCCTGGCATCCTCTTTTCTACCAACCCCCCTGCCCCGCCTCCACAATTTCCAGATGTTGCTGGTTTAGTGCCTTGATTTTCATTTGTGTTTGCCTGTCCACACCTTCACTCCTGCCAAACCCAGATCTCTACCAAACTCCTGTCTCTTCTGCACCCCATTTTCATAAATGGTGCTCTTACATTGCATCTTGTCCCTGCCCTAATCGGCCTCCACAGGGCAAAGGCACAGAAGGGCTGTCAAATAGAATTGCATGCTGTTCTCTGACCGCACTTCACCGTTCCTACCCTCCACCACTGCTTCTGGAGTATCATCCCTTTGGCAAGCCCTCACCATGGGCAAGAATCACCTTTCTTTCAAGAGCCAACTCAAAATCCCTATCCTGTCTGAAGATTTTGTAGTTCCTGCTTGCAGGTGCAAATGACTTCCCCTTTCTCCAAACGTTCCTGGTATCTTCTCCCTCCCTTGTGGCACTGGTCCCAGTAGGTAGAGAATGATCTTTGCAAACACAGAGTGCAAAGTGCAAGAGGGGAGAGTCCAGCCATTTAAACACAGATGATAGGAGTCAGTTCACTCACATTAGAAGCTTGAGTGCAGTTTGCAGGCCTACTGCAAGCTTTGTAACTTTGTACCCAAGTGTAGTCCAAAGATCAGGTAACCCCTGAAGGCTTGCTACTTCCGATCTCAAGCCAACTCACTGGACGTATCAAATTGAAACCTCCATTTTCACATGGTTCTAGGTGATTCCCATGCCCACTGATATTTAAGCAGAGCAGTGTGTATTTGCATAACTGGGGCTGGGGTAGCTACGCCCAAAAGAGACACACACCAGGCCTTGTCATTAATTCCACGCTCTGGGACATTGAACCAACTTCCAGGAGAGTCGCACAGTGTGTATTTCTGATTCTCTGAATTATCAATCCAGTTTCCTTCCTCTTCTTAATTTGGGGTATCCCCCTTCTCCAGAATCATAGAAGGAACCCATTCCCAGACAAGAGAACCTTTTCTCCTATTGACAAGTCATGGGTATAAAGCTGGCCCCGATTAGGGAGGGCGTTTGTGTTTCCTTACAGCCTACCTCGATTGATGTGGTCTCTGGCCAAGGTGTGAATCAGCCTTTGAGTCCTCTGTTAAACATCAGTGAAAGGAATGCCACAGGCTGATGTCACGTGAGCTCTGGAACTAGCCACTCCTAGGAGCATCTGGCACTGGCAGAGTACTCTGACTATGAGTATGCACAACACATGCGCAATTTGGAGTAACCATAGTGTTTAGTGTCTTCTATGAAACATATTTGCTTGCTCTGAAAAAGATTTTTTTAAGTGACTTTCCTTCCCGTACTTTGTCTTTCCCCAGACTGAGTAAGAGCAACCTTCCCTCGTTTTCTAGATTTTTCTCTAGTTGTCACTGGACAAGCTCGCTCTTCGCACCCGCCTTGTCTGCAGATGTGGGCGGGGCCTGTGGAGCATGTTGTCTCCACTTCCTTGCTGTGTGCTGCAGTGAAGCCTGGTGATTGGAAAGGCCCTGGAGTTGAGGCCAAGCAGCCCAAACTGGGAAGTGGCAAAACCTGCTGCGTTTGCCCGGGCCTGTATTTGCTGATAAATTATTGCTCCTCAAAGCTCCTCTGTCTAGTTTGAGCTGTTTGGTTTCTAATCAGAACCACACCCAGGCTGTGATAGGAGTGGTTTGAGAGTGCCTTCTGTGGGAAAGGAAGATAAAATTGTCCTCCCGCCACCGAGGTGACACACAAAAATCAAAATTTGCTGACAACCTCTGTGTCACAGACCATTGACTGTTTATATTTAATTGGAAGTATATATTGTCAAATTAGGCCTTGCTAGCCAATGACATATCTGCTCTAAATTAAAAAAAACCTAAAGATGATGAGACATTCATGGTAGAAGCTATACACCTCATGAGAAATTTGTCTCTGGACAAAAATTACAAAATAGACACATTTCACATTTCCCTTTGAACTGAGTGTAAGGGTTCTTTCAAGAACTGGTGTATGTGTGTGAGAAGTGGGGGGTGGAGAAGGAGGAGGAGGGGGTCAAAAATTGGTTAGCTTGGTTGTTAAGGTTGACAATTAAAAATCTATAGAACAGAGCCAGTGGTGACTTGAGTTTGATCTGGGACCCAATGATGGGAGGAGAGAACTGACTCTTACAGTTTGTCCTTTGACTTCCACACACATATTGCAGCACATGCACACACGTGCACACACACACACACACTAAATAAATAAACAAACAAATGAATGAATAAATATATGAAATTTAAAAGACAGGGATTACTTTGTTAGAGACTTGAGGGAGAATTCTTTTTGAAGCATAACAAGATTAGTTCTAGAATTGCAGTTTCATTTACTATAAGTCATGCTTCATTCTATGCTTTGTGCGATCAAACGCAGTATTAGATAAAGCAAAGTGTTGAGGAAGTTTATTTTTAGTTATGTTTGAAATTGTTTTATGCAATTTCAAAGGGTCTGTGAGGGTCTGTCTAGGGCATTTTGTATTGTCTGCAGGTTTTAGATTTCTGTGGGGGGGGTATTTAATTGCTAATGATCTGCACATGCTATCAGTAGAACATCTAAGTTGCTCTGAATCAATAAAACACCTGAGCGCAGATGCTCGCGGTTCCACTGTCAAGGATAGCACTTGCCGTAGGTGGTTCCCTCTGCTGAAATCTGGCAGAGGTTGAGCATATAAGATTGCCTCCTTTTCTTCCTTGCTGAGCTGCCCCAGCAGTACAACTACAGCTAAGTTAGCCTTTCTGGATGAAAACTATATAAGCACGAGGTCTCAGTCACATGTAAACTATCCTGTGTAATTAGAAAGGTTTATACTACAGTGACTTCTGGTGACTCCAGCATCCGTAGAGAGTCTCTGAAACAGTGTCTAGGCAGCCTGTGAGTACCATTTGTGTAGCTGTATCAAAATTAAATTAAATGTATGTGTATCTATGTCTTAAGTATGTGTAATACGTAAAGACTTCCATGAAGTCCAGCAGAGGGCATTGGATCCTTGGAACTGGAGATACAGGTGGGAGTGAACAGTCTCACAATGGGTGCTGGAAACTAATCTTGGGTCTTCTTCAAGAGCAGTATGCATTTTAAACCACAGAACCATCTCTCCAGCACACTGGCATTTTTTAAAACAAAACACATTTATGTGGAAATTGATGGGAGTACTATGAGAATTACACTAATCCCTTCTAGGGGCACTTCCCCAAATGTCTAATTACCTTTCCAAAGGCCCCATCTCTGCAAAGTTTCAGCACTTCAGTACTGCCATACTGGATAGGAATCTAGCATACAAATCCTTGAGGGATCCACTCCAACCATGTTCAAGGTATTCCAGAACTAAACCCTCAGGTGTCACACCATTGTGTGGCTTCTCCTGGGGAGACATAAAGTCATATATCCCAACTAGAGAGATAACTGAAGAACCAAAGGTAAAAACTATTTGTCTAAATTATTTAATGGGGCATGGGCAACTTCAAAAAATAGTTCCCTGTACCATTTGCACTGGGAGCCATACAGTGGAAAAGTCCCACACCAGTGGTTTGTCTATGCCTTGCCTAATCTTAAGGAGCAGAAAGGGTTCGTATCCCTGTCTTTATGCGAGAAGGTTATTAGGCCTGATCTTGTGAGGGTCTCTCTCAGGCAGGCGGGAACATCCTCTGTGCTTCAGGATAAGGACAGTCATATGCAATCCAGAGGAAAGAGCTTCACTACACACATCAGCCAGGGGATGACCACAGTATTTGGGCCCAGTTTCCCCTCTCTATGACCCCAAGCAGGGATCATTCCGTGTGCTCAGAGCGTCTGTCCAATCTACTCATGGGACACTGGAGTTCACTCTCAGAAAACACAGTGGCAACAAGGTATGAGTAACCGAAAGTAACTTCATGTGTTTGTCAATCAACAAAAATGTACCCGGAGTCTGAACTGTGTTACATGTCCAGCTTGCATGGGCTCTCCGGATTTGAACTCAGGGCCTCACACTTGGACAATGGGTGGTTTTACCCACTGGACCATCTCCCCATATCACAATTCTCTACATACCCATGATACAAATTCTCTTTGTTTGTTTGTTTTGTTTTGTCTTGGTTTTGATTTCTCGAGACAGGGTTTCTCTGTTGTAACTCTGGCTGTCCTGGAACTCACTCTGTAGCCCAGGCTGGCCTCGAACTCACAGAGATACATACCTGCCTCTGCCTCCCGAGTGCTGGGATTAAACGTGTGTGCCACCACTGCCCAGCTACAAATGCTTACTGGATATACAATTGTCAAATTCCTCTGTCATTCCGTGGTTGATCTGTTTAACATTTTTCATGGTGATGCACATAATGTTTTATTAGGAAATAAAAACAAACTCATAAATTATACATTTTATAGTTAGTACCTTGGATATTGTATTTGAATATTTCATCCAGGTCAAAGTAAAAACCTTTTCTTTTTCTTTACTTTTTGTTTGTTTGTTTTTATTTTTTTGAAACAGGGTTTCTCTGTGTAGGCCTAACAAGCTTGTCTCAGACTCAGAGATCTGCCTGCCTCTGCTTCCTGAGTGCTGAAATTAAAAGCATGTCCCACCAACTTTCTTTACTTTTTTTAATCTAAAAGTTTTATACATTTAGGCCTGTAACCCATTCTGATTCAAATTTCGTTTCTATGATATATGCTAAGAGTCTATTACTTCTTTTGCATGTGAAATTCAAGTATCCCAGATCATTTGTTGGAAAAAAGAAACCCTAACCTTTCACCATTGACTTGTGTTGCCATATTTGCCAAAAACCAATAGACTGTAAATGGCTTCTCACTTCTGTCCCAATTATCTTTGCTGCTATCATGCTGTTATTGAACTCTTTGGATGTCTTTGCTTCAAACCAGGTAGTGTTTGTTTGCCTTTTCAAAATGACCCTGGCTACTCTATGTCCTCTTTATTTTGACATACCTGTTGGTATGGGGTTATCAAATCCTACACAAAAGCCTGTGCAGTATTGCTTGTATTCTGGCATTGCACTACCCATGGACTTCAGGGTAATAGTCACGCTGACAGTATTGGGACTTCCGATCTATGAATGTGGTTTCTAGCTTCCTTTACTGAGACTTTTTTTTCTCTCTCAGCAATCATCTACAGTTTTCCGTGCCTAGGTCCTTATCATGTATTTCATTAGATATATTCGAAAGCATTTTACACTTTGATGCTAGCTTGAATGGCATCTTAAAACTTCCTGATTTTTTTTTTTTTTTTGGCTAGGTCATACAAATACAGTTGAATGCTGTCAACTGGTCTCTAATCTTGTTTTTCTGAACTATTCATTTATTCTACCATTCTTGTGGATTCTTCGGTATTTTCCACACAGATCATCATGCCCCCTGTAACACATCAATTTCCTTGCATTGATTTATTTATTTTCTACACTGGATAGAACCCACAGTGCCTTGCTGGATAGAAGAGAGGGAAGTACAAATTCTTGCCTTGCTCACATCTTGGGAAGCGTTCGCTATTTCATCACCGAATAAAATATTAAGCCATGTTTCCATTGATTTTTATTTTTGTTTGTAAATTTCTAACCGATGTGGGGAAGCTGCCGTCCTTTCCTAATTTGAAAGTTTTTTTCTCATGAATCCATGCTGGCTTTTAGATTTTGGAAAATCTTCTCCTCCTCCTCCTCCATCTCTTCCCCTATTCTGTGCCTCATTTTACTCTCCTCCTCTTCCTCACTCCTCTCCTTTCCTTCTTCTTTTACTTCTACTGAGACGGTCTCGTGCTCTTTGTTCAATTCGAGCAATATGATGTGTTGCATCAATTAATATTAACTGAGCCACCCCTGAATTTTTATGTTACATTTTCATCAACTTTTAGATCCAAGAAAAGTCAAGCTTCTCTCTATCTATAAACTGATGATGTGACTGCTCCATGGTATGCTTTAGAGGCAGGATTTTCTTGTAGATCTGTGGTAGAGAGCAGTCAGAGGCACCAGGAAGAATCCAGAGCAGAGAGAGAAAGAGATAGACTGAACATGGCCAATGAGTAACTGGGGGAGGGACGCCCATGAGCTAGAGGGAGTTTAGAATAAGGGAGGAGGTGAGAAAGGCTAGGATGCTAGCATGGACTTTGAAATGTGTAGCAGGTACTTGTGATATCCAGGGAGCCTGGAGGTCAGCATGGGCACCTGATGGGCACCTCAGGATGCCATATGTCCCTTCTGCCAGAGGTAAGGGAAATGATTCTGGTTGGTAGAGGGGAACAGGGTTCACAAGTTCCTGAGGAATGCTAGCTTTCATTTAACTTCCAGAAATCCTACTATAGTCCAGGTTGACCTATTGGAACTGGCTTTTGGAGTTTGGGGAATTGGAGTTTCCTTTGGACCTAACATTCTCTTGCTTCTTTCTTTGACTTATAAGTAGCATATAAGTATACAGTTTCATTTTCTAAGATTTGGGGATTTATCTAATTTCTTTTTATTTGCAGTTATGATTTCAGTAAAGAAAAAACATTTCTATGACATCTATTTATCAATTTGCATGTATGATGGGGACAGAGGCATGGGTGCCACAGACTGCATGTGGAGGTCAGAGGACAAGCTGTGGGAGTCGGGTCTCCTCTTCTAACATGTGCGTTTGCCAACGGGACTCAGGGCATCAGGTTTGGTGGCAGGCACCTCTACCCATGGACGCAGCTTGCTAGCCTTTATTGCATTTTGTTTACTGAGACTATTTTTATATAGTTTCAGTTGTTTTAAATCCACTAAAGCATTTCACGAAATAGTACATTTTATACTGTTTATAAGGAAGAATGCTATGTGTGTGTTTTAAAAAAAATATGTCCATTGACTGTTAGAGCGGAGGCTGTTTGATGGTATTTTTCAAGCTTTCTACGTTATTGGTAATTTTCTGCCCAGTTGTTTTTATCAATTATTAAGAGTAGCCCGTTAAAAATCTCTAGCTATTGTTTGTACAGTGTCTGTTTCTCTTTTTTAATCTGTCACTTTTGCTTCTTGAATTTTGACAGTGTTGTTAGTTGCACATACATTTGTAATTCCTGCCAATTACCCTGCCATTACAAAATGCCTTTCTTTTACCGTGGTAGCGCTTTCTAGTTTGAAGTCTGTTTTGTGCGGATACTGCCACTTAGCTCTCGGATGTTTGCTCTTTGCTTAGTATGCCTTCTGTCATCTTTTTTCCTCAGCATCACCTGTCTTTGAATGTAACACGTTTTCCTGTCTCCGGCACACAGTAGTTTCTGCTGCTGCATCCTCTCTGACGAGCTGCATCCTCTCTGACGATCTCCGCTCTGGGGGCATCCTGCTCACGTCATTTCCACGTGATGTAATTATTCCAATGGTCAGATTTATTTTACATTTGCCATCTTTCTATTTGTTTTCCATGAGGCCTTGTCTGTTTTATATTTCTCTGTTCTTCCCTAATTACCCTTTTATGTTTAATTTTAAGTGTACTAGTGTAATTGATCTGTTGGTTTTAACCATATGTTTTAGTGTCTTAATATTTCCTCTAGGAAGTATAATTATCATTTTCATCCAGCAAGTCTACTTCTGATTACTAGTAACTTAATTCTGGAAAAATATTTTCTGCAATAGAGCTCCAGTTTGTCATCCCACCCCATTTCATTGTGGCTTTACTGTCCTACAGCTTATGTGCTTGGCTTGTTGCTTTATAAAATCTTATGTTTTTTAGAATGAAGAGAAGAAATTAGAAAAGTATATCTATGGGGTCTTTTAACTTAACTTATTCTTTCTGGTACTCATTATTATTCCCTCTGGCTGTAAGTGAGAAATCATTTCTTTCCACCTTAATGACACCCTTTGCTATTTCTTATCCCACAGTCCCACTAGCAAAGAATGCTTAGTCTTTATCTTGAAATACTATCTGTATTTCACCTCCATTTTTGAAGGATGGTGTTTGTGTGCACAGAATAGGTAAATGGGGTTACATTAAACTATAAAGCTTCTGTACAACAAAAGAAATCACAGCGTGCAGAGACGCGCTATAGCCTAGAAGGCTATTTGCAAGTAAGACATCTGACAATGAACAAACCAACAATTCTGTAGGAAGTAAACAATCTACCTAAGAGAATGGCAAGAGATGAATAGAGTAGATGTTTCTGAAAAGAAGACCTATAACCTATAATGGTTAACATGTTCAAGAGGAAATGCCTGGCATCCCTAGTTAGTAGGGACTGCAAATGAAAACAGCAGGGCTATCTCACCTCACACCCTTTCCAGTGGCCATTATCAAAAAGGCAAATGAGAAAAGGTACCCTTTGCACGTGGTTGAAGGAAGTATATCTAAGTACAGCCATGAATGAAAGCAATGTAGAGGTTCTTCAAAAACATTAGAGCCAACATGTGATCTAGTACTCCTTCACTGGTTATATATATCCAAAGGAAATCAAATCAGCACAGGGAAAGAGACATCTGCTTTCTCCAGTTTACTGTAGCACTGCTGACCTGGGCCAAGAGGTGGAAACGACCTAAGTGTTCAGGAACAGATGAATGGATAAAGGAAATGTGGTAGATTCACACAATGGAATACTATTCAGCCTTTCAGACGCTGTTCTGTCATCTGCGATGACATGGATACAATGAGAGGGAATTATGTCTAGTATAATTAGCTGGCTAATCTATACAATCAGAAATATGGTTAGCAAGAGGCAGGGGATGGGCTCGTCAGGGGATACAGACCCTCAGTAAGTTGGGAGGAATATGCTTATTTTCAGAGCTGTTGCATAGTATAGTGAAAATACCTACTAGCTGAATATTATACTTTTCAATGTCACCAGGAGAGCGGATCATAAATATTCTCCACGCAGAAGATGGCAAATGTTTGAGATGGTGAATGGGTTTCTGTCTTGACCTGATTGGATTCTTCCATGTAGTATTAAGAAGGATAATATAACCTTCACTCTTGCATAAATATATAGTTATAACATCGATATGTTATCCAAATAGAGGCCAGTATCTTGAAGGTAAGACAGAGGAATTTTGAGCCTGGATTACTGAGAAGGCTAAAGAAACAGACACAGAAATGAAAAGGGGAGAAACAGATAGACAGGTTAAGGAGGAGGAAGATAGTTTTAGAGACTTTTATTTTGAAAACTTCACATAGACAATGGAGAATGTAAGCCCGAAGCTCAGGAGCAAAGGAAAGGCTACAGATACCTTTCACCTTAATACGTTCATACAGATACGTCCAGAAACCTGGATTCACTGTTATTACTCCTTCTTGGTCCTCATTGTTCTTAATACTTATTTAATAACCCTGAGAAAGGTGTTTGCTGTTGCTTTTTCCTTCTTCTTTCCTTCCTTCTTTCCTCTCTTTCTCCCTCTGTCTCTTCTTTTTGGTTTTTTTCTTTTCATGAGAATTTAATACAGGGAGGCAATAGGAGGAGGAACTTATTGAGTAGGGGCCATGTGGGTTAGTAAGAAGCTGAGAACCAAAGAGCAAGAAGGCCGGGAATTCGCACCAGGAGCTTCCTCCATCACCGTCCTCTCAAACCATGTTGGATGTGCTGATCTGGCCTGAGCGATTAATTATCCTCTCCTTTACCTTCCTTGTTCTCGTTTTATTTATTTATTTATTGATTGATTGATACATTCATTTAGGTTTATTTTTGCTTTGTCTGCATGTACACCTGCACACCAGAAGGGGGCATTCCATCCCATTATAGATTGTTGGGAGCCACCTTGTCGTTGCTAGGAATTGAACTCGCAACCTCCGGAAGAGCAGTCAGTGCTTTTAACCTCTGAGCCATCTCTCTAGACCCTGTATTCATTTTTTCAATGAAAGGTTCACCCACAGTCATGAATATATGCCTATGTCTTTGTGTCACTTGCTTTGGCTTTGCCTTTATTTTCCTCTTAGTTTCCACATCTAGCTTTTTTTTTTTCTCTCAGAAGGACTTTTCATTCTTCAAGAGTGCAATATTTTTGTCTTTCTGTCGGCCTATGTTTCTGTAGAAGGCTGGCAGCTCCTGAGATTGTCAGTTGCCCCGCCAGTGTCTGTGAATGTCCACTAGGTGGCAGTGTCTGGGAGCATTGCTAGTCATGACATGAGTCTGCTCAGTTCTGGGACGCTTCCTCTAGCAATTTTGATTTTAGGCTTTTACAATCAGTTGGTAAGAAAAAAGCACTAGATGTAGCCCTCTTTGTCTACTTCAGAAGAACGTTCACGCTTGTGAGGCTCTCAGACCTCGCAAAGCCCTTTCCCTAAGTTACCGTTTCTCCTACCTTGCTTCTCACTATCTGTAAAACTTCCGCATTGTCCTTTCTTCCCACTTAGATGTTATTTCTTGTGGGGTTCTTTTACATTTATGATTAATTTTGAGTGGGGAAACTGAGGTAAAGAAATGACCAAAAAGCTTGCTCAAGGGCACATTAAAAAAATTGAGGACAGTCGTTAGTCTTATGACTTATCAGAAGATCATATTTGATCCATTGATTGTGAATATAAAATATTAGGGGAAGGGTAGAGATACTGGTAATGTGAGAAAGTGGCACAGGGCTTCAGGGTAGCCACGGATCCAAGATGAAACAGGCCCCGCCTGGGAAGGGTAGGAGTGGAAGTGGAGCAGCTTAGAAATGGGAAATTCAAGAATTGTTACTATTGTGAGGGTCAGTGAAAACTCAAGGTTAAGACTCAAAAGGCTTGTCAGGTTCATGTCTTACGTGACAACATGGGACAGAAATTTTCAAATACTTTCAATCTTGAGGAGTTCAGTTTCCAGTGCAACTTGCCGCTGTCTTTGAGTCCCCGAGAAGTAGCTTCTTCAAACTGGCCTCGTTTTCTTCCATGAGTCTTAATCCTTCAGAGGAGAGATAAAGCTGAACTGAGAAATTAGGTCAGGGCTTATTTCTCACGCAGATGTTTCCTAGAGACAGAAGCAAGAGCCATGAGGCTATTGGCTGATTCTAAACCCGGCTCAGTCGCTTTGTTTCTCTTTTTCCCCACTCATGGGAGTCTGAGCACCTGGTCTCTGCGTCCCGCGGCTTTGTCCTGAGGGCCTTCCAGAAGGTTTGGAGAGCTCTTGACAGCTGAGAAACATCTATAGGAAGTGACTATGACTTCATGCTAATGAAAGAGGCCTCCAAATAAAGAGGCACTTTAAAAGCAGTCTGAACAGGGGAACAACCCAAGAGCTCTTCAAATTGTGGAGAGCGCCTCTGTGACCAAGCAGTGTGGCCAGACATATTCAAGGCCCAAAACCCTGTCCCCGCCTCACTTCACAGACACATATTCCCTGCACTTTGACCAGTTAAGAGTCTCTGTAGTAACCACTGTTCATTGCACAAAAGAAAGCTTCTCCGTGGACGCATGGGGACTGTGTTAATCTCTGAGTGTAGATGAATGATGGATTTATGATTCACGTATAAGGACCAGTGGCTTCAAACAATATCCAATCCATCACTGACATTCCAAGCACTATTATAACTGCTGGATAACACGCACAAAGGGTTAAAGTAGACGCAGAGTGTGGAGACATTTCATAGTTCCTTCCATTATTCTGGGCCCCTCTTCCAAACTAGTACCTTCTTGGGTCACTCAGTAATGGGCCAGAGAATAACACATCGAAATAAGAAATGTAATAAAATTCATAGACGTTTACTAGGTTTTGTGTCTTCTTGGCCAGATGGGTCTCTTCATCGTTCACTTCAGCAGGGATTTCTTGACATGCTCCTTGTCATGCAACTCCCTAGAAATTTCACTCAGGTACAGCCCTCTGGTTGGTTGGGTTTTTGATACAGAGTCTCACTGGAACTCACAGATCCTCCCAACTCAGCCTCTCGAGTTCTGGAATCACAGGCGGGACCACCATATCTGACATCTGGCTCCTGAATTTTTGTTGCGTTCATTTCCCAACTGTTAACCAACTGTCTTTTATTTATACTGTCATCTTATACATTTGTTCTTCTAAACATGTTTATCTTTTGCTCACTTGCTTTCAAGAGATTGTTTTCCTCACTAGTCTTGGGTAATTTTATTAACAAGAAGACCAGAAGGGGGCATGGGACACCCAGGAACCAGAATTATGGAGTTATGGAGTAAGCTACCATGTGAGTACCAGGAATTAAACCTGAGTCTTCCGCAAAATCAGCAAGTGCTCTCAGCTGCTCAGTTATTTCTCCATCGCCCAGAGATACTTTAAAAACTTCTAGGGGATTCCACTGTGTGTATCATAGAGAGCCTACCACTTTGCATGGCCTCTCCAATGTCACCTAATAACGATGACAGAAGAATAAGTTGAAAACTGTAATTCCAATTGACTCAAGTTAAATTATATCATTTTTGCAAATTTTGCAAAAAAAAACAAAAAAACAGCAGAACAGTCCCAGAGCTATATCCAAGGCCCTGGAAAAGGTGTATGTACACAAGGAGTCTCAAAACTTTAGGATTCATGTTTTAGGTTGATATTCTACCTTAATTAGTGCACTGTTGGCTTCTTTCAGAATCTATCTCAGTCTCTTTGGTGACTCTCCCCTTTTGAAATTTGTCTTACTAATTGATTTTGGTTGATCAACTACCTGATTCTCAAAATATGTAACTTTCCTATCATCCCAGCCTGTCTCGGCCTTGGCTTAGTGCTTCTGTAAACAGCAGCCCCAGGTTTGTTCAATCTTCATGCTTCAATCCTGGCCAAATTCTAATCAACTGCTCAAATGAATAAGGACAAGCCATTTTGCAAAGAACAAAATTGGCTGGGCAGGAAACCGTAGTTAAGAACAGTATCAAGTTGGCAAGGAAACAGAGAGAGGTCATCTCGTTCAATTTTTGACATTAAAAAACATGTAAAAATGAGTTATGACATGGGTAATTTCAAAAAGGCCAGTGATATTTTGACTAAATTGTCATCTTGACAGTACATTGTAAGTAGCGTGTTGTTCAGAATGCACACTGGTAGTTTTTTTTAAATCTTAATATATTTATAATTTCAAATTTCAGAAAGCATAACAACAGTTTCATAAATGTATTTGTACAAACCCATATATCTTCTATGAAAAGTCATTCAGTACAGAATTTACTCTTAGAAATTCTGATCCTCTAGAGCATTGAAACAATTTCAATGTGCACCATCCTTCATGTGACTGGACATATTAATGTCCAGAATTAGAAAATGGGTCAGAAGAGAAATTCAGTAAAATAAGAATAATAGTTACTTTTGGTGATTAATTTAAATCAGAAAGGTAAAAACTCTATGTGTGAGAGTTAATAGTTATCATCATCAGCTTGACCAGATGAGGAAGCACCCAGGGAACACGTCTCTGTGAGAATGTTCCAGAGAGGTTTAAATAAGGAGGAAAGACTCACTCATGATGCAGCTAAGACCATCCCACATGCTGGGGTATGAGACTGAATGAAAAGGAGAAAGAGAACTGAGTACCAGCATTCGTCTTGCTCTAGTCCCTGGCAATGAACTTAATGTCACCTCTCATTCTTGTTCCATGAATTCCCCATCATGATGGACTGTGTTCCTTAAAACATGGAGACAAAATAAATCCTCCATTTCTTAAGCTGATTTTGTATATACTTGGATAGAGCAAGAAGAAAAGTAAATTCTGTAGTATACAGCTCGCAATTTGCCATTTTACCTGTGGAATGTGTTGGTTTGTATTTTGTTGATTGAAGGTACATCCAAAGGTGCTTAAATACAATCCATAAATTTAAGTTAACCTGCATGCTGTAAGTGCCTTTTGTATTTAAAGAAAGGAGTTTTTTAATTTGGAATTTTTATTTTTTGAAAATTTCCTACATGAGCACTTATATGAGTATTTACATCATTCTTGCCTATCCCTCCCCCTCCAACTCCTTCCATGTCCCCCCCACTACTTCATAAGTTCATGACATCATATTTAATGTTAACTATCATCACTTACGCATGCTTATATATTTATATGTATATTCAAATATAGCCCATTGAGTCCATTTAGTGTTGCTTATATGTCCATGTGTTAAAGGCTGCCTACTTTGGATTGGATTATCTATCAGGGAGCTCCCTAAAGAAGACTGATTCTGAGTCTCTCAGCAGTCATTGGTTGCTTGTAACTCTTCCCCTAGGGGTGCAGCCTTATGAAATTTACCCCGCCCATGTTGGCATGTCAACTGCTGTTGTCATGTCATGCAGGTCTTGGTTAGACAGCCATATTTTTGGGATTTCATAGATACAGGTTCCGTATCATGTCTAGAAGACACTATCTATCTCACAGCAAGTATCCTGAGGTTTTTATATTCTTTCCACCACTCTTCGGTGATGTTCCTGAGCCTTAGATGGAGGGGCTGCATTGGAGATATACCAATTGGGTTTGAACACTCCACAGTCACTAATTCTAGTCTCTGCAACTTTGTATGCTTTTGAGGATAAATATTTAGAATATAGTTAAAAATTATGTTGGATTATCAAAATGACGGTAATAAGCTCTAGAGTCGATGATTTCTCCGGCCATAGAGAGTTGGCTAGGTTTACAGTCACACACATGGTTTTCTTCCTTTTGAGTCCAGTCATATCCAATTAGAGAGCTGTTGGTTACCCTCAGGATAAAAATGCCAGTATTGCACCACTGGGTCTTGGGGATATCTTGCCGGTCCACTCATTGTGGTTTGTAAGATTTATAGTTGTGGTGGACTCCTGCCTGCAACCCTTCCTTGGCAGTTTGTATACCATCTTCCAATACCATGAGAGCTATGTATTTCCCTATGGCTTTTTCTTCTTTAAAAAAATAATACATTCTCAGAGCCAGACATGATCTCATACACTTGTAATTCCAGCACCTGAGGCTAAGGCAGGAGGATTACAAGTTCAAGGCCAGCTTGGGCAGTGAGGCCTGTGTAAAAACACATTGTCTCCCATAAATGTCTATACAATTTTTTTAAAGAGATAATTCTTTCGCATTCTGTACTTTTTACCCTTTTCTTAAGGATCAGAGAAACATGCAAGTGTTGTCCTGTTTATAGACTCCGTGTTATGTCCTGTTAGTCTATTGGTCTGTCTTTATTCCATTACCACACTCTGTTGATAACTGAAGCTTTTTAACATGTGCTGAAGTTCAGAAACACAATGCTTGCACAAGATCATTTGAGTTATTTGTGGGGTCTTTTGTGGTTCCATACCAAAGACACTGCTTTTGTGAATGTGGTCTGATGTCCTCAGATCCAGGTTGCTATCTCTATACACTTGCTCAGATCCTTTAGAATTCCAAGACTAGCAAGACAGTTGTAATCTGAGCGACACTGCAAGCAAACGCATGGGGTCCACACATAAAACACTTTTCCTTCTCAGGAGGAGCTAAGAAATTGCATTTAAACTTTTATTACATTTTAATTTACTTCTTTTTATTTTCTTCCTTCCTTCTTTCTTTCCTTTTTGTTTTCTTCTTTTCTTCTTTTTTTTTTTTTTTGGAGGGGTGTTTAAAGACAGGGTTTCTCTGTATAGCCCTGGCTGTCCTGGAACTCACTCTGTAAAACAGGCTGGCTTTGAATTCAGAGATCCATTTACCTCTGCCTCTCAAGTACCGGGATCAAGGCACGCACCACCTTTACTTCTTTTATGTGCCTGTTTCTGTGTATGTGTAGGCACACACACGCTACAACACACACATGTCAGAGAACAGTTTACAGAGATTGGTTCTCTGCTTCCACCATGTAGGTCCCAGGGATGGAACTCGGGGTGTAAGACTTGGCAGCACAGGTATTTACCTGCTAAGCTACCCTGCTGCCATGAGAGAGTGCATTTTCATCTGTTCACCTTGCTTGTATTGAAGAGTGGGAAGGAGGCATCTACCAGCCAAGCCATCGTCTATATTTCCCTGTGGGTGACTAGATTATGCCTGGTCCATCAAAGTTCCAGGACCAACAAGAAAGAAGACAATCCAATGGTAAAGCACTTGAAAAAAGTTGGAGTGCTGGACATGCGAACTCATCCCTTACTCTGCAAGAAACTGAGAGTATGAGGGTCTCTCCCCACTCCTATAGTGTGGTGCCAGCAACAGGGATTGCAGTGCCAGGGCTCCAGTGAATCTGATTTTGTATTCATCTGGGGGACAGGGGTCTTTCAATTAGTTTTTTTAAGATTTCACATAAGAGGAAATTGTCGGTGAATTGCCACTGAATCAGTGTGTTTGGGAAGGGCAAGAGGATCGAGGGATGCCCATTCCGCCACCTTGCTTACATCTTTTGTTTCATATCTTCCCCGCATCTTCCCTTTCCCTCCTCTTTTCGTTCATGATTTCCTTTCGGTTCTAAATACATTTACAATACCTGCTTACAAGTCACCCTCTATTTCTACTCGTTTCTGAGACTGTTTATATGGGATGCATCATTTCTTGGCTCTGGCTCACATTTTGTACTAATAAGTTTATACTGGAGGCTAGATATCTGGGATATTGTTAACGATCTAGAATTTGTTATCCTCTGGTTTGGAGGTTTGTGTGTTCTCACGGAAAAGCAAGTTGCCCTTGATTATCTTGATCACTTAAAAATGTTTAGATTTATTTTATTTTATACGTAAGAATATTTTGCCCGCCTGCATATATGTGCACCAGATATGTGCTTGTTAGATCCCCGAGAACTGGTCTTGTGGATGGTTATGAGCTACCTTATGGGTTCTGGGAATCAAACCTCAGGCCTCTGCAAGAGCAACAAATGCTCTTAACTGCTGAGTCATCTTTTGAACTCCTGTCTTGATCATGTAACGTCTGTCCCCTTTTCATGGTCCTGGGAACTAAATACAGCGCTTCACACATGGTAGGCCGACACTCTTTCACTACACACCAGCCCTGGCGTCTTATTCTGAAGTTTCATTTGAGCGATTATGCATAACCTTTTGACTAGTGTTAAAGTTGAGATGACCGCGAATATCTGACTTTTGCACTCTACCGAATGTTTCCATTATCCCCGTGTCCTCTCTACTTTGGTGGGCCAGAATCCAAACATCTTCTGACCAGTGTCAGTTCTGGAATAAATTCAGATCACAGGTCTTCAGTAGCTGTTCTTTGTTGGCTTGGTGGTGTTTCCCCATGTACATGTGCAGCCTAGTTTGTAGTCTTAAGAAGACTCAAGAAGACCACAAGCAGATGCCTGGAGACTTTCCCCTCTTCCCTGTTAGTCTGTCCCATGTGTTCCATATGTCTGAGCCGCAGTGAACCCGGTTCTGTGTGTTCTTTACTCAGTGGGGCTAGCACACTCTGCTTGGGTTTCCTCTTTCCACACCAGTGGCTTGGAAAGTACATCCAGTCAGAAAACTGAAGCCATCTTGGGACCTGCTCTGTTTATTTTCTGTCTCTAAGGGATCACAGGCCTCTACTTCTTGCTGCCCAGTGTTTGACAAGAGTTCTTTCATGTATTTTGTCCATGTTTACAGTTGCTTATGTAATAGGTCAAATCTGCGGCCATTCACTCTGTCATGGTCAGAAGAGCTGCTGCCATCTTCAGAATCCAGGGGCTCACTAACTTTTATTCAATGTATTGTGTATTCCCATACAGTGCTAAATCTAAAACGATACACAGAAGGAAAATAAAAAGACAGAATCCCCGACCTTAAGGCATATACAGGCCAGCAAAAGGACAAGATAATAAATCTGTATTTACTCTTCTCTTTATTAGAAATGTCTTCTATGGGTCTAGCTTTGTATTTAGCCAGCACCTGTTTGTGTGGCTCCAAGAGTACTTTGTACACAAGGCCATTCTCTCAATAAAACGCACCATGCTTTCCTTTGAGCCTAACTGTATCCTGTATAGACTTAGATCTTAAAAGTCTTCCTGAGTTTCATTATTTGTGTTTGTTTCCCCCAATAAGTGAATTTCTTTAAGGACAATGTCAGCACCCAGCATCATAGCTAGGACAGAGTAGCTCTGCAAAGCAATACATTCTAAAACATGCATATATCCAGATATGGGTAAGTTAATATGTAACATACTACATGTTAAATGGAGTGGTACTCATTAGTATGCAACTTTTAAAAACTTTATAAGAGAGATTATGAATGTTAGAAAAATCAAGTTTTGAAGACAAAACAATATTGTGTTGGTGTGGTAGGTGAACAATATCCACCCCTCAAAAATGTCAATGTCTTAATATATAGTCTGGAGTGTAGTTAACATAACAGAGGATACTTTGTATATGTGATTAAATTAAGGACTTAAAATTAAACAATCTGAATTATCAGGGTAGGACCAAGGCAATCCTAAGAAACCGTTAAAAACTATTAGAAGAATGTGTTGTGACCAAAAAACAAAAATCCATGTCACAGTATGGTAAATATGTGATTGCCTTTTCTTGCCTTGAAAATAGGGGACTGGAACCAGTTGTCAAGGGATCTGAGCATCCTCTAAGGCTGGAAAAGATAAGGAAAGACATTTTCTGATACAGTCTCCATAGAATCATCCTTCTAGCATCTCTATTTTAGTCTTGTGAAATCCATTTTAGAATTCTGACCTTTGAGACTATAAGATAATGAATTTTATTAGGTGGTCAAGTTTATTATGGTTTGTTATAACAACAACAGGAAACTAACACAGCTTGACATGGTGGGCTGATTTGTCTGGATCAACAATGGGATCCAGACTGATGCAAGATGCGGGAACATTTGATGAAGTCTTTGTAGTATTTTTCAGAATAGGTTTGAAACTGGGTGTTTCTGGGCAATGGGAAGAAGAAAACATGAGTATAACTGACCCTCAGAAGTCATGCAGAAGTCAGATGTTGGGTTGCATAGATTTAAAACACAAGCCGAATAACCGCTGCTTTCATGTCCAGAGACTTCATTCTTTTTCAACATGTTTTATTGACCTCATGCACAAACATGAATTTCCTTGCAGCAAGACTTCAGAAGCAGTAGGAAATGGTCATTTATTCACTTATTTATTCTCTATCCACACTTGTTGAACTAATAATGTTCTCATTACTGTAGATAAGGACCTTACCATCTAGGAGACTAAGTCTATAACTATAGTGGAAAACAGATGTGTCTGATATAAGTGGCAGGACAGGGCTGTCTTAGTCAGTGTTCTATTGCTGTGAAGAGACACCATGACCATGGCAGAAAGAAAGCATTTAGTTGAGGCTCGCTTACAGTTCAGAGGTTTAATTTATTATCATCATGGCAGGGAGCATCGAAGCAGGTGGGCAGGCATGGTGCTGGAGAAGTAGCTGAGAGCTCTACATCTGGATTAGCAGGAAGAGAAAGAGCCACTGGGCCTGGCTTGGTATTTTTGAAACCCCAAAGCCCACTTCCAGTGACATACTTCCTCCAACAAAGCCACATCTACCCCACCAAGGCTATGCCTCTTAATCCTTCTAAGAAATGCCATTCCCTAATGACTAAACATTCAAATATATGAGCCAGTGGGAGCCATTCTTATTCAAACCACCACAGGGTTCTTCCACTTCTTATGCCTCTTCATTTCCTCTTCTTATTATCAGGAGGAAGAAGCTTTTTATTACAATGATGCAGTACAGCTTCGCCCTTAAGAATATTCAATATTAGTAAAAAGGAAGGTGTGTATGTGTGTTTTGCATATATATCTGTGCATTACCTTCATGATTGATGCCTGTGGAGGCAAAAAGTGTGAGATCTCCTAGACAGGGAGTTACAGATTGTTGTGAGCCACCATGTGGGTGCTGGGAATAGAACTTGGGTCCTCTGAAAGAGCAGACAGTGCTCTTAGCTAAGCCACCTCTCTGGCCCCAACATACTTTTAAATTTTTTCTCTTTAACTTATTAGTCTCTCTCCCTCTCCCTTTCTCTCTTCCTCCCTCTCTCTCTCTCTCCCTCTCTTCTCCCCTCTCTCCCCCCTCCCTTTTCCTGTTTACCCCCCCTCCCCATGTGTGTGTGTGTGTGTGTGTGTGTGTGTGTGTGTGTGTGTGTGTTAAGGACTGACAGGTAGAAAATGCTGGATTTCCCCCAGGGCTTCAGTTCAGCTTGGTTGCTACTACTGGTGTGGCCTAATCAACGGTGTTCTGCCAGTTCATGTGTTCACCCATCCAGAGCTGCTGACCACCATCTGCCCATTCCTTCATCTGGACCCAGTTCTGCCCTTTCACCTCTGCAGCTGCACTCTGAAGGTTTGTTGCAAAACCCGCGACGCAGCTGCTGCTGCTTCCTCAGCTTCTTTCCTTTATCTTATCTCATCAAAAGAGACTCTTAGGTCCCTGACAGTTCCCCTGGCTTTGGATTCTCAGGCCTTTTTGAGGCAACAGACAGAAAGACAGGCAGACAGGCAGGCAGGCAGATAGATACATTTACTGTGTAATATACAATTAGGCTCTGAGAGTTAATATTTGTAATTAATAATGGAATAAAAGATGTCTGCCATTGAGACAGCCATACTTTGTAAGTGTATTATTATTCAATAAATTCTAGCATTAAGGAAAGCCATGTTAGTTTTCTTTTTCTTTAAGAATACACACACACACACACACACACACACACACACACACACACACATGAATGCTGGTTAAAATGACATTTGAGGAAATGTGTTCCAGGGATCGGAAGTACAAATGTAAAGGTCCTATTGTAAAAACAAGCATGCTTGAAAAACAAACAGAAGTCACTGTGACTGTAGGACAATGAGCAAAGATGACCAAGCAGCCAAATAGGAAAATTAAGTGGCCGGATAACACCTTGGAGGCCAGAGTAAGAAGTCTGAATTTTATTCCGTTAAGAGCATGCTATGTCAGAAACATATATGAATGAATCGGTGTCTCTACAAGGGTAGGATCTATTGAATAACAAGAAGCCAGTTTCACTGGCAGGAATTTGTGAAGCAATCCTGATTTCACTTGGTAGGTAACCATTGACAATCCGGTTCTTTCTTTTCAATCTTATCTATCAAATTACCCTTCACAATTGTGTGTGTGTGTGTGTGTGTGCACTCGCAAGCATGCAGGATGCCTAGGAAAATGTTGAAAAGGCTGCCAAGTTCAGAGAGGCTTCAGGTTGGGGGCAGAGATCTGATACAGATGTGAGAAAAAGTCTATAGTAGACCAGTTAGGAACGATACGCTTACAGCTGTTCACATACATACAAGCTGTCCAATGTAGACCCCAGTGGCAGACTCTCCGGAGTGTCACTTTGAAAGTTTTGCCTTAGTTTCTAAATGTATATGATAGGGCAACAAGATTAAGACTAATTACTCCACGACAGAAGCAGTAGCTCTTCCAAAGTATAGTTTTTAAAGTTTTTTGTTGTTGTTGTTTGTGGTACTGACAATCAAGCCAGGGCTCCACACACTCTGGTCAAGTGCTTTACCCCTTAGCTGTATCTCCAGCCTCAATGTAGTATTTTGAAAGCACATTCTGACCTGGTTTTTATGGTCTCTGTGCCATTGTTGAAGTCCAAATCATAGCTATTTTTTTAAGACCCAGGATGTCTTTTCAGTACTGTATTCTTTTAGATATGATCTCCATGTAAGCCGGGATGACCTTGAACTTGTGATCATTGGGCTTCCACATGCTGAAAGTGTGAGTGTCCACCACCGTGCCTAGTTAAGACTCAATAATGCTGTCTCCTTGATGCAAGCTTTCACAGAGCCCCCGGTTAGAGACAATCTGGCTTTCCTTTGTCCTCTATACTACCTTTATTCACCCATTCAAAAAAACAAGCAACCATATAGTGAGCACTCTGTACGTTCTAAACACTGCAATGGGCTTTGAAGACACAGAAAGAAGACATTTCACATCTTTAAAAATAAATGTTTTCTTGTGATGGAGACTAAGTACTGGGATCACGCTGTGCTAGGAACATTTCAACCAAGCCATGTGAGCACAGTGGAGGGACACATAATGTCGGAAGGAAATCTCGATAAAGAAGGTTCCCAGAAGAGGTGGTAATCGCTGGGGGACATGGGAGGAATAAGATGAATCCTCAGCATTTTCTACTTCAAACCCCTGGTCCCCACGCCCCTCACTGTCTTGTAAACTCCTGAAGCCCAGGAATTATGGTTTGTTTATATCCCCATCACTCCCAATATAAACCATTCTGACCACAAGATCTGGCACATACTAATAAATATTTAGCAAATATGTGGAAGCATAGAACTAGAATATCTTATCTTTCTCTGATAGATGTACCATCAAAACTAACTTTGAACAGCCAAGTAGTCTCACCACTAAGGTTCAATGCAAGCAGGACTGCAGTCATAAGCCCCAGTGATCCCTGACATGGCATCATTCCATTATTGAGCCTTTTAGAAAGAAGTCACTAGAAATACTATACATATATCACTAGAATTTTACACTTGGCTACCGCTGATTTTTTTTTTTTTTTGCAGAGTTTCCATGCAGACATCTGCAAACCATGTCTATTGGGAAATTCTCAAGCTGGCACGTTGTCTGAGATCAGAATGAATCAGTTGAATAATCTAATCCAGCTCAGATGTTGTTTCTGTCCTTATTACCCAGGTGATTGCCCGGATCCTTTGATTGGGTTCTGACATGAATTAATGCCATGATTAACATTTATGCCTGTCCAACTTATAACTGACAGACAAACAGGATTCGGACTGGTGTGTTGCAATAGGAAGGAAGGTGTATACCTGAATTCTGGTTTCAGCTCTCTAAGTCACATGAATCTCGTATGTTGAGCCTTGGGATGTAGCTCACTTGGTAGAGTGACTGCTTAATATTCATGGAGCCCACAGTTCAGTCTTTAGCACCAAATAACACTAGCAATCCTTCACGGAAATGCTTCTCTTCCTGTGGTGTGCATATTCCTGTTAATCTGATAGTACTGCTCTATCAATGTACTGCCCAATGAGTAATTTGCAAACAAAAAGTATTTACTGCAGTTAAGAAAGATGGAATTCTGAAAAGAAGATGCTGACAGGTTTGGTATTCCTCAAGATTTTGCTGTCTGCTCCTAAGATAACACCTTCTTGCTGCTTCCTTGCTTGGTAGAAAAGGGTAAGGGGGTAGATACTGTGTACTCGGGTGGTGGATGGACTGAAACAACAAAGGGACCAACTCCCTTAAACTTAATGCTAGCCATAAAGGTAGAGCTAAGATGTTGGCTCATCTGTTAGAACACTGAAAGGGCTGGCTCGGCAAGTAAGGAGATCAGAGACAGACAGAGCTGAAATAAAACAGACAACAGTAGTTTGAAGTTCCTAAGAGCCCGCTAGACAAAAAAAAAAAAAGAGGAGCTGATAAAGAAGGAGGGAGACAGGAGCCATTAAAATGGTACATACGCCATAGAGTAATCCCTATGATTACCAGAGCTGCATACGTGTGTGTGTGTTTGTGTGTGTGTGTGTGTGTGTGTATGTGTGAGAGAGAGAGATGAACACAAGCTGGGTTTCAGATTGGGGTTGTGGCTGTGAAGAGAGAAATCACACAAGGATATGGGGAGTCCAGGAAGTAGAGGAATAATCCGGAGTCACAGAAAAAGTGGGTTGAATTTTCAACATCCACTCCCGTGGGTTTTGAGCTTTGGAGTCAATTTGATTTGGAGTCAGTCAATTTGGGGAAGGCCAAAGTGACATTGAGAATACAAGTTTAAATGGAAGTGCCAATACCTCCTCAAGCTATGTGAGGATGAAAGACAATGTAGGTAGACAGGAAGTAAACTAGGCCTGACACACATTGCAGAATACCGTAAATGGTACCTATAGTCAAGGCAGATAATTCTGCAATTTAGTTAGAATAGATGTTAGAAAATAAATTAGTTGTGCTGGGTGTGGTGGTACATGCCTTTAATCTCAGCACTCGGGAGACAGAGGCAGGTGGATGTCTGTGACTTCAAGGCCAGCCTGGTCTACATACCAATTCCCAGGCCTGCCAAGGCTATGTGTCTCAAAAAAGCAATATAAACAAAGCACTTGCTGGCTATTTCTTTTGGTGGTGCAATTTGAGCCCCCGTATGACATTAAGGACTCAGTGCCCATCTCATCTGGCCTCTTCTGTGACTGAAGAAATCCTGCAGACTCAGATTTTGCCTGCTCTTACTCCTTGTCCTTTTGATTTCAAGGCTTTCCTCTGACGTGAGTCTTCCTGTTTACTGTGCCTGTCAGAGATTATCGCTTGTGTCTTCGTCCCTTTCCCAAACACCGAGTCATTCTCTTTCCAAGCACCCAGCCATTTATAAAACTTAGCATATGACCATCAGCTAACCCTTTGATTTGCCTGATTCTTTAGACCTCATATCTTCACATACAAAACTGCTGACAACTGCATTTTTATTAACTTTTTCCACGAGTTTCAGTCACAGCACTTAAATACAATCCCAATACACCCCTAAAATTGTTTTAAAAATCTATTATCGATGTGTTTTTACAGTTACCATAGCAGTAAAATTTGCTCTCAACAGCATTATTACAATTTTCTTGTACTTAGAGAATGTATTTGATTCATGTTTTAAAGCCAAACAAGAGGGAGAAAGTAAATGAAATTACTGCCAACAACACTATTTCAATTTTTTTTCTCTTCTTAAAACTAAGCCACAGGTGACACATATAGCAGCAGATTGCTTGTAAACACATTAAAGCTCTTCTCGGAAAAAATGGCTCTTTTGTTTGTATCATGCTGAAATCTAGCCCTTTGAGACGGTGACTGATCCAGAGGCGAGGAAAAGAAGTCCTTTGTGCTCATGAGCCCAGCACCCTGTGGACACATTAGAACAAACGGGGGCCTGACTCATCTTGGCATCCCAAGATCAAATGACCCAGACAACGATTTACAACTGATGGATGGAGCAAGAGTGAGCGGAAGATGAATTTGCCTACTCTGAACACACCACCATTGCGTAAAGCGATCCTTGGGGCTGGAAGTTTAAAGGAATAGTGGAGAAACCCCAGAGCCTCCATAGCAAATGCATTTCTTTGCTAGCCTCGCACCCTTTAGCTTCTGAGCAAGTAGGTGTCTGAACCCTCACCCCATTCTTCTTTCTGTACATTAGATACATGCAGGTTGCTGCCTCGTGAATGGGAGTTTCTAGAGCCTAAGTTGTAAATGGATGAATGAAGTTAATACCAATGGAACAGTCCAGAAGACCACAGACAACACGAAAGTTTAAATCTCTCAGAGACATAAAAGAAGTGACATACAGGTTGTGGGTGTGGCTACTGGGTAAAGAATTTGCCTAGCACACATAGAACCCTGGTCCCAATGCCTGGTACTACAAAAAGAAAAAAAAAATCCCAGAATCAGGTTGACAGCCATTGAGTGAAAATCAATGGTTTCTGTTGAATCTTTGCTCATATTCTTGATGTAGGTGTAGGTAGATGCACTACAGGTGGTTCTTAAGAACCGAAATGCCTTCTTCCTCAATTATGTATACTTGTCATATAGGAAGTACCTATTCATGTAGCTTAAGACTAAGATTTTTTCTGGGAGCTTAAAAGGTGGCTTGTGTCAGGCAGTGGTGGCACACACCTTTAATCCCAGCACTCAGGAGGCAGAGGCAGGCGGATCTCTGTGAGTTCAAAGCCAGCCTGGTCTACATAGTGAGTTCCAGGACAGCCAGGATTACAACAGAGAAACTCTGCCTCAAAAAACCAAAGGGGTGGTGTCATTGAAAATCGAATACCTCCTATTGTTTTATTCCAATACAATGTTCTAAAGCCCCTGCTCATCTACTTCTCTTCACTATCATTTCAGCTTCAATATTCAAGGATAACTTCTGTTCTGTGAGTCTCTGTTATACTTAAGCACTGAAGGCTGTAAAGTTATTCTATTCATATTCTTTTCACAGCAAACGGGGATCAAAACCCCTAAGCAGTCATAAAGCAAGGGAGACTGAAGCCCTGCTTCCTTTTTGTCTCATTGGAGTTTGGAAGACTTGCCAGGAGGCTACCATAGAGTTTACTCTAAAATAGCTTTTCATTAAACATGACTCAGTGTTGCAGAAGTTTGTTTTTAGTTCTATATAAAAGAAATGTTTTTATGCACTGTTGGGTGAGGGGCTACCCTAGGGCATGGGAAACAGAAATCAGAGTGTACTGATGTACAAACTGAGCTGGCTGATGGCTTTGTGTGTGTGTGTGTGTGTGTGTGTGTGTGTGTGTGTGAAGCCAAAACAGGTCTTGTGTTTGACCCTATGGGGGGAAAAAAAGGAAAAAGAAAGGTTCCACTGCCAATTAATATGGTGTTGACCAGGACGGTGGTTCCCTCTGCTGCGGTCTGGCAGGGTTTGAGCCTATGAAAAATGCCTCCTTGTCTTCTCTGGTGAGCCACCACAACAGCACATTACTACAACTCTGAAGTGCTGAAACCCAAAGGAGGAGATGGATTACAATGGTAACCAATTTCCAAATGTCACAGACCAAAAAAAAAAAAAAATCTAAAAATGCATTTGAATGGATTCTGTGATTTCTCATAACAAGACAATAAAAGTAAACGGTCTATAAAATCAACTAAGGACAATTTGCTTGGAGATGGTGAGATGTGTTTCCTCATCGGTACCCTTTGGACGCTTCCACTTTCATCGAGCTTCTAAAGCCGGGTTTCAAGTTAGGTTCCTGCAGGGACTTTGATATCATTTTTCTCTGCTACATTTTCATACTCTCTATGAAGTTGTGATATTTTCTCCTCTTGTTCTTAAAGAGCATAAATTTATTTATTTATTTTCTCTCTCCCTCTCTCTCTCTCTCTCTCTTTCCCTCTCCACGTGTGTGTGTGTGTGTGTGTGTGTGTGTGTATCCAGCCAGAAGACATCTTTGTACTGTCAGTCCTTTCCTGATACCTTTAAGAGGGTCCTAGGATTCAAACTCATTTCACCAGAAATGTACAGGGAGCCATCTTCCTGGCCCAAGATCTTCTCTAATTTTTATATTTATTTATTTATTTTTACTTACTGGGATTATGTATTTTGCCTGCTTGTATGGAAGCGCACCACATCTATGCAGTACCCACAGAGGCCAGAAGAGGGCAATGGACCACATGGAAATAAATCAAATGTGAGCCACCAGGTCAAAGCAAGCAAATAATGTCTTGCAGGGTCCTTTACGCAAGCAAGTGCTCTTAACCACGGAGCCATCTCTCCTGTCCCCAAGATCTCCTCTCTTAAGTGATAAATCTGGGAACATTCCTCTAACCTCAGTCGTTCCTCTTAACTCAGTATATCTCCAGGTATAGAGTTGTTATCCAAATATTTGCTAAATGAATCAATCAATGGCAAGATGATGAAAGGTATGATTGAATAGGATGTCCAAATATCAGAAAGTACTGAACAGATCATCGAAATGAACTAACACAGAGGCATTGGGATTTATCCTCTGGTTTTCTTCATATTTCCTTCATTATTATTTAGTTCTTCCCACAGGATAACCAAGACTACTAGACATAGTCTCCTACCTTAACAGTTCCAACAGAAAGAGAGGAGAACTACTTTTACAAATAATTCAATCAGAAATCCCAGGTTTGCTGTGTACTGGCGCAGTTTGTGTGATCTGCTTACCGCTGAGGTAAGTGCACATTTGTGCTTGCCTGAGTCCCGTATCCAGTCCTGGGACTGAGCAGGGATGTGAGGGGAACGAGCTGTGAGCTGTGTTATGGCTCCATTGATGAAGCTTAGATTCTGAAATAGTTGTTGGGCAGTTATAAAATAGCAGCTGTTGATTTCCAGCACATATGTTGGGGAAACAGCATAAGATTTGAGTCATAAATAAATACGAGAACATAAGAGGGTCAGAGAGAGTCAGTTTCTTCTACATGCCTTCTTTTCCACCTGTGGGCTTTCATAATTCTTGAATTGAGCTTTGGAACTTTCTTCTACCTCTCACATTTTTTAATTAATTAATTCTTTATTATTGTATATGAATGTTTGCCTGGATGCATGTATATATGTGCATGCCTGGTGGCTTAAGAGATCTGAAGAGCAGGTCAAATTCCTTAGAACGTAAGTTACAGATGGTTGTGAGCTTCCATGTGGGTGCTGGGAACTGAACCCTGGGTCCTCTGCAAGAGCAGCAAGTGCTCTTATCTGCTGAGCCATCTTTCCAGCTCCTCTCATAGTTTTAATCCAAGAATAAATTGAATACACACGCACACACACACACACACACACACACACACACAGTGGGTCCAGGGCTGTTTGGCTAGTGCAGGCATTTTCAGATTCACTCACCTTCATAATCATTTAAGTTTATGCACAGAAGGGGACAGAGAGGATTTAGGCAGGATTCCACGTGGGAAGAGTTTCACTGATGCATTTCTTAGAAAATCCTCTATCATTCACAAGATGATTTCAATGACCACAAACAGGAAGATTCAAAGAATCCCCAAATAGTGACAGAGCAAAATTTCTGTATTTTAGAGGACAAATGGTGAGGTCATACATTAGCCATTTAGGATAACCTTTTTTTGTGTGTGTGTGGGGGGTCAGTGTGGACTCCTTGTCTAATCCCCATGGCAGCATTTCCCCTCACATTCAATTTCACAAGGTTTAAACTGTTCTAATGGTCTTCTCTGCCTAGCTAGCCTGTCATAACAGCTACAGGACAATGATGAGAAAGTAAACTCTGGGTTCTGTATGTTTTGTGCTCCTTTGAAGATTCTTGCCTGATTATCCCAGTTCTGTCGCTCGTTCACTGGAAAGCTACAAATGTGCCGATTATGCTTCTTCGTGTCTTTAGGCACACTCTGATCCCCTGACCTAGAAACCGGTCCTTCTGTCACAGAATGAGGAGGGGACCCTGAAGGTTACGACCACACCGCTACCCATGTCACCCACGTCCCATGCTTTGTCTTTTGTCTAAGTACTTTGGGAGGAACTTTGGAGCCGTATCAGTCCCACCTAGGGATTTTCCCTGAAGTACATTATTCGTCAACCTGTGGCAGCCTTCCACCACCTCAGAAATGTTCCCCTTCCCTACCTCAGGCCTGATATCGTCTATGTTGGATGAGTTAGATGGTGGGTTTGTTTGTTTGTTTATTGTTTGAGCTGAGGAAGGGCTCACATGCATTCAGAGGGTGCTGAGTATGAGAGCTGGTGTGTCCTTCTTCAGCATATGCTGAGTGATCTATGCTGGCCACTGAGAATAGGCCATGTGCAACATGGGCATGAGCTTTTGTTTAGTTTTGAGATTATACTTTAATTACAACACCTTTTTCCTTTTCTCCCTTCAAATCCTCCCACATACCCACCCTCTCCCTAAAACTGATGACCTCTTTTTTCACCAACTGTTATTGCAAGCACATATATGTCCATAAATATATATTCCTAAATAACCTGTTGACTCCATACGATGTGACTTGGATGCATGTTTCCAGAGTAGACTGTTGGACACTAGATGACTGATTGGTGTGCTCTTCCCTAGGGAAGATCACCTCTCCTGTCCCCAGCCTTACTCAGTGGTCTATCAATGGTGGGGGGGGGCAGTTGAGGCTATGTGGAATTTTCTCAGTTCAGTTTGTCTCCTCCTTTTCCTCCCCCTCCCTCACCTCTCCCCCTCCTCCTCCCTCCCCCTCCTCCTCCTCTCTCTCTTTTTTTCTTTCCTCCTCCTCCTCCTCCTCTTCCTCCTCCTTCTTCTGAGATAGGAGCTCCTTGTATAGCTCTGGCTGGTCCAAACTCACTGTGCAGACCAGTCCGGCCTTGAACTTACAAAGCTCCACCTGTCTCTGGCTTGTGTTGGGATTGGGATTAAGGATGTACACCACCATGCCCAGCTATTAGTTTTTCTTTAAGACACTCTAATAAGAAAGTAAAGTATTACCAAAGCCATTTGGATTGAAATATTGTTGTATAAGGGCACTCTATATTCAAAGGGAGCGAGGACACATATCCACAGAAAGGACATGAGGGAGACCTCTGTCCTTGTGCTGCTTCATTAAGAGACCCTGGTCTTCATGCTTCCATAGATGTAGAAGACAGAGCAAAGGGAAGTGCCTCTTAGATTCTGAACATTCCTTCCCAAATGACACAGTGATTACTGCCCTTTTCTGTCAAACCTTTACCTAAGTTGAGCAATCACTCGCTGGGATACTTGTGTAGAAAAGATGAAATGTTCCACAGAGAAGCAGTAGAGCACTAAGTTTGGATGCTGACCCTGGAGCTAAATCACGTTTGAATACTGCCTGCGTCATCGTCATCTGCTAGCTACGTGACCGAATCCCTGTGGCATACTACCCCAGGATCTGTTTCTCCATCTCTAAAAGAGGTGATAATGACACCAGCAGATGCCGGTGTGAGCCTGAAATGAGGTAATCCAGGTCACAGTGGCTGGCAGTTAGCAAGCCCTGAGAATAAGTCCTTGATACTACTATCACTGAAGTAAGGAGAATCGTTGAGGCATTGCGGTCGTATATTCCGGGTTTATTCCAGATTCTTAGTGTGGCGGGGGTTGAGTGAGTTGTGTTGCAGGGTACAAAGTCCATCTTCCAACATGTGACTTCTTGGAATCCTAGAGAAAGGAAGAGAAGCAACACAGAGAGGGCAAGTGCTTTTGGCAAGCCCTGTGACAGACCTGGAGGTGCCAGCCCGGGAAGAGAACAGTACTTAGGTCAGGGCCTTGGTCAACCCCCTCAATGGGAATATGTGTGAGGTCAACCTTAGAAGTCTAGCTAGGTTCTAGGTGCCATGCCCCTCGCCTAAGCTGAAGAGAAGTAAAAAGAGAAGACACTTCTTTAGTCTGTGCTTCTAGTGACTCAAGAGCCACAGCATGAGTGTTATCTTCTGGTGGGGACCTCATTATTGTAGCAGATGTCACAGAAACGGAAGAGGAAATAGGTACATGCAAATACATGAAGCATACCACACACTTTGAAGAAAATCAATCTTAGAACATATTCATTCCCACAGTATCCTGGTAAAAAGCTATCAATGATTCTTAAGGAATTGCCTTTAAAGACTAACCTTACACTGTAAATTTTCATGGGGACAAACCCTATTCAACAATATCGCAATAGATCACAAGACTTTTTGGATATAATCAACCAATACAGAATGAAGGCTTTATTGGAAGAGAATAATGTCCTATTTTCCCTTTGACATTAAAGGACAGACATCTGTACATCAAAGCTGGTCCCCAGATGTGGTAAATTATACCTGCCAATGTAGTTTGGCTCTTTCACAGTCCCATAGAATTCCATTAACTCATTCTCCATTCACTCACTGGTTAAGGAGTCTAGGAAATGTGGTTTTGTTTTTCATTAAAGTATCTTTTCTATAGAAGTTTTATTTTAAAATTTTATTTTACTATTATTTTATTATTGGGTATGTATGAGTGTTTTGTATACATCTATGCCTGTGCAGCTGTGCATGTCTGCTGCCTAAGAAGGACAGAAGAAGGCAACAGTGGAGTTAAAGGTGGTTGGGGACCACTATGCGGATGCTAAGAATTGGACCTTTATTCCCTGGTTTTTGATAGAGTCTAACTACATATCCCAGACTGATGACAAACTCACAGTCTTCCTGCATAACTTATCTTCCCAAAGTTGTATGCTGGGATTAAAGACATATATGCCCCCAAATCTTGCTGGGAAAGCATTTTGGTTTGGCTTTCATTTCTTTGCATTGTGGTCTCACATAGCTTTGACTAGCCTCAAACTCAAGGATGACCTTGAATTTCTGATCTTCTTGCCTCTGCTTCCCACATGTTAGGAGTACACACATGCACCACCATTCCGGGCTGTTTGGTACTGAGGATGGAACTCAGGCTTCATATGTGGAGGTGTTCTACCATTGAGTTCCTTCCCTAGCCTGATTTTTTCCCTTAAAATTAAGTTGGTTATTTTATTTTATTTTATTTTATTTTACTTTTATGTGTGTGATTGTTTTGCTTGGGTGTATGTATCTGCACCACATTTGTGCCTGGTGCAAAGGAGGTCAGAGAGGGTACCAGATCTCCTGGAACTAGAATTATGGACAACAGTGATTCTATTGGATTTTGTATTGGTCATCACAAACTTCCATTAAGGCAGAGAAACACAGGATGGCGTGAATTCTACCCTCCATGTGCTTCTGAAAACTGATCTCAGATTCTCTGCCAGAGCAGGATGTGTTCTTAACTATGGGGCCATCTCTCTAGTCCCAAGATGGGTTTTTTTCTCCTTTAAATGGTCATATGGAGCTGACTTATCTTGGGACCCTTTTCTTGCTTTATTCTTTCTGCCCAGGACATGCTCAGAATGCGTAGAGGTACAGCTTGTAGCCAAACATTGAAGGACAAAGATCTAACATGTCAAGACTAGCAGAGTTTTAGGTTATAATAGGACACATAGGTCTGCTGAAGTTCATCCCTTGCAGCCTTTACTGATAGCCTACCACAAATTAGAAATGCTGGCTGAAATGAACAGATCTGAAAGCCAGAGGTAAGAAAATATGCTTGGGCTGAACGGCCCTTTATGACTGCTGTCAGCAACTCTAAGATGAGTTAGAAGCATATTGTGAAGCTTGTACGGAAGAAAGCCTTTGTGTGGTGGATTGCTTGCCTAGCATGCTTAAGGCTCTGGACAAAACAAACAAAGCAATAAGGTATTATCATGATTATCAGAGTGTGGTGGTGAACGCTGTAATCTCAGCACTCAAAAAAGTTGAGGCAGAAGAATCCTGGCTTTAATGCCAGTCCAGGCTACATGGGACGACCTAGTGTTCACAATAGAAAGCCTAAATGACTTACTCTGTTATAAAGATAGATGGAGCCTGAGAAAGCCCCTTTCTCAGGCATCCTTGAAACATTTGACTCTACCAAAGAAGGGCCAGTACTTCACACAATCTGTTTCCCTTCTGTAATGTAAGTTCATAATAACCGATATACAATAGCCAATAGAGTCATGTAAGTGAGGAACCAGGGCATCTGGGGAGCTTTCTAAGGCCAGCTGCCTCTAGATTAGGTGGTAACTTAAGGATTGAGTTGACAAGAACCTCTTCCTTTGACTACCATCTAGGAACATGGAATACGAATCAATTGTGTGTGTGTGTGTGTGTGTGTGTGTGTGTGTGTGTGTGTGTATGTTTGAATCCTAATTGTTTTTCTCCACAGATACTTTCTCTCTGATTTTATTGACTAATAATAGAAACCCAATTAGTATTTATTTATATTTTCATTTGGGAAAAAATATATCACATTCCCTAATCTCACTTAGTTTGAATCATGCTGATGCCTGTATGTTCTGCTCCATAAAACAAAGGCAATAGTGTTTTACAGACCTTCTGTGAAAAATCTTCAGAGGGAGGAAATATGCTTTTTATCCTCCTTTCCCTATTCTTCTGCCTGGAATATAGATGTGACAGTTGGAGTTTTATCAACCATTTCAGGACATAAGGATATGGGCTATACCCTAGGGACACCAGATCAGAGAGCTAGCAGGAAGTTGTGTGCTTCATATTAGCTCTCTATGGTACACATACACACACTTTTATAAAAAAAAACACTTTGGTGTCAGGCAAGCCATTGTTCATTTGTTGTTTTTAGGGACCTAATGTGAATACTAAGAAGTTACCTACAGAATTGAAGTTAATGAATTTGTATTGCATGTGAAACGCCAGGCACAGTCCCACAGAAACGTGATTTTCCTACCCTTAGGACAGTCCCCAAGCCACTGAGCTCTTATCTACAGGAAGGGAATTGCTGAAATAGCGGTGGCCCCAGAGGGGTAAACTTCTGCAATGACCCTTTCGGGAACAAACACGTAGGAAAATGTCAGAGAGCAGAATATGGGACAAACAGCTAGCTAATGTAGCAAGACCTCACCCCATCGCTAGGTCAGAGTTCTTGGTATTCACATAGTCTATATGGATTGGTATGACATTCATTGCTAGGCCTTTCCTGTTGTTTCCAACTCTTGCACTTCCAAATGGTTTTCCTTAGTTCATCTGCTTTCCCCACTGATCTTCGACATGAGACACTAGATGCTTTAAATGAAGACGAAATGGAAATGTCATTCACCTATAGATGTAAGAGCATGGGCAGCTACCTCAAGACCTGTGTAAGAATACTTAAGAAATGCCGGGCCGTCATGGTTCATTTGGGAGGCCGCACTTGGGAGGCAGGCAGATCTCTGTGAGTTCGAGGCCAGCCTGGTCTACAGAGTGAGTTCCAGGACAGCCAGAGTCACAACAATAACAGCAACAACAACAACAAGAATTTTTATTGAAGAATTTGGGGAGGATTTGCTCTTAAAGTTAGATACAGTTGGGGTACATGAAGTTAGGTAGTTTCTCTTTCCACAGGGCGCAGGTACATTTGAGTGTGTCTCTGACATGGTTGTATATTGGCAAAGATGTCTTGTAAGCTGGCCAGACTGTCTCCTAGGGGGATGGTGTTCAGATGGCACTCTTGTCTGCCCAGTGTATGTTTCCATTTGTGGGAACAGCATTGTGAGCTTCCTTTTAAGAAGCAGGTCCTGAGACTTCCTGCCTTCTCTCCTCTTCCTTTGTCTTCTCCCTTCACTTGTTCACCCTTCTGGATCTCCATCAATCTGGGGGGGGGGGGGCGGGCGGTGTACAGCAGGGAGGTCTCTGGTTCGAAGTCTCCACATACACTTGAACCTGGCTAATCTAAAGGTTCTATCTTACAGTTTCAGGTATGGGCATGTGGCAAAAAGAAATCAGCCTTAGACATTACACTGGAGCTATTAGGAACAATGCACCGTCGTTTAGCTAGGTGCAAAGACGGGCCTTCTAGCAAACAAAAAGGAGGGCGGCAGATTCCTAACCTTAGAGTTTGACCACTAGCACACAGCTGAACCCAAAGGCAAAACAGCCATGATGTATTTCAACCCATTCACATAATAGATGTGCTTTCTTTTCAGAGCCGGGCACAGAACCAAGTGTATCACATCTGCTAGGCAAGTTTCCTACTACTGAGCTGCACCCTACTCGGTGCCCCTCTTAAGCCACCTTTATTTTGATTTTTGCCACTTATAACCAGAACTCTAACAAGTGCTCCTGTATTCTTTCACTGTGCCACATCTCCCCCTCCCCGACTCATTTGCTTACATTAAAAATCGTTTACTGACAGTATCTGTGTTTTCTTCCTTATTGATATAGGTGTTCGTCCCCCTTCACACCATGCAAATAGACAAAAGACTTTATTTCCCCTTGTCTTCTCTCCTTTTGAGCCAGGTTCAAGAAGTCAACTATAATCTGGTTTGTTGCTCCTGTTTGTGTGTTTGTTTGTTTTCAAGTATTCCCTTACTTAGGGAATATTCTTAATAGTCCAAGAGCAGAAGGGAATAGAGGCAAAAAAAAAACCAAAAAAATGTGAGAGGGGTTTGGAAAGCCCTCAGATCAACCAAGGAGCTAAAACCGAAGAAAGAGTGTTCAATTGTTATGAAACTATTACTTCTAAGTGGAATGTCACATGTCTTTGAAGTGCTCTGGGGGATATAACTGAACCTCCAAAGGAAATGGAGAGGAATTATTCCTCCTAGCCTTGAGAGTGGGATTCTAATGTCCAGCTTAGTGTAGAAGCTGTGGAGTCATCTGCTTTTATTTTTCAGTCGTGGAAAGGAATACGCAACATCTCTAACATTTTAAGCACGTACCAGCAGTATTGAGCTATGGATTGTGCAACCATTATCACCAGCCACCTCCGGCGCTCATTTCATTTCGCGAGGTTGAAACTCTGTCCCAGTTAAACTCTAAAGCCTAGTCCTCCTCTCCCAGACCCTAGAAACCACCGTTCTACTTTCTGTGTCTCTGAATTAAAATATTCTGGGTACCTCCTATACACAGAAACACACAGTAGCCTGTACTGTGACTGAATTGTTCTTATTGTCCTCGAGATTTAGACATACTGTAAAGTGTTACAGTACTCCCTTCTCTTTAGAGGATAAATAGTATTTTAATGCACATATATAATGTTTAGATGTATTCCATCATACAATAATTTGCCCATAAAAATGAACACTTGGATCGTTGTCATTCCTAGGCTATTATGAATAACACAGGTGTGTATGAAGGTGTACACATGTATTTTTGAGACTCTGATTTCTGATTTTTGAGTATTCAATCCAGGACTGGGCTTGATGACTCGTATGGAGACTGCATTTAATTTTTCAAAGAACCACCAAATTAGTTTCTACCATGACCATATCATTTTAATTCTCATCAGTAAAGCACATGGCTTACCATTACCAACAAATTTATTGTCCTTTGTTCTACTCTAGCCATCTTTGTGAGTATCTAGGAATTTTCTTTTCTACGGTTTTCATTCCCCCATTGTATACTGATGCTCACTTTTTAATGAGTCCATTGGCTGTTTGTGTATCTTCTGTTGGTTCAACTCTTTGCCCATCTTCCACTTGGTTTCGGCTTTGGTTGTTATTGCCTAACTGAAATCATTTTATAACAATTTTGTCACCCTTAAAAATTTTATACTATTTAAAATTATAATAAGAGAAATTATTTGTTTGTACATGTGTGTATATGTGTGTGGGGGGCACATGTGCCAAGCTCAGAGGGCAACTTGTGAGAGTTGGTTCTCTCCTTCCACCAGGTGGTTCCCAGGGATCCAACTTAGGTCCTCAGGCCTGCCAACAGGTGCCCTTCCCCACTAAGCCATCCTGTCGGCACCTGGTATTACTTTGTAATCACTACACTATTCGATGGAAATATAGTCGTGGGCAAGATAGAGACTGTGCCTGCAAAAACCTCCAAGGTGAAAGGGAGAAACAATTTAATACACTGTGAGAAGACCACTGATAATTACGCTCCCAGTATTAAGAATTTCAAAGAAGACTGAACTGGTGGCAGTGGAGAGCCAATGAGGAAGCTTTCCTGGGATTACAGTATTTCAAATAAGTCTCGAAGGATGCTATCTAGGCAAAAAGACATCTAAGGGAGAAAAGAAACCATGAGTAATGGCTTTTACCTAGGAAACAGCAGGGAGGATTCTGGGAAATGCATGCCATTGAAGTCAGTTCAAAGCAGGCAATGGCAAGTCCTATCAGACATGAAAGGCTATTTTAATAACTATATATTTAAAAACTGAGACAGAATCACGTATATGCAAAGACTGGCCTTGAGTCGAAGGTGACTGTGAATGCCTGATCATCCTGCCGTTCTTCTAGCCAAATAATCCACCAATGGTGCTACATTTTCATCCCACGATAGCTTTCTGGTGTGTGGCATGGTTACAGAAATAGCCTTGTAGCTGCCTTCTGCTGAGCAAGATGAACCCAGATTTCAATTGCCTCAGGTACATCGCAGGTGACCCTGGAAGCCAAGACTAGGAAGCTGCTCCATTTGGCACTCGGGTGAAGAACATACTGAAGACAAATAGCACTCTTCGGGCGTCAGGTTAAACTAACCAAGCATAGAAAGAACAATCAACAGGGCTTGATGGGCTAGATGTAGGCAGTGGAAGAGGAGAAGCCAAGTGGAGTTTTTGGCTTGGACAGTTTGAAGAGGAGACCATCTATTAGAGGGGGAGGAGAAGGTATGAATTTAGAGCTGGATATAAAGCTTTGATTCACTTTGAGATTACTGGCTAAGGAGCCTAATATAGAATTATTATATTCTCACAACTTCCATTGGTTTTGAAAAACGAAATCAAATAGACCAAGTGTGGGAATTTTCACAGCATGAAAAGAAGCCGTGGTGGACATGGTGGTACATACCCATAATCTCTGCACTCGATAGGCAAAGGCAAAGGCAGAGGTGGAGGCAGAGGCAAGATCAGGACTTTAAGGCCATCTTTAGCTACATACGGAGTCCATTGCTGTCTGGGCTATGTGAGACCCTTTCTCAGCAAATTAAGACAAACAAACGAAAACAAATCAGCCAAAGAAGTAGTGGTAATAGTGATCCACCTTTAAAACGTTTCTCACATCCTCACCTCAAAGAAGCAACAGGTCTTATAAACCACAGGACACTGCTTCCTTGGGCACAACTGAATGTACCAAGGATAAACATCTGCCTCAGATAGGCTCAAATGGATTCTTTCTCACAAGAACCAAGCACTGGAGTCCAGGGACCAAGTCAGTTTTTAGTAAAATATCAAGCTTGAGGAAAATATTGATCAACTGTTCTCAATGTGTAGTTCCCAGGTTTTGAAAATCGATGCTCTGGGAACCTATTAGAAATGCAAATTCTCATAGCTCTTCTCATACGTGCTGAGTCAGAGACCTGAGGTGGTGTACAACAGCCTGTTTTGCAACTCCTCCAGGTGCTTCTGATGCAGGCTGTTATTAGCGAAGCCTGCTCTTAAGATAAGGTTACCTTTCTGGCAGGTGGCCTGAGAGCTGGTCATTAAGCAGTTAGTCAATGCAGGCCTGAAGAAAAAGGCACACATGAGCAGAGAAGCAGAGGCAGGGGCTGGTGCCTGGAGGTATGGGCAGAAGGAAGAAGCTGCCTGATATTCTTCTAGTATTTGAGGCCTGCTTGTTCTTGTTATAAATGGGATTTGTGAAGTTTTCTTCTATCACTGCACAAACATCTTTTTGTTTGTTTATGTCATAGACTGCCCTCAAACTTGCTATATAAACGAGGAAGGCCTGAACTTCTGCCTCCACCTCCTAGGTACTGGTAATGCAGATGTGTATGGGCATGCCTGGCTACGCAGTGTGCTGAGAATTGAACTCAGGGCTTCCTGTATGTTGGGCAAGCACTGTGCCAACTGAACTCTGTCCCCAAGCCCCAGATTTTATTTATTTTATTTATAGACAGGATCTCACTATATATCTCAGGCTGATATTAAATTATCATCCCCCTGCCTCAGTTTCCTCATTGATGGGATTAAAAGAGTGATCCATTATTCCTGGCCTTAAAAGTACGTTTTGGGGCTGGAGAGATGACTCAGTGGTTAGGAGTGCTGGCTGCTCTTCCAGAGGACCTGGGTTCAATTCCCAGCACCCATATGGCAGCTCATAGCTGCCTGTAACTCTAGTTTTTGGTAATCAGACACCAAACATGAATGCACATGAAATAAAAATAAATTTTTTAAAAAAAATATCTTTTATTTGTTTGGGTATTCTCCTTTTTACATAAAGGTATCTCAACTTGTTATTCCTTTTGGCCACCATTTTCTGTTACATGTTTATTGTGTGCCTGCTACTCCAGGTCTCATAAAGATCAGCTAGACTTGGTTCTTGTTTGAGAAGGCAAGTTTAGCAGCAGAGGAATTTAGAAAATGTTAGAATTGTTGTGCAAGACATTGGGACTGACTTTGCGATCACTTAGCAAGCAGTAACAAATGTGTGCTAGCTGCACTTCAGTAGCTAAGATTTGTGTTTGTATGGTCTATTTTTAACAGGAATCCTGCTAATTGGTTTAGCTAGCCTCCTCCCGCCATTTCTCCTCAAGTAGCTCATCCTTTACCATCCCCCAGGTGTGCTGGTCACTCCAGCCTGTCTTTCGCAAGAATCCTGCTAGGCCAGTTTAGTCAGAATGCTCCCTCATCCCTGACATTTCTCCTTAATAACTTGCAAACCTGTTTTCGAACCCTGCTCCCAGGCTATAAACCCCCACATCTCCTTATAGTATCTAGAATTTAGCTCAGCTTAATGCTCTGGTCCCTTTTTCCACAGATCTAAAACAGAAACATAATCTAGTTTGGCTGTGTCGCATAGCTTCAGTCTCTTTGTCAAGTTATAGTAGGTGAAGAACGATGAAGCCCAGCGCAAGCCTAAGGCCCAGCATAAAAGAATATGGCGTTACAGATGTTCTTGCTTCTGTAGTTAGTATTCTGCTCTTAAAGTGGTATTGCAGTTTGTGCCTGGGTCCTGAGCATGTGGGTTTAGATAGAAGTACATTCCGAGTCCAGTGGGGAGAAAGTACACCTCAACCCTGTTATAACCTACTCTCACTTCAACATTTCAAATATTATGATGGAAAGAATATGAGTGATAAAACCCAGCTAATGACCTAATCACAGATGCACAAGTCCTAGCACAGACGTGAGTGAATAAGGTATCAGTACTTCTTCAAAACCTACCAATTCCACACAAATGGGTTCCAAAGACAATGATGAAAGAGATGAACTCCCTGACAAAGAATCAAAAAATAATACTTAGAAGAATGTCCAAGGAAATAAAAAAAAATGAACACAAATAAACTGAATGACTTACAAGAGAATGCAAACAGCTGAAATAAGGAAATGAATACATGCTATGAAAGAGGAAATAGAGAATTGTTGAAAAAAAGGGCATTTTAAAAGTTTGCTAATAAAAATCTCAGTAATCAAAACAAAACAAAAAACACCTCAGTGAAAATCACCAAGAGACTGGATCAAGTGAAAGCAGAATATCAGGGTTTGGCGATAAGATAAACAAATTATGATAGTCAAGAGAATAATAAAAATAGAATAATCAAAAAGCATGAACTGAAAATGAGAAATCGCTGGACACCATCCAAAGACCAAAGTTATGAATTGTGAGCATAGAAATAGGAAAAGTGGAAGTTTAAAAGCATATTCAATAAAATCACAGCATAAATTCTTCAAATGTAAGCTGTGCTACAGGAAGCAGTTACAATGTCAAACAGGTAAGACCAGGAAAAAAAACCCTCTGTATGTCATATCATAGGTAAAAACTAAGTATACAGAACAAAGAATGTGGAAAGCTGAAGCACAGAATCACCCAGCTACACCTATAGGCAAACCCAAAAGGACAACAGATTCCTCAGCAGAAACTGGAGCAGCCAGGATGGCAGGGCAGTGCATCTCAAGCTCCGGAAAGCAATGACTGCCAACCCAGGTTACTACATTCTACAACTCTGCTTTACAGTTGAAACAGGTGGAGAACTTTCCATGATAAACACAAACCAAAGGAATTCAGGACTGCTAAGCCAGCACTTGAGAAGGAATCCTATGCACGAAAGAGAAAAATAAATCCTTCCATGAAGAAACAGGAATGAGTAGAACACAATGGTGCAATAGGTAAGCAGAACATCGAACAGCACAAAAGTGACAAAACAGCAGAGGGTAACTTCTACATTTCAAAAATGACCGAACATCAGTGGTCTCTGTTCTCCAATCAAAAGACAGCAATTAGCAATCGGATTAAAAACAAGATCCATCTGTTTATTGCTTGCAAAGAAAGTATCTCTCCGGCAAAGACAAACACAACTTATTTGTGTAAGGATGAAATCAGGCAGTCCACTAAGATAATGTGAAAGTTCTGGACACATGCACAAAACATTGGCACACCCAATTTCATAAAACAAACACTACTGGATGTAAGAGCACAGATTGACCTCAGCATAATAACTGTGGGGGACTTAAATACCTCATTCTTATTGATAGACAAGCCACATAGAAAATCCTCAACAAAGAAACATCAGCGTGAAATGACACTATAAATCGAATGGATTTAACAAATATCTTTAGGATATTCCACCCAAGCAGTGAACATGCCATAATAATCTCAGCAGCCCTTGGGCCTCTCTCCAAGATAGACTGTATTTTAGGAAACAAAGCAAGTTTTAAAATACTTTGCATTTGGAGGGAGCATACATGCAAGTAACATTATATGGACTATAGGTTATATTTGGGAATATATATATATATATATATATATATATATATATATATATGTAAAATATATGTGCATGCAATAACAATTCATGGAAAAAAGAAGGCACTAATTTAAAAGAGAGCAAAGAAGGGTGTATGGGAGGGCTTGGAGAGAGGAAAGGGGAGGGAGAAATGATGGAATTACAAATTCAAAATAGTGACAAAGGACTTTGCAATAACTTCTTGTATTCTACCTGACCACAGTGGCCTCAAACTAGAAATCCATCGCAAGAGAAACTACAAGAAACACACAAACTTCTGGAGATTGAAAGGGTCACTGAATAAATCAGAAGGAAAATTTCCAACTTCCTGAAATCAAATGGAAAAAAAAGAAAGTTTAAAAACTTTCAGATATCAAATGAGCGAATAAAACATACCAGAGACTGAGATTCAGTGAAAGTATTGTTTTTTCCCCTTTCATTAAACATAAATTCTTTTCTGGTACAATATAATCTTAGTACAATGACTCTCTTTACCCCTCCCAGTTCCTCCCCATCTCCTCTCCCATGCAGATCCACTCCCTTTCTGTCTCTTTGTTGTTTTCTAAAACAACATATAAATATAATATATATGATAAAATATAAGATAAAAAGAAAAAAACATCATATTGAAGTTGGACAAGCCAACAGAAAAGTAAAAACACCCAAGAGAATGCACAGAGACTCACTCGTTTACACATTCAGGAGTCCCATAAAAATACTAAACTGAAAACTATAATATATATGCAGAGGACCTGGTGTATACACGTGTAGGCCCCGTGTGCTTGCTGCTTCAATCTTCCTGAGTTCATATGAGCTTTGTCCACTTGTTTTAGAGAGCCTTGTTCTGTCTATAAGTGTCTACATTAAAACAAGTCAGTCACAAATAAATAACTTAATGATGTACTTCAAGGCCTTAGAACAACAACAGCATGAGAAATGCAAAGCAAAAAGGACAGAAAAAATGATTAATGTCAGGAAAGAAATTAGTTAAATAAAAACAGAGAAGAACAATATAAACTATCAGAGAAACAAAGAGCTGGTGCTTTAAAAAGATAAAGCTGGAAAAAGTCTTATTCAAATTAACTAAAAGAGAAGATTCAAAGTAATAAAATTAGAGATAAAAGGGGAAACATTGCAAAAAATACCAACGGAATTCAGTGGATCATCAGTTCATGTGACAAGTATCTTGGGCAATCTAAAATAAATGAATAGGGCCCGAAAGACGGCTCAGTGGAGAGGGTGCTTGCCGCTAAGCCTGAAAACCTGAGTTCAATCCCAGAATCCCACATGGTAGAAAGCCAGAAGCAGCTTCTGTCGAGTTGTCGCCTGACGTCCATACACATGCCATCATGTGTATAATCACACACACACACACACACACACACACACACACACACACACACACACAGAGTAAAAATTAAAATACTAAAATGAAAAATTGTTAAATGTATAACTTGCTAGACACATACGGGCCTATCAAAATTCAACCAGGAGGTTATAAAAATGTAAGTACATCTGTAGTGAGGTTGCCGGTAGAGGATGAGCAATTATACACAGCTGGGAAGATGGCAAGTTAATCTAGTCACTATGGAAATCAACAACATAGAGGCTCTTAAGAAAGTACAAATAGCACTACATATGACCCAATTATACTACTCCTAGGAATATACCTAATCTGAGTCAAAAGTCATAGAGAGACTTGCAATCCGCATTTATTGTTGCACTATTCACAATAAGCGTGTTATGAAACCAGCCTACGTGTCTATCCACAGATGAATGGCTACAGAAAATGTGGCATAATAGATAATGGCCACAAGAAGAATGAAATTCTGTCTTTTGCAGGAAAATGCAAAAAAAGCTCTCCTGGGAAAGACAGTATTTAATTTTCTTTCTTACGTGAATTCTAGATTTTATACACATACATAAAATCATTTACATACATAGTACATGAAAGTAGAGCGTGACTTGAGTGAGGGAGATTTTATACACATACATAAAATCATTTACATACATAGTACATGAAAGTAGAGCGTGATTTGAGTGAGGGAAGGGCACTACTGGGGGAGAAAGGACAGGGCATGGGGACTCACATGGTCAAAGTAATGGTATACTCGAAATACATTGCTGTTAGGAAACCCATCACTATGTATAATAGGATATACACTGATTTTGAAAATTAATTATTATCATTACCACCAAAATTGTGATTTAATATTTAAAACCACTATTTAACAAAAAAGTTACAAGTTTTAAATGTTATTGAGGGGGGGAGGAAGAGGGGAGGAACAGAGTGGGGGTTGGACAGAGATTAGAGACAGAAATTGGACAGAGAAGAGAAAGGTAGGATGGAGGGAAGGATTGAGGGAAGGAAAGACAGATAGGGGAAGGGAGGGATGGAGGGAGTGAGACACACACACACGCATACACACGCACACGCACACACACACAGGGAGACAGAGAGAAAGAGAGAGACAGAGAGAGACAGAGAGACAGCTTGCAGAACTCACTTCTGTGCTTCCATCACGTGAATCCTGAGCCTCAACATTAAGTTTTCTGCCTTGGTGGCAGGTGTCTAATCAGTTGGTTGCCCAAGAATGATACATTTTAAAATCATAATGACATTTTCTCAAGAATAGAAGTGCAGAAGACAATAAAAAACATTGCTATATGTTGGCCATGCTCTTTGGCCATTTTTCCTTAATGGGTTTGATGATTTTCTGAGCCCACACTCTCATCCCGATGGTTTTAGGTATGTCACACATCTTTAAGTTCTAGAATACTTTTTATGGTGTCCACCAGGGAAAAGGAGTTGTTACAAAGTCTCTACACCTGGCTGCTGGCTCAGATCATGGTAAACACTTGCTTAGTATTATCATTGTGGTCTTCTTTACAAATTTCAAAAGCGGGCATGCTTATTTGCACAAACCCTTCATTTGCTGGCAACACCTAGATAGAACTCCAGATCCTAATTGTTAATCACCTACTGAGTTCAAGCCTAGTATAACTGCCCCCAAATATATTTTTACTTGGACTTTATCAACACACTTGTATAATTAACAAAATTACAGTTCTCTTTTAACTGTCAAATTTTCTAACCCACGATTTTCAACTTTTTAGGTCATGAAAGGTAAAGGCAAAGTCTCTAGCCCAATCTCATTCTTGACCACTCTCTGCTTGAGAGCTGCTGCTGCTGCTGCTGCTGCTGCTGCTGCTGCTGCTGCTGCTGCTGCTATTCATTAGATGGATCTGTATCTTTTGTGGAGAGTCTCAGAAAACGTGCTGCAGACATTCCCAGCTTCCGTGTTCCCTAAATCCAGCTGCTGATGAACAGGCCATCTGCTTTAGTACATGGTATTTTGCTATTTATATGCTGTTATCCATTGCTTTCATGAAGCTCTGGTTGCACTTGTATAAGAACACTAAAACCTTGGGTAATCTGGCCAGAGTATCTTTTTTTATACTGACTTCTGCATCTACTTGATAATTCTGTTTTTGTGAATGATAATCACATTTGTGTAGCTCTAACAAACCTTACCCCATGTCCTGGTGGCTGCCCCTTCTATATAAAGTATTCTTGGCTTTATTCCCTAGATACTTTATTCCACAGATACCCTGTGCTCCTGCCTGTGGGAAAAGTCTGAGCTAGAAAGAAAATCTCCCAGGAGTCAGTTAAAGGAAGACTTCTGGTACAGAGTCAAATTTTTTAAGTGAGAGTATGTGTGTTCATATGTTGAATATTAACGAGTATGGGTATTAGATTATGTTGGAAATATACTCCCGTAAGTAGGGTATACTCTCAAAATGGTGATCATGTGAATAGGTTATGCACCCTGAAATCTTCAGGTTTTCACTATCTAGTTAGTATTTTAGGTTCATCATTATTTAAGAAGCTTGCAGGCAATTACAAAAATATATGCATTTTCATCTTTTGGCCCTCGTCAGGTGGCAGGTGACTGACTTACTAATTTATAAAAAATTGAATGCTTCTCCTCAATGCTGAGACTGGAAGCTCAAGGTTTGCTTCAATAATGCACACCCCTATTATCTATGCATGGAGGGGTCTGATACTGGGCCACTGGAGAGCTATGCCTTAATAAGCACAAACTTCTCCAGGAGATACTTCCATTCTTCAGATTGTAATTTTTCTCTCAAATTTCAGCTGTGAATAGCTCTCTGAAGCCTGGGATCCCAACAGTAAGGTTCTAATCTGGAAGATTCCAGATGTGTCTGAGGATGTAGGCTAGAGGCTATTAGGGATGAGTAGTGTGGGCCATATGAGTAATATAATATGAGAAAGATGCTGTGAAATAAAGTGAAAAGTTCCCCCAGATAACTTGGTTGATATCTGGCTTTGCCTATGGGTCAACTTCTGTCTATTGTGACATCAGTTGACATGTCTCCTGCCAATTATTACATATAGTTTAACAATTTCAAAGGAAAAGATATAAACTGAATTCAGAAGAGGCCTCAAACATCCAATAAATGTTTATATACTGAACCAGTTTTAGTGTCGAGATTGTCACTAACATAAAGAAATACCACATATCAAAGGGCTTAAAGGTGGCTTATTAAAAATGCCAAAGTTAAGAGCACATTAGAAGTAGTTAAAATGGGGCACAAAGGGTAAAGGAGATGAATACGGGAACAGTTTATACCAGAAAGGATCCAACTTCCTCTCTGGCCCTTGTCGTCAGGTGAACAACATGACAGGTGAACTATGTCTTACTCTGCTCCAGATTTTGATACAAACTTTGTTCACCTCAGTCTTCTATCACCTCAACTATGAAATGGAGACAAACACAGAGACCTCCTATATTAGAGTTTCTGAGACTTTTAGAGATCTGGCAGAATAAAGTATTTCCAGATTACATTTGTTTTCTTAATGAACAAAAATGAGTATTCTTTCATTCCTGTGCCATTTGTTGGAGATGAAATCTTTAAAATGCCAGACACTTTTTTTGTTGTTTTTTTGAGACAAGGTTTGTTGTAACTCTGTTGTAATTCTGGCTGTCCTGGAATTCACTCTGTAGACCAGTCTGGCCTCTGGTCTAGAAATTACAGAGGTCTGCCTGCCTCTGCCTCTGCCTCCTGAGTGCTGGAAGTAAAGGCATGCACCACCACCACTTGGTTACCAGAAAACATTTTAATGGAAATAATCCATGCATCTCATTGTCCTGAAACCATTGATGCCCATCTTGACAATGATGAACTGAACAACACTAGTTTCATATGTTACACTGAAAATGTTGGATAAAAATGAACAACTGGTACACATAAGCTTCTCATGGATTTTAGAATGTGCCTTAGGGTTTCTAAGGGACAACAGAAACCATGGTATTAATTTTTTTTTTGTTTTATTAAAATGTACTTTCTTGTATTACTAATTACAATTTTATGGGGAAAATACATAAAAGAAAATGAACATAACCTCTACCTGTTTCAAAATTCTTAAGTCATTTAGAAATAAATTTACTATCTGTATGGAATATAACATTAAGCCAAATCACAAACTTAAACTTTATATTGGAGTTATTAATTTCAAGTTTGGTATACTAGAACACGAGTAACTTTTGACTGAATGGCTGTGTGAATATGGATTTATAAAAGAAGACATAACCAAGGAATTTGCAAACTTTATTAAAAGAATAAAAAACATAAAAAGTAGCATACTGAAACGAGCTATATAATGCATACTTCTACACACAAACAGGCAATACAACACTGTAACTTGGAAAAAGTCCAAACATCTTCAGTTGAGGGAATGAATTACAGCATCTGGGTACAAAATATTATGCAGTTTTTATTTGTAAAATATTTTGGTCATTACTTAAGTTTTAAATTGTCGCACAGGGCTAAGAATTTTTTAGTTATGGATGCAAAGACAAGTGCTTCCACTTGCTACAATCCAGATCATTGCTAGCTGAAGGTAGAAATTGTCCCTTAACTATTACACAAAGGAGTAACCTAGTTCATTAGGTTAAAGCTTAATAAGCCACCAGGAGGCTGAGATGGTAGAATCAAACCATTTAAGGCCATAGAATTTGGATTAATTTAGGCAACTGCAGTGAGTGAGACCTCACCTTCTAAAAAATGGACTTCATTTAAATTACTGTAATTTAGGAGCAAATGGCTCATTTTATAACGAAAGCAAAAGGTATGATAAAAAGGAACTTATTTTGAAAAAGTTATTCCCAGAATCTAATGAAATAATGGTCATATCATTCACTCAACTGCTAGACACAAAAGACATACAGCAACAAAACAATTTGGTTTCCATCAATGACAGATAGCATCTGTATACAGAAATAAAGCTTTGGAACCATGCAGTTCTATGACAGTCTTAAGGTTGTGTGTTTGGGAGAAAAATCTCACTTAATTCTTCTAGGTCTTGCTAAAGAGGTATTTTTAATAGTAACATGATGTAAAAAAGGACTAGTGAGGATTCTTACTGTATCTATAAAGAGTGGTAACTTTTTTCAGACTGAAGTACTTTTCATTTTTAGGTACGCTATAATTGAGGAAGGGTTCTATATAAACACAAAATTTCTCTGGGATAATCCAGATTTTTAATGTCAGTGAGAAATCCACTTATAGGCAAGGGCACATAAAGGGGCTGGAAATTCTGAATTAGTCAAATTTAATCCCATTTGACATCATCTTTTGGCTTTAGTCATATGCATCATTGCATTTAACTCTAATTTGTTTTCCTGATTTAAACACAGTCTCTATGTTTAAACTTCAGCGTGTGATGCTCCAGGGCTCCTCCCTACTAATTTATGGTTGATAGCTTTGGATTTAAAAATCATATCCCTGGCTAGACACGTTGTTAGAGCACTTGAGTAACACACAAAGCCCTGGGCTGTATTCCCAGCACCACACACACAATTTTGTCTATTGTCCTTATGGAAATATATTTTTTATGACTTAGAGATTCACAAGGGAATGTCTACATAAAGACACCTACTGAAATAGTGAAATTATTGGGGTAATTTGGCTGAAGTGGGCATTCCTAACTATAAAATGAATTTATGCTTACATTTTCTATCGGCCAAAATGGCTGCTCAGATTGTCAGGGTGTTTGTTGTACTGCTGACTCTTAAGCGATCAGGAGTTGAGGGGAAATAAAAGTAATTTCTAGCCAACTGGCCCTGAGCTATGAGATACATGTAAGGCTTGGATTGCTTTCTGACTTTGGTTTATTTTCCATCGTCCTCTCCTGCTTTTTATCCCTTTGCAGTGCTGAGGATGAAACCCAGGGCCTCATTCGTCTAGGCAAGCGCTGTACCATTGAGCTATGGTTGTAGCTCTAGTTTTATGTCTCCAAGAGTGTTAGTGGTGTGGGTAGCAACATTTCACAACAACTACCCTCAGCCTGGGATGGGGTCCTTCTTCAGTGTGAAAGACACCTGCCTCAAAATGGGCAGGACTCAAGGTGCTAGTGGTGATCCATCCCTTAACAAACTCTCACCTTTGCTAAGGCTCAGTGCCTTGAGGGCAACAAGACGATCCTTGGGTATCTGTAAGTGTGGAGTGAAAACTGGCAGAGTGGGTTAGATTGACATCCTCTTCCAACTTCCATGACGTAAGATTTGGGCTGGTTCTCTTCTGCTTAGTTAAAATATTACTGAGTTGTCACTTATATCCATATTAATTGATACATGTTTTAACTCTGATGGATGAAATTTGTTTTAATCGGACTTGAGAGTAACCATCTTGTAATGTACAGAGCATTTTTTTTTCTGCTTTTGATAACTGAAAAAAGAAAGTCTCTGCCTGGAACCTTACTCAATACATAGTGTGTGTGTGTGTGTGTGTGTGTGTGTGTGTGTGTGTGTGTGTGTTTACAGTGGGAATTAATTCAAAAGGTAAATAATCTTTGCTAGTAGCCTTACTAAAAGAAGTGTTTTGTACTCTGGCTCAGTGCTGTTACGGGTGATCTGGCATCTGTTAGCAGTCTGAGCTTTTGGTGAGCTCTAGGCAAACTAGCAAGCCTCCACAGCAGCACTGCAACACCATGCTTCTGTTGATTCTTAGAGCAAAGAGCAACCTCCTTCTCAAAGCCTCAGAAACCACTCTCACTAACTTTCCGCTATTACACAGACATCTTATATTTTAAAAAGCTCCAAGGATTGCGTTCATGGACTATGTACATAAGTGCAAAAAAGGTGTGTCTCACACATTCGCACCCTAACTGAGACAGTTGGGTAACTGCAGCATATGTTTCTTAAACACTGTTCAGGGGCCATTCTATAGTAACTTTATGTGTGGTTTCACAAATATGAGTTGATTTCAAAATGTTTAGTTATGCTTTAATCCTCACATATATTTTTAATATAATTCCAGAAAATAATATTCTTTATAGCTACAGATACTACATGAATAGATAATTTTGAATAAAGTTATGAAAAAAGGACTAGGTAATATCTATGCCATGCTTGTTCTGGTGTCAGAATACTGTAGAATAGCCCTATCAACACAACCAGTTCTATAAACTATAAAGTGTGACTCTATAATCCATGTGCAACAATTTTTTTTTTAACGAAAGGCTATATGAGGACACAAATTCAGCTTTCACATGGAACTCAGGGCTTCAAAAACACCAGTTTTCTGAGTTTTGAGCTTTATCTTCTATATGCTTGCTGTCATGAACCACATATAGCATAAAAGATTTACATGCACATATGTCTAAAGGTAGCCATGTTGTAGTTTTGTTGCCAAAGCAACAAGTAAATATATTTAGCTTACAACTATTATTTGTGTACAAAGTTAAATTTGTTCTTAAACTGGATTGTAGAGTGTAGTTATGGACCGTCGTCTACATCATGTTATGCTACAGTGTCAGTTTAGAGCCTACATAAATGGTCTGAATATATGTAGTAAAAACTTAAAACTTTCTCTAACTCTCCTTCAAAATTAAATTCATTACTTACTTAGATATAAAAATGTAGTACAATAAAAACCTTAAAAACTAACAATAAGAAAAATGAAAACATGGCACCAAGTACTCAGAGCCTGTATTTGTAATTATATTTACATTTTGTTTAGACTATCTACTAAACTTGCAAAAAAAAAAAAGTTAAACTCTTTTATCTGCTATTTTATTCTACTACCTCTGACAGGCACTGGTAAAATCAGGCCACAATCTTATTAAATCTATAAATCAAAACTGGGAATCGCATCCCCCAACCCCAGTTTTACTCATTTCCAATTCAATGTAAGTGAGATGTAGAAGAGCTTTTTTAAAACGGGGGAAGAGAACTATAGTTACTAGCTATTCTTCATACCACAGCCTATCCCACAGACTGACAGGTCTCAGCACACTTGGGCTGCATTTCATAAGGGCATCCTCTCCAACACTCTCCCAAGACAAGGAAAAGAACCGACTGGCATTCCAAGTAGCGCATGTGCTGCCTCAGCCAATTCGCCCATTTCCTACAATGTAGTGTAGATGCTGTTCTTTCTTCACACATCACTGTCTTAATAGTCATGCCATTCAAAGTAAATTCAAGCCCCAAAATTTCATTTGGTCCTGCTGATAGCTCAGAGGGGGTACTGTTTTTTTTTCTGAGCTGGAGATCAGGGGAGATGAGGGCTTCCAATAGTGGATAAAGCCTAGTGGTATAAGACAACATTTATGGTATGGTGAAAGTGCTCAGAAATGGACAGGCAAGAATGGAACATGGAGAAGACTGCTTTCACGGCTAGATGCAAACTAAAAGTGAAATCAAAAGCAACAGCTGGGTATGGATCCATGTTCCAATTTCGAAAGTAAATCCTGTATTTAAACAGCAATTGTATGAATCCATTTAATTTAGTTTCAGTACCAATTTAAAATATACTCATTATGGTAAAAACAGAAACTACTAAGCCTTTCTTAAATGACAAGTTTTGGTGGCTATCTGTACATTTAATATGTTTTATCCAAGGTTCAGTGGTCTTGCAAATTTTGGCAAAAGGCTGAGAAGATGGACAAAGCCATTAATTTTAGAGAAAAACAGAGGCCATTGTAAAATACAGGCTACAAAATGCTAACTAGGAATCAAAAGTGATTAGAATTTGGTTTATTTACAAATGATTCAGTAAATTTTTGTTTAGAGTCACTGATTCGTGTGACTTGTCTTGTTAACTCAATTTATAGTCAAATGACTTGTCTTTTCCTCCATAAGATCATAAGTCATTGCACAACTAAAGAGTGTTATCTTAAAGTTTAATTTCCCTCAAAACTCTGTTAAATTTGATCAAAATGTTTGAGCTTTGAGCTTGCTTTCTTAAACTTAAACTTTCTTAAATTTCACATACACAGCAACTTTTAAAATGCCAACAGTATATTATAGAAACTCACGGCACAAAAAAGACAACTAACTACCCTGAATGTTCCTCACTGAATCTAAATTTGATCAAAATGTTTGAGCTTTGAGCTTGCTTTCTTACACTTAAACTTTCTTAAACTTCACATACACAGTAACTTTTAAAATGCCAACAGTATATTATAGAAACTCATGGCACAAAAAAAGACAACTACCCTGAATATTCCTCAACGAATCTCTTCCTAAAAATAAGTCAACATTAATATCTTCCAGTGCTTAGAGCAACATGACAACAGCTCTACTCTAAGTTTATCATCTACATATATCTTTGTCAAAAGTTTAAGAAGTTAATTGAGATAGTATGTTGCATCCAAATCTCAAACTACAAAATGTTCATTTTGCACAAAATATTCTCATATCCATTAAGAACTATAGTTAGACTATCTCAGGTACATTCTTTTTGGAATTATTACTTTATAAAACAAAAATTAAGTGGTTCAAAGAGTGCACAGAAGAAAGGACAGACAACTCTTAATCTGGGCCGAGGCCCAATATAAAAACAAGAGTATTCAGAAATCACTGGTGGCCAGGATTTACCTGGATAATTAAGATCAACAGGATACCAAGAACCAGAGGTAATTTTGCTTTTTTGTATTCTGAGCCAATCTGATCTGCTTTGAGTTGGAGTCTCAAATTTCCAAAGAAAGATGTAAAAAAGAGGAACAATTGTTTCCCATAATGGCTAGGCAACCTTAGGCAAGTTACATGGCCTGGCTCTCTGTTTCACCAACTGTGAAAAAGGCAATAAAGTCTTTTCCAACTCCACTGTTTTGCAAATCAATCCAACTACCTATCATAAGGTATCCCAAATGTTTTCTCTTCACTTAGAATTTTCATGAAGAAAAACAACCTTTATACATACAAAAATTTGGTAATTTTATGCTTCCCAGTGGGAGAATACACATTGAGTAGAAAATACTAAATCTACTTAAACTGTTGGAAAACATGTTTCCTCCCTTTTTTAATAATAGTAATGTTAGTAACTAGGTAGAGTAGAAGAGGTACGTTGTATTTCACAGAAACAGATAGATTACTATCCGATGTTCGTGAGATTATTTCATAAGTATAAGTAAGGAGAATCCATACCACACCTCCATGGGATATTAGTATTCTATATTAGCCAAAGGACACGAAATCTGACTATAATTTTGAAATACACATAAAGGCAAATAAGTTCAAGTGAGAAAAAATACGTTTGGTTCTGAGACAAAAACAAAACAAAACAAAACTCAACTCCCCACAAAATAAACAAAAAAACATTGGGCAGGGAAACACTGCACCTCACTGCAGCTTTTAGAAAAATTGGAAACTCAGCTAAACTGAAGTGAAAAACAATTGCGGAAACCTTTTCTAGTTCTTTTGCATAATCAAAGTCATTTTAAATGTCTCCCTCTCCCCATCCCTGCCATTTCCCCAATCCTGTACTCAGCCTCCTTCTGTGATCAATAGAAAAGACTGTCCATTTGGGGAGGTAAGGCCTCACTGGGAAACAATTCTCTTTCACCTGGACCGACTTTTTGTTAGACTGCATCTTATTATTCAAAGAACAGTCTAAAGAGCATGAGCCATTTGCATTTGGAAAATGGCACTCATGCAAAAGGTTACAACGCAAAGGTTTTACACACTTTCTCCCAGTACATAAAAACTGTCTCCATGCCCACATCGCTATGTTTGATTTATAACCTATGATTAGCATACCTTTAAACTACTAAGTACCAGTTTCTCAGCAGATGACAAATGGCTCAATTTTAGACACTCAAGCTGAGAGATAGGATTCCTGTGACACAATAAATGTAACAGCTACTCTACATAATTTTTATTCATGCTAAGAGATTTGTTAGGATGTGAATACTTGATTTTCAAGTTATTGAAGAGAATTGGTTTGAGGTTAACATTTGAACTTTCCTATCATACGTAGGTAATTATTTTTTATCTTAAAAATTTAATGTTATTGACTATGCAAGGTCAGATCTACAGGTAAAATTCTATAAATGCATGTCTATGAACAGGTTTTGTGCCCACCCAAATGTGAGGTCTTTTAAATGTATGCCTCAAGAAACAGAAATGTTTTAAAGAGTACATATTAAAATGAGTTTGTCATGTTTTTCAATCACACACACTTCTGTTCCCCACTGATAACATTCTAATTGAAATCAAACACCACATATACACAACAAAACACTATAGCATGGAAATGCTAAACAGAACTCAATTTAATATACCAGTGGCAGGAAATAGTACTGGATATATTAGTTACATTCTACATCAATCCAATAGTCTATCCTGTAAACAAAACAGTAAGGTAACACTTCAAAAACATATTTCTCCACCAAGAATGTACAATAAGCCTACAGTATACTGTGGAAGTTCATTCAGCATAAATCATTAAAATTCACAAAATTTTATGGTTATATTCAATATGGTAATTTATATCAAATGGATCATTCATGTGATATGGGTCTGATATTTCATATAAACATCAAAACTGAATGGTTATATTCTATATGCTAGCTCACATACAATTAAGAATCTGTGTAAGGTAACACATAGTGGTTAATTTTCTATTTGCTTTAACATCTCCACAGATTTTGATTGCTTTATTTTAAATTTGAATTTGTCAACTGGGAAATACGCTTTAATATATTGACTGCACCATGCTTATTGTTGTGTTGGTAGAAGATGACATACGAGAATATATGTAAAAAGGCCATATGGAGTTTCTTGTTGAGAGATTCTGATACTCCGTAACTCTGCTGCTCAGAATTTCAACTGAAATAGAAAACAAAACAAGAGAGTCAGTAAGAAATATTGAAGAGTTATTGAACAAGGTGTCGGGAGACGAGTTCTTATTTCACTTCTATAAATGAACTAAGCCAAGATATTCTCCACTCTGAATTTCAGACCCTATGGCTGAGACAGTGGGGCTAATGCAAACAATTACTAAACAGATACACAGTTAGGATAGCCTATGGGAGGTTCCCATGACAGGCCGTATTTAAGGCATCATTTATAAAACGCCAAAACTTTTTGCTCATCATCCACTATCAGTTCACCTCATTCAACATCAATGTATCTCCCAAAATGTATTTAATATCAAATGCTTTGAAAAGGTCCAATAGGAAACGAAGTTTTACACTTTTATCCTAATATCTTATATCCTTGCAGAAATATCCCAAGTAAGTCATATACTGTTATACAAAATGACATTTTTGATCTTTGGAGAAAGTCTCCACACCGGCTACATGGGAAAGTGATTATGCTCTGCCAAATACCTCATTTTGCAAAGGAACTAGGTAGAAAAGAAACATTCTTCCCAAACATATTTTTTGTAAATTAATTATATTTGAATTTTCTTTATCTTGATGTGCAGTGGCCTATGAGAACTGAGAAAATGATTATAACTTACAGCTCTGTCAGTTTTTTCCAAGTCTCTTTAAAAGCATTCCGTATGACTAAGGAGACCTGTGTACAGTTAGCTATGGGCTTTTTCTGAAACAATATTAGGGACTTAATTAGGGACTGCTGGGAGAAGGACAACTAGGCCAGCAGCAAGTCTATCAGCTACCTTCTTCAACCAAATGACACACTGCAGGTGGGAGACCTTCAAGCTTTCCCTACCAACAATGCAATTCAGAGCAGATTCACTTGTTAGGTCTCTACAGTTCAGGTACCTAGGATTCTTAAGTATCTTCAAAAGACATGTTCCATGTGAATGGCTGCTTGAATTAAGTCTGTGTTACTAATGGTCCTTGGACCAGGCAAAGTAGAGGTCAGGGGTTAAGGTCAGGAAAAGAATGAAAATAATTATTAGATTACTAAATTATTTTGTATGTCATTCAAATTTCAAGACAGTTGGAGCAATTCTCCTTGGCTTATATGGGAAGCATCACACTGGAACATAAAGAGTACAGCTTTCTATACTGACTCAGGAAGAAAAGTAACACCCACTGTCTTTAAGACAGTGACAGGGGCAGAGATGGAAGCAGGCAGATCTCTGTGAGTTCGAGGTCAGCCTGGTCCACAGAGTGAGTTTCAGGACAGCCAGGGCCACACAGAGAAATCTCATCTTGGAAAACCCCCAAACAAACAAACAGAAAGCTTAAAGAATTAAAATTCAAATGTAATAATTGTGCTTTTGGCGAAAAAAAAATCTTGCCCCTTTGAAAACAGAAAATGAGTATATGAACTCATTAGAAAAATAGAGTAACAACTGTCATATCCACACAAAAATTTTTCTCTTCTCTCTCATATTTCAGTTTGGAAACTTCTGGATGCACAGTCAAACTCAATTTATAAGCAATGTCTTTAAGTGAAAATATTTACCCAAATCTTAGCAAATATAACTGTGTAAATAAAAGATACAACCTATGAATATCATCTATTAATACTTAAACTTAACTGTTCTACTGGTAACTTTTACATCTGTGAAACAAACATGTTCCTATTCAGTTCATCACTGATAATTGAAGCATCTATAGTAGTAAAAAAGATTTTCGATTAAAATGGTTTCTTAGGAGAATCCCATTGATTTTGTTCACTGCTTAAGTGTGATACAGGGATCATGATGATCAATTTCACAGAAAACTTTAAGCATATTTGCTATTTCCACTGTCTCAGTATAGCAGAGCACAGGTTGGAGTGTGGTTTATCCATGGAATGAATGCTGTGTGCTTCATGGCTATCATGCTTGAAATTTAAGCAGTAGTCTGGGTAAGTCAGCACTTTCATAAGGCAGAACAGGCACAACAATATTCAATTGCTACTGCTAACCGCCTTATGTCAAGATTTCTTAAAAATTGGTCATTTGTCTGTGACTGCCTGAAAAAACCTAAACCAAATGAAAATCAAAACAATATAAGCACAGCTAATGTCTACATGAGACAGAATTTCTGATGCAATCACTGGGTGATGATAAAGATATGCATTCATTGGAAAGAAACGTGACAGCATGCTTTCTTTCCAATGGAACTGTAAGTAAAACTGATGTATTTACTAAATCAAAGTTAAAACACAATAATAAAAGAGTAAAATGAGTAAAAATCTTGACCAAGATGAGAAAGCATTTAAGACATATTCAGTACAGCATATACATTTTGAGGATTGGTGTAGTAGCAATAATTTGATATAGAAAAACATGAGTAACATCTGCTTACCAATTAATAATTAGTAGAATGCTGCTAATTAACCCTGAGATGAATAGGAATCACATATAGCACACCCTAATTATACATAAAAGTTCCAAATCTAAGGACTCTCACCAATCCAAAAGGCATATACTGTGTCTTTTCAGCACACTGTGGTTATCTATGTCTGAACAGATGAAATAAATGGTCAAACCTGATTGCCTGTAGTTGTTGGAACGAAGGGAACGCTGGTAGCAGGTGGTGTTGCTGCAGACACAGTGGCAGGTGTAGCACCGTGCATCATGGGCACTTTCAGTAGGAAATCATGGAAGCAACACATGGAAGGGTGAAGCATTTACATAACCATGACAGATACGATGAAATGGGGCGTAGTAGATATTCCAGCAACAAGCCATGTAACATCATCATGATGGATGTACACCAGGGTGCAACATGCAATCAGAGTCAGTGCAAAGCAGCACAGCATGGAATGGGGGAAAATTTCAAAAGAGAAAAGGGGAAAGCCAATTATAGTTACCATTATGGAAAACAGAACAATTCTTAACATTCTGAGCAAAATAATATCATAGTGGATTCAAAAGGCTGAATTTTCAAGAAGGCTTGTAATGAATGCATACATTAAAACAGAACAAAACAAACAAAAAAACCCCTGCTGTTACCAGGGCTTCCTAGTTAAGCAGACAAGTCACTGGGTTGCACAGTCAAAATTAATTAGAGAATTGTCAACTGGTGTTCAGGTTCACTGACAAGTGCTGTTACTAGATTTTCTGATACAATGGCAGTTTTATGAGTACTTACCTGATCTGCATAGAAAAAGAATGGTGGCTCTCTTGATAAGCATGTGGTAGAAGAGCAGGTATAAAGAACACAGCGACTATGTATCAGTTTGGAAGGTTCTTTAAAATTTTAACTATTGTCAATATATGAGTACTTCATAATGAATCGTGTCTTCATAGCAAATACTAGAACTATAAAAGCTAGCAGCTGCAAAATCTCTTTCAGGATGTTTTCCTTTGCTTTACAACTTTCTATCTCATTTTCAAAGCTTTTGGATGCTTTTCTAATTTCCAGATTATTTTGGAAAGTCCACCAGGGAATTAATGTGTGAATGGGAAGCACACATATATGATAATTTATCATGTCTACCTCAATCAAATTCAGATTTTCTGAAAGTCTACTGACAAAGTGAATGGTCAAGAGGAAAATGCAACCAATGCCAAAATAAGCAAAAATGTCCCCCAAATAGCGATTAACAGAAACTCCATAGCTGTCCCTTTTCCCCATCTCTGGTTACTTATTTCCTACAGCCATCTTTCATTGTCTCACGTGCTAATTCTCAAAACACTTATGTTCTCATTAGAAGTACAGTAACTGTGCAGGAGGCAGCAGTGCCAAAGCATGCATTGCATTCAAAAGCAGAGCTCTGAAAGGGAAAGGACAGGGAAGCATCCCACACAAACAGGTCACAAAATGTGGAAACAGAGACACATTTCTCAAACTTGCAGAAGTCTTCCATTTACATTCATAGAATGTTCCTGTTAGTATTAACATAATGTTAATTCCTACAAGGGCCAGCTAATGCTTCAATAACAGGCCTCATCCTTTTTGTCAGAGTTAAGATCTTGCTGGTTTTGTGTTGCTTGTATGTGGTCACCGTTTTGACCTTTTCTTTTTATCTCAATAACTCTGTAATCACTTTAGGCCAGCAGAGGGATGGAGGTCAAGCTGCTGCAAATTCTCTAAGATGAGAGGAACTGGGTTGATATGAGATGCTAATATGAGTTATTTCTTCCCTATTTTAGACTAATTTCTTATGATCGGTTCCTGCTTCCCATGAAGACTATAGAAACTGTGACCTCACAGTGGCTTTTCTCATCTTCTTTTGTATTAGTGAAATACAAAATGGCTTAGGAATGGCTACCATATCATGGTGGTGGCTAACTAAAGAATTTGCGTGTAACTGGTTGTTCCATTTGATCTTAGCCAAAAGGCGGAGAGGATATGACTGGTAGTTTAAAAATCCTATTATTATCCCAAACCACTTTTGAAATGATTCTGTTGTGCCTAATTTCTGGGCAGATGATGCTTCATCCTTAAACGCTATAGAATCCATCACAGAACACTGCAGGATGCTCTACCTTTGCATAAGTCGTCCTTTCTCAACAACTGGTGCAATGAATGCATTACACTAAAAGGATAACTTTGGCAGGGTATCTTTTCATTATAGTTTAGAGACTTTACAGTTGAAATGGTATTTTTGAATAATAGACACAAGGCTAAGAAAAACATAATTTCATTATGGAAAGAAACATTTAAAAATATTTCAGTTGTTATTTTTAGGATAGAAATGGAAATGGCAGGGTTAGATTCGCTAGAGTGGTGACCTACTAGAACTTGAGAAAAAGGTCTACTTTGATTCCACAAAACACCATATTAGACCTTAATTACTCAGAAAATGTCCACTCACATAATTCTTTCACTCATGTTTTCATAGTCACAGTAGAAAAACATATTTTTCTTGGCTAAGAGAAAGTTGAGAAGATTTGTACAAAACCTACCAAAAGTTGAAGTGGGTGCCATGCACAGTATTGTCCCTGTACACCATGCAGAAAAGCGTGGAAAGTAAAGAAAAGAGAGATTTCATTATTAAAGCCATAAAGATAGAAGTTAATTTTAACTAGAAAGGTAAATTTTGCAATACCAATTAATCAGCACATGCAAAATAGTTCACCCATGCTTATAATTAGAAGTTAGATTTAAGACCGCAGATGCAGGTAATAAAAGTAATTCATAGGTTACGAAAGAATTTTAATTTTTCTTTAAAGGAATCATCTCACTTAAATTATATATTTATTCTAGGCAAATACATTGTAAATAACTTATTCACAAAAGAATGTATTTTTGTTTACTATAAGCATCCTTTCAAAGGCAAGCTCTAGAATCCAACTTTGTTGCCGTGTGTGTGTGTGTGTGTGTGTGTGTGTGCACGCACACACGTGTTTAGAGAATTAACCTATTAACAATGTCTCCTCTATCTTACTGAAAACTCAGGAGTAGTCTATATTTAGCAATTTGCCTTCCATTAAGGGGGAGTCTCAGGTAAATTGCACTTAACCTTCGCTATTAGTTAAGGGGAGGAGATTTGGGGGGAATTTTTGTACATTTATATACTTTAATTTCGAGACAGTAAGTTTGAGGATAGCCTCAAATTTACTATGTAGCTAGTCCAAATTGACTTTCCACTCAAAAAAGATCCTGACTCAGCTTCTTGAATGCTGGGATCACAGGTATGCACCACCATGCCAAACTAAGGCTAGGTTTTATATGTGCCATATTTGGCAAAATAAATGTCTAACTTCTACACACAGTCACTACAAAATTGAAAAGAAAACCTAGAATGAAGAATGTAAAATTTTCCACATTCAATCCTTCCTGGGTGGACCTTCTGGGCCACCAAACTGATTCTATAACTATGAGAAAACCTGAAAAGTAGCCAAAATGGAGTGATCTAATGTAGATGAAAATTGCCATGATGGTGGAAGAAATAAAAAACTACTTCAACCCATTGGGTTTTCTCTTTTACTTTGTGGCATTACATATTTTTCCTTAGGTTGGGAGGAAAGTTTAAATCATTAGACATAAGTAGTCGTTTTTTTTCTAAGTGATAGAAATGTGTCAAAAACTCCATCTTTCCTCTCCAGAAAGTATTACATAAATGTGTAATGTCTATGCCTTGTAAATGGTGACATGATGAGTGAGTAGTCAGTAAATAAATGTTATTATTTTAATGGTTCCATTCAAAATTAACTAACTGATCAATTTATTATTCTCCCTATATAATGTCTGAGTATACAAAACTATGTGTCTGGGCATGTTTATGTAATTTATAAGTATTATAAAAATAATTTTTAAAGCAAATGGTCCCTTCACTTATTAAAGGCTTTACCTTTTTCTTTAAGAGAAAAAAATCCCACAGTTTTTGGCACTACTGGGAACTAAATCCAGGGCTTTGCACATGCTAGACAAGCTCTCCATACCTGCACATGCCCAACTCTCTACTTTCACTTAATAGTTTCCAAGAGTTAGAGGCTAAAACTACCCATTTTACATATACTATAAATTTACTATAAATTTAATGTTTTTAAAAAATTACTAACTTTTGTTTATATCATAGTTATATGGACTACAGAGCTTTACATGTTGGAAAATTCTTTTGACAGGTAATTGCTATCTGTGAAATAATAACTAAGAGTAAAGGAATTAGTTGAGATTAAACCAAGTGAGTCAGCCTTCAGAAGCAAAATATAATAAATGCTAAAAGAAAAAAGATGAATATCTTTCCCAGTTTGACTTCAATCCATTCATTTCCAAAATCATATGTTATTCTAGATAACAGCAAATCAAATGTAATTGATTTTTCTTACTTATACTCAAAATACATGGTGACAGTCCTCCAACAAAAGCCCTTTGGAAGCTGATTTGCAGTGTACATATTCAAACTGCTAATCTCAATATTCCCAGAGTTGTGTTCTCACCTGTAGGGATAAATGCCGGCTGAGGCATCTGCATGTTAGCCACAGCCTGTTGGCAGTGGAAAACATTTGGATTAAAGACCGGGGTGGCACCATTGGCCTTCTCAAGGGCTGACCTCTTTGGCATCAGTTGAACTGCACCATGTGGCAGGGCCTATGGAGAAGGGATGAATTAATCACCAGTATCAGAGAAGAAGTAAAAAACATACTCAAATCAAGCACGTGCCAGTTAACTAAGATACAGCCTGGGGAGCCACTACAAGGTTATCCACTGAGCAAGACTTTCTATAAGTGGTGGCCACCCAGCAGGGCAAACAATTACAGGGATTAGCTGTTTCAGTGCAACAGAGTTACTACAAACCAGAAACAAAAAGCGCAAAGGTCTTTTAATGTATAGAATTCATAATTCCTGGGGCAGGATGGGACAGAAAACTGTAACAGCAAAGGTAATCACAATTAACTTCTCAGATATGCTCATCTAGTAAACAATAGAAACAAACAGAAATGACTGGTAGAAGAGGAAGAAGATTTCTGACCATAAAAGTCCCAACATGGACATAGGGGATAAATGGCACAGATTTGTTGCTTAGATCAAGGGAGAAAGTAAGCCTGTTCTACTTTGGTACCCAGGTCCTACATGAATCAAAGGAGTCAGTGCGGAAAGGAAAGGTATAGCAAAGTAGAGTCAGTTCAAAATGGTACTGGGTCCTTGGAATCACAAGCTATGAGAAAAAACTTACAGAAATTTGGGACATTTAGGCTTAGGGAGGGGGCATGAGATGTAATTCTCTTAAGTCAGTGGCTAACTTTACTCCATGAAATTCCAATTATAAAAATAAATAAATTTCATAAAGTATGAGGAAAACCTTCTAATGAGGGATGGCTGAGAAGGAAAATATTACTCATGGAAGGCTGAGATAGGAGGATGGTGAATTCCGGGCCATCCTGAACTATACAGAATCTGAAGTCAGTCTGGATTACATAGTACAACTCTGTAACAGGAAACAAAAGAAATGAAGGAAGAAAGGAAAGGGGAGGAAAGGATGAAGAGAGAGTAATAGAGACAGAGAGATATGGTGGGAAGTGGGGACAGGAGAGAAGAAAAGGTGAGGGGGAGGTTTCTTTTATGAAAACACAAGGTCTCTATCACACCAATTTGAATAAGCATGCACATATAATTTGGTTCATACTGATTGTGGGCTTTGGGTTTGCACAGGTAACATCAAGTCTACTCAGTTTTGTCCATCTCTGGGACTATGAGTGAAGATCTTTGGTAGCAAAAATCAAAACAAGCAAAGAGTATGGCAAGCAACATATTAAAATAATTAATGGTTGCCAAACACTTGGGTCATTCTAACTTTGACCCCTCACACTACAGTGTCACACAGCTATCTTTTTTCAACTTGCTACTTTTTAGTGTTAACTTTTCCTTGTAACTAAGTACTAGGGCAACTGAAAGGGGAGGCCTTTTCTCCTAGTCATGTCAAAATCTCCCTGAAGCTATGGCAGGCTTCTGCCTTGATCTTCCCCTCTGCTTGTACCATGCCACCAGACCAGAAAGATAACTTTGACTTTTAGGAAACTGGGAGCTACTTAATACCCCCTTTTCAATTGCTAGGTTTTTGAAAGGCATTAAGGATGTGAGTGCCAAGTGCCCACTGTAGAACACAGAGGCAACTCTGCCATTTTCGAATATTCAGGCTAGTAGGACTATAAGAGGCACTCAAAATAATTTACTGTTTAAATAATATAATTTACTTTTTTTCTAAGAGGAGGAGAAAGAGAATAGTGGGTTAAAATAATTAATAAAGCTTTTAAATAATTATCTTTAGAACATCTTAACGAATAAAGTAGAATAAATTGATTCTGTCTTTTCTAGTGTATAACCTTGGCTATTCATATTAAGATGCACTTGTGAGTAGCTTGTCTTTTATATATGCAGAATATCAGACAAAGAAGGCTTATGTGAATCATTTACCCACAAAGAGAAAGCCCAGAGTCCCAACCTGCTCTTACCATAGCAGTGGCAGCAGAATGGTTCATCTGGTGATGAGCTGCCTTAAGTTTGGCCTGCAGGTGCGGAGGAGGATGGAAGTACTTGCATTTCTCCCGGGTGCATCGACCTTTAATGTAATCCATGCAGATTGTCACAGTATTATCACTCACTTCGATCATGGAAACATCCGTAGGGTGAGCATAGCGGCAATCATTCTCCCCACGGGTGCAATTTCCACGCTGAAATTCACGGCAAACCTTAAAAGGGAAAAAAACAAAAAACACACATACAGTTCCCAGTGATGAGTGGAAGGTGACTGGCTTTTATTTACCTTGCTAGAAGATATGAGAACCACATACACATCTTGACATTTATTTAGGAAATATCTATAAAAGATGAAGGGTAATACAAAGCAATATTCACCCTAAGATAAAAAACACAATTTCTATTCCAAGGGGGGGAAATCACATTTTCCACAAAGATAAGAGTGTCGATTTGCCTTGTACTGACATAGAAGGACTTTAAAGTATTACTGAAAATGTGTTTGATCCTGGTTAACATATACTCTCAAGTGTAATTATTTCTTTAAGGCCTTGGGTGATTCCTTATCATACAGGAATGCACAGGTAGTTTTACACAGCCAACTTGTAAACCACCTTGAGTCATGCATATATTCAGGTTCCATTATAATACATAAGCAGGCATTCAACTGGCTGCCAATAAAGCTGATTTTTCTAAGAAATCGACCAGTTATCTATTCTAGTGGACAAAGAATAGAAACTAAAGAAAAACTAAAGGATGCCAATAATCAAAGGCTAATTGAAACTTCCTTTAAATTCTTTAGATTTCATGTGATATTTATTCTAACATGGAAAAATATTTAGAATGTCTGAAAGTGTTTAGACATGACAAAATTAATTTAAAACATATTCAAATAGCTTTACATTCTATAATTGTACAATGTTAGGTTCAGTTTGTTTTCAGTTTACCATTGTACAAAGTAAGGATTTATGAACAAATCCAGTGATCCCACTCTATAAAGCTCCAACATGGGTTAGAGAACACTCTCACACAGACTTCCTATACAATGGTTAATGATTGGCTATACATGAAACAAAATTCATTCACTTCAGAACTGAAGTTTAAAAATGATTAACGTTCTTTCTCAGACTCCTTATGCTAAAACAGTACTTGGCTGTACTTATTTAAAACATTCAACAAATTAGGCTCCAAAAATGGTACATTATGCATAAAGTTAATATCCATTCTATAAGCATTTATATATTTCTTTACAAATACCTCCAGTCTATCTGTACGAATTGGTTTTGGGCCAGGAACTCCGGGCAATGCAAGAGGTGGGTTTGCAGGAAACAGAACCGGAGTATTCGGTAAAAGTTCAGCAGGAACAAGGCCCATTCCAGGATGAGGCATGTAAGGATTGAAAGCCATGCCAGGATTAGCTGCAAGTGATTGATTCATGGGAAAAGATGCCTGTGTTCAAAAGAAAGAAAGAGGTTTTAGAGTTAAACATATCCTTTTTATTATTTATTCCACCAGGCATTCTCATAGGAATTATAGCATTTCCTAAGCCATACCACAGTTTACCATTATTTCTGTTTTTCTTTTATTTGAAATTATATAATTACATCATTTTATTATATTTATTATTTAATTATATATTTTAAAACTTTATAAATTATGTATCTTAATTTATTCATATATATATATATATATTTAAAATCATTATATCCTTTCCTCCTTCTAAATCCTCCCATATACCCCCTTCTTGCTCACTTTAAAACTTATGGCCTCTTTTTTCCCATTAATTGGTGTTACATGAAAAAAAAAATATATATTCTAAATATAATAACCACTGTTTCTTGATTGAATTTTTCTGTCTTTTACTAATTCCTATGTACGAGTTGCTTTTAAAATTACAGCTTTCTATGGGCTTGAATCGGGTAAGCTGATTTTTGAGAAGTCCTTAATTTCACCAATGAATGACAGCACATACACACATGATTTCTTTTAGACCCTCACATAGCCAAGGCTTTTTAATGTGGACTTGGTGTACTCCTGCAAGCCCCTTTCCTCTCACCTCATCTTTCTGCTTCTGACTTGTCATGCTTGGCTCTAAGGCTGCCTGTCCCACCACATGTCCCAATCACACAATAGTGGCCCTCTTTCTTGACTTGGCCCACTGATATTTGTGGAAGACTTGAAAAAGAAGAATAACTTTAAAAAGTGAATGCTTTAACAATTTACCATCTACCTAAAATGAGGCTAGCACTGTCATTTTCTTTTCTTTTCAACTACCAGTTCTGTTTCATAAATGACTCTGACTTGTCATTATCTAGGGGGCAAGATGATGTTCAGTTCAAAAGGAGGCCCTAGAAATGCTACGAAGGATCCCTGTTAGGGAAGAAGAGATAAGATAGCAGGATTATATGATCCATAATTTAGAGCATAACTAGTAGAGAAAAGCCTTAGAAATGCAAAAGGCTATTGTCCATTTGTCTATCTTTAAAATTCCTGGATTCAAAGAGATTGATATGTGTATTGCCTTTATTATCAGGAATAGCACATTTTATCACTTAAGTTGCTGTTTTCCATTTCGTGTCTCATGTGTGTATCTTTTCTTTTCAATGTGGTTATCATCTCGTTGACAGTTCTTTTGTCCTCCCTAGGCTACTGAATACTTACTGAATGACTTGTAGCTACAAATGAACACTTTAAAAATATATTTTAAGTTTAATGAATGAGCAGTATATTACCTATATATTTCTACTAGCAACCTAATAAGGTAATAACTGGTGGTATTTCACTGTGTTTTACTAAGTGCATGTGTTCTTTCTTGCATTCTTTGTCTTTCTTTCATTGGAGAAATCAAGCTGCACCTACACCTGCTAAATTGCAGTCAAAGGGCTTCCTCCAAATACAAGGAAAATAGGAATCTGTGGAGTCTGGCAGGGGCAATATGGATAATCTCTAACTCACCAACCATGTTTATTTTAAATTTCCATTAGTACAGCTTCCTGAAGAAAACCCAGAAGGCCAAGTTGGCTGAGAAAGAAGTGTTTCCCCTTTAGCATGCCACTTTAGGTAAGTTTATCAAATGAGTTGACTGTTCTGTTAGGAAGAACAGAAAGAAGGAACTGGACTCATTAGTATAAGGGAGAAGGCACTTTAAGATGAGAAAAACCACAGTAGAGGCCAAGAAAGATGATGGGGTAGTTTGGGGAGGGCCTCTTTGGTTTGAGGACAAATTGCCTTGGGCTGACCAAGCCCAACTAAGGATTGTGATGGAACAGTTCTCAGGAACCTGGCAAAGTTCTCAACATCTTCAGGAATTAGACTTGACAAGTCAGATTTTACTAATTCAATGATTCATACTCATGTCAAACTCAGCAAGAATCTTTTGAAAGTAAAAACTCCACATTTGAACCTCACAGCAGTCTTCTTTACATTTATTTGTTTTCTCTCTGACTCTCCCAATTCTAGATTTTTTAAATTTTGCATTTCCTAAAACTGAAAAAAACCCCACATTACAACTAGGACCTATTTAACAGAAACAAAGGTTGAGGGGAGGTGTATTTCCAGTGTAAAACAATAAGAAAATTTAAAAATTAGCAATAACATATTTAACTAATATTCAATTAAAAGTCAAGCCTAATGTTTACATATGCAAGGCTTTCTTTTTATGGCTCCAGCCTCTCTAAATTTTTTTCTTTTTGCCAGAGAAAATTTTCTGTTTAACTTCTTTCTTGTAAAACCATTTTTAATCTACTTAGGTCTGGTATTTCTTCTAACAGTATGAAAAAATATGTAAGTAATCAGCCTATATAAAAAGGTAAACCAATTCCTAGAGATGTTTAGTTCTTTTTAAAAATTTAACCACAAACTATACTGGGTTGTCATTAGATTTTAAAATTAGTGTTGTAGCTTTTATGACCATTTCCTCTTTGAGTATAAATTTCATTCTACAGCACTTTATTGAGAAGCAAGTTCTTCCAATTTCAGCCCTGGAGCAGAGGCAAGAACTCCAGCTGCTTACTTCTTTTCAAATAAGCATTTCTATTTTCTCACCACCACCTCTGCCCCAGGCTAACTACTCTATTTTATGAATTTGAACATTCAATGGCTTAGCTTTGACTAACAGCCATGTATTGAGTCAAGCAGCACATAAGCTTGAGCTTTCAGTTGCAATAAGCTAATCGACTTAATCCTGCTTCTATGTATATGACAGACTTTCATGACAATTGAACTAACATGAACTCATCTGTGAGTTATTGCTTGTGTTAAAGAAAAAGGTTATAGGAGCTGTGTATGTATAAAGAAAAAGGTAAGGGGATATGTGTGTATGTATAAAGAAAAGGTTAGAGGGTATGTGTGTATGTATGCTGGGGGATAGAACCTATGGCCTTATACATACTAAGCATACTTTATGACTCAACCACATCCCCCAACACCAAGGGAAAAGGTTCTTAATACATGGAATCTGATTTCTCTGTATAGTCTGGAGTGGTCTAGGCATTTCAATTGCCTCTGATTTTAAGGCTGAACTTAAATCATTTACCAAATATCTGAAAATATGAGAAGATGGTTTTCCTCAGAACCAGAGATCTGGATTTTCATCCTTCTAAGTCTTGCAAAACACGAAGAATGGTGAAGACTTTAAGAAATAAGATCACGGAACAATTATTTGTCCTCAGTGTTTAATAGTAGTTTCTCCTGTCATACAAATTTCTAAGACTTCAGGGGCACTTGCACAGAGCCTAGAATCTACCATCCACTCAAGAAATGCCTCCTAAAAGTTAGGGAAAATTCTTTAGAAAAATGGCTCCTAATCTTTCTCATCTAGGACTCTCTGAGAGACAACTGAGAGCTACAGGAACTGTCTACCGAAAAACCTCATGGATACACAAAATGTTGCCTGAGATCTTTGAAAGTTCAAGGGCTCAATGACATTGACCCTTGGTGTGGTTTCTAGCTTCTCACAGGCTTGTCCAACTTATGGCCCACAGACTACATGAAGATAGAGAGCTGCAACACAAAATAAAAAGCTTACATTAGACAATATGAGATTGTTTTGTGGTTTTTAACTGGGTTTGAGAGTTCTCAAACATGAACTTTGTGAGTGACAATGTCGTATTGCAATGGCAAAAAGTTTGGCAAGCCTAGCAGAATAAGGGTCCACAAATCAAGAGTCCCCCAACCAAACCTGTCCTGCCCCTATTTTGTATGAACAGCAATCTGCTTTTTATATTTTTAATGTTTAAAAATGTTAAAAGAATAATATTTAGTAACACAGGGAAATTACTACAATTTAATTTTAATTTTAATTCTATTCACTGATTTCCCTGTGCTCCTCTGTAGACCTGTACAATAAACTGTGGGCATTTAATTTCTCTCAAACTTAAGAATTCTTATACACACACATATGTTTATAGATGCTACGCAATGATTAACTATGGGGAGACAATAGTTGGAATCCTATCAAGGTAAAATTGTAGAAGGCCAGCAAATATTCTTCTTAAAGGACTCTAAAGCACCTTTGAATAGTAAATCAAATCAATAAAAATTCTGGCTCCCTCACCAGTTACCTGGTTGATTTCATATCTTCACTCTTATGAACAGTGGGGCACTAAACTGCAAGTACAGGTATCTATCTCCTATAATGATTTGAGTAACTACAGTCTAAAACAAATTTATGATAGTTTTATGGTTCCCAACACATGGAACCAATAAGTGAGATGAAAAAGCTAATTATACTGATTAGCATTTTACATTCAATGCATATATAAAATTATTGCAGTGTATCTCATAAGTATGTGGGTAAATATGTTTCCATTTAAAAATTAAGAAAAAAGCAAAAATTATGCCTCAAGTAAATGTGTCTAGTTTATAAACATTTTTGGGACACTAAACTATTGCTTAAAATGAATTATTCATCAAGTTAGTATAAAGAAATGAAAATTAAATGTTATGCCAAATCCATCACTTTGTCTATCTAACAAAAGAGACTTACTTGTTCTCAATAATATCCAACATCAGTTACAACTACTGATGAATACAAAATACTTGAAGTGATTTAAATGGTATCAAGTCCCAAAGACCACAGATAGCTGTAGCCTTCCTTCTCTCAGATTCTATCTAGAGGTAGAAGACAAAGCATTTTCTTTTACTTAAGGGTAAACATTTGGTAGTAATTTGTTGACTCAATTTTAATACCAGAAAAAGAGTGCCCTTAAATTTTACTAGCACTCATAATATCTTCCCTTTAGTGTTCATTTGAATAAATTTATATTGTATAAAAGAAGTAAGCCTTTTACATCATCATCAGGCTTATTTCTGTCAGAAAACTATGAAGAACAATGAAATGCATAGTTTTACTTTCTCTCAGACTTTATTAACTGTCCACATAGAGTACAGCTGAATAACCTGTGTTTCATAGTTTTTACTTGGTAACCTACTCAGTGATGTTCTCTAGGGACACAAGCAGTCAAAATGCAGGCTGCAGAAGACCCATATAATCCCTGGACTAGCTAAATGGTACCTCAATAATTATGAGTTAACTTTATAAACAAATGAAAACTGATAGCAGTGTTTACATTCTCATCATAGTTGTTAATAATAAGCCACTCTGGTCCTTGAGAGAGCTAAGAAGTAAAGTTCAAGGGTCAAAAGTAATAATTCTCCTCAACTACTTCTAGCTTTTCTGACCTTAATAATTATGGATGTAAATTTGGGTAAAAGGGGAAGTTAAAGGTAATCAGGAAAGCAAATATTCCCAGACTGTTATGAGTATAAGGGATAAAGAGCTACATAAAGGAGGGCACAAACCATAGTTCAGATCTACCCTTATTTGGTGGAAGGACAAGCTGCAATAGAGGGCTAGGAATTACAATGGAGTACTCAAACTCAGATCAGCACAGGAAAAGAGCAAATGATTATATCTGTGGGCAGGCAGCTTGAGACATCATAAGTAAGGCAGTTTTGACTGTTCTGAGGAATGAGCAAGAATGGATATAAAAATCATGTTGGTATTTAACCATATGATAATAATGACATTCAATTAAGTTTAGTATTCCAGGAGGAAAATCAAAACTATTTTAAAATTACAGTTTGTGGTATAAATTGTGGTCAAATTGTGAATACTGAATGTATACAGGTTTTTTGTATGTGAATGATACCTGAATGGAATACTAAAAAAATCAAACAGTTACTTGGTTTTAAACAAAACAAAAAAATTTTTGCTGGGGGATGGGAAGAGCTGAGATGAGCAAGGGCCCACAAGTATTTATAAAGATCTCAATGCAAGGCCAAGATGACTGAGTACTAAGAGTTCCCATTATGAAGTTTTGGACAAAGGCAATTCACCAATAGAACAACAGAAACAAAGACAAAATCTTGCATGGTTATTATTAGATAATGCTATAATGGAAAAAAGAAGCTGGGTGGTGGTGGTGCACACCTTTAATCCCAGCACTTGGGAGGCAGAGGCAGGCTCAGCTCTGTGAGTTTAAGGTCAGCCTTGTCTCCAGAGTGAGTTCCAGGACAGCCAGCCAAAGTTACAACAGAGAAACCCTGTCTTGAAAAACAAACAAACAAAAAAAGAAAAAAAAGAAAAAAGAAAAATCATAGCCCAAAGTGATAAACATGGAGAATCTTGTAAAAACCAGAAATATTCATTCAATGTCTCACTTAAAATATATAGAGAAATATTTATCTTTTGATCTATTCATTATCCATCTAATGCCTGGTACAGAGTATATGGACAAATAAATATTTACTAAATAGAATGAAAAGATTCCTGAACCACTGTTAGTTTTGATTTACTAAACTAAAAAAAATTGTAAAATATCAGTGCAAAAGATACAAAAGTAATTTCAAAAATAGTGGTTGAGAGACTGAATAAATACATCAGGTTTTCAATTAAGAAAAAATTTAGGCAAATTGGTACTCCCATTTTTTAGAAAGATGTGACATGTTAGATAAATCAGTTTGAATAGCATAGGGCATTTTATATCCACATGCATACATGTATGCTTCACATGTATGTACATAGTTTTACTGGATACTAGTTAGTAGTATCAATACTAGTTAGCTAGATAGTAAAATGTTAACTTTTGATTCACCACTCTTCTCATCTGTTCTCTCCACTACCCTTCCTGGTAACAACTATTCTATTCCCTGCTTCTATGAGAACAGCTTTCGATGACTTCATGTATGAATGGAGTCATATGGTAAAACACAGAACTCCTTATTACAAACTGTTTCTAGAATAGTACATTTCTAATGCAACTTGTATCCACAGGATGTTTAAAAGACAAGAGTACATGAAGGCCTTAAATTAATATTGCTTAAAGGCAAGCTAAGAGCATAGTGTTACAGACTGAAAATGATCAGTGCAACCACAGGTCTTCTTTCACACATGGTCTCCTGGCAGCCCTCTCAGTGGCAAATTTCTAACCTACATTTACTTATGCAAGAGGATGATTTTCATTAAAAAAATTACTGATAGATGAGAATGCAAGTTGCTTTATTTACTGTCTATCATAGCACTCTCCAAAATCCTACCTTTCATTTTACTTGTGATCAACAGCAAACAATTTCAAGGTAGCTAGCTCATAACTTACACTATAAATGCAAGTATTGAAGCTAGGAGGCCCACATGGTCTCATTAGTTAACAAGCTGTAACAAACTTAGCTAACCAGCCCCAGAGGAGGAGGAAGCAGAACAGGCCATGGTGAGATTAACTTTAATTTATCCCATGATAATACTGAGAGGAGAAAGGAAGGATGTTGAGATTTGTTACTATCAAAGAAACTAGATACTACAAACAATGCGATGTATAAAGCAGCATTTGGTGACAAAGGGATAGCATTTTCATTTAACTTCTTAAAGAACAGATCTCACTCATACTGCCTATTTACTAACAGCTGTGGCAAACCTACTGGATTAGACATAAATTTTACTTTAATATAAAGAAGCTTTCAGGTGTATAACATACAATATTATGAAAAAGGACCTAATCAAATGCTTTGGATCAGTAATTTCTAGCAGGAATGAACCTAGGAGTTCATTCTGTGGAGCCCGTAGCATAGGCCATTTAGAGTCAGAGGTGGGGCTCTCAGGACAGAAAAAAAAACCCCACCACATAAATTTCTTTTGTAGACTTCCCAAACACTTTATAAAAAGCATTGCCAGGGCTCCTCTCAGGACAATTGAAGAAAACCATACAAATGAGAAGTCTTTATCCTTAATTAGTCTCAAGGTTAAATCTACCTATGGAAACAAAGTTGGACCAATAAATAGCACAATCTTCAGTTTTCATCTAGAAAACCTAAATCTAGATGAAATTCTAGTCTCACATCATAGTAACACCCCAGGAATGATCGTGATGTAATCTGGCCAACTACAATGTGGCACCTCACATGATAAGGAAAAGCACAATTATCTTAATAAATAGCACATTAACCTTATAATTGCATAATATTTATTGTCTAGTGACTTGAATATTTTACAAAAATTCATTCTTTAAAACATTTAATTTTTGTACTTTGCTGTTATTTTCCCTATTACCTTCCTTCATCCCCTCTCTCAACTATATATATACATATATGTGTGTTTTATGTGTATATATATATATATGTATATAAAATGCATATATATGCATAATATGTATGCATGTGTGTGTTTGTGTATGTGTGTGCATTCAAATCTGAATTCTGTTAGATGTATGGATTCAGTTTGATGTGATATGACCAAGTTCATTTTGAATCAGGACTGTCATGATCTTCTTGTGTAGTTTTCCAGTCACTATTTAACTAGATAAAACCATTAGAAAGCTATGTGGTACTTTAAAGGTTGACCGTGGTAGTAGGAATGTGCTAGAATCTTTGGTACTGGTTTTTGATAAACCAGATATATTCTTCTAGAGTAAAATCATTTTCACTTAATCAACATATATGCTGATTGTTTCTTCTGATGCAAATCTCAGGTTTCTAACTGGTCTGGCTGTAATTCAGAACGACACATCTGTCATTAAGTCCCACAATAAACTACACTGTATCCAATTCTGTATCTGGGTATCAATGTCTCCAATATTACAGCAGTTTGTAGCAGGCCACATTCCCTATAGTTTAGTACTTGCTTATTCTGGAACAATGGATATAGATTTCCTTCCCAGTCAATCCAGAAAGTATCTGGCCCATCTTATCTTAATGATTTTTTTTAAAGGACCATGGCAACAACTATTCTTTATAGTGTTATCTACTGTATCAGTAGATAAAGTAAGTTTATGTCAAGTACACAGTTGTAACTCTAATACAAAATTTTAAACTGGGGATATATCATGTGAGAGATTTTCTTATGTTCAAATTATAAGTTATTTAACTACTGATTTTAAAAACTGAAAAGCAAATAAATATTTCCCAATTTTATTCCCACTTACTTAAAATTGTTCTAGTCCAAAAATTCAGAGAATACTGAATTACATTGTAGGTCTTACTTAAGTAAAGAGGATAAATATAAAAAACACTGGAGTCTAAAATTAGCACAAGGCTGGTTAGTATACACCCTTTCATTCTTCAACTTCCAGTTGTTTGTTTGAGAAGGGCTACAATACCTACTTCATTCCTTACTACATTAACACATAATACCGTCTTAGAGAAATATATTTATCAAATACAACTATATTTAAATTTAAAATGTTGGGCATGGGTCCCAACAGACTCAATCAGAGATAACCATGAAGGTAATGAAGGTAAACCATGGAATGGTTTATACCATTTGTGGTTTGTACTCCTTAACTTAGTCACAATGAAAGCTATGGAAAGCATATAGCAGAACCAGGCTTGCCACAATGCAATGGGACCTCAAATGTGCTGAGTCAACATCCTCCATCTGGTGAAGATAATCCAGTAGGTCAGGGTCACCTATATGGCAGTGTATGCTTTTAGTGACAATCACTACACTTGAAAAATTAAAGGAATTTCCCAATATTGGCAGGTCCAGGTGTACAATGTCTAAAGAAAAATAAGTGCAGTGTTATAGCATCAGATTTACTATATATATATATATATATATATATATATATATATATATATATATTATCATCTGTAATAGTGAGCATCATTTCCTAGCACTAAAATTCTTCATTGTGAAGCTGAGATCTTTTTTTTTTTTTGCTTTGCTTGAGAGTTTTCTGGTATGTCTACTTCTACTATTCTTCTATAGTGTTCTTTCGCCTCCCAACAATGCAAATGGAGTCTGAGCATCAGAAACAATGGCTTTTTAAGTGCACTGGAAAATGCTAGGATCCACGTCGTTTGCTCCACCTGCTAAACTCTTAATAAAGCCAACAAAAAAGCTTTCAAAGGTAGATCTTTACAGTAGCAAATGTCAGTGCAGACCTGTTAAACACAGTGAACAAACTTGCCTGATATAGCAAGCATTTTACCTAAATTGACTAGGTGTGGTTTTTATTCATTGTTCAGTTACACTGAATAGAATCTGTTCCCTCGCTCTCATCCTTTGTAGGTTGACATTCCCTTTATCTAGGGGCTTATAATAAGCAAACTATATTCAATTTTCCAAAGGCAGATGCACTCTTCTGGTATCCTAGAAACAAATAAAAGTTTGCTTTGTGGAAAGACCTGAAGTTCAAGCCAATGATACAAATGGTTATTAATGTGTTATCACACAAATACAGGACTGGAAATTTTTAAATAAAATTTGTTCTAAGGACAAGTATCAAATTATTAGTAAGGGCGTGATTAAAAGAAATAAAGAGAGCTGATTATAGGAAGAGTGGGTACCACAGAAATTAAGCAAAATTATACATTACTTCTGTAATATCAAGATCGGGATTCATATTAAAGAGATTTCTTCCAGATGAGACTGTTTAATTTCATGTAAAATTGCACACATTAGCTCAATTATAACAGATCTACAAAACAACAACCTAGACCACAGAGGAGGAGCATATCAAACCATCTCAGGATTAGATTTTTGTGCACATAATAGCTTCAGAAATTAATCTATATTAACTTATTATATCACATCAGCTATCACTAAATAATATGAGGTAGAAAACAATTTCTTATTGTTCCCTGAGGTGTTCTATGTAATACTTATATATTGTAACATGCCACAAAATAAATTGTACTCTGGTGAGTCATATCAGTCATCTTATGAAGCCTGAGATCTGAAATTACCCCCACTGAAGAAAAATGGGAAATATAGCCTATTATCAAACTCATGGAGAATCAAATTAGAAAACACAACTGAAGAAATTTCAAAATTCAGTGAATGTCTTACTCACTTCTTTTAAAACACCACTCCCTATTTGCCTAGTATGAGCCACTATAACCATTAATAAATGAAGGAGGGAGCTTTGGAAAAGAGAGTCTCATAGGCTGAAAGAAAAAATGTGGTTGTCTACCTTTCTCACCCCTACTTTATCCTGCACCTGGCACTCTATGCCTGGCTCTCAGATTCCATGAAACAGGGCATTTGACCGCTGTTCTGAAGCTGTACCTTGATCTCTGAAAAGATATCTGCTCACACTATAGGATACGTTGGTCTCAAGTGTTAGTAAAATATTGCTCCATTCCTTGTTCATTCCCATAAGGCTGAGAATAGTAATGGTGAGTTAAATGCTTCTTCTTTCTCATAGTCCAACTTTGACCAACTTCCCTCTACCCCCACCCAAAGTCTCAACAATGTCAATCTATTCTTTGTTCCTATGAGTTCAACATTTTTTGAGAGTCTACAAAATACTGAAACCATGAAGTATTTGTCATTCTCAATCTGATCTGTTCCACATGGCACAATAGCCTTCAGGTTAATCCATGTTGTCTCATTTTATGAATGAATGAATGAAAGAATAAATAAATAAATAAATAAATAAATATATGTATAAATCATCACATTTATATCTTAAATATATACACTTTGCCAATTATACCACAATAAAGTAGGAAAATAGTAAAAATTCCTTTTTTCCCCCCCATTACCCACATGGTCTGGGTTCAACAAACATGTCTACTTTTCTGTGAACATTATTCCCAGTATCTCCCAATACAGGTGAGTAGGGAGGAAGTGTGATTCCTCATGTAAACTATTACTGAAGGTCAAATGAGCTCTAAAGAGCCCACTGGTTACACAAGGATTGATTGATCCTCATAATTGATCAACATAATTAACAGCACTGAGTTAAAAGGCAAATGTATTTGGCGAACTAATAGTGTAGAACATGAAATTTATCCTCCCTTAATCTGTCTAGATATTCTGGAAATAGAGTATCATGAAGAAAAGCATCATGTACTCAATACCCTCCTGTGGTTGGACTTACATAAACAGATATGCTAGTTAGAAGGCTGTATCAACATGCTGCTTCTTGAAATCTGAGAATCAATTTTGTAATGAGATAAGCTTTACTGAGAGCAGATTGTCCCGCTACCGTATTTTCACTGCACCTAAATGCTATGGACAACTTTCAACTTTCAGACACAGTCAATGGTGAATGGGTAACAAAGAAAGCATAGTCCTTTCAAACGGGTCTTGTTAAGGGTTTAAAGGAAGCATGCTAGCTAGAATTTGAATGACAAACCACAGAGTTAAATTTGAGATGTGAAGAACTATAGCAGAGAGGGAATAGTTTCAATTTCCATGGAGAGGTAGGTGTTGGACTAAAACACAACTGTATATTTTAAGGTGTCAGGCCTAGATTAATTCTCAAAAGCATAGTATGAATATATGGAGCTTAATTACATTCTTGAATGTCAAGCTCATAGGAAATAGGGAACAATTCAAATAAATACACCATGCTATTTAGATTGGACACAGAACTAGAAAGAGCACATTAACAGAACACCTGGGGAAATCTGATTAAAATTTAGAGTGTATATAATAATAATGTATGAATACCAGCTTCTTGGTTTTGATAAATCTACCATGTAATATAAGATATTAATTGTGTGAGGAGAATACAGTTCAGTAATATTATGTTTGTTTGGTATTCACAAGGCCTTAGATTTCGTTATCTGTACTGTTAAAAACCAGAGTGTAAGGTTAGATATACAGGTCAGTAGTGGAGATAATGCCTATCATGTTCACATCCCTGAGTTCAATCTCTGGCAGAAAGAAAAGAAAGAAAAGAAAAGAGAAGAGAAGAGAAGAGAAGAGAAGAGAAGAGAAGAGAAGAGAAGAGAAGAGAAGAGAAGAGAAGAGAAGAGAAGAGAAGAGAAGAGAAGAGAAGAGAAGAGAAGAGAAGAGAAGAGAAAAAAGAAGTTTGGGTAAGAAATAAAATGGGAGTTCTTTATTATTCTTTTAAATTTTTGCAAATAGAAAATTATTTTAAAAGAAAATTTATTCAAAAGTAATCACAAAACCAGATATTGTGGCACATGCTTAAAAATGCCTGTGTTTTGAGAGTCTGAGGCAGTAGGATGTTGGGCTTAAGGCTATAGAAATTTCACCTCAAATCTAACAACAAAGCAATAAACAACAAAATTACCAAATAGAACTTTGTTTAAATTAATGTCCTATAAGTCAAAGGTTTCTGTGTAATTATAGTCAAACCTCCCCATCTTATAATGTTTCTTTTCCTTTGATGCACTTTAAGAAACTCACACCTTCATAAATGCAACCAGGTTTTTAATCCAACGCACCCGATTGCTTCCTTCACAACTCTGAACTGTTAATTAGCACACAAACATTGCCCTAAATCTTGTACTACCTAACTTTGGCCCTGCAGAGTTATTCCAATGTAAGCATATATATTCTGACAAAAGACAGAGTTGGTGGGCAGTAGGATCCAGCACTAGGAAAACAGTCATGCAGCAACCAGAATACCCAACACACATTGACAGCTTCCGAATCCTTGCTATAACTTACAAGGGATGACATCTGAGCGTTTTGGAGCATAAGCTGCATCTGCTGGGCAAACATGGCTGCGGCAGTCTTCTGTTGAATCAGATTGTTCTTCCCATTAATTTCCAGCTGCGACTTTAAGTGGGGTGGAGGGTGGAGGTACTTGCAGTTCTCTCGAGCGCACCGACCCTATTAGCAACAATTTAGACAAATTTTTGTTTAGTATTTCTAAAATTATGATATGGCTATAGAAATAATAGGGACTTTCTGAGCTGTTAGGTGCCAACAGTCACAAGCACTGTCCATGAAGTGACTCATTTACCTTTCCTAACAACCCTGTAAAATTGATAATCATACAATCTTCATCTCCCAGCTGAATAAACTGAGACTAGGAGACATACACATGAAGTGACTTGCCCATGGGCATATAGCTGCTAAAAAATGAACTGGAACGAAAATCTAATTGGTCTGATTCCAGAACTCTCTTAGTTGCTCTGTTTTACTCTACTTTGATATGCATTATATTGTATTTAGAACTATTAAGGATTAGAAGAGGTTTGTCATAAATATAAGTAGAAATTAAAAAGTTAAGTAAAAATCTTTTAACAAGAGGTAAAATCATGTGTGTAAGACTTGGGTTCTGGATCCACATTTATAAGTAATTAAGAAAATTCAGGGAGAATATTTAAGAATCACCCACAAATTTATAAATTCTGAACTCTTACCTGAGTCATTCTAGGTTTCAAAGCTCCCCCCACTGAAACAAAAAAGCTTTATGATGTGAAAAATGTCCCAGAATTCAATAAGGTTTTGATAATCTGAGAATGAATCTGTATGCCTTGCAGTCAGGCTGCTCTGCAGGTTCTAGCAGCAATGTCCTGAGGTCATTTAGATACTTGGAACCAAAGTATAGCTTAGATTTTCATAATTTTTTTATTCATAGCTTAAGCACATTCTAGAGAGGATAATATGTAAATTCCATTGAATCATGCATACTGGCTCATGTCTGTAATTCCAGTAGACAGAAGCAGGAGGAGTGGCATTATTTCAAGGCTAACTTAGGCTTAAGAGTGGGGCCTGATTCAAAAAATCAAAATCAAAACCCCCAAATACCTTTGAAGTCACCTAAATGCTGACTCAGTGGCAGATTTTGTGGTAGTTAAGAGTGTCACTGGACAAGCTGTTTATTACAATGTCTTAATATGACTGTATTCAACTATGACCTTACATGAAGCAACTAATGACTATCCTGTTTGGATTACTAAATCCACCATAATCCTTTTAAGATAAACACAACTGCAAGTAAAACATTTTCCCATAGATGTTGATTCTTTACAGTGCATGCATGAAGTTATTTGAGGAGGAAGATGAAGGGAGAAAAAATGCAACCTTTTTATTTTGGCTCAAGAATGCAAGTTGCTAGGCTACCTGAATTCCCAGGAGAACATGAGTTAGTTCACCAAGTGTTTTCGTTCAATATATTCTAAGCATTGTACTTATTTTCAATACCTAAATGACACATGCATTCACTTATTCTATTTCAGTGTCTTTCTATGAAGACATTCCTACAATTTCACTGAGAAACATGGTGTGTACTTCAAAATGTTTACTGAGCTACATATAATGCAAACTTGTATTCAATTCATTGTAACTGATCTTTTCTTAAAGAGTACTCATTAATTCCAAGATTATATATATATATATATATATATATATATATATATATATATATATATACACACACACATACACACACATATATATTTGCATGATAATTGCACATATTCATGAAATAGAGTATAACTTAAAATCTAGTATGAAAAATTGAAAGTACATTTCTTGTTTTCTGTTATTTGCCCATTTATTTTTCCAACTGGTAAATTTGTTTTTAAATCAAATTAAGATAATTTATAAAATCCAGTAATAGCCTTACTTCAAATATATCTTTACATTTTGTTACTAGATCGTAGAAAAAGAAGAAATCATATGTTGGAAATATTATTAAGCTGATTCTCCTTAATTCATCCAAGTAGCTTAGGAAAAGCTATATAATTTTAACACATATAAGGAATGTAAGGAAATTTTCACCCACACTGAAACCACAATCTCCAGGGTCTTTCCCAAGAAAACCATAAACATAACTTTGCATCTACTATATCTCCTTTAAAGGCTATGACCATCACGGGGATTTTATTGCCTAGACCCTTCACCCTTCAGCAACATAACTAAGATTATCTGGCTCAAAAATCCAAAACCTAGAAGATGCGCAGCACTTGGTGACTTCTACCAAGGCAAGTTATATGCTTCTACTTCAGCCTTTCTGCTACTTCTTCCAGACCTCAACAACAAAGATACCCCAAGACTTGGGCTTAAACCCTGTTCTCTTCTCTCATCTCATTTCCCTAGAGGAATGAAATTGTTCAAAGTTTCAGGCAACCCTGTAATTGTTCAGATCTTAAATCTCAATCTATCTCTGACCTCTCTTCTGAATTTCAGTCCTTTTAACCAGCAGCTGCAGCTGCATTTGGGGCTCTTGCCCTCTAACCAGGTGGAAATACCTTACTGCTGACGTTTGCCTATCTTTCATCTTGCTGCAAACTCTCATTAAGGGACATTGCATCAGTTCTATGGTTTGGGGCAGTTACAGAGCAGCAATGAGCAAAAGAAATCAGGCAGCTGCTGAGCAGGATTGCCTTGAGCTGCAAATCCTAGATGCTTAAGACAATTATTTATGTAACTATGGGATACGATTTGTAACCCCTCTGCAAAAGAGAAAAAATATATACATATATGTCTGTGTGTATGTATGTGTATGTATATATGTATGTATATACATATGTATGTGTGCATGTATGTATATGTGTGTATGTATATGTGCATGTATATATGTGTGTGTGTGTGTGTGTGTGTGTGTGTGTATTTCAGCTTTCCAAACAATAGAGTGCCTTTTAAAGGGAAAGAAAAGGGACTAATTGGGATTTTAGCATTTGCAAAAAATTATAGAATTTTGCCATCATTTACATTTACTGAACAGTAGATAGAGAAAGAACAAAGGAAATAAGGAAGCACAGTGTATCTGGCATATTTTCTGCCAGAGAGAGAAAAAAATGCAAAATGGCTTTATGATTTCATATTACAAATAGTCCATTACAAATAGTAACTTTCCTTAAGCTTCTTCCCCCCCCCAGAAGCTAATGAAATTTTTTTCAAGGCAAAAACAGTACACAAAAATAGAAAAAAAAGAAAATTACACTGTAAAAATTATATCAAGTTGGACTATAAAACCAAAAAGTGGGGTATGAGGCAGCATGAAATTAAAAAAAAAGTATTCATCTTAGTTATGATATTTTACTTGATTTATAAAGCATTTTTTGAATGACAGAATCCATAATTTAATTCTATAACAATGCAAATGCATAGCAATACCACCATAGCAGAGAATGCTGCTTGAGTTAAAGAAGGCTTACAAAACACAAAATCTACATTTTCTATCAAAGCATTATCTATAAGGAGACCATGTAATTTAATATTTATATTATCTGTGGAATACACTGGTACAAAGGAAAACCAAGCACCTCATGCAGACTCACTTTAGAACTTAGGTTAATGTATTTATATGCAGAACATTTGATGATAACAAACCACAAGATAAGATTCATTCTTCAAGAACCCCAAATTTAGTTACAGACTTAAATATTTTAATTGGCATGATGGGGACAATAAATGTAGTTTTTGACATTTGGTAATCCTTGTTTTACATTCTTGTGGTAAAATGGCTTTGGTAAACCATATATGGATAGGGTAGGATGTGGATGGGGACGGGACTGTCCTAAAAGACTGCTGCTTTCCTTTATAAAACAATGACTACAGATTAGAAAGGATCCCATGATGTCCCTGGGACCACTAAGAGGTCTGAGTGGCACAAGACACCCTCTCACAATGGATCCATAACAACACAGTATTGATCTTGGCTCTAAAACAATAACCTCTCATTTCCCACAGCTAAGTCATTGGTGTCTCAAGCCCTCTATATTCTTATCCAGACCTGAGGGTGGCTTAAGGGTCTTTATTCTCAAAACATCTAAGGCTAGCCAAGACATGTAAATTACTCTCCCCCACCCCTTAAGCAAACACAGAGATTTTTTTAACTAAGGAAATTAGAGAGCAAGTTCATTTATGCTTGCCTCAATTTCCCTCTTTTCCCGGTTTCTCCTGGTCTTAAATTTTCACCTGGCTGTCATTATGTTATTAAGCTAAGCAAGTAGCACAATGATTCAAGAAGGAAAGTAGTCCTCTGCTGAAAGAAGTGCTCTGACACTGATGAACCTTCCAGCTCCTTCTTTCCTCACCTACTGTCTTGGAAAATGCAACCAAAAAGCAGCAGGGCTAGGGAATGGATGATGACATCTGTGAACCACATCTGAATCAAAAAGTTGATAACAGACAAAGAAAAAACTTGCAGAGCAGTTATAAAACCTCCAAAAGTCAACCTATTGCCTTTCCCTTACCTCCAGGCTTTTCAGAAATGAATAGAAACCCTTTAACCGAGGAAGAAAAGTAGCATTATAATGATTCAAATTCTACCTAAGACTTGGGAGTTATGAGAGTCTGTCAGTTAACAGAATACTATGCACTTGGTAGAAAAAAAACCTGTGAAAAGTACTTTTATGTTCATCAGAAAGCCCTGCCATCTATCAAAATAAGAAAAGGACTCTGGGAAGCTGAAAACCACCCTCTGACAGTTACTATATCTTTAACAAAAACAGCTGTTTGCAGAATAACTTGCTTCTTCATATACATTTGGAGTTATGGGGGGGTAGAAGAAAATAATCTCTCTCAAACACAATTATACCTGAATTACCTTTTCAAAAAAATAATCTAATTGACTTGCCAAACAGCTAAAAATTAAATGTTAAACACACCACATAGATGATTTGTTCAAGAAGGAAAATAGCTACTCTAATGATCATGTGGTAAATGAAGGAAATATCCTGACCTATGATGTCCTACTAAAACATCTGTATGCTCATAGATGTGGCTTCTCAGAGGATGTAGGAGTGAATATAGAATTTACGCTTCCCAGGCAATAGAATGTCTGGTTCCTGCAACCATCACAGACCTACTGAAGTCTAGGAAATATTTGAAATTGCAAAAGGTTAGTCAATATCAAGCCAAATTAAGTGTTAGTCAGTATCAGCAATTACTAGCAAACCCCCACTTTCTTTCTCTTGGAGTTCTGTCTGATAATAGGGATAATCCGCATAATTTTCTCTCCTCCAAGTAGTGTATCACCAATCAGCATGGATGTATTGTACCAAGAGTATCCTTAACATGCTGCATACCATCATTATTATAAATTTGAGATGCTGGTAAGAAATCTGGGAAAAGTTTTAACAAAATATTTAAAAAGTCCCCTTCCAAATTTTAAGCAACACTCCCTGCAGATTATTAAAATCCTGTGGGTTTTTTTTTGGGGGGGTGTTATTTTTGTTTTGTTTTTTAGCCACAACCTAAAGGCACATTTCTCAGGGCAATCATGGCTTCCATACAACCAGCTAGCAAATCTGAATAGGCAAGACTGGGAAGAGAGCAGAATTTTCTTGCTTACCTTCTTCAAGAGGGCACTGTAGCCATGACCTCCAAAGCACAAAGGTAGGATTAGGCTCAACAACTGTTGTTCTAGAAAAGCCCACTAAGATAATTTGATTCTGAGACTGAAACATTTTAGGGTTGAACCAGACTTAAAACTTAAAACATCTGTACATCCTTATCTGACAGAGAAAGAAAGTAAAGGGTGAATGGGTGAAGGAGGGATTTTTCCTAATTCACAAGCAGCTTACTAAGCATAAAAGAAAAATTTCCACATTCTCAGTACCTAATATGGAGTCTATTCAAATGACTGCATCTGTAAAGATCATTCTGGAAGTCTTCTCCCCACCCCCATGACCCCTATCTCTTGTACCTTTGTGCCTTCAACTCTATACTCAGCCTTGCCTTAGGACTTACCACTAAATACATTAATGAATGGTTTGCATGCTTATCTCCTTTACCAGACTTTGAGTCTCTCTCAGAGAAGAACCCTATCTTCCTCATCTTTGAATCCCCTAGGGAATGTATCTGTGCCTGGTGAATAGTGGCCACACAAGTTTGCTAACCTTTGGGAGGATTTTATAGAGCACCAGACTTAAAACTTCTCCTTGCTCCCTTTCTATTGTCTTTTATGAGGTCTTTCTTCTCTATGAAAGTGGGCAATAGTCAAGACATGACTGAGACTACTCCTAGTTGAATTTTCTAAATAAAATATTATTTCATTTAGGTCTAGAAAATAGCTAGGCTGTAAGTTTTCTGTTATAATCACGAACCCTGAGGAATATATGACAAGTCATGGTTGAAACATCCTGGTAATTTAGTATTACTGAACCAGAAGTGACATGAATCCATTAGGCACACAGACATGGCTCCTAGTTCTAGTCCCAAGAGTTCCCAGAATATAGGCACCCATTAGATGAGCAAAATCCAGCCAATGATCTATATCTAATCAGCAGCTGGGCTTGCCCAAGGGGAGCTCTGTATTTCTAGGGTCAGTTTACAACAAACTGCTTCTCTACCTGCCCCACCCCTACCCAGAATTTCCCAGAACATGCTTTAGGTCAAATTCCCCTAAGCTACTAAGACAAAGGTGGAATACGTGACTTCAGGAAAATCACAGCGGTGGAGCCTAATGTGGCTCTCTACAGTATATACCAACTTTTAAGAAATACATTCTGCCCAAGTCCAACTTAGTTTTGAAAAATTTTAAAGAGTAAATAACAAACAGGAAAAAGTCTACTTGTTGTCCACAGGCAAAGCAAGCTGACCTCACCAATACCTGAAATCTACTTATGTTTCTCCCTCTTCATTCCACATACAGTTTCTACCCCTGCTCTAATCAAATGCCTTCAATCATTCTAGATATAATATTAACTGGATGCTTAGTCAATAACAAGCTCCTTGTGAATGGATCATTTCTATTAAAAAAATAACCAGAATCCAACTAAACCCCCAAGATAAAGAAACACACTGGTGCCAAGTTATCAAATTCAGAAGGCACTTCTTATGCTGAGTATTCATAGAAGCTGGCTTTCAAGCATCTGGTGGCAGCTAAAATGCCATTAAATAGAGAAAACTTAGTGTATTACCCGCAAGGAACAAAATACACTTAAAGCCATGCAATCAAACTGCTACTTACTACATAGGCTTTGTTATGAAACAATATAAAACGGTGTCTGTCTCTGCCCAGCAGTTGAATCTACTGCACTACAGCTCCTTTCCCTTCTTTGTCCGGACATCCCCTTCAGCATCTACCACAGCAATTAAGAAGCCAGGACAAAAAGAACTCCAGCTGCTTGGACCATTTCTTCCCCGCTAAGGCTTGTGCTTTGAATCCTACCTAGAGATGTTAAGTTTATCAACTAAAAACACAAGACTCCTAATTTAGTCTGACTTTTCAATAAACAATAAATCTAAGTATAAGCGTGCTCCATTCAATATTTTATCTGGTAACTTTCTCCCCATTCTTTCTATACTGTGAACTGAGCTAAATAAGTCAAACCCTCCCAAATCCATTTTACTCCTTTTACCGAAAGGCCCAGAGAAAGCTCCCTCTTATGGGACCAATTGGCCCAGGGACAGTACAGTAGTCACCCAGAAGGAATGCTCCCGCTTACCTGACCAGCTGCAAGGAACTGAAGGAAGTTGACTGCTGGAGCAGGCAATTTGTTCACTTCATAACTCCTCCCACCTCAAGCTTCACACCAATCACTTAGCCTGTCGGACACTCCTCCTTTCAAGCCACAGAGGCGAAACTGTACACTTACTTACTTGTTTATTTAAGTGACTGCAATGCCTGCTGGAGCTCCCTCTTTAGGTTAAGGTGAGAGGAGCATGGTATGAGCCAGATTATTTATTTTGTGAAGCTGGGGGTGGAATCTGGGCCTCCTACAGAGCAGTCTACCCTTGAGCTACACTAACAACCAGACTCCGAATTTATACAACAGATATTTGAGCACAAAATACTGCATGAAATGAGGCTTTTGTATTTTTTTTAGGCTTTTCGATTTGTGGGCTAGGGAGAGGTTAAACGGGGAGGCTAACTTTTTCTTTCTTAATCCTGTCTGTGGAATGCTCAAATTCAAGCAGAAGTCATCCATTAATGTCCAGGAAAATGAATGATTAGTGTCACGTCACTATATATATTCACATAATATTTATGCAAGTACATATTCAAAACACAAAATTGAAATAGCGTTTTCAGTCAATGCTTTATCATTCCTATTAAACCAAAGGAAAAGTCAAGGCAATGGCTAATTATAATGAACAAAATAATATATTCCATAAAATGGCTAATAGGTTCACATTACTGAATATAAATATATATCACAGAAGTGGCAATCAATTTAGGAATCAATTACTAGTCAGTCCTGAATTATTTTTACTCATTAGTAATGTACACTCTTTGAGTGGAATTATCAAAGATTCAGAATTACTAAATTTTAAATGAATGAAATTATACTATGCTGGGTGACTTTATACATCAATGGACATATAAAAGAAACATTAAGTGACAAAACTGGAAAGACCCTTGGAAATATTTTATCCAAACATTTGTCAAGATGTATACTACAGACTGCTAGTTCCATGACAGGATTATCAAAAAGAAGGAGTTCCTATCAAATAGTTGGAAGAAATGGGATAATGTATTCCTCTCTCAGATAGTGAAAATATGAGTCCCAAATTGCTTACAGTAAAGAAATCTGCTCTGCTCACTCAGTATTTTACAACATTGTTTAATTAGTAAAAACTACCACATTACATCAAATGTCCACTATCATCTCTCTATAGAGTGCCCTCTTGAAAATACCAATCAAATTAATCTTCCTAATGCTACAGATAAAGAAAATAAATCTCAAACGAGAACACATGACACTGTGCATGTAGGTCAAGATCTTTTTTTTGTTTCGTTTTTGTTTTTATTTATCTCCTAAACAGAAAAAGTGGTTTTCCATTGCAATGAGTTTTTTGTTGTTTTGTTTTGATTTCTCTCCTAAATTGAAAAAGTGTTTTTTTGTTTTTGTATTTTGTTTTTTTGCTTAGACACGATCTCCTCAAGGCTAACAAGATGGATAAGTTTTACTATGATTGCAAAAAAAAAAAAAAAATCCCACCATCATCTTTCCAACACCTCTCTGAAGCTGTTAGCTTAGGAATTCTGCCATGCGTGCTGTGGCTTTCTTTTGTTTGAAAGCTTTCTCAGGCAACTTTTCAAATAAGAACGTCAAGTCACCGCTGTCAAACTGGCTTTCCTACATTGGGACTTCTTTCCCCTGGAATCAAGCCAGTTATTCCAGGTTTTCCATGACTTAAGGGTCTCAAGTGAGTTTTAACTGTACTAAAACTCAGAAAGTAGGAAGGTATTTGGCAATTCTCTTGATTCCTCTGGGGTTTAGTTAGTGCTATGCTTAAACTTTGGGTTTTCCTTTTGGTAAAATTAAATTTTCTGCCTCTATATAAAATATAAGTTTCAAACAAGGAATTAATTTAGATAAATATCTTCCAAACATAAGAACATAAGATGTGAAAAATGCTAATTATTGTTCAGAGTTAAACAAGTTAGTTTTGCAAGACTCAGTATGTTGCTAATAAGTTTGATAATTATGTCTAAAAATCCAGCCACCTATCCATCCATAAAAAAGTTATATAATAGGCACATACAATTACAGACTTGCCACTGCATTTTAAAATTAGGGGTATCAAGATAAAAATCAGTCGCTCTTGTGCTAAACATAAATGTTCCTTCAGATAAAGAACTTTAAGAGCATGGTATCAAAATGTTCACAGGTTGTTGCTAAGTTTGTAAGTATGAGATCATGTTACAAACTTCAAAAAGAGACAAACAGATTCACATTAAAATCAGCATTCTCCTCTGATTCCTATTGCACTCCCAACCAATAACAAAAATGCAATTTCCAAGCAGGAAGTTTTAGTTGGTAACACAGACCACTTCAGTATGCACTAAGGCACATTGTTAGCTGCTTCATATGTATTTATCTATATGTATAGCTGTCTAAGTCCACTATTTAATATTTATTTAAAACTGTACGATGCAGAGTCAAGGATGTTTAGGGTGTCATACAAATTTCAAAATAAAATTCCAAATCCCAAGTTACTATATTTAAATAAAGTGGCATTTTCATCAAAATGTATCTGAAATCCATCTAAAATTTAGGTCAGTTACCTTCTTTGCTCTGTAAACATGAAAATAAACAATTGGCTGTTTCACCTTAATATCTACCAACTTTCCTCAGTTTCATCCAAATTCAGAGGTATGTGTCTCAGAGATAAAAACAGAATTGTCAAATGTTCTAAATAAAACTGCTGCCATAACTTTTTAAAAAATGTGTTTTAAAACGATCCTCTCCAAGCCTGGTTCAGTAAGTACAGCCATCTCATTAAATGTACCTTCTGCTTTCGATGAGTTCAGCTTGACAATGATGAAACTGTTCCTACTAGTCAAAGACCTAAACAAGGCCATCTACTAACAATGGAGCTAGAATGTGAATTAGTTTAAGCAAAATAAAGAAATTAAGGGAGATTCTCTGTTTCAAAATAAATCAATCGTTCAACCATAAATGTCTCGTTCCCTTACAGAGAAGAAGTTGAAATATGATCATTGATCAAAGATGCTTATCTTCAAATCCCAAACAAGGAAAAAAAAAAAGCAATGCAAAGAACGGAGATAATTAATTTGCTATGTTTAAAATCTATCAATTTTTCTACTGAGGTCACCTTAAAGAGCTAAAAGAAGAGTTAACAGAAGACTGTTGCACTTGTCAGGACATGGCACTTTCTACAATGTGAAAACTTAATATCCAGCACAGAAAGCTATCACCATGCCACAGTGCAGTCCAATCTGTGTACTTTAATGAGAGGAGTACTCGATATGGGGAGGAATAGTAAAATAGAACAGATCTACCCTAGGTTCATTACATCTTCCTTGTCAATGAGAATAAATCTAGAAAATGGGTCTTTCTGAAAAAGTGTCTTTATGCTTTCTATATAAGCAAGTCAAATTCCACCTGGAAAATATTTCATGAGGCCAATAAAGTAAAATAAGCTAGGTAGTGTAAGATATCAGTATGTAGGTCTTTCACATGGATTTTTCTACTAAAGGTAATTGGAGCTTTTTTGTCTTGTATCATTTCATGTTTTGCAGAGTCTATTACATGCTAGATTCTATTATATAAGGACATATGAGTACTGATGTATTAAGCAATTCACACTATTTATAAGTATGCTGGAGGAAAGTGGCATATACAATTTTAGCTTAGGTTACTTGCCATGCAACTATTGTTAACACACATTCAGGTTTTCCACTAATACCATTACAGCAAAAAGTCATTTGAAGGATTTATAGGATGATGTGAACTGGTTTAATTTGGGTGCGCAGGGGGGGTGGGTGAGTCTGTGACTCACCATGTAGCACAATCTAGCTTTAGACCTGCTATATATATCCATATCTGCCTCAAACTCTCAACCCAGCTGCCATAGTCTTCAAGGTATTAGGATTACAGATATGTACACCCCGCCTAGTTTGTTTGCATTTTTTCCACAATGTGTCCATCTTAATATAGGTGGCTAACTTCAATGTCTATTCACCACACACTGGTCAAGATGTTATAAATGCAGTACTTCATTGACTATTCATAATGGAGGAAAATGAAATACAAAATGCAGAAAATTCCAAAGGTGGCAGAGACAAGAAAGGAATAGAGTTTGGACTTTAACCTAGGTGCATTATCCTAGCCATGAATCACATTCTGAAGACTGAGACACCTGTTTGCCTTGTAATACTTTGGTAGAGCTAAACTGAGGATAGTTTAATTTAATAGATAACTGATAACTTCTAATAGTTCTATTAGCTGAATCTCTCCACTCTCTCTAGCAAGGACTGAACATTAATTATTAATATATTATTAGTATATTAGGCATATCCAGAAACTGTTTAATATGCAAATATATGTAGAGTGGGATAATTTATTAAGTGTATCTGTATTTGGGGTGACTAAAAATAAGTAGACAAAGTAACAGGATATTAAATATAGTCTTCCTTGGGTGGCTCAGTGGTTAAGAGTGCCTGCTGCCAAGCTTGATGACCTGAGTTTGATCTCTGAAACCCACATTGTAGGAGAGAACTGATTCATGCACATTGTCTTATGACTCTCACATGCATGCTACAGCAGACACAGGCACCATAACATACACATAAATAAATGTAATTAAAAACTAGTTTCTATACAGTACAGTAAATATAGGTATTCAAATATTCCTGTAGTATGCTGACTTACGAGTCTTTTTGTATATACCCATAAGTGGTACAATTGGGTCATATGGTAGCCTTATCTCTAGTTTGCTGAGGAATCTTTTTACTGAATTCAACAATGGCTGTACTAGTTTACATTGCCACTGGTAATGTATGTAGGTTCCTCTTTCTTGGCATCATCATCATCATCAGTTGTTTTCCTGATGAAAACCATTCTGACTGGGATAAGAAGGAATTTCAAAGAAACCTTAATTTGTGTACTGTATGGCAAAGGATGTCGAACAATTTTTCAAATAATTATTAGATATTTACATTTATTTCTTTAAGAAATGTAAGGTGACCATGATTGGGAAGGAAGAAATCTAAAAGGAGAGGATAGAGGGAAACAAGAAAGTGTAAAGGAGTATGAGTGACATGAAAGCAGATGGAAGGACTATTTGTGGGAACAAAGGGGACTAGAGTGAGAATGAGAACAGGAAAGGGAAGAGGGAGGGGGCAAATAAGAAAAAGCATAATGATGTATATTTGTGCATGGGAAGTGGATCAGGTGCATCTCTAGAGCTTGCTGGCCAGCCAGTCTTTCAAAGCATGCACACCAGGTTCAGCAAAAAGATCCTGTCTCAAAATTAAGGTGGAGAATGGTAAAGGAAGACACTGACATCAACTTCTGGCCTCCACATGCACAAGCATGCGCCTAACCACACACAAACAAGTTTAAAAGGGAGGAGACACAAAAACATGCAGCAAGTCTTCCATCTGTCCTGAAGTGGAATGATTAGCCCTCTTTCAACACAAGTTTCATCCCTTTGCCAGTTTGGGAGAAACAATGTTAAATTTTCAGGAGCTGGGTCATGGGAGCTTAAGCACAAGCTAAAGGCCCAGTCCAGCAAAACTCTACTGAGAGAGAACCAATGGGAAAAGAGTGGCATTTTGTGACCATTATCACCACCCTAAGGAAAGTACTTTAAAGACACTGTTTTCCTTCTGGAGGAGGCTTACTCTGATCACAAGTGTTTGAGTGCTGTAGGTCCAACATTGTAAAAAAGTGGAGAAAAACTCCAAAGGGGACAAAAGTTCAACCTTGCTTTGAACAGTACACATTGTTCTTCTGAAGTATTTCATTCCTCTAAGAACAGAGGTAAATTACAACTCAAACATGCACACCATCTCACAAAAGCCTACCCCATCAAAAGCTCAATTCTGTGAACTTTGTAATTTTCAAATATAACTGAATAGGTGGCTACATAATGTAAATACATCAGTAATGTACTAATATCAACTCTTCAATTTGTCATTTAGTTCTTTCCAACAACTTTTAAAACAAAGTGCTATAGACATTTGATGATGACAAGAATCTGGCTCATATGATACATGACTGAATCACTGAACATATAGAATGAAAAACTTTTAGAGGCAGTGTGGCAGAAAATACAATTACAATCTCAAATCCATTGTTACAAGAATCAGAGGTTTAGAAATGATTATTTTAGTTGGATCTGCAATATTGATGAAAGGGTCTTGTGTGAAGTCTTGCTACCCAGATGGTAACTCTACTGGGAGGTAACATAACTTTAGGTCCAATTCTTATCACTTTGAATGTTTACTAGAAGTCAAGTTTGAGACCTCAATCAATCAATCAATCAATCTCCCTTTATCTTCCCAGCTTTCTATCTCCTCCCAGGTCTTCTTGGCTGCAATGAAGTGGGCAGCTTTCTTTTGTCACAAGCTTTCCCATCACAGGACTTAACAGATATACGGATGACAGCAGATAAAAGGTAGTCTATCTAAGGTATTTTGTCAAAGCAAGAGAAAACTAACAGACTAGTAATGTTAGTACTACTCCATACTCCAAACATATTTTTTGTAAACAGAGAAGGAATACATTTCGGTATGAAAGAAGATTCTAATGGAAAGAATGCTAAAGTGGGATCCAAGTGCACTAGATTGTAATTATTTCAAATTACGTTAATTAACATTTTTTAAACAAATAATTCCTAATTCCATATACTTTATAGGTTCTTTGAAAGACTATAGGAACTGGGTAAAATTTAGTATTTTTTACAAATAAAACAATATCATATTCAAAATGTATTTTATTAGTTTTTTCAATAAAACTAAAATACTTGCTTATAATTAACTATAAATAGTCTAACAAATTTCAGCTATTTGCATCATTTTAGCTTTCTATTCAAAGTCATACATTATACTTTACATAGTTCTTGATTATCTAAGTAGTATAAATTATCATATTCCTAAACAAAGAATTTATACATAATGCTAAAAGAGATTTCCCTTATGAGAACTGAATACTATTATTGTTAAGCAACTGCTGCTACCACATCTCAGTGCTGAGTGGAAGAGCAGAAGATAAAGAAACAGAGTCACATATTACTCTTATCCTCCTAAAAACCTTCAAACAATCTTTGCTCTCTCCTCTTCAACTGTCAACAAACTAGCATTCAAGAGACTAACTGCACTCTTACTATTACAAGCACCCTACACTATGATTTAGCAGTAACAAAGGCTAGAATGCATCAGAGTAGTAGAGTACCTGCCAGCATGCCAAAGACCCCAGGGTGTAGTCCCAGCACTCAGAAAATAAACAAAATTTCTGAAACTTAGCATAAAAAAATTTCATATTAGAATCCTAAGAAACAGTCTTTGACACAGTTTTTCTAACAATATTGTGATTAGTATTACATTTTATTTATAACATATTTAAAAGACACAAAATCAGACAAGTCCTTAGTGGTTTCTGGTTAGTGAGAAGGATAAAGCAATCAACATGCCATATAATAATATTAGTAAATAAAAAGAGCAAATGAAATATGGAGGGGATTTTTGTGGTGGTAGTATAAGGAAGGCATTGGAGGGGAGGGGATGGAGGCAGATTAATCAAAGTATGTTATATACATGTGGGAAATTCTCAAATAAAGTACTTGAACCCTCCCCAAAGAATAGATTGTAAAAGAAGATGCTAATTTTGGTTAAACTACCAATGATTATGTGCAGTAAAGGGATTTTAAATATTATACAAAGTTGTTAATAATGAAAGTTGGAGTTCATTTTAAATCTGGTTATAAAAGAGTCAGTTCGTTTTCTATTTTTTGTATCAATAAGCCATTCTTTGGGAAGCTAAGATTGACTCACATTTATATGAGTCCTGTGACTCAACCACCACCTTGTCCAACATTTGAACAAGTATGGAGGAACATCGAAGCACTGGGGAGAAGAACACACAGTTTTAAAGATTCTACAACCTTGAAACATGATCTTGAATTGTTACAGTTTTCTCTAAACTAAGGCCTTTCAAATATTCCTGTTCATCAGAACCACTAGGAGGGTATCTTGAAAAACATTAGGTCAAGCCTACTGCCTGACTGTCTTCTTCAGCAGCTGTGGGATGCAGCAAGAAGACATACATTTATAGCAAGTGCCCGGATGAAGCTAGTCTGCCACCATACTTCTGTGAACTTCTGCTTTCGGGGAATACTGTTCTATTTACCAAATAATAGATTTAGCTATTTACCACGAATTTTCCTGTTGCTGATAATTCTATTTCTAAAAGGCCACAGTGAAGAGTTGCACATTTTTCTCCACAACTCTGACATCAGTAATGGATGCTAGCTGTGATATACAAGGGAGCCAGTACAGATCACTAAGTGAAAGACTGGGCTTCTCAATGTTCCTATGAAATAAATTCATTTTCTGATTACATAAATAGAGCTATTAGTTATAATGGCAAGTAAGTACATGAGAGCTCTTGTTCCACAGTGTGTACATTTGCTCTATAAGCATTGCCAGAGTGTTTTCCTGAATGTTTGTGAAGGACCCAAATGGAGGTGAAAAAACACCCCAGCTGCCCCTCGATCCATACTCCCACTGCCTGCAGAAGCTTCAGTCATTTGAAACATCACCCCTTCTCTTCACCCCACCCCAGAAACATGTCTGGAAAATATGAGGTAAAGGCAAAAAAAATGCTTTTACCTCAAAACAAACAGCCCAATGCTGACTACAGTGTTTCCTAATGGATAATCTAAAGCTGAGGATCAGCAGATTCCTAACCTTCAAAGCAAGTACTGGATACAAAGTTCATCTGTAACCCCAACACTAGGGAGTGGACCTGAGAGCTCCCTGGTTAGCCAGCCTAGCTGAAACCACGAGCTTCTTGTTCAAGAAGAGACCCTGTTTCCAGGCAATACAGCAGAGATCTAGAGGAAGACACCCAAAGTCCTCCTTTGTGCGTGGGCATATTGAGATGCATGAACTACACACACACACACACACACACACACACACACACACACACACACACACACAAACATCCCCTCCACCACATAGTACTGGGTAAATAATCAAGAGCCTTAAAATTTCTACCGCTGACCTACATCTTCAGTCATCCTCTTTCACATAGTGAAGAATGTATCACATGTATTTTTTTCTTTTTCCATTTTATACTCAGATTAGATGCAGTTACACTTAGTTCATCTCTTCTTTACTTTACTTTTACTGTAATCTGTCAAAATGAATGTATAAACGTATGGGGTACAATATGATGTGATTCAGGTATAAATGACAATTGTGAGGATCACTGGAAACTGATTCTAAGCTGAGATCTCCAGTTCCCAATACTGGAATGCTCAGAATACAGTGGCATGTCTAAATGAAAACTATCTAGGAGCTTAACAAACTGCAAAAAAAGCAACTCAGACATGCAATCAGATCCTTCCCATGCCGACCTGTTCTATTACTATTTATACAGCAACATTCCTCCAAAAAATCTTGGAAATGACTTACAAGAAAGATATTTGTGCAATAAAATTATTACATTAGGCCTTAAGAGCAAGTCTGACACAGTAGGGATGATGGAATGTCCTTTTAAAATTTGATAACTATATTAAAACATTCCAAAACTACAGTAAAGTTCATCACTGGGCACCAAATACAATGTAGAGCTTTCAGGCAACCATAAGTAAGTAGGAAAACGTATTGAATTATATTGCTTTCTCCCTGATCAAAGAAATAATATGATACTAAGCACCCTTCATGTGAAAGAGACTGTATTCAGATACTAAAGAAGAAATGAAGAGAACTCAGCTTAGCTCCAAGGACATTGTGGAACTCACCCATGAAGGTCAGCCTCATCTGTCCTGATTTGCAGAGCCTAAGGCCTGTTACAAGGTTGGGAATACAGGAGATGAAGCAAAGGTGACGAGGATGACTATGGTAGCTGAGAAGGAGGAAGAGCTAGTTTGATAGGGAGACTGGGATTTCCTTGAGGCATCACTCAGCACAGTTTTGCCTTTGAGTTTTGTGGAAAGCAGAGCAGTTTAAAATAGAAAGTCTGGTGAAATGAAGTAATTCTCTCTTAGGGGGAAGGGCCTTTCTCCGTTACCCCACCTCACACACACATTGTAGTATGTGATTTATTCTTTACATATATTGTCATTATAGTTTATATATAGTAATATTGGAGCTAAATTATTTCAAAATGGAAAGCTTGCCTCAATAGGTGCTTTCTACTATCCTTTTGTGCCTCCCTCCTTTTTTCTTCCTTGCTTCCCTTCCTCCTCTACCTTTTGTAATCTCTGACTTAAAAGTGATGTACCTGTTTCTTACCTGTCATTTGCCACCAAAGCAGGGCATCAAATATTTGAAGGAGAGAGAGTCTTGGTTCTCTTGACAGGTCAGTTAGTTGCCTATTAGCACATTCAAATCACAGCTATGGAAGTCATTATCAAAGCTGACTTCAGCTGAACACTACTAAGTACTTAAAATGCTTATTTTCTTCTTTGTTGAAACACTTTTAAAAACATTACAGGAACTTGCCTGTCTTTTTTGGTTTTCTGTGTGTTTGTGACAGGGTCTCACATAGTGCAGGCTGGACAAGAACTCATTATATAGCCAAAGATGACCTGAGCTTTTGATGTTTTTCTTTCCAACTCCCTAATTCAGGGATTATAGGCAATGGCGACCATGCCCAGCTTATCTTTCCTGTTTTTGAAAGAAAGCAGAGTCAGCTGCATAAACTGGCTCATATCTTGCACACTGAGGATTTCACATGTCCTCAGAATATTCTATTTTGGATGCCGGACATTGCTATCCAGGAATGGTCAGAAAGATGGGCAAAGTACAAGAGATAGTACTGACTTAAAAAAAAATCGAAGATATAATTCACAAGCCTGCCTAGATCCCCTTCCTTAAAATTCTATCTTCAGACTACCCTCTTAGTATCTTCCTGTTTCTTTTCAAAGGAGGTTCTTTCTACTAAATTGCAGTTACTGAAGATTTTTTAAAGTGTTAATGCATGGATTCTCTTTATTAGAAATTTTCTTTGCCTTTCTATCCTCAGACGGAAGAATTTCAAATACTATGGAGTATTTAGAGCAAGTTACCGACTGGACTTTATATATTTGGAATAGGCAGTCTTGTTTTTTTATAAAATCCTTTGAACATGAACGACCTCATTATCATTGATCATGCTTCTAATAAGACCTCGATTGGTGAGCTACCTATGCACTATCAAATTCAACTACAAACATTTGAATACAAATTTATGTTTAAATTTTACTAGATTATCACACCAATTATTTCAAAATAATATTTAATGTATCCATATAGAAAAACACAGAAGGTCCCAAATATAAGAAAAAAGTACACAAAATGCAACATTTATAGAATAACTAACAACATTTGAGCAAAGCACAGTTCTATGGTTCTGACGGATAGAATTACATTGCACAAATCTGCAGTTTATTGGCTATCAAGCCTGGCCTAAAATGTGACTGAGTGAAGAAAGTTGTTGTATAATTGTATTTAGGTTTTATCCATAAAGTGTTTGTGTTTCACTGAACAAGTACTTTTTTTCTTCTCTCATACAACTTACACAACACATCCTAACCACCTCCTCTCCTTCCTCCATCCCCCAGCTCCTCCATCTCCCATCTCCCCCAGATCTATCCCCCATTACTACCCACAAACATCCCCCTGCTTCTCCCCAGAAAAACCAGTCCCCAAAGGTATTTTTAAAGGACCTATCATATGCTAGTCAGAAAAAACATATGGTAGTAGGACAGCACTTAATGCAAAACAAATAAAGTAATTGAAAGAAAGGGGGACCTTTACTAAAACTTCACGTTTAAAAGTTTTTTTTTTTTTCTTTTTTCTGAGACAGGGTATTGGTAGGTAGCTTAGGTTGGCCTCAAACTCATGATCCTTCTGTCTCAAGCACTCAAGTGCTGGGACTACAGGTGTGTGCCACCACAACCAGTCTAAAATATGTGTTGTGTGTGTGTGTGTGTGCATGCACATGCATGCGCACAGGCTTGGAGGAGTGCATGGGCACATGTGTGTGCAAGTATGTAAAGGGCAGAGGTCGATATCAAGTTCCTTCCTGTATCCTGCTTCACTTTTTTTAAAGACAGAATCTCTCACTGAATTTGGAATTCACCAATTATGGCTAGTTAGCTGGGCAGCAAGATCTAGGGATCATTCTGTCTCCAGCTCCCAGCACTGGGTATATCATATCTGGCCTTTTGTGTGGGTGCTGGGGATCCCAATTCCGATATACATGCTTGCACATGACTTCAGCCACCCCAAGACCCATTCTAATTTTCTTTAGTTAAAAAAAAATCCTTATTTTTTGAATATGGACGTTTTGTCTGCATGTACATCTGTGCACCATGTTTGTGCCTGGTGCCTACAGAGGACAGAAGGTGTCAGATTTGCTGGAACTGGAGTCACAGACAGCTGTGGATGCTGGAAATTGAACTCAGGTTCTCTGGAAGAGTAGTCAGTGCTCTTCTCCACAGAGAAATCCTACTAGATTTTCAGTCTATAAGCCATTGCTAAATGGATACAATTAATAGTATTTTAAAATATTTATTAGTGTGATAATCAGAGGATATTCAAAATTATTTTGTCTTAAAATTATTTGAAATCAAGTCTTCACTTTTATCTTTTTTTTCTTTTTGGTTTTTTTTCAAGACAGGGTAACTGTCTTTTTGTAACTTTTGTAACTCTGGCTATCTTGGAACTCAGGATGGCCTTGAACTCAGAGATCTGCCAGCCTGCCTCTGTCTCCTAAGTGCTGGGATTAAAGGCATGCACCACCACCGCCCAACTGTCTTCACTTTTAAGACTCAGTAACTGCAAATTAGTCCAAGCAATCTAATGTCAGGTTGAACACATAATCTATAGGCTGATCCATAGACTGATAAATATGCACCCAAATGGCTTCATCTGCATTTCCAATGCCCTTGATGTCATTCGCTCACCACTGCCATCATCTGATTCAAATTCATACATATATAAGAGCTACAAAATAAAGCCTAGAGTCCTAACTTTTAAGTGTCGCTGTGTGTGTTCAAGACAGAACTCAGAGCATTATACATGCTAGGCAAGCGCTCCACCATAGAGTCATATCCTCCACCTTGCTCACTGGATTTTTAAGCCCACTCCTCTTCAATTCAACATCTATGCTCCAGCCTCTCCAAGCTTAACACTCAACTCCAAGACACAGTAGTTTTCCTCTTCTGACTTTGCTTAGTGTATCCCTTCTGCCTGGACTATCTGCTTACCCCTTCTTCAAAGAATACTTCAAATACCACTTCTTCCATGACTGTGTCGTTAACCTCTACAGCTGGACATTAATTCCAGCCCTGCCCTTCCTGTGGACTCTTAACTGTGAGATAATACATGGCTTATGGTACATGATAGAGCAGCCTTATACTAAAAGATCAAGCAGGAGTCACGTATCCCATTCTCCCATAATTTTGTGTTCTGCATAGTACTGAGCCCAATCAGTGTTTAACACGTAAGATATTTTAATAAATATTTGTCAAACAAATCATGTCTTAGGGAATTAAGTCTATATAGAACTTTTAATGGACATAACAGGACTTTCAGCAATAAGTAAGCCCTGACATTTATAAAAATTCTGGTAGCAAACACAAGTAATTCTCCAAAGTATGTGCTAGCAAAGGTTGTTATTTGAAGAGAAACATGGGTGGTAGGATTCTCATGATTTACTTGAGGCCACAGTGAGCCCTTCTCAGAGCTGTTAGACTAAGGTAACATTTTCTCTATGTATTGCCATTTAGTGATACCATGTCACATTCCAAATATTTTAATGGTTACATTTGTAATTCACCAAAGAAAGAAGCACTTATGAAGACTTATTCTCGGCTTTCTTGAAAAACAAGACAGTATTCCAAAAATGAAATATTTTCTTCAGTGGTATGTGCTGGCAGAATGAAAATGTCCATGGTTTCAATGTTTTTCAGTTATATTTAAGACAGAATTTGGGGTCTTGCATGTGTGAAACCTGTGCCTTATAGTTGAGAAGCAGCCCAGACCTTTGAATTTATTTCCATATAAGGTACTTTCTTGGCTAATAAAAATGAAGGAACCAAGAAACTATAAAAATGCTACAAATTATGCTGTTAGAGAAGCTAGAAAAATATTTTCACTTAAGTGATATGCATAAACATTAACAAAAAAAGAAACAACTTCTGGGATTAGGTATTTGTATAATCTTTAAAAGAAGAACACAGTGTTCTTGAAGATGTTAAAAAAAATCCTCAAATTGTTATGTTAGTATTACTATCCTTCACAAATAGGTCCATGAACAAAGGTTTGAAGACAATGTGGTAATGTAGTCTTAAAATAAATCTCATCTCTGGGTAAAAGATTAGTGATAGTACAATGCTGTCTACACAATGTATTTTAGGGCATTCAAAAGCTAGATAAAGAGTGTGACATCACAGAGGGAAACAATTTTCTGAAGCCTGAAACAGAGGTAGACACCTGTAACCACAGCAATTGGAAAGGCTGAGGAAAGAGGACTAGTTGGAGGCCAGTCTAGGCTACACAATGAGACTCTCTCACAAAACAAAACAACAGAAAACAAGGGCTGCAAAAACAGCCCACTAATAGAACTGGTGGCAAGCAAGCAAGAGGCCTTTGATTCCATTCCCAGCAATGCGAAATGGCTATAACACAACCTATGCATTTTTGCATGCAGAAAATTTAGAATATTGCCACCATGTAATTTGTCAGAAAATTATGGGTGATACATAAAATATGTTTGGTTTAGGGAATCTGCTATATTTAACAGTTTTATTACCAGGGAAGTTTCTCATGTAGGGACAGTTTTCACAATTTGGAAATTACTCTCACTGTTCATTCTTTACCCAAAAGAATATGGGTAGGAGCAAAGGTTAATTTTTTATACCAAGTTCTAGTGTGTCAAAATATGAATTTCAACAGAAAACGTCTATTATGGTAGAAAATATCCAGTTGAAGGCATACATTTAATAAATGCCTCTGACAAAGTAATAGCTAATTTTTTTCCTAATGAATGTATCCTATAGTCATATATATGTTCTTTAACCAAATAACAGGTCAGACACAGCAGTAAATAATATTGCACAGATGTACCATAAACAAGACATAAAAATGACTTATTCTATCTCCAGTGACCATGTAGTTAAGTCCAGATAGGGGAGATCATTTAGAAAATGAAACATGGACAAAAATGGACTCATTTACTGAATTTTTAAAGAGAACAACATCAAGACAACAAAAAGCATAACTTAAATGTGTAATTACATATCGCAGTAAACTTGACCTTGGGTAAAGTAACTGGCAGTATAGGAATAAAAACACTGAAACATGCCCAGCATTCTGGCTCACTCCTTTAATCCCAGCACTCAGGAGGTAAAGGGTGTCTCTGAGTTCCAGGCCACCCTGGTCTACACTGTGAGTTCCAGGATAACCAGAGATACATAGAGAGAAACTCTTTAAAAATATATAAAATAATACTAATAAAAGAAAAGGAAAAACTAAACTGCTGAAAACTCAAACAGGATTATAAATCCAGATTATACAATAATAATCACAAAAAATAGATTTAAAGAACCCAAGTACTGGTTACACAATTAACACACACAGGAAAATGAAAAGATAATGACAGCAGTTGGCTCTGATTTCTCTGTAAGTTGATGATAAAATTGCAGAGGATTTAGAGAAAAAGAATCACTTGAAGGATAGTATAGGCAGAAAGTTCATCTTTTGGGGCAAAATGAGCAGAGAGTAAATGATGTTCTGAGTACAAAGTCACGTTCCTAAAAAACTACCTCCAAGTTACAAATATACCTAAGTATCTGGTATCCACAGTTCACAAGAATATTGTTTTATCAAAGGAAAATATTTACAATGACTTCATATAGCTATACTAACGAAAACAGAATAATTTCTATATTGCTCGAACATGATTGGGTTCCTTCATAACCAATGAGGTGACATATAATACACAATTTTTTTTTATTTAAGATTTTCAAAGTTCTCCTATTATGTGAGGATGGTATAATCAAATTGTGATTGGCAAACACACTCCTGACCCTATGCTGAGTTATATGTGTTAGTAGGTGCCCAAATGCAACTTGGCTGCAAGGTAGAAATGACCATGAGCTATGGTCCTTTAAAAAAACATTATAAATAAGGTTGATTAAAGTTCAAGTTATTTTAAAAAATAATCTATTTGGAGGCTGAACAGCTACTACAGTATTTTCAGGTGATTGTTAACAGATATCACCACAGCTAGCCAGGGCATTTGACTAGTAAGTACATAACAACATCAGACATCAGACAGCATTACGAAAAATCAGCCACCAATCTGGTTAGCTAATCCAATAGTGTTTGGATAAAAGAATGGAAAAGGGAACAAAGACAACTCAGTGTTCTAATGCTTAGAAATTGAGCAAAGCTATAATGTTAAATAGCTCTGTAAACTAACTATCTCCTTTCTGTTCTCCATTTTGCAACAAGCAGTCCAAACAATTAACAATAAACTAAGAGCATGAGCAAGGCATTGTGGGCATTATGGCTCATATACATAATCTTAGCACTTGGGAGGCCAAGTCTGGAGAATTGCTGAGAATTAGAGAACAGTCTAGGCTAATACTAAGACCCTGTCTCAACACATTACCCCAGAAAAAGAACTAAGCATGAACCATAAACGTTAATTTACATGTTCTTTTGATATTTTTTCCATTTTTTCCTTCTCAATTGTAATAAAGACTCAAATGATTGAATCATGAGGTTCTTCTGGTAACTTTGTAGTGATCTTGGGAAATTAAGTCTCTCTATTTCTTCAGTTTCCTCATGTATAAATGGTAAAAAAAAATTTAATTGAATAGTCTTTCAGCAGCCAAAATTATTGATTTCCTAGTTTTGTTTTAAATGCTATGGACCAGAGAGCTTTGTTAAATTAATTACCTGAACCACTGAGCCTTTGGGAGCCAGGTGGAGAAATTGAAATAAAGTGCCTATTTTAGGAGCTTTGCTTAGTACTAATTTTCTGGTTTTGATAATTATACTATGACTAGAATGTAAGTTGTTGACACTAAGAGATTCTAGGTGAAGGTGAAGCATATACAGAAAGTACTTCTTCCATTTTTGCAGCTTTTCTATAAGTCTAAATTTATTTCCCAAAAAAAGTTCAAATAAATTGAGGCTGTTCAAGTACTGATTATGAATCTGTTTTTCATTCAAAAAGAGATTTCTGAAATGGTCTTCAAAAGACCGAAGCAAACATGGATGAGCAAATACTCAGTCCAAATAGTCATTTTTGTGTGCTGCTGAAGAATGAATCCAGGGACTCGAGCACGCTAGGCAAATATCCACTGTGCTATAGCCTTAGCTCCCAAATAGTTAAGTTAGTGAACACTGTTATGATTAGTGTCTCTAAACACAGGATCCTAGGACCAATTGTTAACCTATACCTAAAAGTATAGAGTTGTATTTATATGTCTATATAGTAAGTTTTACTTGTCATAGCATCATTGTGCTTGTAATCATATATGAAGCTTGAAGACATGGTTATAAATAGATCTTTTATGTGCATTATTCTCCCAGTTCCCATCATTTAGGAATATATATGGATTGGCATAATTATCCTCTGACTATGAGTGCTCTTACGGTTTAATTAGGCAGTAGTTGTTACAAAACTACCCAAAGTACTGATTATGACAGGTAGATATGATTTCTGTTGATCTATTATAATGAAAATAGTGGTTGCATTTATGTATCTCCTGTATCGTAGGGAGATGATATCATATATTGCTTCAAGGATGGAGTTCAAGTAATGCCTTATATTTTTGATGCAGGGTAAGTTGGTTATATAAACAACCATGAATAGATGATCTTTTGTTAAATCTAAGGGGAATTCCTTTAAAATGTCAATCTAAATCAATGATAGCATGTAATACCAAAGAATCAATATAGAGTGGGTTAAATGAAACTGAAAGGAAGTTTTGAAATAAATGTACCAAGGAGACAAGGCAACTGAGTCAAAAAACAGCTGCATAGCAACATGTCATAAGACTCTTCATGTAGCTGTGAAATTAGTCTACAGGCTTCACTAGCTAGATTATCTGAAAATGATACAACCTTCATCATTAAACATGCACCACTCATGTAGCTATGGGCACAGCCCTTTAGCACAATGCACGATCACCCATTCAACTCAGCCTTCCTATTTTCACGATCTCCCCTCATTATGAGGTGAGAATAGAACACAGTGTCTATTGTACCTATTATGTAGGCAAAGAACCATCATCTAGTCAAGTATCTAGTGCTAATGAACACACACACACACGTGTAGCCACCCCCAAAAAACAAAAACTTACAGCCTACAAATCATCAAATGATTGCTTCATTTATTTAACTACTGATGAAGAAATTAGTACACAGATATATTGTTATGGTGCTCTAATTATACAAATTCAAGAGGAACAACAAATATGTCAACCATCATGGAGGTATGTTCTTTGTGTGTTGTGCATATGATGGGAATCAACATAGGTCAATTACCCTAATCTTAGTATAGCTTTCATGCATATCTTGGGTAACAAGCAACACAAAAAAGAATTACAGAGCTTTTGTACAGACACAGAACTCTGATGAATGTGCTACTTAAATGGCAAATTAAATAATTGCGTTGAAGGCTTTGTATATTTGAAATATTGAGGTTTTCATGAAAACAAATTAAAACTATAGGGGCTGTGCAAATCATCTTTATCTTGCTGCATGACTGGTCATCAAGATATTAAAGTAATGCCTAAATTATTTTAAGAACAATGGATCCAGGAAAGTATACAGCCTATGAAAATAATTAAGTGATTTGTTTATATTCATTACTCATTATATAGTACCTGAATCAAATATTTTCTGAGCTTTAATGTGCAGTGCATGTTTTGTGAGAAATTACCATTTGTATCATTTTCCTCAATGTATTTACTTTATAGTAAGCACTCTTTTGACTTTAAAAGGAACAGTGACCTAAAGACATCAAAAATTAGAGAGCTCATATATCTCCCTCATTCTATGATGCCTAGGAATACAGAATCTTATAGTCTGCAGTGGATTCCCTATAACAGGGTAAAGCACAGAACAGTGATATGTAAATTGTAGAATTAAAATCATGCTCACAGTAATAAACTTGGTCACACACGTGCTTGCAACATTAAATAATAAAGTCTACCTTTTTAAAAGGAACCCTTTTTAATAACTCCTAAAACAAACACGTTATTAATTACAAGAAGATAACCGCATACTTGGTTCACTTTGTAGTGGTACTTTTGGTTCCTTGTTTGTATTTTCTCATTGTAATCTCCACAGGCATTGTGAAAGTTAGGTAGTGAAAGCTTTGTGCATTTATTAAAGACAAAGTCACTCAAGGTTTGAGAGAAAAAGCGCTAAAGGATCAGATTAGTGGGGCTGGGCCTATACGACAGATCTCTAGAAACAAAGAGCCTAGTGCAGTCTGGACTTGCATGTGTTCTGGGTGAAACATGCCACTACTTTACAAGTCCAGTGCTCTTTTTGCCTCAAGGCACATACAGCATAACTGAGTGCAAAAGGAAGAAACAGATGAGACCTTTTGAGACAAGGTCTCCCTGTGTCACCCTAGCTTGCCTGGAACTTGCTATGTAGATAAGGCTGGCCTTGAACTCAACAGAGATCCATCTGCCTCTGCTTCCTGAATTCTGGGATAAAAGGTGTGTGCCACCAGGCTTAGCCAAAAATAAAATTTTTTAGTTATTACATCTGCTTCAAATAGAAGCAGTTCAGAGTTTTTCAATGTTAGTAATACCCTTTGTTTTGGCATAACAAGATTCCGTTTTTGAACTGGAATGGTCCACAATAGAAGCTATTAACCAAGAAATAAGTAAAACTACATAGGTTTATATTGAGCATCCCTAATCCAAAAAGTCAAGAATCTCCAAAGTCCAATGTTTCTGACACCAACATGATGTCATAATTGGAAAATTCCATAGATAACCTCAGGTTGCATTCAAACCACAGATGAACTAAAATACCGTATTAACATGACCTACGAGTTTGTGTGTGTGTGTGTGTATAAAACAATAATATATATATAATATATATGTTGTATATATATATACACACACACACATACACACACACACATAACTCATAGGTCATGTGTATATATATGTGTGTGTGTATCATATATATATAGATCATAAATAAATTTCCTGCTTAAAGATGGGTCCCATCCCAAGGATATCTCATTATATACATAAAAATATCCCCAAATCTAGAAAACTTTGAAGTCTGGTCCCAATCATAAGAATCATTCATAGTAAGCATTTGAGAATGTATTCAGAGTAAACTAGCACACAAAGGAGTGCACCTCGAACAGCCAATACATCCAGCAATAAAAATGTTAGTGAGGTGAGGCTGATCATGATGACAGTCACATAATTATCAAGAAATTTAAAAAAATCTTATTAAACCTATTTCATTTGGCTGTAATTTCAAAAGTCATTTCAAATGCATGATGGCAAATCTATTAATTAAACCAAGAATCCACCCACATTTTTTTGCTTCTCTGCTTTAATATGGGTATTTTTATACTTACTTTAAGGTACCTATGAGTAAAACATAAAAATGAATACATTCTCAAGTTACAAAATCATTTATGTTCTACTGTATATAACACCTTACCTGCCCTCATATTTTGCTATACTTGAGCTCCACAACCTTGGCAATAAGACTTTCTTGATACTCACAAATCAGAAGTTGGTCAATCATGTGTTCAAGAAGAAAATTTAGTTAAGTTAGTTTCATAACAATATGCCTAATCTTCCTGAACTACAAGGTTTTAACTTATATGCTCTGACTTAATTTATCCTCATCAAGCTGACTGGTCTCAGGCATTTTTATCTTATTAATATGCACAGTAAGCTATATGTATACTGTAGTTTGTCAAAGGGTTTCTCTGTTGCATGAGTATTTTGATCACTGTGTTAAAAATCTTCAGTCTATGAGCTGGAGAGATTGCTCACAGTGATTAAGAGTACTTGTTGCTCTTGCAGAGGGTCCAGGTTTGAGTCCAAGAACCTACATGGTGGTTCACAATCACCAGTAACTCCAGTTCGGAAAGATTTTATGTACTCTTCTGACCTCCAGGGTACCAAGTATGCACATGCTACACATACAAATAGGCAGGCAAAACATTCACAACAAAATAATATTAATAAACCTAAGAAAATTTAAAATCTAAATTCCATATAGAAATTAAAAATCCTATGAAATGGTAAATTATCCAGGTGTGGTGGTGCATGACTGCAATCTCAATACTCAGGAGGCAGAGGCAGGAAGGTTGCTACAAATTTAAAGCTAGCTTGGTCTACATAGTAAGTTACAGACCAAACAGAGATACATACAGAGAACCTGTCCAAACTACAGCAAGGATACAATAACTCAGCCCTACAAAAATTCATGAGTTTCAGTTTATATCTATCTTGATAAGTAGATTTTGGTAGAATGAGCCTTCTTCAACTGGCTTAGTTCAGCACACAGAAAGGCTTCATCTTGTTTTAAACGAAGAAATTTATCAATTTTATGCTGTTATTAATTTTACTCTTTTCTATCATACATTCTATCCAAATGTTTAGAAATCAACACATTGAAGTAATTATGTGCATATACATGGCACTCACCTTTAGAGAATCAAAACAGGCCATCACACGGCCATTTTCCACATGGCAAACTCTTGGCGGATGGGCAAACCTGCACTCTGCATCAGCTCTAGAGCAAGCTCCTCTCTGAAATTCTCTACACACTTCTAAAGTCAGCCACTTGCTATCACGAATTAGAGCAATACTTACAGTTGTCATATTGAAAGCAAAATGGCAACCAAGTGCACACTCTTTCAGACAATAATAGATTGTGGGTAGTTCAAACTAGAGACCAAGGCCTACGAAGGCAACTATAAAGGTTTAGATATTGAATGTTATATTTTGTTCCTTTGCTAAATTTGATTCAAATAACTGGCAGACTTTCAAAAGAATTTTATGCTGTCTAGTTGATGTTTTCAATTATTCTTACAAAAAATGTATGTTGCTGGCTGCCCTTCAATTTGGGGAATGGTCTCAGATCAGGGAGAGAAAAGTCTGTCTCCCCAATTCTTTTCTCTGAAGAATAAGGTTTGGGAGGATGTTACAACCTAAAAAAAAGTTGTACAAAATCAAGGGAAGGGAAAATGACTAAGAAAACTGAGAATGCGAGAAAAAAATAAATGGGCAAGTTGCTGATAGTGAGCTACAAGCACAGCAAGTTTTGTAGGGGCAGGAGTGGGGAAGGGTGTGTGGGGAGAGGGCTTGGAAAGAGAGCTCTAGAGTAGAATCCAAGCAGCAGAGTTGTCAGAAAAGGCACTTTTCAGAACCTGCAAGAAAAAAATAAATGAAATTAGCTAAAACACTATAATGCTTCCTTTCAAACTCTAGACTCGGAAAGAAAAGTAATGGTATCCTGTGTAAATCAGGAAGCATGTACATACTGACACTGCAGCATAGTACAGTCAGCTATGATCAATAAAAGGGCACATCCCAGTGTAAAGCTCTCCAGAGCAACAGCAACTGCTTAGCTACTGCTGTGATGCAAAACTGGGCAACGTCCCAATCTTTTAAAATAATAGTTAATTTTTGGTATGTTCAGAGTAAAAATTCATTTTGGCATCCACTATGCAGACAATGCCATTGACAGCCCTTACATATTCAATTTACTTGCATGTGTCTGGTTTTTCGAGGCTCCAGGAATTTGTCTTTAAACTAAGCTTATCACCATCAATTGAAGCCTCTATTATTTATTCTCGAAATTCGGAACACCGGAATTGCTGAGAAAATGTAAATTGCCCTGAAAGGCAACGTATGCGTGGCAAACATATAAAATGGTCATGACACAACTAGCTGGAGACTCACTTCATAGGAAGTAAAATGGAGGGTGGAAATATATATAATACGTGCTTTCTGTGTTAGAAATTCCTTGAGCAGATAGAACTGTTTTCCTGGATGCATTTGCTGGACTATTTCTTATGGAAAAAAGACTGGAACAAATTGGAAGATTTCAACACACAAATAGGGGAGATAGATAGCACTGTGGAGCAATATGTTAGATATTATGCAGATTGAAGACTTGCAGTTAGCCTAGTGTCAAGCAGCAGCAGTGACAAGCAACTCAGCTGAAAAGATACATGCAAGATTAATTTGCCAGCGATACAGCATGCACAGAAGCCGAAGTAACACTTAAGCAAAAGTCAGTTATAAGCAGCCGATAAAGCAACTATTTAGTTTCCTTCATCCAAAGTGGACTTCAAACTCTTGAAAATGATTCACTAAATTTTTGAATATGTTCAACCACTTTATACTTGTCTTTTCCATACTCCAGAGGAAATTCAGTATCACTAGATTTTTCACTTATCATTGGGAAATTAAGTGCCTAAGAAATGCAAGTAAGCTTATCTAGTCAATGGCAAAACATGTTTTTTTTTTTAAACTCTGATTCATCCTTCAGAGAAAGTTTTCTAAATGTTTTGTAGGCAACTTCACTTTCTTACAGCTAGTGAACATAAGTTGACATTTGGTTAAAGACTTGAGGTCATTGGTGTCTTGGGAAGTATTACAGTTCTCCTTCAGGAGCAAACTGTTCTTAATTCTACTACTGCCAGTGGATTTTCTGTTCCCCTTCTGGAAAACTTAATTGCTAATTGTGAATCCTTGAATTAGCGTTAGTTACTCAATAATAGGCCTATGGGCATCAGTGTGGGTTTTCAACAGAAGCTCTGGGACTACTCTCAGTGCTCTGAGGGCCCCTTCACATTGTGTTACACATACATCCATGTTCTAAAGGGTTAAAGTTGTTGAGCCAAAGGAAAAAAATACAAGACAGTGGTTATGACAAATTTCTGATCGTTCTTCAGCACTAATATTAGTGTTGTATAACCTAGCATTTCAGTGCCTCAGTCTATATCTGAAATAATTAAAAAAAGCTTCAAATTCTAGCAATGTTTACAGGGGCATTATTTTACGAGTACAAAATGTAGATTCAACCTACATACACATATGAAAAGATGAACCAATGCAATAGGTTTAAAGAATGGAGTATTATATTTTCTTTAAAAGGAATGAAATGTTGCTACATGCTATAACATCAGTGAACCTTGAAAACATTGTAATAAGAAAAAAGCCAGGTATCGTGGATCCATTATATTAACTCCTTACAGTAAAAGCAACAGAAATAGAAAACAGATTACTGGTTAATGAGCATAGGAACCTCCTTTTGGGGTCATGAAATGTTATGAGTTAGATAGTGGTTATGTTTATACAATTTTAAACATACTATAACCTATTTGCTGAATTGTGCATTTTGTTAGGTTTTTTTTTTGAGACAGGGTTTCTGTATGTATGCCCTGGAACTCACTGTGTCAACAAGGCTGGCCTTGAAATCAGAGATCTGCCTGCCACTGCCTCAAAAATGTTTGGATAGGAGTATGTTATCACACCTGGCAAATTATGTGCTTTTAAATGGACAAATTGGACAATATGTGAATTATGGTCTAATAAGGCTATGACTTTTTTTTAAGTCTAAAGAGACACAACTATATATATACATATATATACATATTTAAATGTATATATAAGTATATAAATATATATAAAATATATACACATGACTATATATATGAAAAATGCAACTGCTGAGTAATGGATTGGCTACCTCAAGTTTTCTTGTATTCATCTTAGACATTAAATCTCAGCAGTTATATTTAACTTAGTTAATTTCCAAGAATAAAGCCAATTCATATATTGTAAGTTGCTTAGTATATTATGGAAGCACACTAAAAGAGTGTGCTCTGGAGTTTGTAAGTTTACATTCAAACTTAATCCTACAACTAAATTACATAGGCTGCCTGAACATATGTGAAAGAAAAACAGCCATAAAAAGAATATTTATAAGGGTCGAGGATTTTCTCTGAACATAAACAGTGAAGGCCTGGAAACAGAATTTTCTACAGAGGTCCATCACATAGAGACAGATATAAATTTACAAACTTTAATTTTGAACTTAGACAAATGAAAAATGCAAACAGGAATTGGCCTCTGGCCATGAATTCTATGTAACATCACGAGTGGGATAAGAGGAATTTTTTTTTGTCTATGACCTTGAACGGGACCCTGGCCAATTCCTTGACATGATTCTAGCCAGCACATGTCTTCCTTCAAGGTGGACATATTTGGGGAGCTGTCTCAGAAGAAATGAAGTACAACAACAAAAGGAGCTTGTGAGAATGGGTAGTTCTCTCATGCACCTCTACTTGAAAAACTATGCATAAAAACAGACTTTCCCTATATTCTTAAGATCATCTAGTTTGGGAGACAATAAATCTTTAACTTCACTTCCTTATATTTGAGCAACAGGAATTTGGCCTTTTCTGATTTATATTTTTCTAATACAGAACATGAAACTAGTACATTTGTTCTTTTCTGTATTTCAGTTTTAACATGCTTGGGGTGCATTTTGAGAGATCTTTGGATCTCTCAAAAAACACTGCAGGGTTTTTTTGGGGGGGCTGTTTTTTTTTTTCTGAAGTGCTGAGAATAGAACCTTAATACTTTCTCATGCTATCTCAAAATACTCTAAAACATGAGTGGTAACTGAAATATTCTGATGAAAGAAATAAAACCCATAAAGTTAAACCACTTGTTTGACATTACTAAGCTGTGAGTGGTTGAGCCATGACTCCAGGCAGTATCTTCTGACTCCAACTCTTGTGCACAGATCTTGACAGAGAGCATTTATCTCCCTTGGGAATCTCAAGAGGAAAGCTAGTCATTTTGTGGTATCGTTATGCTTCCTTCACAACATTCCATTCTTGCCTGGTGTGTATCATCACTTTCAAAATATCCACAAGTTGTGTCGAACCAACATGTATCTAGTATCTGCTACGTGCCAGGCTCTGTTGGAGTCTCTGGTTTTATGGAATTCTCTATGTTCATTTAGATAAAGAACTAATCTAAGATCGAGAGAACTAGAAAGATTAGAGTTGCTGGAGGTTGGAAGCAGACACTAGGTATCGTGAATTTGACACAAGTTTCTAAATCACCATAAATGGAATACCAGGTGCTATGACTTAATACTCTTAAATCCACTCTCAAACATTTGTACAGAATTGAGTCATGAAGAGAAATACTGAAGAATTATTCACACTAAGATTTATTGCTGTCTAGAATCCTCCTAGAGAGGATTCTACTGCTCTTGTCTTACAGCTGGGGAAATGGGGGTGGGGGGAGAAGAAGTAATTGGCTTGCAAACCTTCAAGTAGCTAAGTAGGTGATAGAGCCATTGTTCAAGCTAGCCAATCTGACTCCATAACCCACTTTTCAAAATACTGGGATTTTCTTATGGTGCAGACCACATCTTTTCCTTATTCTAGCTAACTGCCCAACTTAGCTCTTCTCTGTTAATAGAGCATTAAACTCCCTGATAGTAAAGAACATGGCCTCTCAATTTTGTTGCCTTTTGTCTTGTCATCAGGATTCAAGTACTGTTGTGCTTGTAGAGGTTCCTAGTTTGAAGGATAAGGCTGCCTGGTAATTTAATATTAGCCTTTCAGCTTTACCTTCCTAGAAAGAAGATTCATCAGTGAGAGTCTTCTAAGTGTTGGAGCTCTATAGAAAGGTGTTTCTAGGTTTTTAAATCCACTATAACAGTAACGTTGAGTATGTTCTCATAATCCTAAACTTCAAAATAATGCTCACCTATAAGACCACTAGGTAAAATATAAGGAAAATATAAGCACTTAAAATTCCATACACAATCTCACCATTAAATGTATCTTTTGAAAAAGTACATTTTTTAAAGATCTTTTTTTATTTTTCGTAAAAATTCTCACATATACACACAAAAACAGAAAAGCAGGAAGAACTACTTTCTGTTGATCTGAAAGAAACAGGAACTTATTCCAGAAGGAGTGCAGGCTCACTACCAGCAGCTACTTTTGTCCCATTTCCCTACATTCTCCCTATCTATTCCTTTCCTATACTCTTTCTCTACAAGCCAGTACACAACACAGAAGCACAGCCTAGTTAGTTCCGAAGACCACAAAGATACGATGGCTGAAGAGGTACTCCTTAAATTATTTCTGTAGGACTCCAGAATGAATAATGAATACAATGTTTTATTTCTTTCCATTTTAAGTTATCCTTAACATCTGTATTACCACTGAATTTCTTGTGGCCATTTATTTTGGCTTTACAAATATCCAACACACCTGCCATACCCTGCTTGAACTGGCAGGCTGACAAAATTTAAAAGCCTTCAAGTTTTCAAATTTGCTTCCAGTCATGGTTCCCTCCTTTGTTTTGGTTAGTGGCCCAACACTGCACCCTTTAGGGCATATGGGAAGTGCAGAGCACTTCAGATGGAGACCACAACTTCTTCACAAGTATCCTACAGAACACTCAAGTCTTCTGTCCAGATAAAGAAGGAGGCAATAGGAGTAAAGATATCTCAGCCATGTGCAGAACATTTTCAAAGATTTATTTTCTAGCTTTGTTGCATTTTTCCACAATAGCCCTAAGTAAACAACAACAACAACAACAAAAAAGACAACACATACTCTTTTTCAAATAGCAGTTAGGTTAAGCTATTCTGTTTCACAAAGCCATTATATAACCTAGCTCAGTTAATATCTATCTATGGTCATGGAAGAAAAATGAAGTGCAACGATTTCTTTTGATCATAACTGTTACAATAGATAATCTTCATTTTGCCAAATGGGATCATCTTTTTGTGAAGTTTTGTCTATTTTAAAAATATTTATCCGTTAGTGTGTGTGCACATAAATGTAAATGTGCCATGACCCACATGTTATGTGGAGGTCAGAAGAGAGTTTTGATAGCTGATCAATATCAGAACATCAGGCTTGCGTGGCAAGTGGTTTAACCCACTAAGCTACCAAAGTAGAACTCAATTAAAAACAAATCTCATTGTCTATAATGAGAACCCCTTTTAAAACTGTAGTCACAATTTCCACTGGTATTTTTCTCCAACCCCCACATTCAAAACAATAATAAAAAGCTATCAAATAATGTTTATTTGTCCTTTGAATATTTACAAACAGCTCAAGTACTTCACTAGCTCTCTTTTGTTTTGCACTACTGAGAATTAACCCTGGGTCCTCAAACATGCTGTTAAGTGTGCTAGCATGAGCCACATTCTCTCTGGTTAAAAAAAAGTGAGTCTTATAAGAATTACCATGTGTCAGCAAGGTAAACTGAGGTACCATAATGTGATTTGGCTCCGTAAAGAAATCCATCACTACACTCAGGAAGCATCCAGTAAATTCATCACAGCAGTACAGCAAATGGAGGTAGACACAATCTCAACCTCAGCAGCCAGTAGCCAATCTTTACTAGGTGCAGTTATACAAAAACAGTCAAACAACAACAACAACAACAAAACATAGTAGGTATGAAGGGAGATTGCTACAAAAATGAATTCTGTGGTAGTGTATACAAGAGCTCTGACCCTTGGTGTCTGAAATTACTAGTTCTAGAGGCTTTATATCACACATATGATGGAAATCTGTGCTTATAAATCAGTTGTTCGGAATTCATGGGGATGAAGACAATGGCTGCTCTAGGAAAGAATGAAGAGTGAAATACTGGGAGCACAAATAGGACAGAATCTTAGAGCTCCATTTCTCTGTCTTCATACAAGCTTAAGGGGTGTCCTCCTCTCAAGGCTCCTAAAATAGGAATTTGACATTTTCTTCATGTCCAGAGTGATTTATACTAGGTTGGCAAAACAAATTCTTTATAGAAAATTTCTTTATGGAAAAATAGAACTTTAAAGGTTCTGGCTTTCAAACCCTCCTTAATTAAATGTTAGATAAGCAGTCAATGTACTTGCTAATGCTAAAGAAAGCTGTGTGACTACAACACAGTCATAATAAAATCACTCAGCCTTGATGGGACAAGTTGTCTCCTATCTCCCAAGGTCAATCTCAACAAGTCTCAAAGGAAAGATTTAACGACCTCCACCGTAAAGGAAGGCTGTAAGTAAAACAACAGGTTTCAAGATTTCATTTTTATTATTACAGGGTTGAGGCGTACATGCAGTGCACTCAGAAGCCAGAAGAGGGAGTCAGAGGCCAGAAGAGGGAGGTGGCTCCCCTAGGAGCTAGCTTTAAGGGCTGGATGTGGGAACTGAACTCCCAGTCCTCTATGGGAACAGTATGTGCTCTTAGCTGCTGAACCACCTCCCAGTCCCCCAAATAGATTTAACACTATGAGATTGGAAAGGAATGTCTGAACTCTGTAATTTATGCCATCTATCAACAAAAATACCAGTTTTCTAGGTCTGGGTATATTGCTCAGTGATAGAATACATTGCCTGGCATATCTGAAGACCTACGCTCATCTCCAACACTAGAAGGAAAGGAGGAATGAGAAAAGAAAAGAGGTAAACAAAATAATTCTATGAATTTTTATCAGTTTCAGCTGTCATTTGCCTCAATGACTTGGGAAAATAACTTTTGTGCCTACATTTGCAAGGAATGTTAATTAAATTCAGACTTCTGGTTTAAACAAGGGACATAGAAAATTAAGTACATGTCAAATATTTAAAACATTCCAAAGAACTTTAAATGGGTGCCCAGTAGTTATCAAAGCCACTGAGGGATAAAGTAACCTATTGATTGCTTCAGTCTTGAACAGAGACTCAGAAAGGTTTGTCACCTGGGCTAAGGTACCTGAAACTTTTGATACACAAATGAGGAACTGACAATCTAATTTCATTGCATATGTTATCTTGGCAGTCAGTGTTCCGAACGAGTGGCTGAACCCAACTGTCCTAGTTTATTTGGTTTCTTTCAATGACAAACCAGATCTGTATTAGAGCTTAATTCCTGGTGGTGGAGGAATTTTCACATACTGTAAACAACCAAAAGTACATCCCCAACAGCTTTGAATCTCCAGAGGAAAGGCAATCCCTCCCTTCTGGAGTTGTAAGCACTTACTGACACTATAGGTCTGTGTCTTCCACTATTGTCAATGCAGTTCCACTGACACCCTTCTTTCATTTTGTATAATACTAGATCAAAATTTTGAGATCTGGCACATTTCCACTTTTTTCTACTCCATTCTGATCAGGATAAACAGGTTCCCTATAAAATATCCTCTACATTAATTTCTAATTAACTAGGATACTGGGAATTATATTGAGTAAAAACCCAAAGAGTGAGTTTAGGGTTCACAAAATGGTCAATAAAACATGAAAGTATTTTGCTTAGCTGAACACATCCACCATGCATACAAAACCTGGTATCTTAGTTAAATAGTCTTCATTTGTAGTTGTTAAAAGTTATCACTGAGGCTAGGAAGATGTCTCCATGGATAAAGTGCTTTGCCTTGCAACATGAGTACCACAATTCTAATCCCTCCCCCACACAAAGCTGAAGAGGTAGCACAGGTGTGTAACCCCGGTACGGAGCGGGGCGTCAGAGACACAAGTATTCTCTAGAACTATTTGGCCAGTCAGCATAGCTAACAAAGTGAGCTCCAGATTCTGTGAGAGGCTTTGTCACAAAAAAGAAGTGATCAAGAAACATACCAGATCTCAACTTCCTTTTTCTACATGCATGCATATACATATACATGTACACATGCAAATACCCACATGAACACGTACATTACATACATATACAATTAAATAAAGAACAGTTCACATTTATGGAACTCTTATTTTCTTCCAGACAAGATGCTACTAAGTTATAGTCACTCTCTTGATCAGTTATCTCAAATACTTTCTAAAACGTGCACTGTTGCTAAAGTTTAGTTAAAAGCACAATCCCTTAGAAACTTAAATTCTAGGCTTGATACTAAATAGTTGCACTGAGTTTTCCAAAAGTTAAATTTCTCAGAAATCTTGAGAGAGTTGTGGACACCAAAAATGTCCTCCAAGTTTTAAATTTTCTTCCCAGTACATGCAATCACAGTATGAAAGCACATTATTCAGTGGAACTCAGAGGATTCTGAATTTCTTATAGTTTGGAGGGCCTATCTTCTCATGCATATCTAGCAAATATGTTTGAAAATGCTTCACACATTGGGTTTAAAAATCACAATCAAGAGAACATGTGGTCTAGAAATCTGGTATCCAGCTGGAGAGCGGAAGCATAATAGCTTTTGGGCATAGTAAATTTCTTTCTCGGTAACAAAATTTATTGACCCCAAAATAGCTATCCAAACCAAAGTCAACACTTTGAACCAAACTTTCGGAATTACGAAAAAAACCCTATAAAGTTGTAATATTGCAACAAGGTTGTCAGTACTTTCAAAACCAGCTTTTTTTGTTGCTAACCTGTGAGCTTTCTATATCAAAACCTGAAATATGTACATCATATTTCAGAGAGAGAAATAAAAATTATTCAGATACTTGAGGAGAAAATCTAATAAGAATCTTCAAAGAAAGCAGAGACTTGAAAATAAAACTCAAGGTGCTGGAAATATAGATCAGTTGTTAAGAGCACTGGCTGATTTCCAAAGGACCCAGCACCCACATGGCAGCTCACAATCAGTCCACCAACTCCAGACTCAGGGGATTCACTGCTCTCTCTGGACTCCACAGGCATTGCACACATATGGTACATAGACATTCACCTAGACAAAACACACATACACATTAAATAATTTAACATACATGCAAAGAAAATAAAGCTCAAAGGAAACGTTGAAACTGAACCAGTCAGAGAGTCTGTGCACCAAGTGTCAGCAAGTAAGAACAGGTACATAGACTACAAAGTATCTTCTTAAAAAAATCATGAATGTGAAAAAAGGCATTTATATGGAGAATCTGGTTTGACAGGGCTGTAAAGTGAGAGTAATTAAAAAGTATTTTATACATATATGAAAATGTCAAAGAAAAACTATTTTTTAAAAAAAAATGACAAAAAACTGCCATAAATAAAATCAGCTTGAGTGGGCAGGACAATAAGAGGAAGAGGAGCTTAAATGCTTTCCACCTGCTACATCTTCTTCTTCAAATACTACTCCATATATGACAGTGTGGCTTCCCCTGTCACCATTTCATTCAAGTTGCTCAGATTCAGTAACTGCAGCCAAGAATGATAATACTTTAATTTCAGTTTTACTAAGGCTAGAAATGTACCTAGAATTTACAATTACTATAACATCCCTAGCATAGTACCTGACACAGTTAGATCTTGGGTAATACTAAATCAAATGGTTCCTAAATAATGATACAATATGTATTACAAGTTGATTACATATTAAAATGAGACTTCAAAATGCCAGTTGTATTTAGGTAAAAGGCTACTTATAAAAACTGAGGAATATACTTCCTAAAAAAAAGAGAGAAATTGTACTCATTCATCTCATCAGGTTTCACAAACCTAGCAAACAAAGGAACAAAAGGTTGCTCAAAATACTGTCCAAATAAACCTCCCCACTGAGCCTATGAGCCTCTTCAAAGCAGGACTTGTCTCTTGCAGGAACTTAGTAGGTTCTCAATCCACCTTTTTACCTTCTAAGTGAGAAAACAAAGGTCCAAAAGGAGAGGAAAGCTCATTATTGCGTATAGCATACAATAAGCTTTAGAATAATACGGCCTGAATTTGAACATCAGTCAATATTTTTGTAAGTGTAGAGGAACATTTAATCTTTTATTCTAACAGCATGGCTGCTCTAGTGTAGAAAGAACCTTAATATATACCTTTAATTCCAATGTAGCACACACCTTTAATCTCAATTCAGAAGGCAGTGGTGGTACTCAGAGGGAGAAAGAGAGTAGAGGCAGAGATCAGAGTTTAGGGAATCAAGTTCAAGGGAATCAAGGTAGAAGCAGAGTGTGGAAGCAGAGAAGCAGCAAGGCAGAGCTCAGAGAGAAAGTGAGGTGGAACCAGATGGAAAGCAGAAAAGAGGCAGGGCTAAGAAAGAAGTGGAGAGTTTGTTCAGTCAGGCAGTTTGAGTGCAGTTAGCTTACAGTTCAGTTCAGAAGAAGCCAAGAAGAGCAGAGCCAGCCCAGATTAAGCTAAGAGAGAAAGCAGAGATTCAGAAACAATGGGTTTACAATTTACAGTTCAGAATTCAGAAGACAGCTAGTCAGAGTGAGCTCATTCAGCAGTAAGTCTCAGAAGCCGAAAAGTTCTAGGTCCAGGCTTGTATTTTTTAAGATTAGATTGTATGGAGGCTGAAGCCTTTCAGTCCTAGGCTTAAGATTAAATTGTACAGAGGCTGAAACACTCGAGGACTAGGACTAAGGATCGAATTAGTAATGCATAAATTGTCCTCTGCCATGAACCCACAAGAATAATTAATTAAATCAACATCTATGCCTACAGATAAGAATCTTAGCAGAAAGAAAACATGACAGATTTGCAAATCTCTGGTATAAGGTAGATGCTCAATAAACCCAACATTCGAGTTCATGACATCAAACTGGCATGTAAGTGGGTTGTCAGGAATTTAGAGGAAATGAAAGCATGGTCAAATCATAGTACTTATTTGGTGTTCTAGACTTGACTTTCAATAAACTGAACATTAGAATTAAATCCTCAATCTGAAAGTGCCAAAGAACTAGATGGAAAAAAAAAAGCAAATAGCTACTCTTGGGATATACCACAGAGCTGATGTAACAGCATCCTTTGAGACACAAGGGAAAAAAAAAAACCTCACCCAATATTAGCAATGTCAGTTAATTAAATCGGCTGGAGCTTTTTATATTCAAAATAAATGTATAATGCTTCAAGGGGCATAAAGTGAATAAAGAAAAGCAAAACCTTTCCCAGGCTTTTAGAATACCTTTTACAGACTCTTAAAAGGGAATATTAATTTTAAAATAAGTAAACTCTAAAAAATAAAAAATTTAGGTAGCTGATTACTTGCTAATGAGAAAAAAAAGAGAAAATTTAAATGTCCTTGATTTTTTGAAACAATAAAAAGCCTAATAGTTACAAACAGGCTTTAGGAAACAGAAAGCCTTGTTGATAATACCAACTCTTTCTTACTAATTGAAAAGACCTTAAGCAAGTTACAAAAACAATCTATGCTTCTGTTTCCTCATCCATAATATAATATCCACAGTAGTACCTATGTCACAATGTTGTTTCATAGATTGATGTGTGCTAAAGTTATAATGCAATTACAACACTGTCCTATGAAACACAAGCAGGAAGTACGTTTTAAGAGGATTATAATTTTTATAAAGAACTTAAGAAATAAAAAATACCACACCAAAATTAGCCAGACCCAAAGGCTACACATCTCAATGAACTTTATCCTGGATTTTACCCTTTCACTATTGAATGTATTTTTATGCACTTATCCACCACCAAAACGAAAAAAACCCATGACTGAATTAGTACTAGAAAAACAATTAGTTTTTTATCCTCTTTTATAACTGGTGTCCATTACCTACTGTCAGTCCTTCCTCACCCTTTAATATTTTAGCCTTTCTTGTTCTCTTTTCTCCATGCTATACGTACCCACATGCACTGCTGTTTATATATATACATACATATATTTTTGGCTATGTTCCACATATGATAGAATATGCAGGTTTTCTTCTGAGACTGTGTAACCTCACTTAATATGGTACATTCTAAGTCCAGTCATTTTCCTGAGTATTTTGTGATTACATTTTTCTTTAGAGCTGAACAGTAGTCGTGTGTGTGTGTGTGTGTGTGTGTGTGTGTGTGTATGTATTCCAAAGTTTCATTATCCATCTGTTGATGGACAAGTAGGTTGATTCTAATTCTTTGTCAAATGAACGAAACAACAATAAACATGGAGTGCAAATATCTCTATGGTAGGTATGGTGTTTTCTGGGTATATGCCCATGAAGTAAATAGTTGGTTCATATAGTAGTTCTATTTTTTTTTGAGAAATCTTTAAATTGATTTCCACAATGTTTGTATTAATTTGTATCCCCATAAACAGTGAATAAAAGTTCCTTTTTCTCCATACCCACTCCAATGTTTATTATCATATTTGTTGATGACAGTCATTCTGACTGTGATGAAATGGTAACTAAAAGTAGTTTTAATTTGCATTTCCTTGATGGCTAGGGATATTGAATACCTTTTAAAACAATTTTTGGTCATTTTTTAAAAGAAAACTCTATTACATTTGCCCATTTATTGATTGGCAGTTTTATTTGGTATTTAGTTTCTGCAATTCTTTGTACATTCTGAGTGTTAACCCCTTCTCTGAAATGTAGCTGGTAAAGATTTTCTCCCATTCTGTGGACTACTGAAATATTTTGCTAGGTGGTGTACTCCACAAAGCCCCACACTGGGATTCTGCCACTTTAGATGGGAAGCTGGACCAGAGACATCAAAATCATCCCACAAAAGTAAATTGCCTGGGGACACTGATACTTACATGGCTCATGTATTTGGGTAATGCTTGGGAATGCTATGCAAGTCCCCTACTGCTAAACCATGTCTCCAGATCTGTAATTTTTATCAGAGTATCAGAGAGGAAATACATTTTTAACTCATGTACTATGTCCATAGTTTTGTTGTTGCTGCTTGATTTTAGGGTAGCAAAAAAGGCCAATCAACCACACAAAATAGCCTCCTTCCTTAATAAACTTATACCTACTCAAGAGATTATAAAATATTTAGAAATTCGTACAGATGGCAGAAAATTAAGCTCTGGATTTCACTTGCTTTATAAACCACAAACTTCTGGAAATATAAAACATAAAGCTATGTCCTGTTTGAATATTCTCTTCTCCAAAGGTAATACTCTTGGTAAATTGCAATGACTGTATCTTTGCTAACCAAAGAAATAATCCCTGCAGGATTCTTGTTTACTTTAGCACGAAGGGGAAAGCTGTGTCTATGAAGATCTCCCAAATGCAAAGCACTGCATTGAGAGCAGCAGGTCCAGAAAATGCATGGATGACAAACAGAAAGAACAGACCTCCACATTTCCATTGTACACAAGAATCCATGCTTTTTCTTGGTAGGTGACTCTGTCATCAACACAAGACCTAAAGCAAAGATGCATTTTTCCACATTTTTTTGCTTTAATATGAAAGCCTGAGTCAGTGACTCACAGCGAGAACAAGACTACAGAGAATATATGACTGACAGCAATAAAAACGAAATGAGTGGTGGAGTCAGCTCAAGAGCTCCGTTCATACAATGAAAATCATACACTTTTTTTTTAAACTTTGGAGAAAGCTTTAAACCCTACCTCAACCCCTTTCCTAGTCTGCTTCCTCCACCTCCATCTTCTATCTTTTTCTCATAAATTCAATTTTTATGGCATGACAATACATATGGTCATAGAACTAGAACTACTGTCTTCACTTAAAAATCATTCTACTTACTTGAATGAGATGTTGATATAAATACTTTCAATTTTTCAGATTTAGAGTAATGGCTTTCTTTCTCAAAGCAAACTACTACTACAGGGAACCTGTCAGGGAAGTTCACAAATGATATGCATTATTCGATGTAAATAGTTTTGGTGCCAACCCAAGCATCCATGTCCAAAAGCCAGAGTTAGAACAAGTGATGGAAGTTAGCAGCTAGTTAGAAAAGAAACCACAGGCACAGTGGGATTTCCAGAGAACAAGAAAGGACATAACAGACATCCCTTTAGTATATTATACGACTAAAATCCAGTGCAGGTGAGTGTACTCAGGGCTTGAGTGCACTGAGTAAGAGTGACTCTATTTATGTGTGTGCATGTGTGTAGAGGGGGTGGGGTGGGGGGAGAGGAGAAGGAATGGCTGGAATTGGTTGGCGGCAAAGCAAGTCTACTGAGACATTATACTCCATACATGACACAGTTATTTCCTAAATGTACCATACACTAACATTTCATCTGAAACTGGTGTCAATCATTTGCAACAATCAGAACCATTAGGGAAATAATTAACTAGGCCAGGAGAAGTGAACACTATAAGCAAATGTTGTACACAGAGATATTGTACATAGGCATTTTGTTGAGAAATTTTGTTTTGTTTTATTTTGGTCTGGATTGGCCAACTTGGGCTGTGTGGATGTGAGGCAAGTGCCCTATCACTGAGCCACAGCCTTAGCTCAAACTCCAGGGCCAGTTCACATACAAAGCATTTTATATAAAAGGAAAAGAAAATGTCTACCTAAAAGGAAAAAAAAAGCAAAGAAAGAGCATAAGGTAGAAAAGTATGTACTTACCAACATGCACCTCATGTATTTAAATGCTTATATACAAATATGTTATTGTAAAATGATAATTTTTTCACAATACATCAATCTATTTACTACCTGGTTAAATATGTTCCTGGCCAGTTTAATAGTCAGGTAATTTTCATAGAAAGAATAAATATGAATCTGTATACTTTAAATCTATTCTCACTCTTATCCCCACAGGGGCAGGGCAAGTGCTTACAATTTACAACTGGCACTGCCTAATGGTAGAGAATAAAATTGTAAGCATAGAAGCTAGTCAAAACAAGCAGCTCGCTTAAAGCTCTTTGCAAACACAATGTATTAACAAGTGTATGAGCAAGGGATGTGTAGTAGTTCAGAGCTTACCTAGTAAATATAGATTGTCTTCAAAAACAAACTAAAAATTGACCTACCATATCATCCAGCCATATAACTCCTGGATATTTACTCAATGACTCCAAGTCAGGGAACCACAGAGATCCTTGCACATCAGTGTTTATTGCCCGTCTATTCACAATAGTTATATTATGAACCCCACCTAACTGTCCTCAACAGAAGAAGAGATAAAGAAAATATGGTTTATATACACAATAAAATTCCTTCAACAATAAAGAATGAAGTTATGCAATTTCCAGAAACATAGAAACCAGAGACAGTATTAAGCGAATCAAGCTGGCCTCAGGAAGAAAACTGTTACATGTTTTTTTTTCTCATTTGTAGATTCATGGATTAGTAAAATCATATATGTACAGATATGGAAGTAGAAGCAAAATCTCTAGAGAAACAAAGGGAAGCAATGGGAGGGGAAGCGGCTGGAAAATTAAGACTAGCAGGGTATGGAGAGCGTATGTTCCAAGTACAATATATAGTTGCATGTATATAGCCTTATGAAAGCCACGTATAATAAAACTTTAAAACCTAAAACAAAAAAGCCAAGCACTAAAATAATTCCTTTAAAATGACTTCTCCTCATTTTGTAGTACTTCAAAATATATACAGACCAATTTGAGTTATTTGCATAGCAATTTTTACCAATTTCTCTCTCATAATCAAGCATGTTCTACATGGGTGCCAATAATAATATAGGCTAAACTATCATTTTGCCTTTAAGTATTGGCTGAAAATTATAAAGTATAAGAGAATAATGTGGCATGGAAATGTGAACACAAAAGAGCCAGGAGTGGTGGTGTGAACCTGTAATAAGACTGGAAGGCATATACCAGAGAATCATGAGTTTGAGGTCAGTCTGGGCTCCATAGCAAATATGGTATCACCCTGGGCTACATAATAAGCACCAGACAGTACACAGTATGATTCCATCTGAAGCAGACAAACAAATAAATTTAAAAAAACACAAAGGAATTGGGATGGAGCTCAGTGATGGAACTCAGGCCTAGCAAACCCAAAGTCAGGGGTTCCATTTTCAACACCAGAAAAGAATTAGATACAAATGAGAGAAGTTTTTCATGAAGGGTGTGTGTGTGTGTGTGTGCACGTGCGCACGCACCACGCACAAGCGCACACACACACACATTTAAGGAAACATAATGAATACTAATGTCTGAAAGCAGTAGACATGTGAAATTGATTCAATAAACAAAACTACTGGATGGAATTTTTACAATTATGGTTATTAGAAACCACTTTTGATAAAAAAAAATCTTTTCAAAATATCAGTTGTCTTTTTTGCGACGGTAAACAGCATACAGAAAATTTAATTATATTTTCACTCATTTTATATAGTAAGATTAATGTTTTGTACTCTTTCACCCCACAGACTCTAAGGATTTTCACTGAAAGCTAGTACAGGTTAAGCATCTAAAAACTGACAATCTAAAGTAATTTGAGTCCTATCAAGATGTCACAAGTGGAAAATCCCATGTCTTCAAACTTTGCCACATATACATATTTATCTAAAATGTTTAAAAATTACCTTCAGCCTGTACATATAAGATATCTATGAAATATGAATTGCATATTTATTCTTGAGTTCTAGTCCTCAAGATATTTCAGTGCATGTAAATAATCTCAAATCCAAACTAATTTCCTGGGGCTGGAAATCAGGATGTCAGGTTTGGCAGCAAGTGACTTTACCTGCCGAACCATTTCTCGGGCCACACACTCACGATTTTATTGGCTGTAAGTTTAGTGTGAATGTGTCTCCACCATGTTCCCCAAAATACACTGATTAAATTTTCTGTAGTTGCAAAACCAAATTCAATCAAATAAAAAGTGCCAAGCAGTTGCTCTGGTTAAGGTATTCAACAAAGTACATTAGATTTGTGCCATAAAACACTGATGGCATGGGCTCTGGAATACTCTTAGTGTTGTCCCTGGGAGCTTTCCTCTGAGTACAGTTTTAAAACTTTCAGGATCTTTCCTTCATGAATTCTATGTGTCTGGCAGAAACTGAGGTCTGGAATTAGCACCCTATCTCTTTATGGAATACAGCTATTTTCAGAGAATCTTAGCTGAATTTTGGGAACCAAACAGGAAAACAACCTGGTTTAAAAAATATCAAAGAAGTTTCTAGAGACCCAATGGCACAGATGTTGGGGCAGGCACTTGATGTCACAATAAACTGTTAGCCAGAGATGTTATTCAAATTATTTAACATTTATAGCACAGGGATTAGCCAATCAGAACTGATCCCATTCTGTGAGGTTCATTTTTTTGTTGCTGTTGTTGCTGAATTGTGGAAATGGTGAACAAGAGAAAACATACTCTGTTCTAGTACTTAACCTATCAGGAAGTGGTCCAACAGCATCGTGTCATATTCTGTAGCCATACCAAAGCATGCTCCTGGAGAATAGAACTAGTACTTTGTGTTAGGTACTTGCTAATGAACGCCACACACTCAATCCCTTGAAATATGTGCAATATGAAGGAATATACAAGAGATTAGATGGACTCAAGCCAATGAGCAGAAGTGGAGATTTTTTTTCTACTGAGCTAACCAGAAAAAGTATGAGGCGATGAAGATGAAGGGGGGCAGGGAAACACAGAGAAACAGCCTCTCATGCTAGGCAAACACTACTACTGAGCTGCACTCCAGCTACTATTTAAGATAATTTCTAACTAAATATTATTTTAATGTTTAGTTAACATGCATATGAAATATAATTAATTCAGTTACATATTGGTACTGAGGACATCTGCTTAGTATACAAAATGAAAATACCTGTGTTTAAGGATAAACATAGCACTGTGATTTAAAGATGATGAAGCTATTGTTAACAACTTCTTAGTGGTTAAAAGCGCAAAGCAGATCTACTAGGGATGCTTGACTGAGCTCCACTTAATGCAGCATCATGTCCCAAGAGGCTTCCAATGCCGGTGCCCAAGGAGATCCTTCATTTCTTCTTGCTATTTTCACTGTTCTTACATGTGATTAATTCTAAATTACTGTACCCTTATTGCTCTAGAAGTAACAACTGTGAAACATTATACAAGCATGAAAGGTTAACAACAACCCACACTAAGACAAAATCAGGACCTCTACATTAGTTCATTATTATTCTAAATAACTTTGTGTATGTCAGTTTGGCCTAATAAAACTCATTATTGAAAAGAAAGCCATATTTTCTCAACAATGTATGTCTGAAGTTGACTATAGAAATTTAGCTCCTTGACAGCATTTGAACAATGATACCACTGGGTGGCTTAAAAAAAATGTCTGAGTTAACTCACAAGTCTTGCCAACAGGCTGGCATAATCCAGTTAAGAAGCATAAATAACACAGCCGTGTGCTTTATTTCTTTGTAGATTTTGAACTACGCACCAATTCTTTGGCAGGATAATATGTGAATTACTTTAACAATCTCACGATAAGAGATAGGCCTGAGACTTCTAACATCCATGACCATGTAAAAGGAATAGGAAGAATTTCGAAGCTACCCTCCCACTTCCAAGTACGGATACTTATGAACCTGGGTAGCTTTTGGTTTGGTTAAAGAGAACTACTTATCAATCTCCCATCATTTACATGCCATTTAAAAGTGAGTACATAATAATTTGGAAGGACAGATCAATAAAGCATGAAATTTCAATTAAACAACAAAAATAACAGCAAATATGCACATTCTATTTATTATGTGCTAGGCACTGTTTTAAGCACACTCACATATACTAGCTCATTCATGCTCAAAACAATCCTCTGTGTCAGGTTCCCTTCCTATCATCATTTTACAAATGAGGAAACTCACACACTGAGATAGTAAGTTGACTCAAGGTTCTGTAGAAGAAAAGTTACAATCAAAATCAGACATGCCCCATCAAGATATAAAATGATGTCTAGATGTGCCAAGCCATGTTAGTAACACCTCTACTTAACTTTCATTTACTGATAACACATGTAATTTCATTGTATCTTAGACTGATGCTAAGAGTATCAATGGGTATTTGATATATGGGAATAGTACAGTTCAACTTCACTATCTTAGTAAAACATGAATGCCTTGTTATTTATTGGATGTGTTCAAATGTAGGGCAGAATGCCCCAGATACGATGGGTGCTCCAGCCACTTGAAGGGACCAGATTCACATGGAACCTTCCTCAAGGTTTCAGCTTCTCCAGTGAACAGGTCAATCCATGCCATCTTGGCACTTATCACTCCAGTAGAAATGATGCTCAACTGTGTGCCTGACAATTAGATCCTTGAGGGTACATCTTATTTATCTCAGTGTCAATAAATCATATTAGTAAGTTCTTAAGAAACTTGGTAAATCAATAAAAGTAATTAACACATGCAATATGGAAAGCACTGTGCTCCATGATGGGAAAGCTGAAGTTTGATGCATGTATAAGGATACATAGCAAAATGCCCCCTAAATGAGATCACCCCTAAAAATGAAGATGGTCAATTGAATACTTCAGTTAAGAATTCAACTTTCTCACAAATCTCACAGAAAAGGCAGGATTCCAAAGCTATTCTAACTTAACAATTTTCTTTTAAAATAGATCAACTATATTGGTTTAACTGATGTAATTCTCAAAATGAAAATAATAACTTTCAATATAGAATGTAGTAATGTGTATAATAACGATTTTGTTGAGATGTAATACATGTAGCACATAATGAGTCCTGGGCAAATTACCATTCAAAGCTTATGCTCTATTTACAGATATTTGCAACTGTCAATTCTGCTGGCTTTACAGTCTTTATTCTCCTTCTAAAGAAGCCCCATACAACTTAGCTCTGACCCCATCTGTCCATCCATACACAATTACTAGTGGGTTTCCACTGTGTATGAAATTTGCCTATTCTGGACATTCCATAGAAATCAAATTATATGATACATGGCTTTTTGAGACTGGATAATGGTTTATGGTTCACTCATGTTACATAGCAGTATGCTGCTCAGGGTTTTTTATAGTTATTGGTTTTAAGATTAATTTTATGTGTATTTTCCTGCAGTGCCTGCATAAGCCAGAAGAGGACATTAAATCCCCTGGAACTGTAATTCCAGGTGGCTGTGAGTCACCATTTGGGTGCTGAGAACTGAATTCCAATCCTCTGCAAGAACAACAACTGCTTTTAATCACGGAACCACCTGTCCAGTCCCTGCTGTTTGTATTACTGAATTATGAGTGAGCACACCATATTTTTGTGTACCTACTTATCAACTGATTGACATTTCAGCTATATCCACTTTTTTGCTATTGAAGTCAATAATTTTTTTCTTTTCTTTTTTGATATAACTACATCATCCCTCCTTCCCTTTCACCCTTACAAACCCTCCCATATACCTACCCCTCCTTGCTCTCTTTCAAATCCATCACCTGTTTTTTATTAATTGTAGCTATACGCATATATGTATATCTATATATAATTCTAAATACATAAATACAGCCTGCATTCAACTTTTATGATTAATTTTTTAATAATAAAATTAAGCAAAAGAAGATTCTTCTGGTGGTCAAATGATCTTTTCACAGGGGCTGCCTAAGACCATCTGCACATCAGATATTTACATTATGATTTATAACAGTAGCAAATTTACAGTTATGAAGTAGCAACAAAAATAATTTATGGTTGAGGGTCACCAGAACGTGAGTAATATAAAGGGTCACAGCATTGGGAAGGTTGAGAACCACTGATCTAAGGTGATAAACCTAACAATACCTCATGATGTTTAGCTTATTGAACATAATCTAGGCTCCTCATCCTAACACTGAAATTCATTTCAATACTTGTTCAGTTGTTAGATCATCTTCAGAACCTAGACACAGGGCTGATTTACAGTATGTGCCTGGTAAAATATGAATGAATAAACAAGAACTACAAGAACAGAAACAACAAAAAGCCTTCAGGTAGACTGAAAGTCAAAAAAAGAGAAGACAACAGAGTGTAAAATATTAGGGGAAAATATGTTATTTAATTTTATTATTGTCATTGTTATTTGACAGACAGGATCTCCTATGTGCTCCCGGCTGATTTTGAACTTGCTATGTAGCCTAGGCTAGACTTGAACTTACACCTCAGCTTCCTGAGTGCTGTGGTCATAAATGAGATGCCATACCAGGCTAACCTGTGATTTAAAATATGTTGTGCATAATCTGTATGCATTTACCATTTTACATTAAAATATTCTAAATAAAGCATTATAAAAATACTAGGAAGGTCAAGTATGGCTTTTTATCCCAGCATCTGGGAAATGTTCAGAAGAGGTAAATTCATACACAGAGGAAGTCCACTAGTAATTGTGTATGGATGGGGGAAGGGGAGTAAGTTGTATGGAGTTTCTTTGGAAGGGAATAAAAATTGTAAAGCTGACAGCACTCAGGAGGCAGAAACAAGCCAATTTCTATGAGTTCAAGGCCAGCATGATCTACTTAGCTAGTAACAGGCCACCCAAGGCTACATAGTAAAACTTCATCTCAAAACAAAGTACCAGGAACTGTGGCTTGAAAGATGCTCAGTGGTAAAGATCACTGGCTACTCTTCCAGAAAACCCAGGTTCAATTTCCAGCACCCATGTATCAGCTCACAAATATCTGTTTCTCCAGTTCCAGGGTATCTTATGCCTTCTTTTGGCCTCCAGGAGCACCAAACACACATGTGATACACATACATACATGCAGGAAAAACACCAGTATACATAAAATAAAATTTTTAAGTCTTAAAAAATCAGGTACTGCCATAGTAAACCTCACATTGTAAAAGACTGGAACATTTAGGGATGCTGCTACTGACAATATTGTGCCAAGCAGACTTAGCCTCCAAAATTGTATAGTTATTTCATGATGCGTCTCTCCCTACCCTTTTCTAACCATATAATTCTATAACTTGGAAGCAAACTGTAAAATCTATTGTCATATGCTGTTCCAGATATCTCCTATTTTTATCCAGTTCTCAGTCCAACTTGGTCAACATGTGAAAACATATTCAAGTTCCCAAATCAGTTTTATACTTCTATAATGCAAATATGGGACTGGAAGCATAGATAGCTCCTGAAGTTAGAGCGTTAAGTTTAGGCAGTGATACTTCTGTTCATTAGCAGAATGTCTTCAGGCATGTTACCTGAATCTTTCAGAGCTCAGGATTCCCCATCTGTAGTAAGATTAATAACACCAAGCTCACAGGGTTGCTCTGAAGAGTAGAGGACAGTATCTGTAAGTCGTTTACCAAAGAGTTTGGCACAGAATGAGTGGCTGTTCCTACAGGTTGAACATCCCCAATCTGATATGTGAAACCCAAACAGCTTGGAAAACAAGACTTTTGAACGTTGACACGGTACCTTAAGTAAAAAGTTCCATACCATAAATCTTTGATTCATGCACAGATTTATTTTTTAACACATAAAATCACTTACAAGGTATGTATGAAGTATAAATGAAGTTAAGGCTTAGTCTTGGGTCTAATTCCAAAGATATTTCACTGTGCATATTCAAATAATCAAAAGTTTTAAAAAAGAATTTTAAATCTGAAACACTTCTGATCTCAAGCATCTCAGATACAAGATATTCAATCTGTATATGAAAACAGTAACATTAGATCATTTCTTCCTGCTACTTCCTAACATGATCTCAATATTCCTTTTATTTTATTTCCTAATGGATGGTTCTGCAGTCGGACCCACTCTGAAGCTAAAAGCTGATTATCATCTAATATTATACTTGAGTAAATTTATGTGATTGTTTTATTTTAGGCCAGTTATTGCATAAGGAGACTCAATAAAAACAGATTCATAGCTAACTACCCACATACATGCACAAAAATACACCTACAATAGAGCAAGATACTCTAGAACTCCTGATGAAGTATGAGTATCTTCTAGTGAGTATTTGCACCTGTCCCTGTTGTAGGTTAGTAGCTTGCACTTAGTATGTCCTATTATAAACTTGTAATCAGTAATCTGTAAATGTGTTTTAAACAAGATAACACAGTGACTAATATATTTATTGCTGAGGCAATTTTGCAAGGTTATAGATATAGTGAGTTCCCAGGCAAACAGTGTTTGGGTAGGATGCGAGGGATGATGTGCTACCAAAAAAAAAAAAACAAAAAAAAACAAAAAAAAACATTTATCACAAAAGTCAAATATGAACGGTGTGCTTACGTTTTCTTCCTAGATATTGGCAACTAGCTTTTTTTTTTATGTGAAGTTGTGCTGCTTCTTGGCTGAAGTCAAATAAATTACTACCTGTTATGTGAACTACACCTATTACATATATAAAGAGTAGATTTTTCAGTTTCAATGTTTCAAGAATCAAATCCTTGCTTAGATAAAGAGGATGTACACGTCATTGTCAACACAGATACTTAGGAACACTGGTGTTCTCAGAATTAAGGTTAAAGAAGCAAACATAAAGTGGAGTTTGCATTTAGAGGCAAGATGGAGTTTTGATGGCGAACTAACACAAGAAAAATTGAACAGAATTTGCTTAGAAATGAATATTCCTCAAAGCATCACAAAACCAGACCTTCCTACTTTTGAAAAAGACAAGGCACTTGGCATACTAAAGTAAATGTTCCTCTGAATGCAATGCAGATGGCCAGAGGTGGAGGGAAAGGCTTTTATTGAGAGGCCATTTTAAGAGGGGTATGTTTGGAAATGCTCTCTCATCAGTCACTTTTGTATTCCTTGCTGGAAATTTTCCACTTTAAGCTCAACAAACAAGTCGTCATTTCTTTGGCATTTATTACAATATTAATCATACATACATGTGCATGTACATACACGAAAAGAAATGCAGTGACACTTATGGGGAAATAAAGTTTTTCTCTGTTTTCAATTCTAATTCTTTTAACTTCAATGTGTAAACATCCTTATAAATATACAATTTTACTGAGCAATAGTATTCTGAGAATACATTTTATTAATACTCCTCAAATCTCAGAAGCACCTATGTATCAATTCAACTTCCTTGCTGAATCTAGTAAACAATCATAATAATAAGAAATCAGAGAGCAAACCCTAGAAAGAGGGCACATATTCCTATGAGGGGGAGTTCTTTGGAATATGCAACAAAGCTTTTGAAGAGATACCATAAAAAATTAATTAAAGATGACTAGAGTTCATTTGGTTATCAAATTGATTTCCTCAAAATAAGAGTCTTAATTTAAACGAGTGATATGAACTTGCTTTCCTTTGCAACCCCACCAATTAACAAGCAAACAGTTGCAAGTTCTTGGCCACAGACTTAATAAGCCCATCCACACTTTATGTAATAGCTATTTCATTGCTCATGCTTTCACTTGAACAACAACAAAGAATAGCCACAGAATCCAATTGTAAAACCATTTAAGTTGCTTCTCTATTTGGTATTGCATAAAAATCTATTTTCTCCAGTGTAAAATGGTAAAGAAGAAATTTAAACCAGATAGAGCAATTGTCTAGTAGAGTAAGACCCTGAGTTTGATCTTCAGCAGAGAAAAGAAAAAGAAGGGAGGGAAGAGATGTAAAGAGAATGAATGGAGGAAGGATGGGAAGAATAAATTTAAACCAGAAAATATAAACTAGAAATTAAAAAGCATAATTTCTATAACCATTTCAGAAAAATATTTTCCATATACTTTTCCCATGTTGAGGGGAGTCTTCTAAGTTTCTGTTGATTTCCTTTCTTTTTATTTTGTGGTCTGTACTCTGAAAATGTCATTGAACTATTATTTGATAGAGTGTTCTTAATTCTGATGAATGAGTAATAGTAGCTTGAGGAGAGGCATAGGAAGCCAAATGCTTAAATTTAGAAGGGGACACACACACACACACACACACGAAATATAACTTTCAAAGTAATTTAGTCCTTGGAATGTGGTATTCATTTCAGCCATGAATTCTCGGGCATTCGATCTAAGAAAGCTACTTTCAAAATGAAGTCGTGAAATTTGCAGGTAAATGAATGGGAATATAAAGGATTATATTTAGTGAGGTAATCCATACCTATTAACACAAATGTTGAATGTTCTCTCTCATCTATGGCTCCTAACTCCAAATATTCAGATATGAGTTTATAACCTGGAGTAACCACAGTAAAAAGGGGCCATGGAAAGGGTAGCACTAGAGAGGGGAATATCAGGAAACAAGTGATTTGAAGGGAGAAATGGAAAAATTGAGGGAGGGGCTTTAATTAGGGAGGGGAAAGGAGGTCAACACTGAAGGAGACAGAGAGAGGAGAGTAAAATAACAGTAAGGATGTCTGGAAAAGCCATAAGGAATATTATCTATTGATCTAAAAGTACATATAATACATAAAAGTCTATGTGTATACATATACACACATAGTTTAAATGAAAATTTCCACCTGAACTAACAATGATCTCTTCAATAGTCATAGACTACCTAACAAAAACCACAGTACAAGGCCTGAAAAGCCTCCTTTTGAGTTGTTGGTCAGGGGAACCCAAGAGACTCACAAAATAATATACACTGCTACTGCCCTTGGTAGCCTCTCACAGGTTGAAGGTAAGTTTTTATTGCTGAACACACCAGGCACTTCAGACACAGGACACAGAGAATCCGAGTTGAATCTGACCTAAAAGCCTGCTCCTCTAAAGACTAGCTTTCATGGCACCAAAAGGTGTCATGTAAGTTTCCAAGAGAGGGAATCAATCAATAGTCCTACCCATCTATGTCTATGAACCACAACAATGATCAGCATGGCATGATAACCCTATGGATGCAATAGTGGTACACATACTTTGGCAGTATCAACAGCTCTCTACTTGGACTTAAGGCCTGCTCAATAAGGGGAAATCACACCTGGTACTGGAAACATACCTGAGTCTAGTGAAGTCGTGGATCTTAGAGGAGAGCCTACAACCACCACTTTACTAAACCAGCACAATTCCTTACTATGTTCTAAATATTTATCCTTATACCCACAATTAAGCACAGCTCTCATGTTGCATCGAAGAAACTTCACTTTGTAGTAGAAAGAGACCATTACAGAAAACCACAATTGATCAAAATGCAGAGAACAAGTGATTATGTGCTGCTCAGCTCCAATAGATAAATCTATAACACAATTCCTGTACTCAAGGCTTAGGGAACATCATGAAATAAGGGTAAAAAGATTGTTAGAACAAAAGGAATGGGAAGTCTGCTATAAGACTGCATACTCCAGAAATGACAGGCCACTCAGGAATTCTCGACAATATGACTGCCTAAGCATGAGCCCAACAAGGACACTACCAACTGACATGTTAACATGAAAGGGGAAAATTTCAATTCTAGATAAAGAAGTACAGGCAACTAAGGAATGCAAAGAGCAAGAGAAATAGCCTTCCCCAGGAATGTACTCCCACCCCGACCCAATGGTTATTCAATATCAAGTGGTCATCCCTGAAATAATACATATACAAGTAACACTATTTATGTACATGTAGCATTTATATTTTCAAAGGGTGTTATATGGCAAGGGTTGGAGGGAGAATAGAGAAAGGGGAAAATGAAATAATTATATTTTAATTTAAAAAAATTACAAAGGAAATTTGTCCTTTCCCTGGAATATGTGGTTAAAAAAATAACTGAAAAATGCTAGCTTTGATCACTGTTACCTCTACAATAACCTCAAAGATGTGAGTCAAAGATGTGAATTTTTTTATTGCTGTGGTGATTCACTTAAATGCAGAAAAATAAAAAGTTAGTCTCCAAATCATCAAGAGACTATGAGAGGAATAAGAATGTATTGTTTGCATGGGAGGTATATGTAAAAGGTACACAAATACTTGAGGGTATGGTTTTTAGCCTGGTATGTATTAGACACCAAAGAAAACACCTGATTGGCCAGAACAAATTGTATTTCATACTAAAAGAAATTTTGTCATAACAAAATTAAAGTACCTAGCAGACCATCTGGCACACAGTAATTGTTCAATAAATGTCAGTTGACTCTGAATAAACACCTATTATAGGACATTTTTATTGGGTGTGAAAATGGAGGTTCAAATTTTATTCCTATATATAAACTCCTGCCTATAGATATTAAGATTGATTTAAATGTCTAATACATTCCTGGAGGTGAAGACGGTTATAAACACTGGTTCTCCTGCCACCCAAGTGTTTCAATATCATCATACTCTCGCCTGCCAGCACAGAACACCATCAGGGGAAGCCTCAGCCTAGATCTAAGTGGTTACATTCTATACCAGTATCTATACTAGGCAAGTCAGAAAAGGATCTGTAGCAGCACAGATGCTTCTGTGCTGAGTGTTGATTTTGTTTTCTGTCTTCCTAAACGTGTTCTGCTCTCTAGCTAGGGAAAGGAAATCTCTGAACTCTAGAAGCATGCTTCACAAGGACTTCTTTATAGGGTTCTAAGGAAACCCAACTGTAAAAGGAAAACTTACTGTTTTGAGAGAAGTTTTCATTGTGTTTGGGTTTGGTTTTTCATGTTTTGTTTTTCTAAGATGAGGAATGATATGAGCAGGGGCATCCTACTAGGAGCTGGGATATCAGGCTTTTGTTTTCCTCGTGACCAATCATTGCTGCTTGCAATTCTTAGAACCAAAGGATGACCCCCTCACAACAGCTCACAAAATGTCCACTAACAGCAATACCAACATCTGAACATTCTTTTGGATAGAACAGTTCAACAAAAAAGGAATGTGGTCTAAAGAATGACCCAAGCAAACTTAGCAAATCTTGCACCACATTTCCCCCTTCCTTCTTCTGCCAAGTCTCACTGACTTCAAAGGTTAGTCATCACTCACAATAAACAATGGAACTCACCTGTCAAAGGCTTTGAGTTCCATATAGACCTTAAAGTTTCAAATGCAATTTGTAAGGAATGTTTCACAACAGATCACAACACCATTTTTAAACAGATTGAGAAAAAAACTAGAATATTAATTACATAAATGAAACCTGTAGTTTCAATAACTGTTGGTACACCCTGTCAAAACGTTGGCTTCCCACTATTAATATGCCAGACAGTCCATAACAACCCCCCTGCAGCTAAAGAAAAAAAAAAGTAAATGACACCCAAAACAATGACTAATCTTGTCTGCTTAAAATGTATAACCCACTACATGCTTTCTGGAACTAAAAATTTTGGATAACTCACACTTAACTCACCCTTACTCAACTTACTCTATAAGTGTTGCTGGTGGTAAAATAGATACTATAGGCAAAGGTGGCCTCTGGTTCTGAATATGTAATTTTGCTTTCTAAAAATAGTTTAAACAAATATAAAAAGAAAAAAATGTCATTCTTAGAATATGGAAATGCAAGCAAACTCACTCATCAGCATATTTTAGAGTTTAAAAAATCATTATGAATAGAGTTAACATATACAATACTTCGATGTTTGTTATGATAAAGTTGACTATTATGTTGATTAGTGTTTTTAACATTTCATTTAATAAATTGATTGCAAATTATACACAATGATTACATGTATGTCTTTTTCTATTCTTAAGCTTTAAATGCAGCCATTTCTGAGGCAGGAGTTACAACTCATTTATAATCACAGAATTTAGGTGTTAACTCATCAGTGTTGAGATTTTATTTTCAGTACAGTAACTTAAGTTTAACAACTAAATGTGTATGGTGAAAGGCTCAGTTGCATTTCAAGTCCTCAGAGATGAGAAATCACCACTGCTTTAAGGTACCAAAGAATACCCACAGGAAGAAGCCTTTGGGGATGAATTCAATACATCCAGGACAGAAATGGATTTGATAGCATTGGGAAGGAATATGGTCACAGATGTATGGAGGGTGAAGACAGATATGATCCCACCAGAGAAACAATAGTACTCTAGAAGACAACATTTTCCTCCCACCAATGATTTAATTAGGTGAAATATACACAAAATATGCAGATTGCTAAGGATGATTCATGTATTTTAATGGATTGCAATCAGTGCTTAATGTCATATCTGGTCAGGGGAGTAAATCTTTTTCATTATCTACTCCTGGGTTTAATTACTGGAAAGGCAATATGGTTACTGTCTTCCTTTTATGAGTAATCATTCCCATGAATATCTTAGATATTTGGAAACAGACACATAGCTACCAAGGCACGCAACCAATGTTACTCGGTTGTCAGGACCAAGGCCTCCAACATCCCTTGATCACCGTCCTCTCAAAAATCCAAAATGGAAAAAAAATACATTCTGACTTAATTTTAATTAATATATCCTAAACAGACTTGTAAACTTTTTGTTGATAGCAACAGATAGTAATAAATACACTCATGTTCTAACTCAATACACATGTGCATGAATTTGACGTTTCACCTAAATGCTTAATTTCATTACACAGTACGTTCTGATATTTTCTTACTATCCATTCTATGCAATTTTGTTCTGAAGAGATGTTAACTGCAACTGACTACATGCATTTCATTAAATGCTGATCAGTCATTTCCTGACACTTGAAAACTACAAGGATAGAACAAATACACAAACAAAACAAGGAATATTATTGTACCTAAATATAGCAGGGTAAATCTTCACGTTGGTACCAGTATCCAGAATGAAATACTTGAACCTTAAAATATTATACCTATACAGCAAGAGTTTGCTAGGCAAAACAGTAATGTCATGAAAATGGAAGGCACATTTAAATTTGTAGAGCAAGCAACCTCTAAGGTTTTGGGATCATTGTTTAAATGTATCCATGTTTTTAATTATACGTGAATGTAATATTCAAGCCAATATGTTAGCTACTTGGGAAAACTTTGTTGGTTCTTAGTCTAAAACAGTTTGAAAGTAAGAATATTGTCATTAATTCAAGCTAGGAAAACTTTAGTGATTCATAACATTTAAATTCAAGTTTTCAAACAATAAAATCATGTTTTGATACATAGCTTTTTAGTTCATCATTCACTTTTTTGTTTAAAAATCTGCTGAAGGAACCATCTGCTAATAACAACTATAATGGGCATCCAGTTTATTTGTAGAACATTCAAAACTTCAAAACCCTTTTCACTTTTGGAATTGGTAATGACCAGCAATCTCTGGATTGCTGAATATTTTAAAAGTATATGATGACATTTGCCAGACTCAAAACTGAAACTTAATATTTGGTTTGTTCTGTGTGTGACAGATTACTCAATTTCGTGAAGAAATCCAGGTGTCTGGCCTTCAGTGATTGCCTGTATTTTAGAGCTCCAGCTCACTCCTTCTACCCCCCACCAAGTTTGGAAATTATAAAAGAACTTTACTTTCAAGTAAAGGAACAAGCCAAGTTCTGGGGTGGGGGAGTGTCACACAACTGTTTTCATGTGGATGTACCCACTAAAAGAACTCAGAACAGATGTTTATCTTTTATAAAAATTGAACTAGTTGGCAAATTGGGGGCTTAACAAGCTAAGGGGAGTGAAGGACAGGCCAAGAAGTCAGAGATTCCTAGATGTGAAGTCAGCCTTGGTCTCAATTCTGTTTTTGCTCTAAATCAATGCCAAGTTCTTCACACTTCAACTGGTTTACAGCAGGCAAGAATTACAGAAGAATAAAACTGATTCCTGGAGATGTTATGGGTTAGGTGGTTACTATTACAGCCTCCCAACCCCACCCCAAGTACTTCCATAAATGCTAAATCAGGCTTTATGAATATTATTTAACTTATTATTGTATTAAGAGTTAACATACAATGTGTGATGTATCTGCTGGTACCTTTCAAGGGTAACCTTGAAAGAGGCCATTCTTTTCCTAAGTTCTTGTCTACTTTAGTCATAATCAGTTATTCAACCAATTAGGAAACTGAATCATGTCATATTACAGGTTTTTAAAGTAGCTGTTACACCTTTGAGTTGGGCATTTTTCAGGCAGTTAATGGCCCAAAAGTTCACTGGATCTCTATGTACTGGACCATCAACATAAAGAAAATACCCTCCTGGCCCAAGACCCAGTTTGACAACCTAAGGGAAAGATTTAGCATGCTCCTATCAGAAAAAGGGGCCCCACCTCCACAGCTAACTCTGCCCTCCCTTGCTCTGGGCAATTCAAAAGGTAAAACACAGTTTCACTTTCTCCCTACCACTTCATGAAAAAGGAGTACCGGCCCCCTTCTTGGCATTTAATGAATGGTCCTCTCCCCCTGGATTTGTACTGTTGGTCCTTCCAGCCAGTCATTAACTAGCAGGAAATACCCTCCTCAGCAATCACTATTGTGTAAATAAAGTCATAAACTTTTGGAGGCCAGTGCAATCCCAGACCCCAAAGCTGCACATGTCAGGGTAAAAAAAAAAAAGAAACTTGATTGTAAAAGCACTTGCCTTCCAAATTAAACTCAAACCACATGATTCAGTCCATAAAATATACAAAATACGCAGCCCAGTGACAGATTTATTGAGGCCTTACAGAATAAAGAAAAAAAAATTTCTATATGGAAAACACAGCTACTTTTGACCCAAACAGCCCTCAAACGGGAAGTTTAAAGCCAATCAGCCAGCTGGAGCCTCAGTTATGGAGGAGACCAGGGTAACAGCATTTCCTGTCATTGCTTGTCACCATTTTAAGCACTTTTATTTGAACTGTTTTCTTAGATAGTTAAAAAGATTACTAAGATTTCTTTGGAGATAGACACAAAACAATAAGAAGGGCTGTTGTATGACGTATGACTGAAAAGAAATATGTAACTTACAAAACATCACGCACTTAGCAGGTCATACAGCTTGTTATTTGGATATCTTGCTGCATTTTAATAATGAATGCTAGACTAGTAGACAAAACTAGTAAAATTACGTAGAGTCAAATACTTGAACTTTTGATATAGCCTGGCTATTTCCTGTGAATTCGGGGTCTATAGTATGAAATATGAAGCATCATTCACACACACCTGATCAGTAGACTGTAGCATCACAAGAAGCAGCTTCTTACAGTTTCTCTCACTCTCTTGTATATCAATATTATCACTGTCATCATCATACTACAAAATGACTGTGGAAATTCAGTGTTATCTGTATATGAGAATTACCTAACTGAATCACATTGTAGAGCTTTATTATTAAGATTAGGAAAATCACACTCTTCACAAAATACAGAGGTATTCTTATTTTTTCCAGTATACTGAAATGCAAAGTACTGTGATACATTTTCCCAGCCAGTTAAGTTCTCCATCACAAGAACTGGGGAGGGGGCAAGTTTAAGTAATAAAGAAAAATACTTTGCCTTGCTATTTATTGCTATACAGAATTTCTCAGTATATCGAGATGAGTTCCTCCACAGAACAAAGTTTATCTCTTTGAGAAAGGATTTATATATAATAAAGGGGTAGCCAGTTGATCAAAAGTCCTGCTAAAACTTAAGAGTTTTCTCCAAAAATGCTTCCTCTTGTGGTCCTTGTCAATCTGAATCCAACCTCAAGCTTACCTTAAAACTGTACTGACACAGGGTCTGTTTACAGCTGAGGCCACTATTATAGGCATTCATAGAACAGATCAAATTACACGGGCTCAGGACCCAATAACCCCCCAAATTTTATGTATTTGAAGCTTGTAGACATAAAACACAGCTACATCAGGTGCACCAGTTTGTACTCTGGGTGAGTAATAAGGTTTATTTTATGCTGTTCAAGTACTTGGCTGGGAGGCAGGTGGGATATTGACATAAATGAGTTGGGAGTTTAAGTTCTCAAATCCCGGATGAGAAAAAATAGTCCTCCACCTTCTTTGGATTCTCGACACTTACTGACAGCAAGAATTTTCAGAAACAATGTGCCCTTTAACTGTTGTATCCACAATGACATTACTGACTGAGAAAGTGCATACAAAGGCAAACTCTTGATTCCAGTACTGAGGTGAAGTGTGAGCTTTCATGCTTTAGGTCTTACTGAATATAAATCTACATAATTTTAAAAGAACTCAGAAGAACTGATTTGTAATACACAAGTCGAATCATCTTATTTTTTGCTTGCTTTTCAAAATATTTCATTACAGCATATTAATTGTACAAAAGGCAGATTTCATTATTACACTTTTATACATGCATATATTCATCCCATATTCTCCTCTGATTTATACTCTTTCCCCAATTCCATTTCCTTTTTCCTAATTAGTCTCCCAAGTACTTCTATAACTTTTCTAGATCACAAATCTAATCTTTTTCTGAAACTTATTTTTGTTGTTTTTGATGCTGAGTAGGTATGAGTGGGTGGATGTGTGCACTAGAGTGCAGGTGCCTGACAAGGCCAGAGGTGGATGTGAGCACTGGGTGTGGGTACTGGGAACCAAACACATGTCCTCTCCTCTAAGAGCACTGTGAGCCATCTCTCCAGCCCCACACAAACCTAACGTTAATAAGGCAACGGATTTATTGCCTCCCTTTGTAAAATAAAATACCTGAGAGATTATACTATTTTACACACACAGGCAATCACATGTGTGCTTATATCATATATGACACTTTTGTTTTGCTTTTTTGTTGTGGTGGTGTCCATAAAGGTAATAGACTAAAAACCCAAAAGGTGAAATTGAAGCTTTTCATTGTTTTCCAATAAGATAACCCTTCCACTCTGTTCTCCAATACATCCTATTATGTAATTTTTCATATTGCAAGAGATCTACCTAAAAAACAATAGTCTCTGGGCAAAAAAAGATACTTTGGAGGATCAGAAATGGAAGCCCCTGTCCCTTATGTGAAGGCTTTGCTTTCTGGATAAAGTAAAAAGAGACACTATTCACACCTGTATCTTGGTAAATAGAAACCTATGCAAATCCAACCTGTACATGGGCAATCAGTGTCTGAAAAGAGACAGTGCCTAGTATCCTTTTCACATCTCATCTGTGTCTTTATCACTTTCTAAAATACACATGACAGGAGGCACCCAAGTCACAGTAATTCTTTTGTCTCTTCTTTTTAATCTGTGGAGCCAGTTAAAAAGAACTACATCTACATAATTTCATGCTGAAGATGATTTGTCTGGGATGCCAAAGATGTACACTAAATGTAATTTCAGGTGACAGAGAAGTAGTAGTTAGCTTTCAGGTCAGTCTTTAAAGTTCTGAAAGCTGCCACTGAATGCTTCTCCCTGGGCTCAATTTGAGTCACTAGTATGGCTCTCAACAAGATATTCAAATAGAGATTGTTGCTCATATTTTAGTTAATAAAAACAGAAACAGTACTTAAAAATCACAGGGAAAGTATGCACAAAATGCAAGAGTAAATTAGAAACATCCATCTATTCTTTAATTTACGAAGAGTTTACTTAGAAGAGAAAGCATTTGGGGAAATAAGGTAAAGAGATCCACAAGCCTATCTGCCAAGAAGGTACATTCAAGGACACCTGAACAAGCCTAAGAAAATCTTTCCCAAATATCCACCCAAATGTAGGCCACCAAGACGATCAGAATTCTCAGAATCAGAATAGACACATAAAAGCCAATTTAAAGAACCCAAAATGGAAAACTCAATCCAGCCAACCATCAGTCAGTCTCTACGATGCCCACATGGCTTGAGGGATCAAACAGTGTGGTAGAATTCTCCAGTGCTAGCCTCTGCATTTCTATCTACCCTTTCTCAGTTGTAGGCATTCTCTTTCTGGCCACACAAATCTATTCTGTCCAGGTATAAAACAAACTCCTGCCCACAATCATACACAAATCACTTCTACTTGTGAGCCAACTTAATGCTGCTGCAAGAAGGACTGGAGAGTGGACATAATATTTTAACAAGTGTGACTAAATGAGTCTTAAGTTTCTAATCAGGATCATCTTCCCCTTAACTTTTTCTTTTCATGGTTGTTATAAAGAGTTCTGAGAAGCTGGGCATGGTGATGCATGCCTGTAGTCCCAGCTACTTGGGAGGTTGAAGGAGTAGGATCACTTTTGCCTAGGAGTTTGAAATGAGTCTTGGGAAGACAGTGAGACCCTGTGTCTATGACATTTTATAAAATGAGTTCTGAAATCACAATAATTCTAACACTATTTACATAGAAAAATATGGGGAAAATCTACACACACAAACTCAAATCAAGTCTCTTTTCATTGTTGCTTCCTCTTTAGTTCTAAGAAATGCATCCTTTTTCTGAAAGTGAACTGCCGAGAGTTAAATTTTCTAAGCAACACAGACACACTGTTTACATCAAATATTTGTTATAGCTTATTGTCAACCTATTTATTTTTCATTTACCCTTGAAAAATACTGTAAGTATACTGTAAGAATAGGTGTATCTCTATATTTCAGAGAGAAAACAATGTGTGACTATAAATACTGATTTTAATTGGCCACAAATTTGTACATTTGTGTTCAATTTATACTTGCATCTGTCCTCCCAAACACTTGTGGAATACTTTTATTTCCGAAACAAAAATAAGGCCCCCACTTCCTAAACTGTATTATTTTCCCCATCAACCTTTTAACAGCAATAACACTCAATTTAATAGCAACTAGAAATAATAATGAGTTCACACTGTGCTTTTTAAAAAGTGACTATAAAATGTTTTCTGATCCCTTTTATGTCATTACCATCTGATAACGTAATTGATACCTTATTTGTCCTAACTCTCAAAGTTGTCTTTCCAACATGGTTCCTAGGTTGTCATGCGGCCAGATATAAGTATACCATACAACCATCAAGTTCCCTATAGATTTGAAAGTCTACATTAATACAGATCCAATTGCTTATATTTGGTCATAATTTGTTTGTTGGTTGGTTATTTCACAGTGAAACTACTTGCACCCAGTCACACTTTTTTGTTTTTACCTTAGAATGAAAAGATTCACCTCATTTTATGTAAAACTCAGCTTTCTACTTTTTGAAGTATCTTATCATACCTAGGGAGAAGCAGAAAAATCTCAGAGAAATGTTAATTTCTGATTTCTATTTCCTTATTATCACATACATTTATAATAGTCTAAATACGTATGTTCAATCATTGTCATAACTCAATAGCCTGTACATACCTGTAATTCCAGCCTTAGAAAGATGAGCATTAACAGCAGGAGTTCAAGGTAAGCCTAAGCTACATAGTGAGATCCTGCCTCAAAATATCAAGAACAAAAAAAAAAATCAACAATATGGAAGCATCTTTATGAAGTAAAGTTAATTGCAACCTGTATCTCTTTCAGACTCTAGAGCATTTTAACATGGCAGTGGCCATTATTTTACTTTAACAACAGGCCAGGATCGAGTTACTTGTCTAACATGCACTGTAACTTATTCTCTGCATTTCCTCAATCCTCGTTTATAATCTAGAAGACAGAATCTTTTATTTCAAAAGAGAATTTCTATCACCTTCCTGACTTCATTTCACTAGAAGCAGGGTACGTGTAAAAGTTTATGAATGAATATCCTCATCACTTTCAGCCTTTTCGCTCCCTTTCTACCCTCCCCTCTTTCCTAGATGCAAAGACAGCTGAATGGAGAACAGAACTGTACTTCAAGCTATATTGTCAACATCTGCACAACAGCCAAGAGCCTGTCACTGTTCCAGCAATGTGAAGTACTGCACAGCCACTCAAGGGACAAAACCTTTTTTTATTTCCAAGCTGCTTTTTACTTCTTCATTATGTAAAGTTGGACAGATAATAATACACATACTAGCTAAAAGGATAACTTTTACAAGTTCCTGGTAGTACAATGAGAGGCAAGAGAACCCATTTGAGGCAAGCAGAAAGCAACTAGGAGAATGTACATTTTAATCTACTTTACATTTTAGGTTCTTGCAAATGTACAAAAAGGCTTTCTGTTTAAATTAAAAGCTGTTCACAGAATATGCTCTTCTGTGAATTTACAGACTATTTTTCTATATAGTTCAACATTTTTATTAAACAGCTATGTATGCGTAGCATTATTTAGTTATAAGATGGGTACAAGCACAAGACTGCTTTAGCTACCAACTCATAGTCACAGGTTTTATCCTCCTTAAAAAGAAGCTGTTATGAAATGTCAGTTGAGAAAAAGCTATTTTATAATAGTTCTGAGACTCATTATGTATTCTTAAAGCAGAAATGGAAATCAGAGAAATGAAGTATTTACAAGCAGAGCAAAACACACAGCCACCACTTCCAGCCCAGCACTGGGCCAATTCTCTCTCAGAATCGGTTTTCCAACAGACTTTCACTTACATTTCCAAATAAAGTCTCCAGTCTCATTTCTACAGAAGGCAGGAGAACATTAACTGGAAAACGTTCTCACACCTCTAATGCTCTGGCTCCAAGGTTTAATACTTTTCACTTTTTAAAATGATGCATTTCAGCCAAAGTCATTCAGCCACACAGCAGCAGCACTAGCAGAGGTGAAGCTTATAGAGCTAGGGACTTAATTTAGAACCATTAAAAATGAAAGAAGTTGGTTTTTGTCTCCCCTTTACTACAAAGGAAGGAAGGAAGGAAGGAAGGAAGGAAGGAAGGAAGGAAGGAAGGAAGGAAGGAAGGAAGGAAGGAAGGAAGGAAGGAAGGAAGGGAGAAAGGTATCTTTTGCTCTACCTGTAGCACATCCTTTTTCAAATGTGAAGCAATTGCTTCATGTGGTTGTCTGAACAATAACCTGAAAACACTGTGAAATTATTATACAGTAAATTCCATTGTAAGCAGCTTGAGTCTTTGTTTCTAGGTAGACTGCAGCACCTGGGCAGAAAAACTGCACTCGACTTTATTGGGTGCAAAATGATAGTTTTTTTTTTCCTTTCCAGTTTCTACTGCTTGGAGGAAGTAAAAAGCACAAAGGAGTAGAATAGCATCATCTGGGTTATAGACAAAAGTCTATTAGGTTATGTTTAGAGAAGTTTTGTAAATATGAAAGCATTTCTCCAAAGCCTTATGAATTAAAAAAAAAACTAATTGCTTTAGTATTTAATGTTTATTAAAGACTAAGTTTGCTTGGGCAAACGAGAAAATGTGAATATAAATCAGGAAAAAGCCAAAGTCTCTGGTAAGGCTCACTGTCAATATGCTTTCATCAGGAGGAGGAAATATCTGGGTGAATTCTATTAAGCGCTGGTGTCCAGGCATTCGTTCAGGTGTGTCACCAGTCTGTTTTCCAACCATTATATCACTAATCACCCAAGAACTTACTAATCAAACCAAGATGCCAGCACTGTGACAAATTACCAATCATTTCAAAATTAAATCTTGTAGTAGTCTTATTTTAATTGATGCTTTCTCATGAACTTAACATACACATATGGAGAGGTTGTGGGGATAAGAGGCCAGTTTATAAATAGCAACTAAGAACATCTAGACTCCTGATGATCTCTTCTAGATTCTAGAATAAAGGAGCTCCCTAAAAACAAATTCATTAGAACAAAAATTCACATACAGATCACATACAGATCAATAAACAGTGTTCTGAAAAACACAAAGTAGGTCTACCGTAACCATTAGAGCACAGAACTAATGGCCTAATGTTAAACTTCACTAGTACCCTTGTCTTAATTTTATTTTCTTACCATAGAAGCATACTGTCTGAGTGTTAAAAACTAAAGCTACCCTTTATAATACCCCCCTACAATATATTCCCCTCATGCCCTTCAGCCCCATGAGATAAAAGCAAGCTGGTCAGACTGACCCAGGGCGGGGAGAGATGCGGTTCTGCTGCGGCTCTGCTCAGGCATCATCGCACGGGAAACGGGAAAGTTAGTTATGGAAAGCATTTGCTAATAACGACATGCCATGCAAGAAGCTCCTTTAAATTAAAAAAAAGAAAAAGAAAAATGGGAGGGCGAAGGAAGGAAAGAGAAAAAAAAAAGAGGAAAAGCAAAACTAAAAAAAGAAAGGAAAAGAAAAAAAGAAAGAGAGAGAAAACCGCAACAAGTTGCCGTATTAATTCGCCTCCTGTCTGCCTTTCCGCGGGAGTGGGAAAAGTTTAAAAAGCGGCGCGCTCCGGCGGCGTCCTGACGAGACGGCCGGTCTCCTGGACGCCGCTCCTCGGCAGCCTTACCTTCCGCGCCTAGCGCAAAGCAACGGGCTAAGGGCCCCGCGCTCGGCGGCAGCCGCAAGGGCAGAGGCGGCCAGGGCGGGCACATGCCATCTGTTAGCGGGAGAAGCAAAGAGCAGCGCCGCGCGAGGTGGCCCCGGCGCCGCGAGAGCCTTTAGCGGGGGTGTATAGTGGATGCCGCCATTTTAAAGCGTGGTTCCTGCGATCATTAGATATAAGCAAATTAAAGCCCGCCCCGCCTCCCTAACTTCGGGGCTGGGACGCTCGGGACCTGGGCTCCTTCGGAGACCGCGGTGGCAGGGGGTACACGACGTCAAGTCTAGCGACGAGCACTGGGGACTGGGGGGGGCGAGACCGCAGCCCGTGAGATGCCATGTCCGCCCCCCCCGACACACACACGGCCCCCCGCGTGTCTGCCTCTGGCTGAGAGGCGAGTTTGTGGCGTGCCCTCGGCGGGAGCGCCCCCCTTCTCCACACCCCACGGCCCGGCTGGCTGGGGGACGGGCCAGGAGCCTGCCCTCCCCATCCCCAGCAGCCGCTTGGTTCAGTCCACTAGGAACACACCTCAGAGAGCCCCAGCTCCCTCACGGCGGGCGGGCAGGGACAGGCAGACGCGGGGCTCCCGCCGAAGCTCACGGTTGCCGAGGCAACCTGCCCTCACCACCCCTCCCCCCGCAAAGAACCACCACCACCCCACCACCACCACCACCCCCCCCCCGCGCCGCGGCAAAGGAGTTTGCTGGGTTCAGGCCCGCACCTCTCCACCGCGCACCCCAAACACACCAAAGTGTACCACAGCGACTCCTCGGTGTCTCCTCGGTGCTCCCCGCCGGCCAGAAACCGCGGAGCGCAGCTCAGAACCCGGCCATTCCTCAGACGGAGCGGTACGGCGGCTTTAGGCGCCAAAGAGGCAACTCGCGCCTAACTCCGTGAGGCGGCGGAGTCGCGCGCCCTCGGCCGCCCTCCTCTCCGGGCCGCCCCGCCCCGCCCGCGCGGCCAGGTAGCTCCGCGTCGCCCAGCCATCGCCCCGAGCCGCCCCCCGCCGCCCTCCAGCCTCACCTGGCCCCGACGAGCGACCGCAGTGCCCGACTCGCTGCGGCGGCGACGCGCGCGCAGCAACTCGGACGCCTGCTGCCCCGATTCCAGCTCCTGACTGGGACCCTTCTTCCGCCTCCGAGAGCGGCTCGCTTGCAAAGGGCGCCAAAAAGTAGCGAGTTGCTCCTGCCCGCGCTCCGAGTGGGGGCACTTTCTTCCTGTGGGCGCAGTTCCGTCGTGCGGTCTCGCCTTTGTGTGATTCGTGCGTTCGCGCCGGCTTTCGTCTAGACGGCCCGCGTGGGCTTTATACGCGGGGGTGGGGGTGGGGGGGTGTGGCGCCTCAGCCCTCCCGAAGCCTGCCTGCCCGAGCCCTCAGCCGACGGCCGCTTTTGTCGCTCGCTTACGGAGTGTGGGAGGGGGGCGGGAGGGGGGGACAGTGCCAATCATAACGCTCAGGATATACAAAAGCAAAACGGGAGGAAAGCGAGCACACACCCTAGTGGGGGAGCGCGAGGTGGCTCCAAAGTTTCTAGAGCTTTCGGCAACTCGAGCGCCAATGAGAGAGGCCGTAAAGCGCGAGACTTTCTAGACGTTTCTGAGGCAGGTGGGGTGAAGGAGGGAATTCCCAAAAGGATCCGGATCGGTGCCATGTATCAACTCGCGGAGGGTTAAATACCTTTTACCTTCCCGGGTCTTCTCCCTTCCATGAAAGCCCAGATCTTTTATTTCCCTCTAAGAACTTGAGACAGGAAAGATGTTGATCAGAGGAAATGCTTCCTCTACTTCGAGGGAATTTACGGAGTAGTAGGAGCCCTGAAGTAATATTCTAGATGTTTCGGAATGAAAAATAAAAAAAAAAACGGACAAAGCAAATGCAGTTTTATACTTTGATTTAAAAGTGCATCTGGACATCTAAATTACAAGTTCCAATTTAATGCAAGTGTAATAAGAACACCAGTTGTCTCTTAATTGGAGCCCCACAATAATAAATGTGTGTTTTATTTAATTTTATGAGAACAATTGTAGATGATAACACACGCATTTGCAGGTTCGTCATAGCGATTCATGGCTGCTTTCCTGCATGCAATAGGTCTATAAGCGCTATAGAAAGTGCAGACGCATTACGGGACATATTTAAGTGGCAGTTAGGTTGAAGAGTGGAGTGAATTCCCGGGACAATTATACTTTTTAATTCTGCTGCACTGATCCAAATGCAATTCAGCTAATTTTAGGCAACAGATCAATCTCCGTGTGTTAAATGAAAAAATACTCAGAGTAGGACAGCAATGGTTAGGAGAACACTGGGCACAAACTGCCTTTCACAAAATTGAGAAAATCCAAATGGCATTTGGCAAGAATTATGAAAGTCAGAAGACAATGTGCAGGGACACTGTCTGACACTGCAGAGTTATGGCTAGGATCCTAGCATAAGTCAAAATAAGAAGGACTTCCTAGTTACCTCACGAATTCCTAACTATGTCTCCCACGCCTTCTTTCATACTTGCCAAATTCCCTGCACTACTGTAAAATGTCAGATCCGTCTGGCATATAGTAAGCAGCTTTGCCAGTCCAGAAACCACCACAGGACACTAAAGACAGGTGTTGTGAGAGACTGGAGGAAGGGCAAGGCTGAATTATATAACTTTATGCCCAATGACCCAACAAATGAGGAACTGCTGTCAGCGACTCGACAAAGGAGTCTTTATACTAAACCTGGCTAACACCAGTTCTCTCACCTCTGCCCACCATTACAACCCACATCTCCTGTGGCACACACGGGGTTTCCCTAATGCCGCACAAACTTGCCCAGTTTTATTGTTCCTGAGTTGCTAGAATAACATTTATCATGATCGTGCAGTACACCCTAAGGAACTTTACTCAATTTCCAGGGCAGTATAGTTTCAACGTTTGTCTATTGTTTTAAAATGCTAACCAGTAAAAGCTGCAAATGAGATTTTATTATTTTCTTTCCCACTGTGGAGTGGAGAGTAACCTTACAAACAGATTTTAGCCACTAACTGGTCTTCTTGTTATCCAGGGTGGCGTGAGCTCCCCAAATAAAGCAAGGAAAATTTCCATGCCACTGGGTCCACTGAGGAGTACTTTCAAAGGCCACAGAAAATTGCTGTTCCTTCCTCTCAGTGTTTTAGAAAGGCCACTTGGAAAGGGTGGATGCACCTTGGAATTATTTTCCACTTTAGTAGAGTGGTTAGAACTACCCACCATTTTCCTTTCTACTCTCCTTAGACATGATGAGGGGGGACATAACCAAAGGAAAATAGGGTCGTGTCCTCATTGACACTTTAGGTGGGGCCTTGCCACGAATGTGTTCACACCCAAGTCTCCTAACCTGCTTCTCAGTTACAGTTTGGGATCGTCAAAGGTCAGTGTTTGAATGTAAACTTTCATTCCTGACTCTCTGCCCTACTAGTCAAGCAAATGCAGGCATGTGGGTAAGCATTTAAACACACATTGGGAGCATTCTTTCTAAACTCTTGCTTCATCTTACACAGAAAAATGTAAGGCGAAAAATGTACCAGCCTCAATAGTTTCTTCCGGTAAAATATAGTTAACTTTAACTGATGGAGTAGAAAACAAATTCTAAAACTTATATAATCATTTAGTAACAGAGGGATTATGATAAGCCATAAATAAATGCGGGTGTATTTTTAAAGATGCTGCAGAGGTGAACAGTTAAAATTTTCTGATGTGTTAGTATACCATAGTTTTAAGGATCTTTTTAAGTTCTTATTATTTTATTAGATTTTCTATTTTTCCTTTACTAAGCAGCATAATCCAATTATTATAATCTTTGAAAAAGGCAATTAACCTGTACAATTGGACATGGAAGGAAGGCCAATGAGGGGGGGAGCAGCTCCCTCCCATTTTCAATATATGGGACTATTCTCACCAGTCTTATATTATCATCAACAGTGCTATTTGCTAATTATTGCTGTGTTCTAGAAATGCTCTGCAGGCTTCAGCTTCACAACACTTGTCATTTTAGAAAGCAGCCTCTGAGCATTGAACGGTGGTTCAAGAACTATTGGCATTATTCAGTATTTATTCATCTATTCCTGAAAAGCCTTTTTCATTCAGAGTTGGGAATTTGGAGTTTGTGGTTCACACAAAGCTTCTAAATAAAGAAACAGGAAAAAAAAAAAAAAAAGCAGAATCCAGCTGCTAAAAAGTTTAGACAGTCAATGAATGTTGGCTTCCAAGGTAACACTTTTATAAACTAGTGCACACTATATTTCTTGGACAAGAAAAAAATAAGCGATCCACCAAGTAGCAAAATGCTGAAATACTTGTAAACACAGATAAATTGATTGGCGATTCTCAGGTCACAAAGATATTTTCTAAAACTTGGGCCTTTAGTCAGTTGCATAAATTAATTAGTCACCTAGACACATTTTAATAAATGTAAATGTCAAGACAAATACGGAAGAATGACATCTCCCCAAACATACTGGGACCTGATGGATTTACAGGGTGAGTTTCCTTTGGGCCTTTGAAAAATATATGATTTGAATTACTGTTGATTACCTTACAAATAATTATAATGGTATTCATTTAATGTGCAACTACTTCATACCAGGCCTGTGTTAGCTCATTTAATTCTCTCAACAATATAGAAGGTGGTGGTGGTGGTGGTGGTGGTGGTGGTGGTGGTGGTGATGAAGAATATGATGATGATTTCTTCACATTAAAAACAAATACAGCAAACTGGGCAGTGGTTGCACACACCTTTAATCCCAGCACTCAGGAGGCAGAGGCAGGCGGATCTCTGTGAATTGGAGGCCAGCCTGGTCTACAGAGTGAGTTCCAAAATAACCAGTGTTACAGAGAAACTCTCAAAAAACCAAACAAACCAACAACAAAAACAGATACAGCAAAAGTTTTCCACAGTAAAAAATAACTAAGCAATAGAACAAGAATTCCAAATCAGTTTTGTCTTACGGCAAGGCCCATGGTCTAACTACTACAGAATATTGAACAAAGGTAGTATGGGGTCTGACTAGATCTGAATTCAGACACTTGTTCTACCTAGCACACCATATCATCTCCCTTTGATGTGATAGCTATGACCAAAATGTAACAGATAAAATGCATATACTTATTAAATATGTCTGACTGATTATTAAATACACCTAGAAGGCATTTAATAAAACCTAGCTCCGTATATGTCTAACATCATTAGAAAATAATCATCATGTCGCTTTCTGCGTGGTTTTATTTTGTTTTCAGACAGGGTTTTCTTTTGTAACCCCTGCTGGGCTGGAATACTAGATCCTTCTGTCTCAATCTCCCAAGTTCTGGGGTTACAGGTGCATGCTACCACACCCAGCTTTGAACCATGTTTCTAATATGACGGAACCTGTATATTGAAAACCCTAGTTGTTTATCCTGGAAAATACCATTTCCTGTAACAACTGGATGAAACAAGAATGCTTTTACACATGTGTAAGTCTAGCGTTTCTGAGAAATTTATATTTTGGCAATAAGGTATTAAAATAAACCCAGAGCAAACATTGGAAAAGAAAAATACTGAAGATAATTTTTTTTTATTTAGGATTTTATTTCATAGCAGTTTAGGTAGGCCCAAATCAAAGTTGAGAGGAAGATACAGAGATTTTGTATATAAACATGCCCCCACATATGTGTCACCTTCCTGACTTAATGACGTCTTCAACCAGAGTGATACATTACTGCAATGAGACCCTTTGTTGACGCATTATAATCATTCAGTCCATAGTTTACTATATGTAAATTGGGTGTCACTTACTATAGGGTAATTGGTCATGAATATTCAGACATATTAACATAAACTTTTGTGTTTTGCTACATGTAGTATTACTACAGGAATTAAAATTTTAAATCCTTAAAGAAAGCTCAAACCTCTGGAATTATGACCTGCAAGATGAATCTGTATAAAAGCACAACCCTGATAACCTGAGTTGAATTCCTAGAACATATCTAAAGGAGAGAACCAGCTCCACAAACTTGTTCTTTTGCCTTGACTAGTACCTCAGAGCATGCACATGTATATGCATGCACAGAAAAACACACAGACACCTGCACAATAATAAAAATAATAAAATAAATTTTAAAATTTTTATAAAAAAATCTGGAAGTAACCGACTAACTTAACTATGTGGCTTTAACATTTTCAACTAAAAGATGCTACTAAGAGAAGATGAGGCAGAGAATATAACATGTATTGAAACAAATATCAAAATATGAAAATAATACCACAATTACATATATTTTCTTAACATGAAAACTGTATATGAAATATTACAAATCTATAAGTTCTTTTTAGATATCAAGTGGACAAAAACGTACAGTCTCAATGTAAGAGACACCATCTGATACTAACTAAGCTGGCAAAAATAACACACAAAACATAACATAATAAAGGTCCAGAAATAACAGGTATATTTCTAGCATTTTAGACACGAATTGCCTAAATTTCTGACCATGAGTCATTTTGGTCATGGTGTTCATCACAGCAACAGGAAAGTAACTAATAAAAAGCCACCTCAAAGGGTAGCTATGAAGATTGTGAACTTCAGAATAGTGTGAAGACACAGGAAGCCATACTCAATTGTCTGAGAAATAAAAATAAGTAAGTAAATCCAAGGTGCGATTAATATTATAATCCTCCATTTGGTGCAGCTAAAATTAGTAAAACAAAAGAAAGTAAAATTGACTTACACTTTTGTATATTTCACACACGCATATGTTTTCTATAACGGAGCTATTAAAATAAGAGTATGCAAAAGTGGTTTTTGTGACTCAATATACTGTTCCATTTTGGGCACACATATATTTACTTTGCAGTTGCGCTGTGAACCAAGAGTCAATATCATTCCCTCCAATTCCGCCGATTTACCGATGTTCTTAGATAAATCAGCTCTCATAACTGCGACCTTACCTCTAAAGGGATATAGATGCATCTCACAAACACGATCAAAACAATTAAGGAAAGAGGTCATGCAAGTCCTTATCCCTATCTTTACTGCTAACAAATAGTAATAAAGACAGATGACTAGATTGAGTCAGATATTGCCACTATTTTCCTTTATGTTCAAGTTTATCCATGAAAACCTCGACAAGTACAAACAAGGCCTTGAAGTTGGTCTGGTAAGGAACTCCAGTAAGATTTTAGCAGGTGGCATGGTCGTGGAATGAGACTGCAACTTCTCTTACTGAGCTGAATCTCCCAAACTCACTCTTTTGCTGAACTGCCTCTGTGTCTCTTCCTCATACTGCCCTAGACTGCCTCAGACTGTCTCTCTGTCTTATCTGACTGCTTCCCTTTAGCGCCCTAATGTTGGAATTAAAGGTGTGTGCTACATTGCCTTAACCACAGAAATCCCTTTCACCTGGCATTAGAACAAAGGGAGCATAGGCTTAGTCTGACTAACATTCTTTCTGCATTTCATCTGGATCACACAGACCTCCAATGTGATTCCTTTAAAGGAAAGAAGGTGGCACCAGCTCCAGACTGTTCTTACGAGCAGAGTCGGAGTGCCAGGCCAGCGCTGTCTCTGCACTGGCTAACATAGGGCAGCAATCTGCTCTGAATATAGGATGAAAGGAGGTGCCTTATTGGCAATGAGGGGGTGTCTCTATGAGCTGATGTATTTCTGCTCTATCTGCTGATGCTATGCAATTAAAGGAAACGAGCGCATAACACTGTTGTGTGTGATTAAAAGTCATTCTTAGTAGCAGTAAGACCTTGTACAAGTTACTTCTCCTCGCTGTATCTTGATCTTTGTTTGAAAAGTGGACTAATTATAGTGCCTACTTCCTGAGGTTGCTGGTGGGAATGAAAATGAGATGGCATAGAAAAGGTATTTGGAATGCTGCCTACCAGATACTGAGCACTGTCAGATTTTGTCCAGGTGCAAACAGCATCTGCCGATCACAAGACTTTTCTTCCTGAGTGCAAAGAAGACACATTCCAAATACAAGACAGGAGTATCATGCAGTTTTTTTCATTTAATCAAATTTGAGTGTGGCATACTTTAAAAGCCACAAGGCAGTGAGGCAACCTGGGCCCTGGGAGAACTTCCCAAAAGGCCATCATCAAAAGTAGGCAGGTGCTAATTCTGAAAGCCCAGGTCATGTTAGGCAGTCTCTTCTACTCCAGGCTGCAATGAAACCTGAAATTTTCTGCCATTATGCCTTAATGTCTTCCAAAGCCCCCTTCTGAAATGAGCACATTAACCTGTTAGCTGGATAGATACTTTGGCTGAGATTACTTTCATCAGATTACTTAGTTTCTGGGAGTTGGACCCTGCAGCCAGCAAATGAAAGACAGTTATTAAATGATGCTGTGAGGTGAGGAGAAAGAGCATCTGGAGTTAGCCTTTGGCTTGTGAGGATGAAAGCTAGGCAAAGTACAGCTCTGCAGTCTCCAGGATAGAACGCAGTGTTCTATAACCCTACTGTCTTAGTCACTGTCCTATTGCTGTGAAGAGACACTACAGCCACAGAAACTCTAATAAGAGAAAGCATTTAATTGGGGGATTGCTTAAAGTTTCACAGGTTTGATCTATTATAACCATTGAGGGGAGCTTGGTAGCACCCATGACAGGCATGGTGGTGTCAAAGTAGTTAAGAACCTCATACTGATTGGTCGGCAAAGAGAGATAGGATTGGGCCTGGCATGGGCATTTGAAATCTCAAATCCAATCCCATGTGACACATTTCCTCCAACAAGGCCATACCTAAACCAACAAGGGCACACCTCATAGTTGGTCTAATCCTTTTCAAATAATACCTCTCCCAGATGACTAAGCATTTGAATATATGAGCCTACCTGAAGGCCATTCTGACTCAAACTACCACATGCCTATTGTCTTTTCTATTCCTTTATCTGTTTTTTCTTTTGCATGTGTGCATGCACACAGGTATGCATGCATATGTATGTGTATACCACATGTCACCTAGCACATTGCTAAGCACTGAATCAAAGAGTACTTGTGAGATATCTGAAGAGTGAATTTATGCCTGTAATAGATCAATTCCTACAGGGATGTTTTGTTTTGTTTTGAACATGAGCAAGGCTGGCTCAGTAACTCCTAATGTGAGTTGGAGCTAGAATCTGGAGGCTGAGCTGTTCCATAGAGTGAAGTACATGCTGGGAGCCTGAACACCACATGTACATAGTAAAGACACACAGTAAAGACAAAACAGCTAAGAAGTACTCAGACAAAGTGACGAGCAGAGAGGCAAGTTTAGAAGATCCAATGGGAGAGGCAGTATATATTTAAGAACCACCCAGAAAGCATTGAGTCCAAAAACCAGGAGAAATTGGACTTTCCAAGGGAGAGTAATTTATCATTTTTAAAAAGAATGCTTTATATTGAGTGCTTCTATGTGCTGGGTATATTGGGGATATTTACTGACCCCTTAAATATTTAGTCCTCATAACAGGACCAAAATGATTTGTTTTATAAATGAGAAACTAATCATCAGAAAAGCTGAGATGTAGCAGCTAAGTTCATAGATAAGGATTTGAACAGCACCTGAACTTGATTCCTAGCCCTACCACTTATTAGTTGTATGGCTTTGGACAAGTTATTTCACCTTTCTGGTCCTCAGTTTCTTCTTTGGTACAATTGTGGTTGATACCTAGAGGTACTAATCAGTAATTTAGTACTTTCCTGGCGTGTTCAAATCCTTGAGTTCCATCCCCAGCAGCATAGGAAGTGAAATAAAATAAAAAATGAAGCTTATAATAGTACCTGCTTTATAGAATTATTATAATGTTTACATGAGTTAATATTCACAAAGTACATGGCACATAGAGAGTGTTATGTGTCTGTTGTCTAAATAAATAAATATAAACAAACAAACTCTTCCAAGGCTAAGCATTTAGTACGAGAAAGAAGCAGGATTTGAAGCCAGGTCCAAACCTGTCAGTCCCAGCATAATTCCTGTATCTTCTGTAGAGCCTAAATCTTAGTCTGTTCAAAAACTTCTCAATGACCTGGATCCCTCAGGAAATTTGCCCTAGCTACTCTCTCTTTTAGCTCTCCTCAGTCACAGTCTGCTTACATGATTTGATTTCTTCCTTAACATTCTTCTACTCACCAAACTAGTTTGTCCACTTCTTCTTGCGTTCACCTGCTTCTTTTCTTCGTCCAAAGTTCCTAGCTTTCTCTCTGTGTTTTGAAATTTAAATGTTTGCCACAGCTCATCAACGGAGTGAATGAGTGGTCTTACAAAGCTTTGAATGGCATAACCATATGGCAGGGCATAGCAGCCCAGAATCCCTTGGTATTTTCTAACCCTTGCTTTTATGCACATGTCCCTGCAGTCTCACAGTTTAGGTTTTAAATTAATGGCCAGAGGACACATCACTTTAGTTTATAACTTGTTCTATGTAAGGTTTTGGATTTTTTTCTTAGATTTTTATAAACGATCATTTCAACTCTCATCATTCAAAGCTTTTGCTGAAACATAAAGACAGAGAACGAGAGACAGAGAAGCAATATGCTACCATCCAAGTTCCCATTAAAACATAATTTTTTAACTATCCCTTCCCAGGCTTATGGCACTGAGTCATAATAAATAATAGTAATGGAAAATGGCCAAAAGCATACTAGTGTACTTGAACTTAGTACAAAAGGAAATGAGTTATTTTAAAGATACAATCTATTTCTAAAGTGCCTTCTGAGCCTTGAATATACTGTATAATCACATCTCCAAAAAGAAAGAATTGTACGAATTCTAAAAACACTTGCTGAGACAGTAAATGAGTATGCTTGATTTCCCGGATCAGAGCCCTTCATTCCAATTTGATGCACGCCATAAATGAAATGACTTGGCTGATTCTAAGTCAGTCCCCATGGACATTTGTTTACATCTCAAAACCACTATGCATAATTGCTGCCTCTGCTCAGGGGAGACCCAGCTGGGATTACAAGATGTGTTGCAAGGTTCTAGTGAGGTGTGATCACCAGTTACAGCATGAGCCTGGCACTGCATGGCCACACTCTGTCTACCTTGGCAACTGGATCCATCAGTCTTCTTCCTTCATGCAACTGAGACTTGCCAAAAAGACAGCAGAGTCTTGGAAAGGTGAACACAGAGCTGTAAAGAACATCCAGAAATAGGATGCCATGATCTAAGGACGTCAAGACCACTTCTAAGATGCACTGTGTGATTATACAGTAATTACTGTGTTCTTCTAAAAAGTCAATGACAGTACATTTTCACTAGGGGAGGAAAGGATAAGTGGGGAAGTCAGGATCCAGGGCCAGGCATTGATTTCCTTGAAAAATGAAAATGGCAATTTGCCTTAATCATTTCCATTGACAGGGGAAAAACGGGCCCATTCAGTGAATAATGATGGGTGCATTCCATATATATTCTTCCCCCTTTAAAACCAATGTGAGGGGGTCGGGGTGGTACATGCCTTTAATCCCAGCACTCTGGAGGCAGAGGCAGGCGGATCTCTGTGAGTTCGAGGCCAGCCTGGTCTACAGAGTGAGTTCTAGGACAGCCAGAGTTACAACAGAGAAACTCTGGCCCAAAAGAAAAAAAAATGAATGTGAAGTACATCTGTTGAATCTTTCACAATTGAGGATATTAATAGTGCCCATCTGTTTGTTATTAAGGCACATGTTCTCCATTGGCTCATTCATTTGAACACAGTCCCTAGCCTGAGGCACTGTTTGGGAAGGTTAAAGAATGTTTAGGAAGTTGGGGTGCGCTTTGAGGGTTTATAAGCTCATCCCACTTCACTCTGCCTCCTGTTTGTAGTTGAAAATATTATCCCTCAGTTTTCTGATCCAGCCACCTCTGCCATGCCTCTGCCACCATTACAGACTTTCCCTCTGGAACCATCAGCCAAAATAAACTCTTTCGTCAATAAGTCATTTTGGTCATGGTGTTCATCACAGCAACAGGAAAGTAACTAATAAGCCACCTCAAAGGGTAGCTATGAAGATTGTGAACTTCAGAATAGTGTGAAGACACAGGAAGCCATACTCAATTGTCTGAGAAATAAAAATAAGTAAGTAAATCCAAGGTGTGATTAATATTATAATCCTCCATTTGGTGCAGCTAAAATTAGTAAAACAAAAGTAAGTAAAATTGATTTACACTTTTGTATATTTCACACACGCATATGTTTTCTAAAACGGAGCTATTAAAATAAGAGTATGCAAAAGTGGTTTTTGTGACTCAATATACTGTTCCATTTTTGACACACATATATTTACTTTGCAGTTGCGCTGTGAACCAAAAGAGTCAATATCATTCCCTCCAATTCCACCGATTTACCGATGTTCTTAGATAAATCAGCTCTCATAACTGCGACCTTACCTATAAAGGGATATAGATGCATCTCACAAACACGATCAAAACAATTAAGGAAAGAGGTCATGCAAGTCCTTATCCCTATCTTTACTGCTAACAAATAATAATAAAGACAGATGACTAGATTGAGTCAGATATTGCCACTATTTTCCTTTATGTTCAAGTTTATCCATGAAAACCTCGACAAGTACAAACAAGGCCTTGAAGTTGGTCTGGTAAGGAACTCCAGTAAGATTTTAGCAGGTGGCATGGTCGTGGAGTGAGACTCAGACCACTGGGGAAAAGGGAAGATTCTACATTTAAGCAATAGATCTGCTTCCTAGGAGGCTGTGGCCGCCAAGAGTGAACTCACCTTGCTCCCGGGTGAGGGTGACACATATATCAACTGATCTAAGCTCTCAGTAATAGGAGTTTCATGATACAGCATTTTACCAACCCCAAGACTACAGTGTCAGAACCATGACATCATTTTTGTTGATAAACTACTTTCAAAGAACCTTATGAAGACCCAAAGCATGACTGTTTTGTGTGGTTCTCACTTGGCAGAATAAGCTCAGGAAGAGGGCGTTGTAGAAGAAGTATTGAATCTTTCTTTATAGTCAATCTGATGAATACTCATACTACAGGAGAATGTAGTCTTGTTTGAGTGGAATATTGTTTATGTGTGTTGCTGGGAATGGAATCTAGTGCTTCATGCATTCCAGGCACATGCTTTACCATCAATTTCATTTCTACACTGAGGTGTGTACCAGAAGGCCTTGGTGACCATGTGACAAGATGGTGTTCAACTCAGCTTTCAAATTGTCATTGGTGCCCCCACTTTGTGACATAATTCAATCTCTTCACTTTTCATTTTGTCATATCAGGTCTTGAGAATTAGAATTATAACTGAGTTGTATTTCTACCACTATCACTGTCAGGACATTCAGGACTCAAAAATGTTCCATGAATAAACAATTGGGGGGCGGGGACACAAATAAGTACATGGATGGAAAGTCCTAGAAAAGATATCTTCTGAGAGTTCTCAAAGATACTGAGTATGCTGGCTAATGGTATGTCCACTTGACACACAAACTAGAATTATCTGAAAGGAGTGAACCTCAACTGAGAAAATGCCTCCTTAAGATCTGGCTGTAAGGCAGGTTCTTCATTAGTAATTGATAGGGGAGGACTCAGCCCATTGTGGATAGGGTCATCCCTAGGCTGGTGGTCCTGGGATGGAAGGGCCTAAGGAAGAAGGCTAAGCAAGCCATGGAGAGCAAGTCAGTGAGCAGCATTCCTCCATGGCCTCTGCATCAGCTCCTGCCTCCAGGTTCCCATCCTGTTTGTGTGGTTTTTCTTTAATGATGAACAGCAATATGGAAGTGTAAGCCAAATAAACCCTTTCTTCCCCAATTTGCCTTTTGGCCAAGGTGTTTCATCAGCAACAGAAACCCTAAAGATAGTGAGTCAATACATTCTTGTCCCAGTTAAAACTAAATCTGGGGATCTATGAGTAGGGTTCTCTGGCAAAACACGTGCTGACTTTGCATGAGCCCTGGGTTCCATCCCCAGCACTGAAAAAAAATAAAGGAAAAAAAGTTCTGAAACCCCTTTTTCTGGTTTTATTTTGTTTTAAAAATTCATTTATTTATTTGTGTGTGTGTGTGTGTGTGTGTGTGTGTGTGTGTGTGTGTGAGATGTGTCTGTTGTGGACCAAGGTTCCCACAGTGTGTGTCTAGCAGCAAGAACAATGTGAATCAAGAACAATTTGAATGAGTGGGTTCTTTCTGTCCACCTCTTTGAGGGTTCTGGAGATTGAGTTTAGGTCCTCAGGCTTGCATGGCAAGTGCCTTTATTCACTGAGCCATCTCACAAGGCTCACTGTCCTGTTTTTTAAGACAAACAGAAAAATTTGACATTTGTGTTTCCCTGTTTATTCGGAAAACTTCCTTCCATCTTATTAAATGCAGCTCACGTATGACACAATATTTCCTTGGTAAATGCGACCAATTTTAGAGTAAACTAAACCATATTCTTAGATACTCAAAACTGTGTACCCCAGTCAGCCTAAGACACAGAATTCTTTCTCTTCCCTAGTCACTGATGTTTGTGAGTGTCATATGTAAATGTGTTATTAGTAGCTTCAGCTGCTGTCTTCTGATGTCCAAAGATATAAGCATTTAAGTTTCTGGAAAGCAGACCGTCTGAGCATTGTGAATGCTTTGATAATTCCATATTGCTGTGACAAAATACCAGAGGTAATCAAAATAAAGAAGGAACAACTCAGTTTGGTTCAAAGGTTAGGAAGATTTCATCTCTGGGCAGCAAGCTCCATTGCTACAGTCCAGTAACAAAACCAGCACATAGTGGCAGGGATGCTTGATAGAGTAAACTGCACATCTCTGCAGCCAGGGGAGAGAGGGAGCAGCAGGCAAGGGCCAATGACAGGAATGTCTTGCTAAAATATGTTATCAGTGACCTATTTGCTCCAGCTGGACCCCCACCTCCTTATTTGCTCATTCAGCTATAAAATCATTAATGAAACTGAAATTATATCCAATTGATGTGAAAACAAACTACAGTCTTATTCTATAAGGATCATTGTCTGCTTAAAATGTCACCAAACAATTATGTTTTGCTTCAGCATAAACCAAAACACCGAACCACCCAAGTAAACTTAATTGTTCAAAAATAGCCTCTTTATTGCCAGTTAAACATTTTAAAACTCCTCTTGTGGAAATGTATTTAGAGACAATATCTGAGTCACACAAGAAAAATATTTTCTTCTCTTGAGAGCCACACCTACTTTATGGGGGGAAAAAAACAAACAAACAGCATTTGTCCAACTTGCTTCCTACCCAGCCCCCAATGCTTGTCAGACTACCTAACCTTCCCACAAATTAAATTCACACACTGAAAACCAAATATTTGCACAGTGACTCATACAAATGGGTTCTGAATGTAATTTGTGATGAGGAAGGTCTTCCCTGAAGTAACTGTATAGCCTCAAAAGACATGGCATCTAGTTTTAAAGTATGTAAGCTATTTAAGTAATGAGGGGCAGGAAGTTAGTTTAAAGTAGATGTTTGAAAATCTAGCCACCATCATTTCTAAAAGTAACAACAAAGATAAAACATCTTGAGCCTCTTATAAATAAGGGCTTGTTGGTATAGCTCAGCAGTAGGACACTTGTGTAGCACACACAAGACCCTGAGTTCTGTCCCCAGAACCACACAAAAAGGCAGTTGTAATACGTAAATAGCCCGTGTGGCTACATTTTATGGATCCCCAAATGAATGTTCAACAATAAAAGCACAGAGTTCAGTGTAGTCGCACATGCCTAAACTCTCAGCCATCAGAAGAGGTAGAAATAGGAGTTTCAAGTCAGTCGGTGGGGGGGACACATAGAAAAGTCCAGTCTCAAAGGGAAAATGAGGTAAAGTGTTTGTGTATGTAAATAAATATAGGTATGTATGTATATCTACAAATTGAAACTGGTGCATTTGTTCCTTTTAATGTATTGTATAATGGAAACAGAGAGAAAATGTAAAGAGAATAGCAATACGAGAAGTGAGTACAGCCGCTAGATTGGAAGAATGTAACATGAGCATGGATTTACAAATGAAGTGGATGCCTTCACATTACTACAGATTTCACTGTCTTAATGTTAAATAATGTTATTATGAGCACATTAAAACCCACAGCACTAAGACTGCATTTAAACTCAATGAAAAAGGAATTCAGTACCCGGTAATTACTCTAACATACTTAAGATTTTTTTCTATCTTCTATTCTTCTTTGGTATTTTGACATCAAAAACATTCAGTCAATGGAAGCTAAATTAATGAACTGAAAACTTTAATTTTAGTTCACTCGAACATTTTAGTGGTTGAATTGCTTTTTTAGAAATATAATACCGGATACCACTGAATATTATTAAAGTGTCATATAAAGAATTCTTCACAAGCCCTTAATTAAGTGATTAACCAAAATATTTTTTCTGTTCCTTTCATAATTACACACTCAGAGGATCATGATACCATTAGTTTAGTCAAAGACAAGTCTCAATCACTGGTAGGAGAAAAACTTCAATCAGAACACAAGCAGAACTCTGAAGCTGCTGACATTTCCTTTAATTTAGAAAAAAGAGAGAGCAATAAAGCAAGTGAAGGTCAGCTAATACAACTATCAAATATTATCAAATCTTCTGGAAGGGAGGGAAGACTTCCCCTTTCAGCACGGTTTCTGCAAATTCCTTAAGAAAACTGGGAACAGAGAACGGGAAACGGTTATGAAATACCTCCCACATGCTCATCCTATTAGGCTTTGGCCTAGGCTAACGTTTTATGCTTGGTTGGTGCTTCACATATTTTATGTCCCAATGATTTTAGGCAGTTTCTATACTTTTAATAATGTTCCCAACCATATAAGAGTTTCCATATATTTTAGCTTTGCATACAACACAATTGTAACTTAACCTAGAACATGAAATTAACTCACTTATCTAAGGTTGTGTAGCAGTGGTATTTCACATCAACAGTCACATTCAAATGATAGCCCTTCAACATTACAAAATCTCCAGCCAAAATAGGCAAATGTTCAGTCTCATTCATTAATGCGTTAAGTCCTGACTGGCCCATAAAAGTTGATTTTTCTCCTGTAGAGGATATATGTTACACAAGGAGTAAAATTAAACTAGTATTTTTAATATTTTATTTATTTTTATTTTATGTATATTTGTGTTTTGTGTGCATGTATGTCTGTGTGAGGGTGCGGGGTCCCCTGGAACCGGAGATACAGATGGTTCTGAGCTGCCATGTGGGTGCTGGGAATTGAATCCGTCCTCTGGAAGAGCAGCAATGCTCTTAACCACTGAACCATCTCTCCGGCCTCTTAAAATGGTATTTTATTTAAAGTTCAGTTAGCTGTGGCTTCTTCTAATTCTACAATTTCAAGTTAAAAGGAAAAAAATCATTAATTAACAAAAGAAAGTTACTTATCTGGCGTATGTTCTTGTGTCACTGAAATCATGCCAAAAATCAATCACAAAAATCTTCCGATCCTTGATATTTAGAAAAATTCTAAAATGCCCTTAAAGAAAAAAATCAAGAAAAGATATCAGCAAAAAATGACCAAGAGACATCTGAAATTTCCTTCTACAAGTTTTAAGACAAACAGGATATTTTCAGTATAATTGTATTGATTCTTTGAGAATTTCAGACAATTTATTTTGATGATATTCACCTCTACTCCTTTCCCTAATGCCTCCCAGATTTATACATCACCTCCCCACCATCTTCCAACTTCATGCCACTCCCCTTGTGTTGACCATATATACTCATGGGTGTTGGGCCATTCACCTAATGTTGATTGACCTTCTATGGACTACACTTTTAAAGAAAACTAAACTGACTCTTCTTCCTCCAGCAAACATCAATTGTCACTATCTCCTCTGTTAATGGCAGAGGCTCACAATCCCCTCCCCACTCCAAGATGGAATGTTGACTGGTTTGGTCTCATGCAGGCAATCACAGGCACAGCGAGTTTATGGGTGCAGAGGTCCTATCATGTCTAGAAGACATGACTTTGTGGTAGTCCTCCCTTACTTCTGGCGGTTACAACCATTCTTGCTCCTCTTCTGTGATCCTAAGCCTTGGAAGAAGATGAGCAATATTTTTACCTTATTTTATTTTCAGTTTTTTGATACAAGGTTTCTCTGTTGTAACTCTGGCTGTTGGAACTCACTCTGTAGGTCAGGCTGGCTCCAAACTCACAGAGATCCACCTGCCTCTGCCTCTCAAGTGCTGGGATTAAAGGTGTGTGCCACCACTGCCCAGTGAGCAATATTTTTATAATCAGCTTTTGCAAAACACTAGGTTGCTATAAGCCTTTGGTTATTTTTCATAGGCCTGAAAAATAGTATGTGTTGTAAATGATAACACAAACACATCAAATGGCTATAGTAACACAGATAAAATGAAATTTCAGACATAAATTTTACTGAATGAGTAAGAGGCACATTTCATGATTATAAATGAGTCAATTCTTCAAGCAAATATGGCAATTATACATATAGCCACCTAATAACAGAGTTCCAAAATGTGTAAAACTGACAGGATTGATGGAAGAAACAATTCAGCAATAATCATTTGAGTCTTCAATACGTATCTCACATGAAATAATGCATAGAACTAATAGATAAATCAAGATGACGACAATGAATACATTCAAAGTGAAATACACGTCTTGAGTAGCATGATTGGCCAGTCTTAAAAGATGTCTACAGAATATGCCACTAACCAAAGAACACACATTCATTTCAAGAGCACATCAAGTCTGGGGGATAAACTATAAACCAGATAATAAAACAGGCCCTGATAAAGCCAGAAGGGCTAAAATTATGCAATGTATGTTTATTCACCCCAACCAGGTGCTAGTAAGGAATTATAGATAAACTACAAATGAATAAATAGCATAATCCTAAATAAAAACTTGACTTGAGAATGTTTCGAGATGGATGTAAAAGGAAGTACAACAAAGGCAAACAATGGAATGTCATAAAAACTGTGGTTAGAGGAGGAAAATATAAAAATATAGAAGTAATATATATATATATATATATATATATATATATATATATATATATATATATGATTTTTAGTTGAAAACTAATTGAGGAGGGCTGGAGAGATGGCTCAGTGGTTAAGAGCACTTGCTGCTCTTGTAGAGAACCCAAGTGCAGTTCCCAGCATCCACTTGGCAGCTTACAACTGTCTGTAAGTCCAGTTCCAAAGGAGCTCTTCTGACCTAGGTGGGCACAAAGCATGAATAGGTGCATGTGTATACATTAGGCCAACACTCATATGCATACAATTAAAAAATTGTCTTGAAAGAAACCAAAACAAAAAAGAGAGACCCAGAATAAGTAACCTAGCTTTAGCTTGAGAACAATAAACTAAATCTAACATGTACAGAAACAATGAAATAATATTAGAAAATATGTTAATGAATTAAAGAACAGGAAAGTAATTGATGGACACAATAAAACTAAATGTTGGTTACTTACCAAAAAAACTGGAAACTCTTCAGATAGTTTCCAAGAGAAAGGGAAGGTTCATATTATTAAGAACGGCATTAAAAGTGAGATATGGAATTTAGCCGAGTTGTAGAGTTGTAAGATATGTGAAGCCACAGGCTCAAATGTTCACCACTCTACATAAACAGCAATAAAGCAAAGCTAAAAGAGGGACATTATTATGAACCTTACAGAAAGCGAAAGGTAGTAATGTTATGAACAACTGTAAAGTAGATAAAAATGGATCAATTGTTATAGAACACAGACTCAAGAAGAACTACAGAATCTGAATATACAAATAACATATCCAAAGACTGAAACAATTTCAAAACAACAAGGGAAAACCTAGCTACACTGGACTTATTAAATACCTTCAGTATTGGAATTTCTCAAGAAACATTAGTACTGTTCTAACAAAATTTTTCAAAGACCCAAATGAATACCTCTTGGATGATCCTATAAGTAACTATTATTCTCCTAACAGAGCTGGACAAAGGCATAACAAGAAAATAAACTGTAGACCAATATAGTTGCAGCAGTTTCTACCAAAATATCATCAAAGAGAATCTAGCAGCACATGACAAATGTCATTCTCAATAACTAATCAGGGCTTACATCAGTAGCATAAAGTTGAATCAACATATATTCAGAGTAATATGTCTGGTTGATAAAGGAAGAGAAATATTATATCCACATAAAAAATATGCAGGCAGTATAATTGACAAAGCATAATGTCATTTGTATAAAAATATTCGACAAGGTAAGAATGCAAAGGAAGCTTATTGATAAAGAATATCTATGTTTTAAAAACTACCACTAACAGCGTACTCAATATTGAGATAACAAGCTTTCCTCAGAAGATTAGAAACAAGAGTTTATCTCCTCTTGCCAGTTCAATTATATTGGAGGCTTCAGCCAGAACAATTAGATGAAAAAATGCCACAGAAATGCATCCAGATTGGAAAGGAATAAGGAAAAGCATTTTGACTTGTGAATGACCATGATTTCAAACAAGAAAATAGTAAGGGGTTCACAAGGAAACTGATAATCTCTGAGTGAGCTCAGCTAATTTGTAGCAAACACAATTAAAAGATGCCTCAGTGCCCGTATATGTACAGTGAAGCCAAATTTTTAGTGTCTTGACATTCATTTTGTATGTGTCTGAGGATTTTTGTCTGTCTGTGCATCACATGTGTACTGATGTCTATGGATCTCAGAAGAGGGTGTTAGATCCCATGGAACTGAAATTACAGATAGCCATGAGTCCTGGAACTGTAGTTACAAAGATTGTGAGCTGGTATGTGGGTGCTGAAAAATGAACCTAGGTCCTCTGCAAGGGCAGCAGCAAGTGCTCTTAACGGCTGAACCACCTCACCAGCTCCACTGAGACTTTGGGAAAATCGTTGAAAGTGATTAATACATCTTAAACATCTTGTGTTCATAGATTGAAATATTTAATATCTTTAAATGAGAGCCCTTTTTCAAATTCATCTATGGATTCAATGCAATATTTATCTGACACCCAGCTTCCTTTTGTACAGAAACTGTTAAATTGATATAAAATTCATATAGGACCAAAATAGTTCCAGAAGGTGTAAATCAATCCTTAAAAACAAGAACAAAGTCGAAGACCTTATGCCTCTGTAGTTCCCACTAGAGACAGTAATGAAGGCTGTGTGACTCTAACATAGCAGTAGGTATGTACATTAACAAAGTAGATTTGAGCAGCCAGAAATAAACGTATATTTCTAGCAAAAAAGATATTTGACATGAAAGCTAAGACAATCCAATAATGAAATGAATAATACTTTGACGAAGTCTTGTTGGAACAGTTAGATATCTGCACATAATTGAACAAGGTCAAAAATCTTACTTCCCACCATATGTAAAAGTTAACTCGGAATATAAAATAGATCAAACGTGCATTTAAGAGATAAAATATAAGGTTTGCAGGAAAAAAAAAATGGATGTAAACCTCTGTAAAGTTAAGTTAAACAGTGGTTTCTTAAATATGAAACAAGGTAACCCCCACAGCCACCTCCCAAAACACTACAAAACCTTAGTTGATCAAAATTAGAAACATTCTGCATTATAATTACAATACCATATTCTACTGAAGGAAAGGGAAGAGTTAAAAACTGTAACTGGTTTTGAGAAAGAGCTAGAAGGGGCGTATCGGAGGGTTTGGAGGGAGGAAAGGGAAGGGAGAAATGATGGAATTATAATCTTAAAAATAAAAAGAAAATATCAAAAATTATAAGTATAATTATTTTAGTACTGTTATTTTTTTTAAAGAAAATAAGACTTGAAGGAAATAATGAGAAAACAAGAGACTCCTGATAAACATGAGAGAGACTGTTTTCTATATTTTCTCTATCTTGAAAGTATTTAAAAATTTTCAAATTCCAGAAACCCAAGAAAACTGAAAAATCCCATAAATCACAATGTACATTCCTCAAATTTCAGGATAGTTGATATTTTAACCCAAAAACTTAAAATTTAATCCTTTGATTATTAAGCTGTTCAATTAATATGAAATATTGTTGACACCAACATGGATGAACTTATTGCACTGTAACTCATTACCACAGTACAGTAGCTTGAAATGACAAATTTGTTGTCGTGCAGTTCTAGATGTCAGAAACCTGAGATGAAATAAAAATGGAGGCAGGAAAGGCTCCTTCTGCTCTTGGACTTCCCAGCCTCCTGAACTGTGAACCAAAATAAGCCTCTTTTCCTTATAAATTACTGAAGGCCTCACTTCCATCCTGAAATGATAATAGCCATTTATAGTAATAATAATAGTAACAGTAATTAGTATTACTTGAGTTATTATACTAGTATATTAATATACTTCTCAAACACTTTCATTAGATAGCTAATTTCTTTCTTAAAAAAGCTCAATGAAGCAATTATGAAGACTTTCCTTTGACAGAGGCGGAAAATAAATCAAGTGACTTATTCAAAGCCACAAAACTACTAAACGGCAGGCTCTGTCAAGATCCCAAGCAATCAAATCTACAGCCTCCTCTGGGACTACAACTGTGAGATAGCACTGATATAGCCATGCTCTAATGGAAAAACCTGGGAAAATTCTAGAAAGGAAGTATACAACAAGCACTTGAGATGGTATCTTTAGGAAATGTGGTCGATTGGATCAAGACTGCTCTCTTCTATGGGAATAAGCAGGGGTGGGGATGAGTGGTGTGGGTGGGGAGAGTATATAATAGAGGAGAGAGAAGATAGGGGAGCTGGGAGGATAGGAGGTGTGTTGATATGTATTGCACAAAAAGATAATTAATTAAAGAACTTATAACTTATTTTTAAAAAAAGATGTACTTCCCTAAGTTAGACTATTAAGGGTGATAAACAGTGCAGAGAACAGGTTTGGTAAAAGCACTGCAAAAGGAGAAACCATGCAAAAGCCCTATAGTGAAAGTACATTGCAGGAAGAAAACAGTGATTGTGGGGCTGGAGACATGGCTCAGTGAAGAATGCTTCCCACTCATCCAGAGGACCTGACTTCAGTTACCAGCACCCATGTCAGGTGACTACCATCTGCCTGTAGCTCCAGCTTCAAGGGATCTGATGCCTATTCCTGGCCTTCACAGGTACTGTGTGTGTGCGTGTGCATCCACATGCAGACATACAATGTGCATTATTAAAAATAAGATACATCTTTAAAAAGTAAGTAAAACAGCACGGCAGTGGTGACACACGCCTTTAATCCCAGCACTTGAGAGGTAGAGGCAGGTGGATCTCTGTGAGTTCGAGGCCAGCCTGGTCTACAGAGTGAGTTCCAGGACACCCAGAGTTACAACAGAGAAACTGTCTCGAAAAACCAAAAGGGAAAAAAAAAGTAAAGAAAACATTGGTTAATGTGCTTAAAAGGTAGGGAGTATAGTAAACTATGGCATGTACTAAAACAAGAGGTGTGAGCAGAGTTCAGGTCTTGGAAGGTTGTACATGTAAGGGTTGATAATAAGATAGTAGTCAGGAACTGGTGACGATTTTGCTCCAGCATTCATACATATATGGCAATGTTTATAAACACTTTCATTATCACCAGTGAGAGTGGGCTGCTACTGGTTGGTGAGTGAGCAGGGATATTAGATCACCATCCTACAGTGCATAAGACAGACTTCAGAGAATATCTGGTCCTCAGTATCAACAACAGTGAGATGAGAAGCCTTGTTCTGAGAGTAATGGGAGCCAGGTGGTGGTGGCACACAGCTCTGATTCCAGCACTGGGGAAGCAGAGGTAGGCGGATCTCTGTGAGTTCGAGGCCAGCGTGGTCTACAGAGTGAGTTCCAGGACAGCCAGAGTTACAACAGAGAAACCCTGTTTCAAAAAAAAAAAAAAAAGGAAAAAGCAAAACAAACAAACAAACAAAAAAGAGTACTGGAAAGTCTTAAGTAGGCAAGTGGCTAAATAGTCCATCTGTTTTAAGATGGATGTTTTGCATTGCTTATGTCTGATGCCATTCCAGAGAATTGATGGTGGATATCAGTAGCTGAGTACAAGTAGACTTACTAAAATTTTTCATAGAGATTATGGCAAAAGTTTCTTATGGAATTGCTAAGGGCCCTGTCAATGGTAACAAAGTAAGGTGAAATGATTCATGTTCTACTTCAAAAGACTTCCTGAAGGATTGACTAAGCAATGCTTAAGGAACAAAAAGAATCAAAGGAAATGCACACATTTTTATGGCTTTGGCTCATGGGTGGGTGAATGGAGAGAGGTACAAAAGGAGAAAAGAACTAATCTTTTCCTTCTCTCCATCTCTAGCTAAGCCTGAAAATGCAGGCTCCACTGTTCCTGGATTTCTTAACAAATCTTACAATTGAGCTCCCCATTTTCAGTCATGTACCCTCAGTTAATTCTTCAGACAGCTGACAACATTGAACATTCAAAAACATAAATTAGATATGATTATTGTGACTTTAAACATGTTCCTAAAATTTCTCGTGGCACTTATGGTTAAATCAAAGTCCTCATCATGACTACAAATGATGCTCATCTTGCTTATTTTTCCACCATCTTCTGCACTCTCTCCCCACAGCCACACTTCCCAGACACACTATGGACTCCCTTTGCTATGGCCTCAGGGTCTTAGCTCTTGGTGTTGCCCTGCCTGGGCTGATCCACCTAATGGTATCCTTTCCAACTTCTAAGCTTTAGTCTGAATGTTACTTCCTTGAAGAGGACCAACTTTTACTGCATTCATCAGTCATATAGAAGAGAGTAAGTTGTATACATTCTCCACACTTCAAAATATTCATCAATACACTGAAGGTCAAATAGTTCTTAGTAAGCAAGTAGAAATTTCAATACATGAATCTGAGAAAACTAGGTAGGCATTTGGAATAAAGAAAAAGTGGAATTCATTTTACACGTTGTGCAAGTTGTGCATAATGATAAGTTCTATATGGATCAAGAATATAAATGTAAGCCAAAAAAATCCTGGAGGAAGACACAGATGAACTCCTCTTTGATGGAGGTGTAGGGAAAGCTTTCTACCTATAGTGCAGAAAAATATAAAAGAACAATATACTTGACTATATTAAAACACATATGCATATAAAATTACACCAGAAATTTAAAAATGGAAGAAAATACTTGCAGCCTATATCACAAAGATTGATATCCTTACAAAAGCAACATAGCTAGGCCCAAGGTCACTTAAATTTGGCTCTAAAATAAAGTATCTTTTCTTCCCTTACAATTAATGTCTGATTGACTTAAAGTCAATTTCAAGAGCTGGAATCCCTGCTCAAACTGCTTGAGTGACCAGAAACCCCAAGACTAGATAGACTAGGGACCTAGGATAAAACCAAATACTGCTGGTTAAAAAAAAGTAATGATAGAATGACTCCTAATGATATTCTGCTATATTCATAGATCAGTGCCTTATTCATCCACCATCAGAGAAGCTTTCTCCTGAAGTAGATGGGGACATCAAGCTCAGGAAAACCCATGGAAGACAAGGCAGAAAGAGTGTAAGAGCCAGAGGGGATGGAGGACACCAGGAGAACAAGGCCCTGTAAATCAACTGAGCACAGCTCCTGTGAACTCATGGACACTGAAGAAACAAGCACGGGACTTACAGGCCTGCACTAGGACCTTTGTTTACATATTATAGCTTTCAGATTAGTATTGTTATGGGACTCTTGATTGGATCTCTGATTCTGGTGTCTTGGGTTCTTTTCCTTTCGTTGGCTTGCCTTGTCCTTTTGTTGGCTTGCCTTCAATGTAATGGTTTTTGTTTTACCTTATATTCTATTTTGTTGTGTCTTGCTGTTATCTCTTAGAAGCCTGTTCTTTTATAATGAGAGACAGATAGAGAGTGAGTCTGGATGGAAAGGGAGGTGGGTAGAAAACTTGGAGGAGAAGGAGGGGACATTGTAATAAGGATGTATTGTATGAGAAAAGAATCTATTTTCAATAAAAGAGAAGGGAAAACAACATAGGAATAAAAACAATCGAAATGTTCAAGGCCTGTTAAACTATGGTTGTGACTCCAAATTGCCATCTGGTATGGTTAAATCAGACATAAAAATCGCCTCCCCCAATCTATGAAATGTCTAGTTAGCATACAAGACAATTGAAACCTCCCCAAACTTCAATTCTATGTATTTTCCCATCCTTTTGAAAAAAGAAAAAAAAATACAAGCAGCAAATTACTTCACCTATTTGTTTATCCTAGTGGCAGGGGCACTCATGCAGAATTTACAGGATAACCTGTGAGTCTTTTCATCCCTTCTACCATGTGAATACTGGAGACTGACTTTGAGCTTAGGATCAAGAAATTTTTATCCTCAGAGTCATCTCATCTGACCACTTTCAGTTTGAACACAAAAGCATTCTCATCTAACAAGTGAGACTAGAGAACATCCTTTTCTTCTAAAAGCTTGTGTTTGGAAAACAATGGAGTATGTCCTATTAATCAGACTTTGCTTCTTTCTCTCCTGCTTTCAAGAGAGGACGAATGCTCCTTGGCTTTAGCCCTCTATTTTTTTGCAGCTCAGTATTTAGCTTCTTGGTTTGCTTCTTTGACCCATTTGCCCTTTTATTCACCTTTTCCCTTTGCTTTGCATTTTTCCCCCTTGAGGGTTTATTCTTTCCTACTGCTATTTTAGCTTTCTACACTTGCAGAGAGGCTTTGCATACCTGGGCTGCTGGGCGACTGCTGGTCCTCCCACCATTACATAACCTTTGGAGATACTATTTGGACACTATGACCTTGAAGTACAGATGAAAGGACTCTAAAATAATATTGAACTCTAGTTGGTATACTTCTTTCTCTCAAAGGAGTGGGATAGTAATACTGAAATTACTTTCTGTGTATTCTAGGACTGAACAAATAAGTAAATATAATAGGGATCAAGAAAGCTGTATTTCTTATTGCCAGAGGAGGTAGCTTCAAATATGAGAAGTGGGAAAAGTAGAATGAACCAGTTGGGAGGTAAAGACAGGAGGATCAAGAGTTAAGGTCATTCTTAGCTACATAAGCAAGCCAACGTTCAGTACATGAGACCTGTTTTCAATCAGTCAATACACACACACACACACACACACACACACACACACACACACACATTGCCTTTCTAGCTCTTTTGACTAAGAGGATCTAGAGGCAATGGATATTCCTAAGGCTCTGATCTTAGTTTCTAAATACTGAAATGAATCACGGCCCTTTGATAAAATGTCTGAATTCAAGGGTAGGACAGAAAAAGGGCAAGATGAATCTAGAATATCCTGATGGGTCAGAAAGTAAGATACTGTTCAAACCTGATAGAGACATGCCAAAAGAAAACAGGAATCATATTTCCAGTGTTTCCATTTGACCAAATCAGGTCTCTTTTGAAGCCCGGTTTGAGCTTCTAAGCAAATGACAGTTAAAATTACAATTTATTAAATAAAGTAGAATCCAAAAGTTCACACTAATATGATTAAAAACCAACTGAGGATTTTCTTCTTAATGGAGGTACCAGCAAATAAATGTAGGATGATAATGGAATTATAAATGCCACTAAGTGGCAGCAATTAAAGTAGTAATTATTCTAGGCAAGATTCAAATAAATCTGTGCTGGTTAGGTTTTGTCACCTTGACACAAATCTGGACATATCTGGAAAGAGGGAATCTTACTTGAGAAAATGCTTCCATAAGACTGAGCTGTTAATAATAAGTCTGTGGGGACTTTTTTTTTTTGAATAATGATTGATGTGGGAGAGCACAGCCTGTGTGGACAGTGCTAGCCCTGGGCAAGTGGTCCTGGATAGTTAAAGGAAGCCACAAGGATAAGTTAGTTAGCAGCATTTCTCTGCATCAGTCACTGCCTCCAGGTTCCTGCTATGACTTCCTGGATGATGTATTTACAAGCTGTATGATGAAATAGACCCTTTCCTTCCCAATTTACTTTTGGTCATGATGTTTCATCAGAGCAATAGATCTCCATCTAAGTCAGTATTGTATAAAATTTTGTGGAGTAGTAGGTTATTCAACAGTTTTAAAATATTTTTCCATAAGAAGCATATTCATTGTAAAGAAGAACGATAGCTACTTTATAATGAGAATATTGGGGTGGCTAATACCTTAACTAAAGTATGTGGAGGAGGATCATATTATGTTAATAAAAGTAATACCTGAGACCTAATTATCTCTTAAAAACTGATGCCATCATAATTAAATGTATTTTAATAAAAATATTATATTTATTTATGTGCATGTGTATGTGTCCTTCCGCCACATGGATCCTGGGGATTGAACTCAGGTCATCAGGCTTAGTAGCAAGTACCTCTGTTCTCTGAGCCACCTCCTTGCCCACCCCACCCCCTTTTGAAGAGAAGGTTTCACTGTGTGGTCCTGGCTATTTGGCATGGAGCCCAATTTGTAGACCAGGCTGGCTATGAATTCACAGAGATTCAGCAGTGTCTGCATCACGAGTGCTGGGAATGAAGGAGTGTGCCACCACACCCAGCTACAATTATTGTTAGTTTTTATAAATATTTTTATAGTTCTTACTGTGTAGCAACATCATTAACCCATTCAATCTCTTTAAAACATTTTAAATTGTGATTTAAAAAAAAATCTTTGAAAATTGCACTCATGCATATAATGTATGTTGATCATATATACCCTGACTTCTTACCCCTGGCTCGTCCCCACTCCTCCAAACTTCTTGTCTTTTATTTATTAATAACACAGGGAGTAAAATCTGTGATGTCCATGTAAATGTGTGTGGGATCCTCCCCTGGAGTGAGATCAACCTGCCAGGGGCCACGCCCTTGAAGCAAACCTTCCGTCCCCCAGAAGCCACCAACTGTCAATAGTGCTCCTTAGCTCGGGGTGGATGGCTTTTGAATTGGAATGTTGGGAATGTTGACTGCCTAGATCTTGTACAGAAACTCATCTAACCATCACAGCTGCATTACTGGGATAAATATTTATGACACTCACTTTTCTTATCACTGTGTCAAAATGCCTGACAGAAACAAGGTAAAGATGAAGGCGCTGTTTTGGGTCCCAGTTTCAGAGGGTTCAGCCATATTTGGTCACCCCCAATGCATTTGAGCAGAAAATCATGGCAGCAAGAATATATATGGCCTGATGTCCTTCATTTCCTTACAAGAAGCAGAGAGAGGAGGAATACAGAGAGACTATGGCCTGGGATAGAGCCCACTGGAACACTACCTCTGACCTCTTTCCTCCATGTAGGCCTCATCTTCCACTATTCACCATCTCCCAATAATGAAATCAAACTCTCCATCAACAGATTAATCTGTTTGCTCATTTCGTCAGAGCCCTCAGGAATAAATGGTATAGGAAATACCCTCACAGATAGAACCAGAGCTATGCTTTGATACACTTCTGGACAATCCCCTTTTGTGTTGCTTTGTTTTGTTTTTCAGAAGGAAGCTCAAAGACAATTTTATTAGAGTTTCAAAGAAAGGGCCCAGGGCAGGCAAGCTGTAAATCTTGACAGCTTCCCAGAAGAGGATCATGGAGAAGAGGAAGAGAGGAAATCTTGCTGCTCATAAGAAACTACTTGGCAGAAAGGAGGAAGGATGTAGCTTCAGTGTCAAAGAGTAAATGAGCCCGGGGTCCTGGAGAGCATTCCAAGGCTATGGCCAGTAGCTTAAAGAAAAGGAAGAAAAAGGGAAAGTTACATGTTTCTGAGTCACAAAGGCAGGTAAGCTTATCACTGCTATGTGGCAGTGGTTCCCTAAGTGACTGCGTCCTCGGTAGATCTTAACCAATTGATTGGTTAATTAGGATTAACCACTGTAATGGAAGCTAAGTGACTAAGACCTGGAGTTTGAGAGCAGAAGGGACTCCACAGCAAGACCCTGCCTCAACTCCCCACCTCTCACCTACACCAAAGCTATTGCAGTACTGTTGTTCCCTGTTCATAGGTAAGGAACCTGAAGTTGTCCCAAGTCACACAGCCAATAAGTAAGTGGTAGGTAAGGCACATAGGCTAAGTTCACACTTCACATTTTTGTTTTGCTTTGTTTGTTTTGAGACAGGGTTTCTCTGTTGTAACTTTGGCTGTCCTGGAACTCACTCTGTAGACCAGGCTGGCCTCGAACTCACAGAGATTCACCTGCCTCTGCCTCCCAAGTGCTGGGATTAAAGGCGTGTGCCACCACCTCCTGGCTTACACTTTGCATTTTCAACTAAGCTAGTTGTCATTTCTCTGCTACTTCTAATATTTACTTCCCCGGGTCTCCAAAAGACTCATTAGATCACTAGGCATCTCTATACTACTTAACAATAGTATTATTCTTGAGCTTTTCTCATTTTCTTAAGAAACAGGTTTAGCTTTTGTTATATTCACATTTTCCATACAATATATAATAAAAATACATTTAAATCGTATTTTCCCTCTCCTGCAACTTCTCCCAGATCTTCCCTACCTCTCTACCTACTTAATTCATTGCTCTCTTTCTCTCCTTCTAAAATAAACACAAAAACAAAACAAACAAATAAAAAGCCCAGTAAGACAAAAAACAAAACAAAACAAAAAGCACACAAAAGCATAGAGTTCGTTTTGTGTTGGCTAACTACTGAAGACAAAGCCTCCTCTAGATTGTGGTTGATAAGTCCTGAATCACTCCACTGGAGAAAACTGACTTTCCCTCTCCTGGTAGATAGCAATTGCAAATAGCTTCTTAGATAGCACTGTGACTCTTGTCCACTTCTCCTTCTCAGTACTAGGATTTTGTCTGTTAGATCTGTGCAGGTTTTGTGCATGCTGCCACAGACTCTGTGGGTTCAAATGTGCATTAGTAATCCTGTTGTGTCTGGAAGACTGTGTTTCCTTTCAGTCATCTGCCACCTCCTGCTCTTTCCTCTTTCCAAAATCTTTGCAATTCCTCCTCTGCATATCTCCCTTAGCCTTGAGGGAGGGGCTTGATAGACATCCCATTTAGGACTAAGAGCTCCAAAGTTTTTGACTCTCTGCACGTTGTCCAGTTGTAGGTCTCTGTGTTAATTATCACCTGCAGCAAAAAGCTTCTCTGATGAGGTTTGAGTGATGCTATGTTCTATGGGTATAGCAATATGGCACTAGAAGTCATTTACATATATAGAGAGAGGGGGAGAGTGAGAGAAAGAAAGAGAGAGGGGAGTCTCTCTGTGTAGCCTTAGCTGGCCTAAAACTCACTCTGTAGACCAGGCTAGCCTTGAACTCACAGAACTCCAGCTGCCTCTGCCTCCCAAGCGCTGGGGTTACAAATGTGCACCACTACGTTCAGCTCTTTTAAAACCTGTTATTTACTTACTTACTCATTTATTCACTCATTCATTTATTTACTCTGTGCATGATGGGGGCAAACATATGCCATGACTCGAGTGTGAAGGTCAGTGGACAACTTAACAACTTTTGGGAGTCTTTCTTTTCTTCTACGTCGTGTGTCCCAAGAATTGAATTCAGGTCCCTAGGCTTGGTGGCAAGTGGCTTTACCAACGACCCAACTCACTGGTCCACGTTTACAGAAGTTTTATATCCCATTTTTCAGTTTACATTGAGGGAGAGTTTTCTCTTTTATTTATCACTTTGTCACTCTCCTCATATATAGATTTTGTTAGAACTATCGTATTTTACTTTTTTTCTGTGAATCTTCCCCAAAACTTGTCTTAGTGGTCCATATATGACATGGAAAAATGGTTTTATATAAGAAATGGAGATTAATGGTTTTCATTTTGTTTTCGGTCCTATTTCTGAAAAGGATAAGCCTTTGGTCAGTAATTTGATAGTCTCAATCCTGTCTCTAGGCAGACTAATTTGTTTCTCTTGGTTTTTTTTTTTTTTCTTGCTTGCCTTTATTTTTGGTTAAAACTAGATTAGCATTCTAATCTTTACTTAAAGTTTATGTATTTAAACATATCAAGTAAGTTCTGGAAAAATGATGAGATATGTGATAGCTGTTGGTGTTTATAAAGATTGACTGTGACAGTTGGTAATTTACCTGAAGTTTTAAAATATGTATAAAACGTTGACAATTAAGTCTACAGTTGAATTCTTCTCCAAATGGAGTGCTCCTTTGAAAAATTGGGAATCATAGGAATACAATCTTGTTTACACAAAACAAACAAAATGGCTCTTAGTCTTTAAGCCTATGATAGGGCCGGCAATGGGATTCGATGGTATGAAAGCCTGAGGGTCTGACTTCACAAAAGTTGTCCTCTGACCTCCACACAGATCCAGAATAATATATGCAACCATACATCACACAAACACGCGCACGCGCACGCACACGCGCACGCACACATGCATGCACACGCACGTGCGTGCACGCACACGCAAGTGCGCACTCACGCACAAGCATACACACGCACAAGCTTGCGCGCGCTCTCCGATTTAAGACATTATAAAGGACTTGTGTTTCACCTACTTCTTTTTAAGAGCGACTACTAGGAAGCGTAATTTTTTTTTCATCTGAAGTGAGGGAAGAAAAAAAAGTACTCGCCGGGTGGTGGTGGCGCAGACTTTAATGCCAGCACCCAGGAGGCGGAGGCAGAGGCAGGCGGATCTCTGTGAGTTCGAGGCCAGCCTGGTCTACAGAGTGAGTTCCAGGGCACCCAGGATTACAACAGAGAAACCCTGTCTCAAAAAAACAAACTAACAAACAAAAGACCGGTACCACTGAGCAACACTTCAGCCCTTAAATTTTTTTTTTTAACACATGGTCTACTTAAATTTCACTTGTAATCCTCTTGCCTCAGTTTCCCCAAGAGCTTGGATTACAGGCTTTTATTTGAATGGGCACGTCTCTGTTTTATGTTTTTAGAACAATAATAAGAGATTTTCAAATGACTGCTTCATAAAATCTTCGGTAGTTCAATTATTGTTTTGCTGGAGAGAGGATCTGCTAGCTTTTCACTCTTCCATTTCAGAAGTCTGGCCTCATTTTTAACAGAGAAAATGAAATCTAGACAAATTAGGAATTGCCTACAGCTGAGACTGACCTGGACCTCAAATCCAGTGATTCCCCAACTCCTCCATTGTTTTAAGTACTTTAAGTAAAATAGTCAGTGGCTTATATTTCTTTTTACATTATAATTGAGTAGATGTGACCCAGATAAATGGTTAAAATATGGAAAATGTTAGTAACCCAAGTTCCCCAAGGCAGTGCTGCCACATGACTTTATTGTGTCCCTGGTACCTTTCCTTCTGTGTTTCACTGATCCTCCTCATCCTGCTTCATTTCCTACCTACCCCTTTACATAGACTTTAGGCAGTGATAAAATTTTCAGGACAATTATCCTACTGAGAAGATACTCCAAGCTTTAATTTTTTTTCCCAGTGAGTATTGGCATATCAATTCTGCTTACTGAGGAACTGATACAGAGACTTAAGTCAAACTCAATTTAAAGCCATGGCTTTGGATCCTTACAAGGCTCTTTGAATAATTGTTTTGAACCTAAAATTTTTGAATCTGCACAATAGGAATAACAAAACTGGAGACTATTGTAAGGAAAGTGTCTCTAGGCGTGCATGGAAAGCGGTCCGGAATGACTATTGGTTTGTAGGCACTTCTTTCCATCTCAGCATCCCTGCTATTAAAGAGAAGGTGGTTCCTGAGCCTGCACTCACTGCTTCCCTCTGCAGACGGTTGCTTAGTTTCTTGTTCCCTGATGATATCTCTTAGATGTTATGTTGTGCAATTGACGCACATCCTTAATGCTTTACATAATGCTATGTTTCGACTTACATTAAGTTTCGTGCTTTGCATAATAATGCAGGGGCTGAACTGCCTTGGAGAGCAGTAGCGCCCGGCTGTCTGTCCATTTTGTTCTGCTTTGTGAATTTGGGGCTCCTACTTCTATCACTTCTTGCCTGTTTACGTGGCTGTCCCATTAACCTCTGTTATCAGGGCATCTAGAAATAGTGAAGTAATTCACTAAATTAGTACCCTGAAGTTCAGAGGGCAATTGTTTTATGTAAGTGTTTTAAAAGATTCATATCCTCCCCAACGTAAGCAGTCCTGTAAATCTGTCCAGTCTAAGTGTGTTATGATTGGGCTAGATTAACCTTCTTCCATTAAAAGAGAGATAGAGAACCCTGTGCTGCAACCAAGGTGAACTGTTCTGTGTCCATCAGAGAGCCACAAAGTAGCTGTGTGTTTGTAAGCAGACATTTCATTTCCACAGCTCAGAGTATGTTCGTGACATTGATAGGAAGATTGAGTCTGCTGCTCAAAGTGAAGAGTGTGTGTGTATGTTTGTGTGTGTGTGTGTGTGTGTGTGTGTGTGTGTTCAGGGAGGAGGATACTAAACATGGTCTTGAATGTTCATGAATTCTTCATAGCAAGTCACCAAAGATCACTTTAATAAGTAATTGCATTGCACTTATTCAAGTATCTATTCTAAGTATTCTATGTATTATTTGATGTTCACAACAATGCCCCCAAGACATTTATGATTATTGCTCCCATTTTAAGGATACCAAGACACAGAAAAGTTAAATGACTTACACATGGTCAAAGAATTGGTCCACAAAAGAAGATGCTGCCAGTTACTGTGTTGCTTGTTATGGTTATAATTAGTATTATCTTCCACAGACTCATGCTCAGAAGAAGGTCACTAGGTGAAGATTTTTTAGAGTGATACCTGCTCCTTATTCTGGCCATTGTTGCTGTTTTCTAGTCTGTGGCCACAGTGTGACTACATGCCATTGCCACCAGGGTAGTGCCACCACCACTGCCATGACTTCACTACTGTGATAAACTGAACTCCTCTTAAACCATGAGTAAAAATAAATCTTTCCTCCTTTAAGTTTTTCTTCCTAAGTCTTTTTGGGTCTCAGCGTCTCAAAAGAACTCAAACTCTGCCATTGGCATATGATGCTCAAATGCTTTTTCATTATTCTTGAATCTGTATTCTTCACCCTAGAATCTTGGACAAGGCCTTCCTCATGTGCAAAGAACAATGTTTGCAGCTCTTCTGGTGCCATGCCATTGACAGCAGCAGTGTGACTCGGTGGAGACACCTCCATCCATCGTGACAGAGTTCTGCTCTTCAGCTACTAAAACATGTGTCTGACTCCAGAGTTTCATGCCATCAGCCCTAGAGAGCAGGGCCAAGGCCAACACAGCACTACACACATTTCTTGACTCATGAGGTCTAGGGAGCTTCTGCATTGATTTCTGAAGCTGAAGAGCAGAATACAGGCTTCTGGCTTTACATGCTTCCCAGAGCAACACTGGAGTTACATTTGTGAGATGGAGCTCCCAGAAAGGTATCACCACCGGGTCTCAGTCCACAGGATTGCTCTAAGGCCAGAGTTGGTCTGTGTCTACAAATATAGGAAATAGGGCTTCTAGCCCATTTGGTTCTGTTTGCTTTTTGATGATTCTGTGAGCACAGGATCCATTTTGTTTGGGTTAAATTTTGAGTCGTACTGCCCATGGCTCACTTGTATTGGAGTTTCAGTGGTACAGAGTATTTAGCATGCGTGAAGCCCTGGGTTGAATACTCAGCACTGGAAAAAATTATTTGATGTGATGTGAGAGAATAGCTGAAATATCATCCACAACAAAATTCAGCTTCAGCATAAGCATTCTGTTAATTTGCTGACCACCAGTGAGAGATATTTGCTGACATTTACCCTACTGCAGGGCTGAAAAAAGAAAATCTCTGAGAAACCATTGTAATTCGGCAATCAACAACTCTGATCAAATTCAATTTCTTTCTTTCTTTTCTGTAATTATCTTCATTCAACCTGTCATAGTTAGGGTTACTATTGCTGTGATGAAACACCATAAACAAAAACAACTTGGAGAGGAAAGGGTTTTTTGACTTACACTACCATATTGCTATTATCACCAAAGGAAGTCAGGACAGGAGATCAAACAGGGAAGGAACCTGGAGGCAGGAGCTAATGCATGGGCTATGGACAGGTGCTGCTTACTGGCTTGTTCCTCCTGGCATGCTTATCCTGCTTTCTTATAGAACCCAGGACCACCAGCCCAGGGATGGCCCCGCCCACAATGGGCTGTGCCCTCCCCCATCAATCACTAATTAAGAAAATGCTCTCAAATGACTAGAACTTTTTGCCAAGTAGACATAAACAAGCCACCACACAGCCCACGGGAGATCTTCACTTCCTTGTATCCTCATCATGAAATACCTTGCCTGGGCTAGAGAAATGGCTCAGTGGTTAAGAGCACTGGCGGCTCTTCCAGAGGACCAGGTTCAATTCCCAGCACCCCCATGACAGCTCACAACTGTCTGTACATTCCTGCTCTGGGGGATCCGACCCCCTCATACAGGCAAAACTCCAATCACATGAAATAAAAATTAAAAAATAAGAAATACCTTGCCTTAAAAGTTGTACTGTCTCATGCCTCTAAGAGATAAGGAGAAAAGTTTTCATAAACAAGAGTCGCAACATCTAAGAAGTCATTCTCCATTGTTAATTCAAGCAGGAGTTTTAGCTAGCTAGCCCTCTGTCTAATCAAATGAAGGCATTTGATCCTTTGTTTATTCAAATTAGTTTCCTCTTGCAAACTAACATGCAAAAAGGACTGTTCAACAAGCATTCATTGATATAATTCCCTAGAGTTTTTTTGTTTGTTTGTTTTTGTTTTTTTGCTTTGAGTCAGAATCTCCCTGTGTAACTCACTCTATAGCCCACAATGACCCCCAACTCATAGCAACCTTCCTGCCGCGGTCTCCTAAATGCTCTCGTTATAAGTATGAGCCACCACACCCATCGAGGCTGCTAGTTCTTAAGGCCCCAGGTGCTGAGGATGTGAACAAAGATTTCGGCCACTTGCTTTGTTTTGGAATCCCAGCAGAGAGACTAGGGGGCTAAGGAGCTGGTGGAGGAGAACAGACTCAAACTAATCTACTTCACTTTCTCTTGCATCTATTGCCAGCCTCCTTGTCCTCCTCACTTCCCACAATTTTTCTGCTTTTCTGAATTCTTCTTTCTTCCACTGTCCATTTTTATGCTTTCCATTTTCTTCTTTTCTTTGCCTTTCATTTTAAATTTTCCCTTATGGTTGTGGCAGAGTTTAATTAGCATCTCCCTAGCGGGTAACAGCACTGCACATGTTTTTATGACTGACTTGCCGTTTGTATATTGGGCTTGCCTTTGCTTCCAGTGGTATGTTTCTTTTCTTTTGGTAGGATTTGAGGTATATAGATACACAGATAAAGACAGACAGACAGACAGACATGGATTTTTCATAAATGAGTTCTCAGTGAATCAACATCAATGGACTCAATTCTCCAATAAAAAGTTACAGACTAACATAATGGATGCAAAAACAGAATCCTTCGTTCTGCTGCATATGAGAAACATACCTCAACTTTAAGAATAAATATTACCTCAGAGTAAAGGGTTGGGAAACAAATAGACCAAGAAGCAAGCCAGTGTAGCATTCTAATATATAACAAAATAGACTTCAAATCACACTTAAGCAAAAGAGATGGGGAAGGACACTTCATACTCATCAAAGGAAAAATCCACCAAGGGGACATTTCAATTCTTAACATCTATGCCCCCAACACAAGGGCTCCCACATTTGTAAAAGAAACATCTCTAAAGCTTAAATACCTTTACCTTCATACACTGATAGTGGGAGACTTCTATACCCCACGTTCACCAATGGTCAGGTCATCCAGACAGAAACTAAACAGAGAAACATTGGAGCAAACAGTTGCTATATACCAAATGGACCTAACAGATATATACAGAACATTTTCACCCCCACACAAAAGAATATACCTTTTTTTCACCATCTCGTGGAACCTTCTAAACACCTGACCACATACTCAGCCACAAAGCAAGTCTCAGGAGATGCAAAAAAGTAACCCCCTGTATCCTGTCAGGCCACCATGGATTAAAGTTGGATTTCAGCAACAACAGAAACAACAGAAAGCCTACAAACTCATAGAAACTGAACAACTCTCTACTGAATGACAACTAAGTCAAGACAGAAATAAAGAAAGAAAAAACTTTCTAGAATTCAATGAAAATGAATCCACAACATATCCAAACTTATGAGACACAATAAAAGCAGTGCTAAGAGGGAAATTCATAGCACCAAGTGCCTACCAAAAACAGTGGAGGGATCACATACTAGCAAATTAAGAGCACATCTGAAAGTTCTAGAACCGAGAGAAGTAAGCACACCCAAGATGAGTAGACAGCAAGAAATAATGAAACTGAGGGCTGAAATCAATAAAATAGAAACAAAGAGAACAATACAAACAATCAGTGAAACAAAGGGTTGGTTCTTTGAGAAAATCCACAAGATAGCAAACACTTATCCAAACTAATCAAAAGTCTGAGAGAGAATGCAAGCCAACAATAGCAGAAATGAAAAGTGGAACATAACCACAAACACCAAGGAAAACCAGAGAACATTAAGTCTGTTCTGTTGTTACTGTATTTAAATCCTTGGGAAATGTTTTAGTACGAGACTCTTCCTTGAGTTTTCCTTTTGTTACCTGGCCCTGAAACTTAGGTGGCCAGTCCTGACTAGAAAGAACTCAAGAAACAAGAAATCAACAAAACAAATAATCCAATTTAAAAATGGAGTACAGATCTAAACAAAGAATTCTCAAAAGAAGAATCTCAAATGGCTAAGAAACACCTAAAGAATTATTCGACATCCTTAGCCATTAGGGAAGTGTAAATCAAAAGCACTCAGATCCCATCTTACACCTGTCAGAATGGCTAAGATCAATAACAACAAAGGAAAGCTCATGCTGTTGAGGATGTGGAGCAAGAGGAGCACTCCTTCATTGCTGGTAGGAATGCAAACTTGTACAGCCGCTATGGATATCAATATGGCAGTTTCTCAGAAAATTGGGACTCGATCTACCTCAACACCCAGCTATAACACTCCTGGGCATATACCCAAAGGATGCTCCATTCTTCCAGAAGGACACTTGCTCAACTATGTTCATAGTAGTTTTACTCGTAATAGTCAGAAATTGGAAACAGCCTAGATGCCCCTCAACTGAAGCATGGATAAAGAAATTGTGGTACATTTACACAATGGAGTACTACTCAGTTATTACATAAATGATCTCATGAACTTCACCAGTCTGGATGGAACTAGAAAAACATCATCCTGAGTGAGGCAAACCAGTCCCAGAAAGACAAACATTGTGTGTACTCACTTATATGTGGATATTGAATGCTAAGCAAAGGAGAAATGCACTAGTATCCACAGACAGAGAAACACAACCAAGAGGGCCTCAGTCTGAACCCAGGGATCTCCCTGGTAAAGTGGAAATAGAACAGAGGGTGCAGGTGGCCTGGGAGAGGAAGGGAAAGGGAATGGAGGGGACCAGAAGGAGGAGAGGAACAGAGGGAGAAAATATATGGAGAGATGACCAGAATTGGGGGACAATTAAGGGGCAATTGGGAGACCTAGTTTAGTGGAAACTCACTGGAATCTATGAGGGAGACCCTAGCAAGGATCTATAGTAATCAGGAATAGGGAGCCTGAACAGGCCACCTCCTGTGGCCAGGCATGGCTTCTAGTGGTGAAACTGGGACACCATCCGAGCCACAAAACCTTCGACCTGTGGCTTATCCTCCCTGCAAGAAACTCTTTGACAGTAGAAAGTCAGAACCCCATGCCAAATAGGGAACCCCTGCCTGAAACTGTAGAGCAGGCCAGGAACTAGAGACTGGATAACCCCCTCAGGATTTCAAATGATGTAATGCTCTGCTCATAGATAAGTACCTAGCCCAGTCCTCACCAGAGAGGCCCCCTCCAGCAGCTGAGAGGAGCATATGGCGAGTCCCAGGGTCAAACATCATGCAGAAATAGGGGAACCCTGCAGAAGAGGGGGAAGAGGGATGGCAGAAACCAGAGGGGCTGAAGACACCAGGAGAACAAGCCCCACATTGTCAACTGACTAGCACTGTTAGGGGCCCACAGAAACTTAAGACACAGACACAGACCTGCAGGATCCCCTAAATACATCTCATGGCTGTCTGGATTGGTGTCCTTGAAAAACTCCTATAGGCTGGAGTAGGGGTGTCTCTGTCTATTTTACCTGCCCTTGGAAGCCTTTAGCTTCTGTCAGGTTACCTGCCCCACCCTTGATGTAGGGATTGGTACCTGGCCTTGTTCCATCTTGTTATGCCATGCCCTGTTTTATCGGTAATGGGGGTGGAGGGAGGCTGTTCTTTTCTGAGGATAAACATAGGGGGTGTTTGTGGGTGGCGATGGAGGGCAGATCTGGGGGAGAGGGAGCTGAAGGGGAGCTGGGAGTGAAGGGAGGGACACGGGGTTGGGATATAGTGTATAAATTCTATAAGAGAAGAAAAAAGTTCCTGACACCGAGGGAATAAGGACTATCAGAAGAGCATCCTTAACGTGAGATGAATTTTCTAATGCATGGGACAGTAGTTTTAAGAAGTAGTATAGAAATTAGATCATAGAAATAATGGCTATCTCTATTTGACTTTTAAAGAGCAGGTCCTGTTTTAATGCTTCACTTCTTTTTCCCCTGGGCTTAAATGATCTTTGAGTGTGGGCTTTCTAGCCAGGACTGGCCACGTAAGTTTCAGGGTCAGGTAACAAAAGGAAAACTCAAAGAAGAGTCTTGTACTAAAACATTTCTTAAGGATTTAAATACAGTAACAACAGAACATTAAACCCAGTGCAAGGTCCTTGAAAGTGAGATACCCTGCCTGACTACACAGGCCTCACAACCATCAGGCAAGCCTGGTTCTTCATTCTGGAGAATCTCTTTGTGAGGGAAGTAATTTGAAAATAAAATTCCCTCTTTTCTTTGGAGTGTATGGTCTAATGATTTCAGCACATTGCAATGACCTCTTGTTCCCTCTTTTCCTTCCCAGCCTTTATCTAAAGTCTCTTATGGTGGATCTTGAGATAGAGGAACATGCTTGTTTTATTACTGTAAGAATCATCTATGACTTGCTCCCTCTTGATTTTTGCCTTTAATCCATATGTTTAAAAACTTGGCTAACATGTCCCTGGGATGCATGCTGAGCTTTGGTGATAAAGCCTCATGTGGCATGGGTTTACTGACTTGGGAGCTTCTCTTCCTTGCAAAATTTGACTAATTTGATAATAGAGCATATATCTGTTTTTTCTGTTCATTCTTGTAATCAAGGAACGTATGCAACCATCCCTTTGCTGAAGATTCTGGGTTTTGTTTTTTTTTATCTTGAAGTTTAGAGCTACTTCTTAGGTTTTTTCCTTTCGTTATTAACTTTTAAAGTTACTACGAAAATAATGGCTTTCACTTTGACATTTTTGCACATGGATATCTTTGTACTCTTCTCATATTTGCCACCCCAGGATCCCCCTTTGTCTTCCTCTCTTAGAATCTACCTCTGCTTTCATGTCCTGTATATTGAAACCTAAATTCCACACACTGAAGAAAACATACAATTTTTACTCCTCAGAATTTTAGACCAGGAGTTCCCTTCTCATGACAATTCCATCTCCACACAGAGTTTTATTTTTGTCTCCTTGTTACAGACTAAAACTTCAAGCAGATTTTCCTTAGTCACTCAGTAATTAGAGTGAGGGTCTGCAAAAGTTTTCATATAATGGATTGGGCTTTTTAGGGTTCTGTTATTTCTCTCATTAGTACTCTTAGAGCTCTGATGTTTATTAGCATTGATAAATTCACTTGGAAAAGATTGGTTGTATTGTTTATAGCGAAAAGAAGAGTCTTCTTGATTCTCCTGTTAATATATATGCTTTCTTCATTGACTTTTCCATTTACAGAGTTGTTTGTTTTCGGTCGTATTGTATTTATTACTTTCCAGATCTTTCTGCTGTGCACACAAATATTGACCCAGCACATCTCTCAAATAGCCCAGGGACTTTCTCACTTGGTTTTCTTTAGCAAAGTGCCCACTACATATGTAAGAGGTTACCACGAGAGCTTGGCTTTAAGTTGGTTTAAGTTGTCCAATGGTATTTTCCAGAAAGGCCTTCCATAGGATCACTATGAGAAAACAGAGATTGGAGGGGGGTTGTGATGGCTAATATTGTATTGATTGCCAATTTGACAGAATCTAGAATAACACAGGAAACAAACCTCTATGTGAGTGAGGTTGTTTGTAGATCAGGCTAACTAAAGTGGGAAGACCCACCCTAAATGTAAGTGGCACCATTCCATGAACTGGAGTCCAGGACTAAATGAAAAGTGTAAACTGAGCTGCGTACCAGAATTTATCACTCTGTGTTCTCTGAATGCAGTTGTCTCACGTTCTTTTATCATCGTGATGGACTGTACCCTTGAACTGTGGGACAAAATCAGCCCTTCCTTTCTTACATTGCTGTTGTCACAGCAGTGGGAAAAGTATATATATTCTTCTTTGTCTTCATGGCAAAGGCAAAGAACTCAGAGGGTACCCCATTTTGCAAGTCTGAGACAAGGCTTTGTAGGCTGCCAAGAGTTGGTCTTGATTATGTACTAGAGTCTCAGTCATTTGATATTGCTGAAATGGGCTCCAATACTTCTTGCTTTCTGGTTACCTGTTTCTCCTTATCACCCAAAGATACACACTTAGAGGAGACTTTATTTAGGCTGCTCAAAGCATGTCAGAAGTGTTAGGCCTACAAAGTAGGCAACCTGTGTCTGGGACACCTTGGGTATAGGATGCAAACAGGGCTTCTAAACATACAGATATAAATTCTTTTGCTGCTCTGTGGGCTGGCAGGTCACCTTGGAGTCCACCAAGAGCCTTGTTATTTTGGAAAGCAAGTGGTTCACAACATGTCACAGAGCACAGGTAAAGAATTCTTTAAAAGCTCAACATATAATTCCAGAAGTCATTCATATATATATATACATACATACACACACACACACACACACACACACACCACTGTGAAAGCAAGGGCTGTCAGCTGCCTTTTAGTTTTCTGCACCTGTTAACCTCAGGGCTTCGGCTAAATTGCTGTGGAGAGGCCATTACAAATGACCTCCACTCATCTACTTGGTAGTAAGGTAATCACTAATGGTCAAGGAATTTCAAACAGCCACAAGAGCATGTGAGACTGTTGAGTACTTTGCTTTCAGGCAAAGCTGCTGAATTGTAAGATGTCTGATTCTTATGACACTAAGTGAGATGTGGCATTTATGGTTTACCTAACGTAATTTGTGTGATAAGCAGTCTGAGAGGGCTCCCATGCTTGGCTCAACAGCTGTTGCTGATCATGCAGTGAAGCAGAGATGTATCCATGGTGATCTTCCTATTTCAGCCAGAATAGGCATTCCCATTGGGCGTAATGGTCTGGCATATTCCTGGCATCCTTAATGAGTAAAAATCTCCATTGCATAAGAGAAAATATGAAACTTCCTTTCAGAGAAAAGGTGAAGGCAGCAAAAGCCACTATGTTATGTTGGTAGGGGGTGGGTAGTGAGAAGAGATTCAAATTGGAATTTATTAAAACACGTCTATTCCTTGAAGTATATCATTTTCTCCATTCTTTAATCATGTAAATGACCAGTGAACAACTTTCCCAGGGGTATGTGATTGATTGCACATTACAGATGATGAGAAGGATGTTATGTGGAAGGAGACAAATAGTAAAATAAGCAAATTTTATGGAGAGGCATTTTCTCATTTAATGTCCTGTTAGTTTGGGAACATTTAGGGTGGGGAAAGAAATGACAAACATGTGACAATGTAGAAAACATCTGTAGCTGGGTATGGATGAGAGTAGGCCAGGGATTTGATTATTTAAAGCATAATGAGAGATATTAAATCTCTCTCCCCCTCCCCTTTTTGTCTGTACTAGGTTAGATTTCCCAGATGAGGCAACAGAAATGGCATTTGTGTGTGTGTGTGTGTGTGAGAGAGAGAGAGACAGAGACAGAGACAGAGACAGAGACAGAGACAGAGAGAGGGAAAGAAAGAGAGACAGAGAGAGGGATACAGAGACATTTTAAGGACAAAGACATGGTCAATGGAAGCATCCGGCAACAGGAACATGTCACTTGGGAGCGGAGTGGTGACTTACCGGCACATCCCAATGAATAATTTAGTGCTTTGACTAACTTCCCAACACAAGAAGCTCCAACACAGAGAACACTGGACTCTGTACTAGAAACAGTGAAATCATGAGTCAAGGATAACCCTGGAGAACAGTGGGCAGTGGATTTAGAAGGTGAAGCCCAGAGCATGGAGTACTGACCAAGAAAAAGCCTCAGAGCTATCCTGGAGCTGTGGTGAGATAGAACCATGACTCTACAGATTTGGAAGAAACAGAGGCTTCCTGTAAGCACTCACACCTGCAGGATAGCCAGAGAAGATGTCTCGATGACTCATATGGTCCATTCGAGTCAGAGCTTTCCAACCAGGAAGTTTCCAATCTAGCACCTGGACATGTAAATCAGGAACAAGTATGTATGCATCTTTAAGGTGTTCACAGGGTTCTGAATGGCTAGGTTTGACAGCTACTGCTTTAGAAGAAAATAAGTGTCAAACGAACTTTGCTCTATCTAGGCTATCTTATGCTGCTGTTCTATAAGAAGTATTAAATATCATATATACATATATATACATATATATATATGTATATATATATTTAAGGATTCCCAGAAATTTTACAGTTTAAAGCTGTAATGTTTCATCTTAGCCCTATCTTCTTTACAAGGTAGGACCTAGCCTTAAGACACCAGTTTAACAGGTGACCAGATGTTTCACTGCTATACTGGGATAGAATACTAAAATATTCAAAGTTGTTTTTGCTTACGTGTTTTGTTTAGTTGTTGGTGATGAGATGTCTTTTGTTTTTTTTTGGTGTTTTGAGACAGGATTTCTCTGTTGTAACTGTGGTCATCCTGGAACTCACTCTGTAGACCAGGCTGACCTCGAACTCACAGAGATCCCCGTGCCTCTGCCTCCTGCTTGCTAGGATTAAAGGTGTATACTACCAGTGCCCAGCTCGAGATGTCTTAATGTTTGAGAAAGAGGCAAATTTGGTACCCTTGCTCTTCCATGCATTGGGTTTGGAAGAAACAATAAATAAATGTTCTATGTGCTTATATAAATGTATTTTGCTCTAGATTTAAAATCCAGACCCCCAGAAAAACAACCAAACAAACAAACAAAAACATTTGGCCAACATTATTCACAACAGCTGAGCCAGTGGAAGCAACTTGACATTTGCCCATTGAAACAAAATGTAGCAAATACAAACAATGGAATATTATTTAACCCTAAAAGGAAGAAAAAATTGCTCTACACTACAACGAACATAAACCTGCAGGATATAAGTTAAGTAATCCAGTTACAAAAAAATGAATACTATACGATTTAACTTATAAGAACTATCTAAAACATCCAGATTCACAGAAACAGAATGAAGATTAGTTGCTACCTATGGGCAAAAGTTAAAAGCGGAGATTTTTGCAGGATAAAAAAGAAATCTGGAGCCATTCCCCCCACAATGTGAAATTAATGAACTATTACTTTAAACTATTTAAAATGAAGCCAGTTGTGGTGGCACTCCCTGTAATTCTAGCACTTAGGTGGCAAGGCAAGGGGATTCTCTGAATTCAAAGATAGCCTGGGATCTATGGTTCCAAGACAGCCTGGACTACAGAACGAGACCACCATCTTAAAAAAAAGTCCCGAAGATACTGATTCTTATGCTTTGCGTGTTTTATCACAAGAAGCCACATGGGCTTTTCTTCAAGCATATGATAACCTCGAGTTCTGTCAGGTGTGTGTGCTGAGGCTGCTTAAGGTGTTCTACAATATGCTTCACACAGCCTGCGAAGTATTGGATTAACCCCACTTTTAAGGGTCTCCCTCCACTGTGTCCACAGTTTTTCCATGGCATCCCCTTCCAATATTGAATGCATACTGGATTTATTTCTTGCATTTTCTCTTTTAAATTTCACTGTGTTGTGATCACAGTGTTGTGATCACTAAGCAATAAGAAGTACCTTTGGTAAATGCAGACTTCATGCTCTTTTTTTTTTTTTTTTTTTTGCTTAATCCTACCTAGCCTATGTAAAGCCTGTAGGCAGCAAATGAATACTTCTGTGTTCTTGGAATTGATCCCTCCCGGGTAATCATTATGCTATCTATCATCCGCTCCTTGTTCATCCCACTGCCAATGCTTATTCAGGCTCATGTCCCCTTCAGTTTTCTTTATAAAAAGTCTCTGTAACCCCTCTCTTCTTTAATTATGCCATTGCACTTTTCAGAGCTCTAATTGACTCCAACTTTCTGATCCTGAAGAGCCCCGAACAATTTATTTCCTACTTTAGAGGTAGCAGAGGATTGAGTGAAATTATCTAGAAATTCATTTCTGAGTTGAAAAAAAAAATTAGTGGTTGACCCTGAGCTTCTTAGAGTGTGAACATGAAAAAAGTTGTGGATCTCCCATTAAGGCATCTTATAGTTGTGCTACTGGGTTGCCTCGTCCAGTCTTGATATGAGGGTTTGTGCCTAGTCTTGTTATGCCTTGTTTGGTTGATATCCCTGGGAGGCCTGCTCTTTTCTGAAGGGAAATGGAGGAGGAGTGGATCTAGGGGAGAGGGAAGGTGTGTGGGAGGAACTGGGAGGAGCGGAGGGAGGGAAACTGCTGTTGGAATGTATTGTATGAGAATAATAAATAAAAAGTAATAATATAAAAAAGAAAATGCACAAATGACAGAAGCTACAATAAATACAGCAACAACCATGTTTTTGATGACAATACTTTCAAAAATAGGAATGCACCTGTGTGAGAGATTGTATTATCTATTCTGTGTTCATAAAATATTTGTGGAACATCTAACTTTAGGCAATCTTAGAACCCCCAAGTCACCACCTTCCCATCTTCCAAGAGTGCTGTGATCCCCAACTTAGGAGAAATGCTGTGTAGACTAACGTCAGACTCCAAGTGAATTGCGCTGAAGTAACTCGGAGAGCACATTAAATGACCTATGCTAAACATCTCCAGCACAGGAACTTCCTCAAGCTTACATTTCCCGTCCCACAAGAGAACAGTGCAGCCCTTTATAACTCTGCCCTTGTAGGCTCCTTGCCAGTTACAGACATCTGCTTCAGCCAAAGGCAGTAACTCTTGTTTTTCATTTCTCCAAGCCTGCTGCTTCTTTCTCTCAGCCAATACAAGCAGTCATTTCAAGGAGGCCTATGAGACTAACCCTCCTGTTGCAGAGGTGAACAGCAGGAAGCAAGTTATGGGGATAAGAATGCAGACACGAGGCCTTACATCAAATGCTAATCATTATCGCTTCACATGTTGATGTTGGCCAAGTCTGCTCATGCTGGCTGAATTTCTTCAACCTTGTTTGACACGTGAAAGCTCAAGTCGTTGACAAATTGCTGTGGAGCTTAGCTAATTAAAATTCTGGCTCTGGACTTAAGCCTGCAAAGCTAGTGATGCTTGTCTTCTTTTAAATCATCAATAAACTTGCTAAAGCAGTTTTTCTCAGTGCACACACCTTGGTGAGTAGCTACTCAAGCTAAAACAAAGTGGGTCGATACTAATTTACACACTTAATTTAATGTGCTTTAATTGAGATTGTATTATTTATGTACTTTAATAAAAAAAATGCTATATTAAGAGCCCCAACCTATGCCATAATCACTCTCAAAAACTTAGCTCAGGACCAGCAGCTGGTCCTGCTGGATTGGAGGATGGTAAGTTGTCCATCCTCCCAACCACTGCTTGTAATGTCCCCACATTCCCAGAAGGCCTAGATTTGGATCATCAATCTGGGCACCAGGTGAGTGCCCCAAAGTCCCACCCACCCATGTAGTCTGCACACTTTCAGACTCCCTTAGTCAATGTTCTATTGCTGTGAAGAGACACCATGACCATGACAGCTCTTATAAAGGAAAGCATTTAACTGGGGTTGGCTTACAATTCTAGAGGTTTGCTCCATTGTCATCATGGTGGATAGCATAGCAACAGGTAGGCGGACATGGTGCTGGAGAAGTAGCTGAGAGTTCTTCATCTGAATCCACAGGCAGCAGGAAGAGAGGGAGCCACTGGGCCTGGCTTGGGCTTTTGAAACCCCAAAGCCTGCTTCCAGTGACCCACTTCCTCCAACAAGGTCATACCTCCTAATCCTTTCAAATGGTGCCACTCCCTGAACATTCAAATCTAAGAACATATGGGGAGCATTTCTATCTAAACCACCACGTAGATTTAATTCAGGTCCCACAAACCAGACTGGTGAGTATTCCATATCCCTACCTGCTCATGCCATCCCCTCATTCCCGTGTTTAACCCAAGTAGGGAAGCCTCCAGCTTTGTACCAGCCCAGGCAGAGTCAACTGGGACTCACAAACATACACACTTTCCCAGTTAACACTGAACTGGAATCACCTCTGTCCGTCCAATTGAAAACCAACACTCTTAGTACTGACCTACAATATCTTCATACCTGATCTGACAACGTGGGCAACAGCAAGCATAGGATGAAACAACCACTCAGCAGAGGGAGGCCAGAATCTCACATCAGATATACAACCAATGAAAGAAGTTTACATGACCAGGTCACAGCATAAAAGCGAAAAATACGAAAATCCAAGATTTGAAGATAAGCTAGAGGAATTGGACCACTCAAACAGGGAATAAGAAAAAAAAAAAAAAATCCGGGACACTGCTTCTGAATTCAAAGGACCAACACCGGCAGACAGCTCCTGCTCTGGAGCAGACAGGGCAGGCCAGCGCCCTGGAGCAGACAGAGCAGGCCAGCTCCAGGAAATCAGGTAGGAGGTCCTGCTCTCTGACCCCTCCGCCAACATCTGCCCAGCCCAGCCCAGCCCCAAAGCCCAAAACTACCTCCATGATCCCTTCCCCACCCCTTCAGGCCACTGCAGCAGAGTTCCAGGGACCAACCCCGGAAGACAACCCCTCACCAGGTGCAGGCAGAGCAAGCCACACCCAGGTAATCATTCCTTCTCCTGGAGCAGGCAGAGCAGGCCAGCTCCAGGACATCAGGTAGGAGTTCAAATAACTGACCGTTCCCCTTACACCTGCCCAGCCCTGCCCTAAAGCCCAAAATTACCTCCATACCCCACTCCCCATCCCTTCTGGCCACGGCTTCTGAGTCCCAAGGATCAACTCAGGTAGACAGCTCCTGCCCCAAAGCAGACAGAGCAAGCCAGAGATCAGGTAGGCAACTTGCTCGCTGATCCTTCTCACTACACTTGACCAGCCCAACCCTAAAACCCAAAATTACCTAAATCAACCCACCCACCACAACTTCTGGCCACTGGCTCTGAGTCCCAGAAACCAACCAAGGCAGATAGCCCCTGCCCTGGTGCCGGTGGAGCAATCCAGCTCCAGGAGAACAGCCCTGAGAACAACTCGAACACACAGCCCCAACTCTAGCACTGACCACACAACCTAACCAGGAGACCAGGCAGGCAAAGACTGCCCTAGATAAAGCCACAAAAAAAAAACCACCCAGAAGAACACTCTCAAAGACCCAACCCCCAACTCAGAAGGGGACTCCCTGCTAGAGCAAAGGCCAAGGCAACCACCAGAATTCCAGCACCAACTTCAGGGACCCCCTGCTCAACAAGAAACCACAAAACACAGAAGACCAGAGAAGATAAAGATACCAAGTAACAAAACACTCATTCATTAAAGACAAACCTAGGACTTCAGCACCTAAACCGTAATCACTTCAAATTGTGATGCCTAAACGCCAGAATAAGGAAACAACTGAAAGCAAGTTGGGGTTTATGTCACCTCCAGAACTCAACTACCCTACTACAACAATCCCTGAACACTCTGTCACAGCTGAAGCACAAGAAAAAGATCTTAAAACCAGGAGGGACTCAGACACAACCCCAGCCACAAAACCTTCAACCTATAACCCATCCTCCCTAATGGACCCACTGGGACAAACGGCAGAACCCCATGCCAAAGGAGAGAAGTCATGTCTGATTCTGCAGGGTAGGCTAGGAATTAGAGACTGGAATGCCAGGAGAGGATTTCTAATGATATCCTGTTCTACTCATAGATCAGTACCTAGCCCAGTCTCCATCAGAGAGGCTTCTGCCAGCAGCTGATGAGAACAGATGCAGAGGCCCAGAGGCAAACATCGTGCAGAGCTCCATAAAACTCTCAGAAAAGGGGGAGGAGGGATTTCAGGGGCTACAGGGGTCAGGGACATCAGAAGAGCAGGCCCCACAGAGTCAATAATGTATCAGCACTCTTGGGGTCCCTCAGAACCTGAAGCAGAAGACAGGGAACCTGAAGGGTCTACTAGATTTGTTATGTGGTTGTCTGGCTTGGGGTTCTTGCAGAAAGCCTGCAGGCTAGAGTGTATGTGGGGGTTCTCTGACACTTTTGCCTGCCCTTGGGACCCACTTCCTCCAGTTGGGTTGCCTCGATGTGGGGACTGGTACCTGGCCTTGTCCCATTTGTTCGGCCCTCTTCGAGTGGTGACCCTGGGAGGACTGCCCTTGTCTATGTGGAGAAGTGGGGGTGGGGTGGGGATGAGTGGGTGCAGGTGGGGAAGATATATAATAGTAGGAGAAGGAGGATGTGGGGAGGAGCTGGGAGGAATGAAGGGAGCATAGGAGAGGTGTTGATATGTATTATACGAGAGAAGAAAAATCAATTTTAAAAAAATCCACAAAAGGAGTACTCTAGAATTATGGACACAGTGAAAAGACCAAATATCTATGAACTGAAGAAAGAGAAGAATCCCAGGTCAATGTCATGTAACAGATCTTCAATAGGATTATAAAGGAAAACGTCTCCGAATTAAAGAAAACCATGTCCACACTGATAAAGAATACAGAACACTGAATAGACAGAGCCAGAAAAGAAACTTGTGGCAGTTTATTACAGCTAAAACACTAACTATATATAACAAAGCAGATTTTGAAACCCGTGAGAGAAAAAAGAAACAAAAACATAAGTCACATATAAGGAAAACCTACCATAATAACAGCTGATTTCTCAATGGAAACTCTGGAAGTCTGACGAGAATTAATGAATGTAATTCAAATTCTAAAAGGTGTCAGATGCCAAGCCAGACTACTTTGCCCCGCAAAGTTACCTGCCGCCATTGAAGGAGAAAGAAAAGCTTTCCAGGCCAAAAGAATACACATCTACCAAACAAGCCCTACAAAGAACACTTGGCACAATACTTGTAGATATGTCAGGGAAACTGTACCCATAAAATTTCAACAGTGTGCTTGCCTAAACAGTACCTGCATAATGACAATATAACTTGACATGGCAATGTGGATGGGGGAAATTTCACAAGGCTCTCAGAGAGAGAGAGAGAGAGAGAGAGAGACAGAGACAGAGACAGGGAGAGACAGAGAGAGAGAGACAGAGAGAGAGAGAGAGGGAGAAGGGGAGGGGAGGGGAGGGGAGGGGAGAGGAGAGGAGAGGAGAGGAGAGGAGAGGAGAGGAGAGGAGAGGAGAGGAGAGGAGAGGAGAGGAGAGGAGAGAGAGGGCGCCAGCCTGTTTTCTCCAGGGACAAGTTCCCTGAAAGTTTGTCCAGCCTCAAGTTTGACCAGTCCTAAACGAGTGTATATTCAAGCAACATTAATTGGATTTAGTAGGTGTGTGTATGTGTGTGAGTGTGCAAATGTATGCATAGGCATGTAACAATAACGATTGAAGAAGAGGAAGTCATGAATTTAAGAGGGACTGGGAAAGTTGGAAGGGCCAAAAGGAAGGCTGGAAATTATAAATGCAGTACTCATATGTGAAATTCTCAAAAGAGGTTTAAGGTAAAAATACTGTATTACTATGCATATATCAAAATATCATAGCTAAGCTTATTACACCATGTAGCTATTGTATGCTAAAAAAAAACAAACAAAACCCAGTACCATATTGTTATTATTTTTGGCACAGCTACATTTGTAGCTGGCAGGAAAATACCATGAAAATAGAAGTCAGTTATTGGCCAATCCTCCTTGTTTGAGCCTCATTTCCATCATCTGGAATGGGAGGTGATAAAGCAGCTCGTAGCAAAGGGCTCTTGCAGCTGTGTTCTCAGAGTACATTTACAATTCAAGCTAGTGGCATTATTTTGGAAAATCCATGACAAATATAAAACATACTTTATGCTTAAAACAATTATACAACTCTGTTCGTCAAGTAACTGTTAAATCATTTTTTTAGACTTGGCACCTATAAATTATGGCTTTCAAGATAATAAATATTGAACTTAAAAAAAAAAAAAAACCTGACCCTATGCCTGGGTCTCTAACACCATTCTCCGCCTGAAAGAACCAGGGCAGCACAGAAAGCTGGAAGGTTTCCAAGAGCAACGAAGGTACCAGATAACTTATAAAAGGTTTGAAAACACAGGAGTTGTCTTGAAGGCGCTCCCATTCATCAAATCTGTGTAATCTTGGCATCAAAATAAGTAATAATTACAAAATATTGTGGGGAAAGTGGAAAGCCTGGGGCTCATATCAATAAAAAAAAAAAAGAAAAGAACAAGAGGGAAGGAAAAGAGCTGTATTATAATGAAATCTTAAATGCCGAGTGGCAAAGGTAAGGGAGGTGACAGATTTGATAAGACGATATTTAAGGCTGGCGACATGGCTTCGTGTGGAAAAGCATTTGCTGCTAACCCTGACGATGTCACTTCCATGCTACGGACAGAATTGGACAGAATTGATTTCCACATGTTGTCCTCTGTAGGAAAAATTTAAGTGAGCCTAGCAGAGATGGGAGGGGAAAAGGAGAGAGAGGCATCACCGGCTCCTTGGACTTCCCATAAGGTCCTGACCTGAGGCACACCGTGTAGTCTAAGATGGCAGATCCCATGACACTGGTAGAGTCCCCAAAAGGACTCAGGACTAGGGCTGTGGTCGCTTACCCCTTCTCCCAGGAAGTCCCTGCTGCTAAGCTGACTCTGCCCCTTCCCCATAAAGTAGTCAGGTGACCCGTCAAGTGATTGGCTTGCTGTGCTTCCTGCCGCATCCCTATTGGTTCCTGTGTTGTATGTAGTTCCTTGCTGTTGGACAATAAGCTCATATCTGCGCCCTGATGCTGGTCTCTGGAATCTGTTTTCCCGGGTTCATGATTCCGAGCCCTCACTCCCTCATGTTTTCCCCCTCCAAAAAATAACAAAAACAAAACAACAACAACAAAAAAAACCCCCAAAAAACAACCCACAGTCCTCTGACTTGCACATGTGCACTATGGCATATGCGCAACATGTGTACACACACACAAATACACACAATGCACCATTGCTTGCACAGAAATGAGTGTGCATGCACACATACACACAAATACTAAATAAGTACAATATTTAAAATAAAAATTAATAAGAGAAAAGTTGATATCCTTCAAGTATTATAATAGAGATTGCATTAAAAAATGAATGGATGTTAAATCTAGCTGGAAATTTTAATGAGGAGGATATTTACAAGGTAATAAAATATCTTTTATAGACTGCTTACTGTCAGTTGCCAGGGAAATATAGCAATTCCACAATGGAGAAATTGGATAACTATTTTGCCAGATGGTCAAAATTAACCTTACTAATGAGGAGCAGATACATGGCATGTACCATTGACTCTAATACTCCAGTAAGCCTATCTCCTTGCCTGGAATGTACTGCCCAAATCTAATCAAGACATCTTATGGAATGTATCCACATTGTACTTTTGTCTGTTGTTCTAAAATTTTTCTTTATAGTATTTCCCATGCCCAGTACAGAGCCACGTACTGCACTTGGCCATCATATAACTTTAGTCCTCTTTTATCTGGAACATTCCACAAATCTTCACTTTCTTTATGATGACACTCTTAAATTTGCTTTTTAGAGACTTCCTGGGTATTTTTTTAGTAATTAGATCTGGGTACTGCTTTCCACTGCCATTTTTATTGTTTTGCATGTTTGGTTATTTTGTCTTGAGTTCTTCATATATTGAGGACATATGGGTTTTATGTGGATGCAGGTATTTTTATACGGTTTCAGAGTAGGTTCTCCTGTCTATGGCTTCCCTTTTTCACTCTCTTCAAAAGAAGCTTTTCTGTTTGACGAAATGGAATATATCCATACTTTACAAACTGAGCTTTGGGGAGTAGTATCTAAGAAATTTCTGAGTATCTAGGGTTTTCTTTCTGCCTTTTTGGGGGAAAAGAATTTAAAGGAGACAGAAATGTTGTAAAAATAGCAACAGTGAAGAGTTACAGAACAACTTTGTACTTCTTGCTATTTTGCACCCTTTGCTTTATTTCCTCCTCTTCCTCTCAACATTTGAATTATTTGAGAGTAGGTTACATCCATGCCTAAGTTTAGCCCTAAACTTTGCAGTATATCAATGTGAAGTTATTAAGCTGATTAGTTCAACTTACAAACTTAGAAAGTAGGCACTGAAACACTTGGATCCACATAAAATACACATATCCACAGCATACAAATAACTCTCAAAATTAACTAATAACAAAAAGCAGATGTAAAAATGGTTTAAAAAGCATCAAACTAGATTCTCGGTGAAAGAATATACACAGAAAATCAGCACATGAAAAGGTGACCAATCTTACTGATCATTTAGGAAGTGTATTTTTAATTTTTAACTGATACTTAAAAGCACAAACATGTACATAATAATGGATGCCATGTAATGTTTCAACATATGTTTACATTGGATGATGTTTAAATCAGACTAAATTAATCATCTATCTCCTGTCATCTATCATTTCATCATAGTGAAGATATTGATATCTTTTCTTTCCCCTTTTTGAGATAGACAGTTCCTTTTATTATGTATTGTTACCATACTAGTGCACTGACCACTAGAACTTATTCTTCCTAATCTATCTAGCTGTATTTTTGTACCTGTTGGTCTGCCAGTCTCTCCCCATGTCTTCTTCCCCCTTACTTTCCAAATCCTCTAGTACATACCATTGTACCCTCAACTTCCATGAGACTAACTGGTCTGTTTGTTGGTTTGTTGGTTTGTTTGTTTGCTTGCAGTGCTGGAGATTGAAACCAGGCCTGTACAAGCTAAGCAATTTCTTTAGCCCTGAGCTACATCCCAAGTCCATGATATCAACTGTTTTTTTTTTAATTATTCCATTGGTTTAAAATCATGTCATTTTTGTCTTCCTGTACTTGACTTCACTCCAGGCCCATCCATGTTGTAGCAAATTGAAATAACAGTAAGCTATTGCTTTGCAACTATAAGAATAAAAATTGAAAGGATGGCTATATCAAGTGCTTGCAAGAATGTAGGAGATCAGGAACTGATGCATTCTGCTGGTGGTATAAAATTGTATAGATACTTTGGAAAATGTCTTGATGGTTACTACACTCAGCTACTCCACTTCCAGACACTGACACAAGAGAAGTGAACGCATGTTTCCATACAGAGTCCTGCATAAGAATGTTCAGGGTAGCTTTCTTTACATAGTGAAAATCTGGAAGCAACCCAAGTGTCCACAAGTAGATGATCAGATAAATTAAATTTGTTATAAATCTATTCAGGCTCTGAGGAATTAAGTATTAATACAGACCATACTTTGATAATTCCATTTATTTATATCCTAGTAAGTGCAAAGGAATTGAAAATGATAGAAATCGGAAGAGTGATGGCCTCCGGTGGGACAAGAGGAACAGAGAGATGAGATTTAAAATCCCAGGAAGCAAATTTGTTGCATGAACAAGAATCAATATTATCATTATCCATTGATAATATGGATATTATCCATAATAATAATCCATAATAATATGGATATTGTCATTATCCATAATAGTATCCATTATCATTGGAGTGGTGCATCTATTCTTGAACTTGCCAGATTGTATTGATTAGGTCTAGTATAATTTATAGCTAGTAAATCTCAACTGAGTTGTTTTAAATGTGGCTAGCACAGTGCCTCTCACACACAGCAGGTATTCAGCACTCTATTGCCATGGTTTTCCTCTGCTGACTCCACCCCCTCTGCAGTGTATATAGTACTGTGAAAGAGTACCATTTTCACTGTAGCCATTTTCCTCCCAAAGCTGAGGACAAAAATAGAAAACACAAAACACACAGAAAATAAACTTCAGTCTCCCTCTCTCTCTCTGCCTCTCTCTGTGTCTCTGTCTCTCTCTGTGTCTCTCTGTGTCTCTCTCTGTCTCTGTCTCTCTGTCTCTGTCTCTCTGTCTCTCTGTCTCTCTGTCTCTCTCTCTCACACACACACACATACACACAAGCATAACAGGATGGCAAATGCATATAATAGTCCAGCAACTCTTTAGGGTGAGAGAAGAGAATCTGTTGGGTTCTTGTGTTCAAGGCCACTCTGTGTAACGTGGGAACAGTCTATTAACAAACATTGTCAAGCATTTTCCTGTTTTTCAAGATAGACAAATGGGTAGATCTAGATAGGCGACAGGCAGATGACAGATAAATGTATAGATGGGCTCCTTCCCCTGCTGCTTTACTGCCCCTTTCTCTTCTCAATTCCTTCCTCCTCTTTCTATGTTTCCTTCTATTTCTACTTTGGACAAGTAGGTTTGTAAAATTTTAGTGGAGAAAAAAACAGCCAGTACTTTAGCATACTGCTTTCTAAGGGAAAAGAATCATATTCTGTCTTGGAGTACCTACAACTCAGAAATGCATGGCTATGCAAGCAGGTATACATCTATTAATAAATTGAAAAGAGAGCAATTGCTCCTTATTCCTCTTAAAGATGTAGATTCAAGGAAGAACTTAGTCATTTGGTTTGAGAATGGGAAAGGGTTGCAAAGAATAAGATTGAGGCAGGAGTCCAGACCAAGTTTCTCATTGTGTTTTGAATTGTAATGGAAATTATTTCCTTGGCCTTTAAATGGAACATAAAAATTCTTTTTAAGTCATGGATGCTTATGAATCTCATATGTTTTATGCTAACTAAAGCAGTTGGCTTCCAAGGACCCATGGTTGGGGAACTCATAGGACTACAGAAGAACCCACTACTACTGTTTATCTAAATGGATGTAGTATATCAAACAATCCTCTTAAATTCATATCTCTGTACCCACAGATTAGTGAGCTCAGAACTCATCTTAGAAGTTTCTTTGTTGCAGTGAATTATGGTTAACAGAAAAAGTCACAAACGGTCAAAGTGCAAAGAAGAGGTGTGTGTGGAATGCTCAGCCACACATGGAACATCTATATGACACTCCTTGTCCCTAAGTCTCAGAGACTACTACAGAACAAGAAGCTGAAGGACCTTAAGAGCAGAGGTTGGGGTGAATTGGGGTGAAACGATGCCTTCTGGACATGACAGGAACACTGCACTTTAGAACTCACAATGGCTGTGCTTGACTCTGTAAGACCTGCACAGGACCAAGCCGTAAACAGTCTGGCATGAATAGGGACAGGCACATCAACACCCACCCCTAGCTGAGGAGCTATTGATGTTTTGAAGGCTGCTAGGGAAGGGAGAGTTAGTTGTATTTAAAAGTGTGGCTGCTGGTATGGCTACTATACTCCACTGAATGGCCCTACATCTGTTGAGTTTAGAGATAGCACAAACTGGACTCAGTGGATTTTTTTTTTTTTTTTAAAAAAGAGGACACAAAATTAAGGTGAGTAGGGTGAGTCTGGGAAGAATTCAGAGGAGGAATGAGGGGGGAATATGGTCAAAATATATTGTACACATGTGTGAAATTCTCAAAGAATTAATACAAATATTAAATAATTTTGTTTTTTTATTCTTTGGACTATGTATTTATTTTTATTCAAAATTGTTTTTATAAAATATCTTTTTATCATAGTCTTTTCCCTCCCCAATTCCTGCCAGATCCTCTCCGTTTCTTACTCATCCAACTTAATGTATTTTTCTCCTCAAAATAAAGCAAAAACCCCCTCAGAATTCAAATAAGCAAACTAAGTTTAAAAAAACAAAAATAAGACAAAAAACAAAACAGAGACAAAACAAAAACCACAGAAAAATGGAGTCTTTTTATGTGTTGGCCAACTACTGCATTTTGAAAAAAAAATTATTGGCCTCTATGCATATTTTTTTCTCTTCTGAGTAGAAACAGACATATGTACTGTTGAAGAGTTACCATCTGCAAAGGTTCATTAGCTACCATCAATGATTAGATTAGTGTATATATTTATTCAAGTTCCTTAGCTAGGTCACCAATGTTGTTATACCAATGGCGGGTCATTAGAAGCAGCAGAATGAAGACAAACGTCAGGATGGGTGAGCAAAAATTGCAATACACACATTTATTTCAAGCTTCCACGTAATTACATCCAATGAAAGGGGCAAATAAGCAAAGGGATATATAGCCATTAGAAGATGTTAAGCAGAAACTATGGGTGTGTTCAAACTACCTAAAAGCTTGTAAAAAGCTAATTCCTTTAAACATACGCGCATTTTGGGAACAACATGGGTAAGTCTAACATTTTTCATACAGTGTAGATCAGTAAACTAGGCCTTTTTCTAAAACTTCCTGGTAATTCATTGTGGTTCCCAGGGCATATTATTGGAGCATAAAGTGCCAGGGTCTTTAAGTAGGGATAAAATACCCTAAAAGAATAGAATTGACTAGCAAATTGAGGAATGACGCTCTAAGATGAGTAGGCATTTATTTACAAGGTTTTGGTGCTCCTGGAGCAAGGAAAAACAGACCACCCATTGGCCTCTCTGTGTGGATAGCACAGGTTGAGTCAGCAGTGGCAGACCTATGGTGCTCTGTTAAATATAAGACCAACTAAACACTGGGAGTGCTGGCTCATGTCTTATCTCGACACTCAGGATGCTGAGGAAGGAGAATCGTCATGAGTTTGAAGACAGTCTAGGCTATGGAGTGAGACCTTGTCTCAACTAAACAAGACAAACGAACATAAAAAGCACACCAAGGTGAGTACGAGCAGGAGAGAGGAACAGGGGATGACTACTGAAACACTAGAAGCAACAAAAAGTTACCAGTTTTTGTCTTCGGATCTTAAAATTCATCCTCCTTGTTACCCTTTTGTGTTTAAGTGTGTTCTAAAGTTAACAGGCATACTGTTGCTTGTAAATGATTTAAAAGAACAAAGAGAGCAAGGCATAGTGGCACAGGCTTCTTCTTTCAACATTTAGGAGACTGAGGAGTGAGTATGTCAAGACTATATAATGAGATCCTGTCTCAAAAACAAATGAAATGAAAAGGATGATTGAAACTAGACGCCTAGCTATGCATCATGATGCAAGGGTGCTTGGCTCATTTGAACAAGCGTCATACTCCATGTGGCAATTAATAATAATGATAATGCTAACAATGTAAAAGTAAATAAATGTGAAAAGAAAATAGAAAAAAAAGAAAAGGACCAGTATTTCATTAGAGCACACCTTCTAAGTTTGCTTTTGAACTCAGAAACCCTGGGGTAAGCTGACTTACAGAGGTATATGTTACATTAGCAGGTGCCACTAAATATGTTACATTGGCAGGTGCCACTGCCACAGGGCAGTGACCTAAATGATAGATGTAGCACCAAGGAGATGAGAATCTGTCTCCAAACTGTTAAGGGGTCCATTAATGTCATCTGATCTAATGTGTTCTTATCAGAATGAAGGCTTTTCAGTTCACGGAATCTAGCCATGAGAAATGTCTACTTGGTCTTAAACGCAATTATGCCGAGTTTGGCTTAACTGCCTGTCATACTATGTCTCCATGAGTGTACAGCCAGGCAAACAAAACAAAACAAGAATATAAATACATGCAAGCAAGGGGGAAAGAGAAATAAGGTAACCAGGTCATTTATTTTCATGGTAACAAGACGTTGAAAGTCTCTATAGTAAATTCAAAACACTTCTAAGTTTTCAAAAGAAACAGGCAACAGGATTCTTTTTTACAGATTCAAAACTTTGGTGATCCTCTGAGAAAATAAAGGCTTTTTTAAAAAGTCTGCTGTGAGGTTTGAAAATAAAGGCAGAAATCTGATTAATGATGAAAAGAATTTGCCTTTAAGGATTTACTTTTTACATTGATTGATTAAGGTAGTACGCACAAGCTCTCTCTCTGTCTCTCTCTCTGTCTCTCTCTCTGTCTCTCTCTGTCTCTCTCTCTGTCTCTCTATCTCTCTCTCTCTCTGTCTCTCTCTCTGTCTCTCTCTCTCTGTCTCTCTCTGTCTCTCTCTCTCTCTCTCTCTGTGTGTTTCAAAGACCAATATGCCTTTTATGGTTTGGGTCTCTCAGATTGAACTCAGTTCATCAGGCTTGGTAGCAGGTGCTTTTGTCAACTGCGCTATCTCCCCAGCTTCTTGCTCAATTTATTTAAAACTGCTAAAATGTTCATCAATATTTTTCTTTGGGAGGGCACAGGAACACAGGGTCTCCTGTATATAATTGGCTAGCTTGGAACTCACTGTGTAGATCAGCCTGGCCTGGAACTCACAGAGATCGTCCTGCCTCTGCCTCCTGAGTGCTGGGATTAAAGGCATGTGTACCATCATGCCTGGTACTGGACATCAACTTTTGCAAGGTCAGTGACTACATCAAGACACTGAAAGAGGGGAGTCCTTAAAGTTTTTCTCAGCAGCATGGATCCCTTTCAGTTTCTTCCATTTCCATGTGAATGTGTGGCTACTTTCTTTGTTAGTCTTTATTCTAGAATCATGTTCTCATCTCCTTCCTTCCTTCCTTGCTTACCATCTATGAATTAGCTATAATAGAGACCAGAGAGACCAGAGATTTTTTTGAAAGATAATATTTGAAGGGTTGTGGATATAGCTAAGTTAGGGTGCTTATTTGGCATGCACAGGGGTCTGGATTCCATCCCCAGTACCACATAAACTGGACGTAGTGACACATGCTTGTAATCTCAGCACCGAGAAGAGAGATGGGAGCAGGAGGGTCAGAAGTTCAAGACTATCCATATCAAGTTTGAGGCCAACATAAGATTCATTAGACCCTATGTCAAAAAACAGCAACAACAACAAAATCCGCACAAAACTCAAAAAAGAACATTTGACTGTAACTGAGTTTTTAGTGTATAACATTTAATATAAACTTAGAATAACATAGTATAAAGTTTTGTTACCTCCCTTTTCCCTCTTAATAAATCACAAATCCTTAAAAGCACAAGACTAGCAAATTCTCCATTGTTTCCATTTGAGGGAGAGAAAGGATGCTCTTTTACATCTATGACCTTGCTATTTCTCTCTCTCATGGGTTGATGACCAGAAGCCAACATTTTCCAGCTTTGATTTATATAGCTAGGCCTGGAAACTGACAAGGATAGCAAGATGAAGAACCAACAGGAAGCCAGGAAAACTTCTGTTCCATCCCCCATTGTGACCATTGTTTCTTTATTAAACTCCTGCCTTCAACATGCTTCCTGAGCACTGGAAGAAAAATGCCCTCATTGCCCCCGTCAGGGAATAGCATCATTAGCTCTCTTGGTGGGAGGGATTTGGCTTCTGCTTGAACACATAAAACTTTGGAGCTATAGGAAGATGAAGCTTTTCTTTGTTTTCCTAGTCTTCTCTCCACCTAAACCTCTGGCTCCCCGACATCCTGTTGCTGTCTTGTCAGCAATTATATAGGCCCAGGAACAGTCACAGTTACTGCATTCCCATCCACCATGTGCTTGCATAGGCTAGGAAGGAAATGTCACACAGGGCTTTGTGAGCCGGAGATACTCAGTTTAAACTGAACATGTTCACAAACAACATTTATATTTGATGGATGTCTCCCCTACACCCCAGCTTCCTTCCTTTCTTCAGATTATGTCCTATAGGTTGACTCATTATTTTAACACAACCAGTTTTCTTAGATTTGACCATTAGCCATGAAGCTCAGACTCATAGCCTGTGTCCCCTACTGTTCCACTTGAACTCTCCTAACTCTGGGAGCAAAGTAAAATGCAGTGTCATCATTGGGAGCCTAGGGCTTAAATCACCAGAGAATTTTGAGGTTAGGTGAGATATTATTTTGGTTGCCAGGCAATGTTGTCAAGAGGTCATGGAGCAGTCATGGAGCAGGCAGTAGAATGTTTCAAATGATCACAGGATGAAAGATGCCTTGGCTGTTGGTCCCAGCTCCTGATCCTCCAGCCTCCCGCTGCTCAGTTTTCCTGGTATCCAGTTGCTATACTTGTCATTCTTTGTCTGGCTATTCTTATCAGTGCCCAGGCCTGGCTATAAAAATCAAGGTTGGAAACTGTTTGCTTCTGGACATCAACCCATAAGGGAGAGAAAAATCAGGGGCACATATGTTTAAAAGAGAGTGTTTCTCTCCCTGAAAAGGAATAACGTTTGAACTGGGTGTTTCATCAGATTGCATCTTGGCCTCTTCTAGTGACCTCTTGCTTTGGGCCTTGGTTCCCTTTTCAACCTAATCTCTGAGACCATGGATAGCATCTCTGGCTACTTACCCCTTTCCAGATGCCTTTACTTCTGAGTTTGAGGCTGTTTGAGTTCAGACAACTGGCTCCCAAACCAGAATCACTGTTTGAAAGGATGTATGTTCCCTGCCACAGGGGATGTGACTTTGTATGTCTGAGGTGAAGCTCATGGAGCTGAATTGAAATGTGTCATTCAGATGTTTCTGATCAAATGAGACCACACTCTGAGAAACAAAAGTCTCATAGAACCGGCCGTCCAATCAAAAAAAAAATTTTTTTAAAAGATGGTTTCTCAGTAATGTAATTCCATTTGTGTGGAACAGGCCAGGGAACCTGCAACTTCAGGCAGTTTTCCCAGGGCCTTCTGAAATACTTTTGCCATGGACTACACTTATACGAGTGATGGCTGGGGCGGGGTGGGGACACGGACAGAATTTCAGCAGGGTGGCAGTATGACCATGTGCATATGCATATTTTGAACAAACCATCCCAGTTGCAGTGCAGAGTAAAATGTAAGAGCAAAGTACAGCCTTGTCATTTCTAGCCATTTCTAGTCTTTTCTTCCTGCATGTGCTCAGACATTCAAATTCTTGGTTCCCAGCTGGTGGCACTGATTGGAAAGGTTATGGAACATGGAAAAGATGAGCCCTCACTAGAGGAAATATATCTCTGGGGTCAGTCTGTAAGCGTTCATAGCCTGGCATCACGTCATTTACTGTTTCTCTCTCTCTCTCTCTCTCTCTCTCTCTCTCTATCTCTATCTCTATCTCTATCTTTCTATCTCTATCTCTATCTCCCTCTGCTTCCGGAGTATGGATGTGGTGTGATTGGCAGCTTCCTGCTCCTCCTGCCAAGCCTTCCTAACCCTGCCATTGTGGACTGTATTCCTCCGGAACTAAACATTAAAACAATCCCTTCCTTCCTTAATTTTTTTCTCAGGGTATTTTATCACAGCAGCAGAAAATAAACTAGCACACCAACTCTAGACAATTTAAATGGTAAATTAAATGGGATGAAATAAAAATGGTCCGCAGTATGAAAGCAGCACTTAGAGTAAACAAACGGCACCAAGGGTAGGGATTAAGAACAACTCAGCACTGTTGCCAAGGTATGCAACTGAAAGAGGAGTACTTAAGCCATGTTTCCACCCTGGGATTTTTCTCTTACATTTAACATTCTAGTGTAATCCAAATTGGTTATTATGGGTTGTGTACTCACCCTTTGAACAATGATAAACTAAGATACTGTTAGGGCAAGCCAGGCGGGTTTCTAAGAAACCACGAGACACGAACCGCTGCAACATACATGAGGCATTTATTATAACCGGCGCGCTCCGGGTCCCGCCTATCCCACGCAGGAGATGAGCATGGCGGGCCCCGATCCCTTCCCCCCCAGCCCTTTTATGGGGTTCAGGGGAAAGGGGTCTGGGGATGGGGGCTCGTGCAGCTTTGATTGGCTCAGAGCTCTCTGTTAAACTCATTGGTTGGGAGTTTCGCACGCGAGGGATCCAGGGGGGGGTGGTCAACCTGTGCCCTTGGACTAGCCGTCCTTGATACAGGGTAGCTCCTGGTATGCTGGGGAAGGACGAATCCTGCTGAAGAGTACTGTTAATGGCTGTACTTGGGAAGGCATTTCTCAATAGGAGGCATTTCCCCCTATATGTGACTGCATTCCTAGGCTTCATATTTCTTAAATCCTTTCAATACCACAATGTGGAATGATGTATTTATTTGAGACAAGGTTTCTCTGTTGTAACTCTGGCTGTCCTGGAACTCACTCTGTAGACCAGGCTGGCCTCAAACTCACAGAGATCTGCCTGCCTCTGCCTCCCAACTGCTGGGATTAAAGGCATGCACTACCACCACCCAGCTACAAAAGATATTTTTAATGAGAATATTAAGATGTTGAATACTCAAAACCCAATAACAACTTCTTATTGCAGGGACTTACAAACCTACTGTAGGAAACTAACTTGACCTGTGTTCACTATATTAGTGACCACCTCGTGGACTAGAATGACCTAATTGATTCTAGAGGACATGAAGAAATAAAACAGACTCTCGGAAAGATCTTAAAATGAAAAATCATGAATATATACTGTTGAGTATGTCCCCCAAACAAGGACGGCTCTTATTAAAGTGCATGTTAAGTACCACTCTTACAGAGTTTGTGTTTCCTGAAAGAATGGAACTTTGCTGCGGGCAGCCTCCCGAACAGAATTTAACAATGGAGAGGCCATCTCTAACTTGCAAGACAATCAAGCCTGCATTACCAGATATTTCAGCCTCGGCAACATAAATGGTGAGGTATTGATGATAGTGGTTGAAGTGTAGTTCTGACTTATGGGAGGACCTGGTGGACCTATATGAAGCCACTGTTGATTTTGAGCTCTACAAACCTCTATGGTTGATGACAACCAGAAGTGATTTGTTAACAAGTGTCCACACTCACGGAAATTCTCATAAGTGCCTCAAATTCCGTATTAAATATAGACTTTCTATGTTGGTTATAGAATCAAAATATATAGGTAGGATTCACATAGCTGGAAAGATCTGGATACCAGTGATGCCAATACAATCTATTTTATTTACCAGAATAAATGGGAGCCACTGTAAGCTAGTAGTGATCTATTTAAATAGTATTTTCTATGAATCTTCAGCCATGTAGACAGATCTTTCAAATCGAGGAGTTGAGTATTGGATATAGAGTCTACTACCAGTAAGGATTTAAGGCAAAATATCCAAAAAGACAATTGTTAGTTCTATTCATTTTCTTGGGTGATAGAGCAAAATAGATAATATGTAAGATTCATACTTTTCTCACCCAGTGTAAGAACAAGCATGGCAATTTTGATTAAATTTGCACAGTTCATTTTTATCTGACATTTTCCTTGTTCAATTAATTTGGCCTGTAGTTTCTCTTCCCCTGTGAGAAGGCGAATGCCAACAGAGCAGAAGTTTTTGTCTCATTTGCTCACTGCTGTATCCCTGGTACCAAAGACAGTGCCTGGCAAATGATAGGCACGCGGTGAAGTCTGTCTGATGAGTGAATGAATGAGACAGGTCTGATAGCACAGGACTGTATTGCCATCTATTTGAAAGGCTAGAGCAGGTGAATTTGAAACACGAGGGCTGCCTATGCTGCAGAGAGAAGTGAACAAATGAATGCAGCAAATAGTTTTAAAGATTTGATGGCATTGAACAAAAATAAATCAAATATTTGATAGGTGACCAAGGCACAGAGTTCAAATTCACACTGGAGGGTTTTGAGGATGAGGATACAGTGACTTATCTGAGTAGCACTCTCAATTCAATTAACACTGTTGAGGGGCTTGCTTCATAAGAGTATCACAGAATTGGGGTTTGAAAGCTAGGTCCTCTGCTGCATGCATCACCTTAAGCTTGACAAACTTTAATTAAATTTGCATGTCTCTTATTTCCACAAGGGCATTTAATGGTTTCAGAACATTAACAGGAATTAGCCTTGCATTAAATTCCCCTGCATTCTCTTTAACATCGTGCATAGTTGTTCTGCATAGAGACATGAATCAGTAAATAGCTGTAGATCGAAGGGAGGAATTAAGTCTATCTGGGTACCAGGTGAATTTAGATTACTGTCCTAAGACTGCTGGAATAGCGAACTGTGACTCTTACCTAACAGTAGCCCCCAACTGCTCTGGCAACTAAAATAGAATGTATTGAGATTCACAGAAATATGAACATGCACTCTCCTGTCTTCATTACTTCCAACTTCTACTTCTCTTCCTCCCTTTCCCTCTTCCTCCTGATCCCTGGATCCCTCCCTTCCTTTCATCCTTTTTCCCTTTCTCTTAAATGAATTAAAAGATTTTTGAGACATATACTAGTTTCCAGAACACAGTATTGGGTACAGAGAGTTTGTAGATAATATCAAATGTCACTTCTTTTAGAGTAAAGTAAAATAAAGAAATTCATTATCCTGTTCAGCTCAAAAATGGGTGCCTCATCCAATCTTCATCAGAGAGGCTTTCTCAGACAGTTGATAGGAACAGAGACAGAGGCCCAGGGCCAAATATCCTGCAGTGCTCAGAGAACTGAACCCCTCCCCCGCCCAGGAGGGGAAGGAGGAATTGCACTGAGGGGACCAGAGGCCAGAGGAGGGTCCAGGACAGCAGGATAACAAGCCCAGCCGAATCAATTGACCAGCCCTCTTAGGGGCAAACCTCCTACAAGCTGCAGTTGTTGGGGGGTCTCTGATCCTTTTGCCAGCCCTTAGGACTCTTGCTCCTGCTGGGTTGACTAGCCCACCCTTGATGTAGGGATTATTGCCTGGCCTTGTTCCATCTTGTTATGCTCTGTTTGAGCTGTAATCCTAAAAGGACTGCTCTTTTCTGAGGAGAAGTAGGGAGGGGGTGTTTGGGGGTGGGGGGGTAGATCTAGAGTAGAGAGGAGATGGTGGAACTGGGAGGGGTGGAGGGAGGGGAGGAAGGGTGTTGGGATGTATTATACCAGGAAAGAAAAAAAATAAAACAAGTGGATTAATAATTTTAAAAAAGAAATTCATAGCAATTATCTTAGGATACTTAATGATTCTGTTGGGTTGTTGGACCAGCCACCTTAAGAAAAATAAAGATAATACAGTGTTCATGGCTCAGTTTTTTTTTACATCAAGAATATCTAGTAGCAATAAAGAGAAGAATAATTTCAATAAAAATATATACATAAAGTATGTAATAAATATAGTAATGGATAGAAAAAAATGAGAAAGAGGAGAGGGAGAGTTGGTTGAGTGTATTATGGAAACAAGGAAAGTGGCAAAATAAATATTTTCAACATTAATGTCAATGTAGAAATGACCATGAAACTAGATTTAAAATGTTTAACCTCATAAGCTAAGGACTTTGAAGATGAACTACTCCAAGGCAAAAAAAATATAACTACGAATTGAAGAAAAAGAGAGAATTACAGTTGGAAACAGATTCTGGGACTTACATCAGGCATGGCCATCTCCAGTATGTAAGTGTATTCATTGGGTGGTAGCTATTTACATTGTCATATCTAAAAGAGCATCACTGGGACTAGAGCTGAGCCTCAGTGGTCGGGCACTTGCCCAGCATGATCAGATCCCTGTGTTCCATCCCTGGCACTGCAAAAGAGAAGAGTGGGGCGAATATGAACTACTAGTTCAACAGACATGTGACTTTAATTCAGTGAACACATACATCCTGGGAATCTTCTGTAATGGACCCTTGTAGTAATCACTGGAGGTATAGTAGTAAAGAAATCAAGCATATTCCCTATTCTCATGGATTTTCTTTCATAGTTGAGGAGACAGATGTTCCTTGAACAGGTACATTAGTATGGTACTCCAGATGGCAGTAAGTGTTCTTTTTAGTTAGGCAAAAGGTATATTGCATTTTTTAAAAGGATGCCACAGTACTGTAGCTTTATTGATTCTCATTTAAAAATCTTGAAAAGACTGCCAGGCAGTGGTGGCACATGCCTTCAATCCCAGCACTCAGGAGGCAGAGGCAGGCGGATCTCTGTGAGTTCAAGGCCAGCCTAGTCTACAGAGTGAGTTCCAGGACAGCCACAGTTACAACAGAGAAACCCTGTCTTGAAAAAAAACAAAAACAAAAACAAAAACAAAAAATCTTGAAAAGTTCAGTTTCGGGATTATGAAGGAAGTTTTTTAGAGAGCCGTCTCTTGTCCATATCATTATGCCATTATTTCGCAGAATATTAATTTTGCAGGCATGCTCAGCAGAGGTCACCAGCGTTGTTGCCATCTGAGAAGAGAAGAGAGGAAGTGCGTTATAAGATCATATAAGCATCCTGAAAAAAACTTAAATACACTAAATATATATTTAAATATACCTAAATATACATAGTGGTGAGGCAAATTGGAAGACTGGCAAGGCAGCAATATCTCCAGGAGAAAGGGAAGAAAAGACTCAGTGTGGTAGCCTAGAAGAACACTTCCTGTACCTGAGACATTTGTTAAACATCCTCTTCCTCTTCCAAGTATGTATTGTTCTGCAGCTCAATTTTCTTTGCACAGTTCAACAGAAACAACGTATCACAACCCACTGAATGTAGAGAGATAAGAACACAGCTTTTTAAGATTTTGCCATACATTAGAGACGTGCAGAAACATAAAGCAAAGTTTTATTTCTCGCTATTTTTGCTTTGGTTTGGAAAACATAAGTAGTTTTTATTTAAAACGTTAGCATGTACTTTTTCTATTTTGTGTACATTCATGTGTGCCTTTTGGTGTGTATGCAAGTATACATGTGCATAGGTATGTAAAGAGGCCCGAGGACAACTATTCACGTGATGTCCACACTTATTATATGATAGTGTCTTGCGGGCCTAGAACTTTTCAAGTTGGCTAGGCTGGTTGTCCAGTGAGCTAAAGCGATCTACCTGTCTATGCGTCCCCTATACTAGCATTGCAAGTACACAGTCATACCCAACTTTTTTTTTTCCAGATTTTTGTGCTGGCAAGGCAAAGACTCTAGACAGAATCAGCTATCATTTCAACCTTGGGTTTGTATTTTAAAAGCTAGTAAACAAAAACAAACCAACAAGGCAAAAACAAATGGCAAAATAAAACAAAAAGTCCACAAAATGTGGAACGTTTCTGAGGCATGTGGTCTGTCCTGGAGTGTAGCTGATAATACCCAATCACACTCCATTGGAAGAAAAAATATTTTCCCCTTTGATAGCAGATACCAATTGCAAACTAGCTTCTTGGTTAGGGATGGTACCCTATCTGGCTTGAACCTCTACAGGTCTTGTGCATGCTTCCACAGTCTCTGTGAGTGCATATGCGTATAAGTACTGTTGTATCTGAAAGACACTGTTTCCTTGAAGTTATCCACAATCTCTGTCTCTTACAATCTTTCTACCTCCTCTTCTGCATAGATACCTGAGCCTTGAGGGGAATGGTTTAATGAAGACATCCAATTTAGGACAGACTTTGCTCTAGATTTTCTCCAAACTTTCTCATTCTCTCTATATTGTCCAGTTATGGTTCTCCATGTTAATTACCATACACTGCTGGAAGACTTTCGGATAAAGGTAGAACAAGGCACTGATTATGGCTATAGTGCTGTCATTAGGAGTTATTTTATTGTTATGTCTCTTTAGCAGATAATAGTAATAGGTTTTCCCCTAGGGCCCGTGACCTATCTAGTAACATGTTATTGGCCACTTTAGCAATATCAGGTATGAGTTTCATCTCATGGAGTGAGCATTAAATCCATTATAAATGTGGTTGGTCACTCCCATAGCATTTGTTCCGCTATTGCACCAGTATATCTTGCAGGTAAGTCACTATTGTAGCTCACTGGGTTGTAGCTGGGTGATGCTGATGATTATCTTTCTCTTCTGGTAGCGTACAAAGTACATTCCTGCACCATGAATGCTAGTCAGTAGGGGTGAAGCATATAGTTGATTACCAGCTCGTCGTCTCCATGTTCAATGACATAAGTAAGAGTTGTCCTCAGCGATATAGCCTTATCATCAGGTTTTAGAGAGCCTTGACAATGGTGTGATGACCTGTGTTGTTTGGGGGTGGTCCATGGGACCACTTTGGCCAATAATTCAATAAGATGTAACCCATTCCTGGCAGTAGAGATTTTACTTAATGTCTAGTTGTGGCGTTGTCTCCCCCATTACTTGGTGACTCTCTCTCTACACACACACACACACACACACACACACACACACACACACACACGTATGGAAGCTTCTATAGCAGTAGGCTTCCATATGGTTTTTCAAATGCTCTTTAGTGTTGGTTGTCCCTCCTCACCTCATATTCCCTCCTTTACCCTTCTTTCTGATCCCCTTCGCTATTTAATCCCTCTATTCTGTTTTCCCTTCATCTCTCTGTAAGGCTATATTCTATTTCCCCTTCCTATGGAGATCCTCTCCTTCCTACTCTTGATACCTTAGTAGGTACCTAACATCTGTGATTAATCAGTTGGTAGCGTACTTACTACCCAAAGCTTAAAAGCTAACATCCACATATAAGAGAAAACATATAATATCTGTCTTTTTGTCTCTGGGCTACCTAACTCAGGTGTTATTTTTTCTAGTTCTATCCATTTATCTGTAAATGTCATATTTTTCTGAATTGCTGAAAAAAATCCTTTGTATAAATGTACCACGTTTTCATCGTGATCTGGTAAGTAAAATGGCTTCTGAGTGGCCCTTACACTTCCAGGTTCCCACCTGCATACAGCCTTTGCACATGATAGCTTGTTTACTTCTTTGTCTCTCTCCTCTCACCTTTGACCCTTTGCCCGACTGCCACATATTCATCCTTTAGATTTCAGATCTGTACAGATTTTCTGTCACCATGTCATAAATTACTACAAACTCAATAGTCTACAATGACACAAATTTATTTTCTCATGCGTAACTGAGTTGAAAGTCTAGGGGGCTCAGCTGATTTTTCTGCCAGAAACTTTCACAGGAACGGAAGCAGATGTTCACAGGGCTATGGTCATTTCTGGAGGTTTGTGGGAGAACCTACCCACAGATTAATCCAGGTTGTTGTCAGAACTCATTTCTATGCAGGTGTGAGAGTGGGAGTTTAATTTCATTGCTGGTTATTAGCTAAGAGCCGTTCTCAGTTTCTTGAGCAAACACCCCCCCCCCCGCCAATTTCTTGTCTGTGATCTTTTCCAACTTCCAGATAGCAACAGTGTGTCAAATGCCTCCTGTGCATCAGATCTCTTCAACTTCTACTGTAAGATCTCTTCTGCAGCAAGAGAAAACTCTGATTTCAAGCACTCATGTGACTAATTTGGGGCCACCAGGATAATCAAAAGGATTAGGTGCATCTGTTAAGATCTATAATGTTTACTGCATCTGCAAACGCCCTTTTTTCCCCACAAAATGTACCCTGTCTTCAGTTCTCTTTATTGCAACAGGGGCGTCGTTGGTGGGTACCATTGTTATCCCAAACTCTAGAGGTTTTTCTGACCTCTCTTCTTCGCTGGATGCCGTCCTTTCTCTGCTTTCTCCATTTTGTAAGAGACAGTAGTAAGCAGAAGTACTTTCTGAAGTTAGGTTCAATGTTCCATCTGAATTACATTAAGGTAGACACAGTACCCAAAAAATCCTCATTCATTCGCGTCACTCTGATAGCCTCTGAAAAGCCATTTGTTTATGAAATCTGTCAGGCACACAGTTGTGGAGGAAAGTTTTCTAGAACAAATTGGAACTTGAATGCACAATATTTATCAGTGGTAAGAAAGCCACCAACAGGTTTTTTTTTTTTCTGGAAATGACAGCTCATTTATTTTATTTTGGAGAAATGTCTATAGAATACCCAAGCCTGATTCTTTCACATAAAATATTGTTCCATGCAAAAACATGACAACCACAGTTCACAACATACTCACACAGGTATGCTTCCTCAAGGTCACTGTCATATTTCAGTATGCAACGGAATACATCTTGCATCATTTCAATTTGATAAGATAGAATAATAAAAATGCGTGTTTAGGGGCCAAGATTTAATAAACTTGAACTTGACTTCTTTGTCAAGGACAATATTATGTACAAATGAACTTAAAAAAATTCTATATGCATGGAGTAATGAATACAAAAGACTAGAATGGTTGGCCATTGTCTTGGTTCCTGCCAAGGCATGAGCAGTGAATAATATCAACACATGCCAAAGCTAAAAATGTCTCATGGTTATGACTATACATTTGAGTGTTTTCATCCTTGAAAGGGTCTAGGGGATGCGCAGGAATCAGGCAACACACGCTGAGAATTGGTATTTGTAACAAGGAACTCTAACATGAATATCAAATGAGACCGAGACAGGAGCAGAATTCATTGTAGTCTATAATCACAAGGTTAGTCCAAGTATTCAAGTTTATATAATGGTAGTTCACCAGAGATACAGTAGCATCAGGTGCTCAGAGCCCTCAGTTTCAGTTAGTGGTGCATTTATCAAGTGCCTCTCATTATTTTTATTTGGAAAAACAAGAGACGATAAAGGGAAATTGAAGTGTAGGTAGAGCTGGTACCATATAAGAATAGCTATCATGTATTTGGATGTGGTTGTCCATGTGTTGAAATCCCAGAACTGCGGAGACTGAGACAGAAAAATAGGTATTCGAAGGCCAGTTCTGGATATATAGTGTCACTTGTCTCAAATATACAACAAATAAGGTCGAGTCGATGACTCAGCAATTAAAGTCCTTGCAGTGCATTCAAGAGGGCCCAGAACTCAGACGGAATTTAGATCCCCAGAAATTCCATGTGGCTCTAGCGCCTGCCTGTAATTCCAACCCTGAAAAGGGGAGACAGGGAGCAAGATGGCTAGTAAGGCTATCCATGGGTAAACTCACAGTAATGTAGGTGTTCTGAAGAAGGACATATTAGATATACCTAGAATGGGTGTCTTTTTCCATGAGCCTTGAAACATGTATAGAATTGAAAGAGGTACAGAACGGGGAATAGAGAGATCTTAACCTACAGAAAATTCTAAAGGTGGCAAGTGGAACAACGTGTGAACACACACAAAGACGCAAAAAATTTTGTCTCATACAAATGCTAAACATTCTATGACAAATCATCTTCAAGTAGTCTGATGGTCTGGAGAGTCAATAGCATAGATTGTAGCACAGGTACACAGGAAATACATGTATACTAGGTCAAAAGAAGACCTGTGTCCCATTTCAAGCAGTCAGTTAATTTACTCTGCTGCTACCTTGCAGTTCCACTCAGTCCTCAGCAGATTGCATATTGTGGGCCTGATGCAGATTGTTGGAAGCCACGAGGGAGGGGGGGGAGAGGCTCAGCCCAGATGCGCTTGACACAGGGACTAAGGTGTCAGACAATCACTGGTCAGCAGTCAAACTGAGATGGTGGCTCTCAAGTTCACTGTCTTAACGTTGATGTTGTTTAAGGGTGCAGATACCTGTGGGAGTGTAAACAAAGTGAAAGAAGGTATTATCATTAAAAAACAGAAAAACTGCCTGGCCGTGGTGGTGCAGGCCTTTGATCCCAGCACTCGGGAGGCAGAGGCAGGCGCATCTCTCTGAGTTGGAGAACAGCCTGGTCTATGGAGTGAGTTCCAGGATGGCCAGAGTTACAACAGAGAAACCCTATCTCGAAAAATAAACAAACAAACAAACAAATAACAGAAAAACTAAGATTCCCGTAGTGGGGTGGGGGACTACCTGAGGCATTGCTGCTAAGCAGATTGTCTAGGAGAATTTTCTAAGACTTGGAGCAGAAACTAGGCAAAGACAGTTCATTTTTATTAAGACTGGTTAGTTTTTTCTGGGCATAGAGCAGGCCAATCCAATGGCAGTCCCCAGATTCCGTGCTTCTTTCCTTGATCTATCCCGGGAGATGATCACATGCTGATCACATGCTGCTCGTTCAGCTGCTCCACCTAGGGGAGGGGTCACATAGCATAGTCACCCTTGTTCATTCTTTCATTATCATGGCTTGATTCGCCAGTCTTTGGCCCTGCCTCGGTCCTCTAAGCCTCCAACCTGGGGGAGGTCTGCTAGCTATCCATTTAACCATGCTTGCTTCGTTCACTCGTTTATGTGACCTGCTTGTAGTTTATCGTGGACACTTGTATGTAATGCCTATGTGCTGCTAACTCCCATGGCAACCATCAAAATGCAGCTGCTGTTTATATTTATTACTTTATACGTAGCTTCTTGACTGTGGGAGCAATCTAAGGTGGTCTCCTTCCTGGGATAGCTTTGTTAAAAGCTATCATTGTGCACAATTCATTATGTTGTAATCAGCTGCATTGGATGTGAGAATATGGGGAAGAGTAACAGTGCATTTCGTGTATTCTGATGGGCAGAAAGCTACTCAGAGCCTGCCGAGACTGACCTAGTAGTTTTCCCAGAGTCTTGTCCTTCCTCTAATCTGGTCAGCTTGGCTATCTCATACCCAGCTGCAGGCCCTCTTATTGACCTTCCTCAGTGTTCTCGGCCTTGCCACTTTAACCCAAATAATCACTCGGATGCATTTGGATTGTGCTAGCTCCCTTGGAAAGTAGCCACTCTGAGAGTTAAAGCCTTTGAAATAAGTCCTAGATTGGCCCAGCACCGACACTTGGTGACAGTTAAGCCTTTGACAAACTATTTAAAATGTTTGAAACTCAGTTGTCTCATCTATGTAATGAGTATAATAACTGTATTGATTACACACGGAGACTCTGAAGATTGTGATAAAGTGGGAGCAGTAGGTAGCTCATAGAAAGCCTTGATATGTGTCAATCAATACTATCATCTCTGGCTGAATGCTATAAGTTTAACAAAGTCAAAAATGATGAACAGCATTTTTCATACTCGTATTTACCTGTTGAGTGGCTAGTAACAACAGTCAAGTCAAAGATGCAGTCAAGGAGTACATCAGTGGATGAATGGGCAAAGAAAATATGGGATATGTACACACTGGAGTTTTACTCAGCCATAAATAAGAACGAAATTATCCAGTTGCAGGCAAGTTGATGGAATTGGAGATCACTATGTTAGGTGAAATTAGCCAGACTCAGAAAGACTAATACCATGTCTCCCCTCAGAGGTGGGCTCTAGATTATTTTAAAGAAATGAAAGGAAAAATGTCACTAATGAGGTAGAAATGGTACCAGTGGGAGGAAGAGGACAAAAAGGGGATTTAGGGGTGAATACGATCAAAGTACACTGTATACATGTAGGAAACTGTCACAATGAGCCCTGTATTACTTAAAGCCTTTTGAAGTAAGTGCATTGCTCAGTGAAATATTAATTTGTATCTACTATGTGTAAGGTTATATTCAGACGCATAATCAAAGTGACTAAGTTTTATTTGCTTCGTGGAACTTTAAGCCAACAGTGTTCCCACATGTTTTAGCTGTCTCTATTCCTTGAATATATCATAATCACATTGATACATATATTCTCCTCATAGTCAAGACAGAATCTGTTTGTCTCTATCAAAGGAACATTTTAAAGTTTCTACCATAGCTAAATATCAAGTCCTGCAGTAGGCAGCAGAATTCAGACAGATCTGGTATATTAATTGCGACCACCTTACATCCTTGGTAAACCAAGTTACATAACAGAGCCTTGGTGTGCTTTTCTCATCTTTATACATGGCTACCCTACCACCCACATAAAGGCTCACAGACCCTGTAACTCCAGTTCCAGATGATCACATGCCCTTTTCTGGCTTCCATGAGCACTAGGCATGCATCCAGTACACATACATACAGGTCAAACACTCATATACAGAAAATAAAAATAAATATTTAAAAATATCAAGAAACAAACAAGTAAGGAAGTTCCTGGGCTTCATGATCCAAATTCATTTTACTTTGCATTCATGTGTAATTGATGATAGATACATTTTGGCCTGATTTTGCTGGCAAGACTAAATTCTCCCTCTCTCTTTCTTCCTCTCTCTCCCTCTCCCTGTCCTCTCTCTCTCTCTCCCTCTTTCTTTGTGTGTTGTGTTTGTCTCTCTGTCTCTATCTTTGTCTGTCTCTCTCTGCATCTGTCTCTGTCTCTCTCATTCTCCTTGCCACGCAGATTCAGTGACTGAAGTATTGCTAGACATCCCACTGCCCCATACATGGCAGCACATGAAAGGCAGTGTTTTCCGTGTACTAAACAAGGACAGAGGGGAAATACATCCAATTCCAATTGTATAGCTCAGAAATTCTTTTAGTGGGATTGTTTTGTTGAATGTGTCATATTCCATATTAAATACTGCTCCTTTCATTTATAAGGACGTGTCTAGTTAGAGCTTTAGTGTGGGATTTGTCCATTTATAAATCTAGTAGCCTAATATTGTTTAAAATATAGTAGACAGGATTTTTGCTTTATATATCCATTATGGACATTTCATCATGCTGTATTATAGAAGCAGGAAATATAATCTGCAGGGATCAGAAGAGGAATGGAAACTTTCACAACCTTATTTAGTTCTGGGAAAATCCTCAAGCCAGCTACAGCCACCCACACTGTTTTCCATATAACTCATCTTTTTCCTCATCTTAAAAAATACTTACAGACTCTTAGGCTGATGCATAGTTCATTTGTAAAACATATTTCAACAGTAAATTAGGTGTGAACATACGTAAGGATAGTTTTGCAAGTTCTGAGCTGATCTAATTTTATAGTGCTATCAAGAGTCTATCTACGAGTCATGTTCTAGCCTTTTCTAAGTCAGGTAGACACGCACCTGGTAGCATAGAGTACAGCCTGTACTTTAGACATGTTTGAAGTAAAAAAGAGAGCCAAGCGCCTTTGAATTTCCTTGGTTCACTTTGTGCTAAGCTGTCAACCTCTGAAACAATCAATTAATCATCATTTACTCGATGTTTCACATTCACAAAAGAAAGAACATAATCCATGCCTGTGCATGACAAAACTTGCCAGAATCTCCTTTGTGCAGTTTTTACAAACAAATGTTTGCTATTGTGTCAGCAAACGTAAAATCTAGACTATCAAAGAAGAGAGAAACCCCCTCCTCATCTTCCTCCTCTCTCCTCCTTTTCACTGTTTGTTTTGAGACTGAGTCTTGCCATGTAGCTCCAACTTGAGAAGACCTCAAGATCCTCCTGCCTCTGCCTCCTGAGTGCTAGAATTACAACCGTATGACACCATGCCTGGGCAGAAAGTAACCTTAAATTCACAGAAGCAATTCCTTTGTTTTGGTTAAAATGAAGGAAGTGAGACCCAAAGGTGGGCCTAGTTTTTCTAAGAATATAGATTAAGCTACAAAGCAGTAGAGATGACAGCAGATCCCATCTGTCCTCTCAGGGTAGTACACACTTTTGAATGAAGCTCTATCAATGTATAAATAGGATAAGTCATGAGGCAATACCGAAACTAGCGCAAGACAAAAAAAGTTTTATCACTAATAATATACCACATAAATTTTCTTCCATAGAAATAAAAATAGAATCATTTTTATGACATGCTTGCTAAGAAACAATCACCAAAGTGTCACTGAGGACTTCGAGATAGATCAGAAATATTTCTGATAGTTTCTTTAGAAGAACTAGCCGGCTTGGTCATTCTCTGTGGGCTTGGCAAGTTTTCTGAATCAAATAACACACTAAACCATATTTTTTTAGTTGGTCATTGGCTTTGAGTTCTTGCTTTCATTTTCTTAATGACTAGGTAGGTAAAGAGGAAACATAAAACTTGAAAGATAATAGATTGGCACAACAAATTCTTTGCAACTCATTGGCAACTTTATCTTTAATGAGAAAGATAACAGAGTCGCATTGCTGGCTATTTTCCTAGATGAGCTTTAATAAGATCTAGGGATATTCAAAAATCAAATGCTGATTTACATAGTTAGTCTAACAAAATGCCATATTCTGTACTTTATGGCATACTAGCTTTGGGCAGATGTAAACTCTTCAGGTAAGGGGCTGAGGAATTAGCTTTGTGGGTAAGAGTGCTTGCTGTGAATGCAAGAAAGCCTAAGTTCAAATCTCCAGCATCTACATAAGGCCAAGCATTGCTGCATATGCCTATAACCTAAGCACTGAGGAGCAGAGACAGGTAGATCCCAGTAGCTCGATGGCCAGCCAGGTTTGCTGAAATGATAAGCTTCTAGCTCAGTAAAAGGCCTGTCTCAAAAAAACAAGGTGAGGAATGATAGGGGAAGACCTCTGACCTCTATATGCACATGAACCTGCACACATGTGTGCATGCACGACAACCATCTCCCTCTCCCCCTCTCCCCCTCTCCCCCTCTCTCCCTCTCCCCCTCTCCCCCTCTCCCCTCCCCCCTCTCCCTCTCCCCCTCTCCCCCTCTCCCCCTCTCCCCCTCTCCCCCTCTCTCCCTCTCCCCTCTCCCCCTCTCCCAGTCTTCCCCTCTTTCCGTGTCCCCCTCTCTCCCTCTCCCACTCTCTTCCTCTCTCCTTCTCCCCCCCCACACAATATTTATGTAGTATAAAAAGTCATCACATATAGATTCTGAGCATACTATAATATTTTGCACAATAATTGAAATTTTAATTTGCATTTATACCAGTGCTAAAGTAGAATGAAATATTAGTATGAGAACCACAGGTAAATATGTCTGGAAGGGGAATTGCAATTGGGCATATACAGTTTATGTTTTCCAGAATGATGGTTTACTTCTTTAAAATTTTAAAATAAATAAGCATTTCCCTTTTCATTGGCAAACATACATACATCTGATGCCAAAAGTAAAGTCAAGATTTTCATAGAATTTAAACAATAAAAGTTCTAGAACCCAAAGATATTTAATTTTTAGAACCTTAGGGTGAAAAATGCTTTCCTAAAGATTGCATAAAAGTAAAAGTCTATAAATGATTGATAGATCCCAATAGATGAGAATGTATTTTAAATATTTATGTATACTGAAAACACTATAGCCGAAGTAAAAGTCAACATGATGTGGGAAAAACTGCTACAGATATTTCATAAAATAGTGTAAGTGCTCCTATATAATGCACTGCTATACATAACACACAGAGCACCCTAACATGAGCAAGTGAATTTTATCAAAGAAAAGTATTGAAACAGCATAAATAGTGACTCACTAAAGCAGTTATAAAGTGAAATCCACTCGAATAAAGACAAATTGTGAAAGCCTGTCATTCCACACACCACAGTGACTTTAGTCTACTTTTGTTTTCATTTTAAATTCTTTGTTTTTTTACAATGGGACCGGCGTCCCTGGAGGCCAGAAGAAGGCGTCAGATCAGGTCTCATGTGGTTCTAGTTATAGGCTATGTGAGTTGCCTGATACAGCTTCTGGGAGCTGAACTTTGGCCCTCTGCAAGAGCAGTATGTGCTCTTAATCACTCGCCATCTCTTCGGCCTCCCCCCTTTAACTTTATACTTTAAGAATTCTCAAATACATGGGTATTGAAAGAATGATACCGCAAAGGGATGACTGCAGCACACTCACCACTTTCATTGAGCAATCTAAATAATCATGCTTCAAACTCATTTGAATTATTTCTCTAAACACGTCCTAGATAGAAATACATAAATATATGTGCTTACCAAGATGACGTGCACTGCATAGATGAAATGGAATACTATTCACCTTTTAATTAGAGAGAACTCTCACAAATTACAAAATCTAAAATAAATGAATAAATACCATGACACATAGGTTCTAACAAAATTAAATCAAGAGGATATAAACAATTCAAATATATCCGTTATGAACGACGCAGTTAATATACTAATGAACAGTCTTCCAACTGAAAACAAAAATAAAAAAAAAATGTCCTTGATCAATTCCACCAGATATCAAAGAAGAAAAATACCAAGGCTCATCAAAATATTCCATGAGAAAGAAAGGGAAAGAATATTACCAAACTCATCTTACAAAGATAATATTACCCTGATATCAAAATCAGATAAGGACACACACACACACGGTGGGGGAGGGGGGGCAGATTGTAGGTCAATCTTCCTGAAGAACATGGATGGAAAAATTCACAATGAGGGACTTCAGAGATGGCTCAGTGATTAAGAGCTCTTTTTCTTGCAGAGGACCAGGTGCTGCCTGCACCCACATGGCAGCTCACAACTGTCTGTAACTTCAGTTCCAGAGGAACCCATGTCCTTTTCTGTCTTCTTCGGACACTGTATGTACATAATACACAGATGTATATTCCGGCAAAACACCCATATACATAATGCAAAAATAAATCTAAAACATCTGCTTTTTAAAAAAAATTCACATTAAAATGTTTGCTAACCAAATTGAGACACTCATAATAAAGATCATTAACCATGACCAAATGGACTTCATTTTGGGATGAAAGAATGTTTCTGTGTACATAGATAATGTGATACAACATCAATATGCAAAAAAAATGGTAGCTTTCCTATATACCAAAGAGGAACATGCTGAAAAAGTAATCAGGAAAATAATTCCATTTGAAGGAATAAAATACTTTGAAAATAAGCCTAATCAAGGATGTAAAAGATGCCTACATTGAAAAATTTTAAAACACTGAAGAAAGAAATTGAACAAACTGAAATTTGAAAAGATCTTTCAGGCTCGTGGGTTGACAGAATTAATGTACTGAAAATTACTATATTACCAAAATTGATCTACAGATTCAGTGCAATTTCCATAAAAATCCCAATGGCATTGTTCTCAAAAACAGAAAGAAAAGCTACCTTATCTTTCACATAGAAGCACAAAAGACTTCAGATAGTCAAAGAAATCCCAAGCCAAAGTACAACCCAGTGCTGGAGGTAGCATAACACCTGATTTCAGGTTGTCCGCCGGAGCAATAGTAACAAAAGCAGCATTATGCTAGCACAAAAACAGACACAAAGAGCAATGGAATAGAATAGAGGACCCAAAAATAAAGCCATACTTGTGACAGCCACCTGACTTTTTACAATGATGCTCAAATCATACACTGGAGAAAAGAAAACATCTTCCACAAATAGCGCTGCGAGACGTGGATGCCCACATGAAGAAAACTTAAAATAGGTTCCTATCACTCATCCTGTGCATAAATTAGTTCAAAATGGATTAAACACTGTAATGTAAGACTTAAAACTCCAACACCATTAGAGAAAGCATCATAAAAGCATGGCAAGCTAAAAGCACACACAAGAACTTTCTGAAAGGAACTTTAATAGTTCAGGCAATAATGCCTAGAGTAGACAAATGGGATTGTATGAAATTTCAAAGCTTCTACACAGTGAAAGGATCACTTAATTAAGCGAAGAAACAGCCTACAAAATGGAAGAAAACATTTGCTAACTATATACCTGACAGAGGATTAATTTCTAGAATATATAAAGAACTAAAAATAAATACCTTCAAGCCATACAACTCAGTCAATAAACAGCCTAAACAAATGAACATTTCATAAAAGATGAAATATCAATGGCTAATTAACATATGAAAATCATTCAACATTATTAGCTACCAGATAAATGAAGACTAAAACTGTATTGAGATTTCATCACACTCCAGTCGGAATGGCTGTCAAGAGGACAAACAACAAATGCTGGCAAAGATGTGGAAGAAGGGAATGATTATACACTGTTGTTGGTAATATAAATTGTTCCAGCTACTGGAGAAATCAGCATAGACCTTCCTCAAAACACGAATCATAGAACTATCATATAACTCAGTCATGCCATTCCTGCTTATACATTCCAAGGATTCTCCCTTCTCTTTTGTTTTTTTCGAGACATGGTTTCTCTGTGTAGCCCTCTGTGTAGTCCTGGAACTTGCTCTGTAGACCAGGGTAGCCTCAAACTCACAGAGATATGAGTGCCTCTGCCTCTTGAGCACTGGGATTAAAGGCATGTACCACCGCCACCCAGGTCAAGGACTCTTAAATCAGCATCAGAGATAAAATCTCATCCACGTTTCTGGCAGCATTATTCACAATAGCCAAATTATGAAATCAACCTAGGTGTCCATCAACAAATGGATACACAAAGAATATGTGATATATATATACACACAATAGAGTTTTATTCAGTTATGAGGAATGAAATTATGTCTTCTGGAAAATGTTTGCAACTGGATAACATCATATTAAGTGAAGAGCCAGATTCAGAAAGACAAGTATTGCATGTCTTCTCTCATCTGTTGCTCCTACCCTAAATATAGATATACAAAACATATATATATGTGTGTGTGTGTGTGTGTGTGTGTGTGTGTGTGTGTAGACTTATACACAAACAATATATTTGTGAATATATACATACAAATAAAAACCCATATATTAATATACACATATATGTAACACATACGACATGAAAGGAGAGGGACACTGGGAACAGGAAGGAGGGGGTAGAAGAGATAAAGAATTATGCTTGTGACTGGATGATTTTCTTCTTTGCTCCTTGTGTTTTATTTTCTGTTAATCGACATGTTAACTTGAAAAAATATGGGTTCTTTTAATAACTTAGAACCTAGGATAAAATCATATAATACTGGTCTAAAAAAAGAAAAATATATATAATGATAAAATGACTTCCAGTGACACTCTGCTATACTCATAGATCAGTGCCTTATTCAGTCACCATCAGAGAAGCTTGCTCAGCAGCAGATAGGAAAATATACAGAGACCCACAGCCAGATGTGATGTAGGGAGAGAGTCTAAATGGGATGTCTCCATCAAATCCCTCCCCCAAGAGCTCAGGGAACTGAGTAGAAAAGAAGGCAGAAAGAGTGTGTAAGAGCCAGAGGGGATGGAGGACACCAGAAAAACAAGGCCTCTAAATCAACATGATCAATGCACATATGAACTCAGAGACCAAGGCAGCACACACATGGCCTGCACAAGTCTGCACTGTGTCCGCTGCTATAATAAGGCTTCCAGTTAAGTATTTTTATGGGATTCCTGAGTGTGCAAATGAGTGTGTCTCTGATTCTTGTGCCTTCTTTTGGGCTCTTTTCTTTCTGTTGGATTGCTTTGTCCAACTTTGATGTAATAGCTTTTGTTTTATCTTATATCTTATTTTGTTATTTTTTTAAATGAATGAATGAACAAACCTATCCACTCAGGTAAAGATTAATGAATGAGCTGTCATATATATGTGGGGAGAGAGAAAATCAGTTTTCTCCAATAGAGTGACACTGAGCACACCAACCACTCCAGAACCAGCTTCATGTTCAGGATCATGATCAACATATAACGGACTGCACAGTTTTCTGTGTGCTTTTAGATTTTATTTGGTTATATTTTGGAGGATTTTTTTTTATTTTGGGGTGTGTTTTATTTTGTTTTCTTAGTTTTGGGGAGGTTAATTGCTGCATTGGGTTTTTGTTTTGTGAGAAAAAACCTAAAGTTGAGTGGGTAGGGAAACGGAAAGGATCTGGAAGGACTTTGTGGAGGAGAAGAATATGATCAAAATAGATTTAAATTTAAAAAATGTTTTAAATAATAGCAAGCATAGACTTTATAAAGCAAAAGATTATGCTTATAGATTTCTTTTTAAATGTCCTTCTTTCACTATTTTATTTAGTGTGCTGCTCAATTGACAAGTCCTTTTAGGTTTTCTATTGATGGGGAAAATCCTGCTAAGTACAACATAGTTAGGCCTGGAAAACACTATGCTAAGTGAAATATACTAGGCACAGAGAGAAACATTATATAACCTCACAGGAGGAGTCTATAATAATCAACTTCATAGTAGCAGAGTTAGAATGGTCATTGTCGAGGACAAAGAAAAGTTGAATGGGGACACTAGTCAAGTTCAAAAGTTTTGTTATACAAGATGAGTAAGTTCCAGGAGTCCAATGTATAGCATAGTGATTATAGACAACACCATACTGTATATTGAAAATAAGTTATATCCTAAGTATTCTCACCATTAAATATAACTATACAAATTGAAGGCAATATTAATTATGTTGTTATGATTCTTCACAATGTATACGTATATTAGTCATGTAATACATCATATATATATATATGTAACATTTTATATCATTGCTTTGCAATTTGTTTTAATTTTCCACTTAAATACACATGTCTCTTCTAGAAACACTAAATATTCTTCCACAAAATAGATATTTACCCCTTATTATCAGTTGTATCCACTGATCTATTTTTAGTAGTTAATACCCTGTAGTACATTGGTTATATTCCTAATTTTTTCATCATGAAGAAAAACAGACAAGCAGTCTATCTTTTGTCATTGTATAATATTCTGGGTAAATTTCAGACTGGAGATTAAGAGGTCAAGTAGCATGCACATTTTACCTTTCTCTTAAGCCTGCTTTTGAGACAAGATTAACGGCATGCAACGCTGTAGTTTACTTTAACAATCTGACGTCTTTTAAACACTGCCTTCAGAAAATGAGTAGTTTCTTGTAAATAAAACTGTCAAATACCTGAAAAATACCTACTTTGATATCAATATTCTTAGCTACTTAAGCTACAGAAAGTTTCTAAAGTTGACCTTGTACTTGCCCAGTTTCCCAATGACCTGATAGTCAATATTGCTTAATCAATATGAGTTTTAGGGTAAAGATTCATGCAGTAGTATGCTTTTGCCTGGGATATTTGAGCTCAACATTGAATAACTCCAAAATTCCACAGTCTTCCGTGAATGGTTAGTTTATAGGGTATAGAAAACAGTGTTCTTCAATTTTTTTTCTTTCACTTGTCCCTTTCCCCACTTCAATAATGTAATATTATATTGCAAGCAGAACTCAGGGTAAAATAACACAACTTCCAAAATCGTGGTATATATCTAATTCTAAGTCAATAGATTCTGACCTGAGGCTATTTCATTCCAACATTGCACATCATTTCCCAGAATCCCTTACAATCAACTTCTCACTTGACACCTGTGTGCAGCTGCTTGCTAGAGCTAAGGCTCTAACCTGAAAAATAATCAAGTGTTGCTATGACAGCACAGTATGTTCTTAATCATATCAAATAATTTTCGTTTAGGATACATCTTTTTAAAAGCTTTTGTACTGTTTATCTTGAGTCAATCTTTTCCCTCAAGCCTAAACTTTCCAATGAAAAGAAGGGACTATCAGAGGGAGCAGTGTTCACTTCTGAACAATTTCACTAAGGCATTATTTTCAAGTAATTGTCTCTCATGATGTATACATAGCAATCCCTGCACATTTGTTCCGCAAAGTGGAGGGTTTGCCCCTGAAATTGACTTATAAACATAGTCTGCAGTTCACATTTTATGGGGGAAGAAGGAATAGATGACCCTAGAGCATAGAATTATCTGACCTGGTAGCATAACAGTTACTTCAATTCACTCAAACTCAAGCATCGACTGGGTCTATATAATCAAAGTAAAGTGGAGAATTAAAGTAATTTGAGATAATTCAGACTAGCAAAATCTACCGCCAAAAAAACCTTTCACATAATTGCATCAATTATCTAATTGAGGCAAATCTTCAGGGATTAGGGCTTGAATTATTCTGATAATTGATTCAATTTTCTTTTAGTCTGTGTATAAAAATATACCCACACACAATCTACCTTAAAGTTTTGTATTTAATGACTAACTAATGCAACTTCCATCTGACATCATTTGTCATTTGTGGTCTCCTCCTATTGGCATATCCTAGCTGTGATATTTCACTGGCATGGTCACCACACTGCTATGAAAGGAAACTTTCAATTTTCTACAACTTAATATTACAACTTACATATTTAGTTATTGCTTTTTGAAACAAGGAATCAAAAATTCCTACATACAAGACTTTGTTTGTTGATTTCTTTTCTTTTCCTTCCTCCCTCCTTCCCTCTCCTCTGTCTTTTTTCCTCCTTTCTCTGGTGTTTCACAGTTTGCAAGAGAAGTTTATGGTGACCGAGATTTCTTCTCTGTTCAGTTCTTCTTCTTTAACAGACTATTATTATATTTTCTCCCCCAACAGAACCGAAAAGATTCTACACTGCACCAAATCTACAACTCTTAAGTACAAACCTACAACACTTAATTCTCTAAATAGACAGTAAGGATCTCAGACTTAGAACCTTAGCTCTCTTAGAAGTAAAAAAATGTTCCTTCTACTTCCTTCCCCAAGTACTGGCAACTTTAAAAGTTTGGGACCATTAACAATTTATTAACAATTTATCTCTTCAGAAGCTGCTGCTAGTGGTACATGAAGATCACTCAATTCAAACTGTATCAAAAATAGAAGAATAATGACCAATGATTATTAAAGATTAGGATGAGTGGTCTGGGGAGGAAGGATAGAGGAAAGCTTGGTAATATGTAAGAAAACAAGCATAGGTATAAAAGCTCGCCAGCACAATGAGGGAGGTACAGCTTATAATAACTATTGTATGATTCGTGAAGATTAATCAGAGTTCAAAGCCTCTAAACAAAAAGGTATGCTAAAGAGATAGAAAGGTAATGACATTGATTTGATCAAGCCTGACTAATACCACACAGTATAAAATGTGTTGGAAGATTCCATAGTGCTCCATAAATATACACAATTATAAATCATCATAGTTTAAAGGGTAAAAAGGAGAGGGTGAGGTATGGGAGACATAGCTTCAATAGACAATATATACTTATATGAAAAAAGTCCTTATAAAACACAATACCACGTGAACTGAATATATACAATGAAAACCACTTAATACATTATAGAAAATTGATAAATTAGGGTTTCAATTTTCATCAAGAACAGAAAGGATAGATATCCTTGTACAATTTCTCAAATTGATTTGAAATGTCTGTAGTCAGATATTAACCTAATTAAGCTCTAAAATGTGGGATTGAACATAAACTTAGATTTTTTTTGCATCTCCTATTTTGATGGCTGTCATTTGTGAACTTTAAAAATTCCACACTAAAATTCACTTACTTTGTCAACAAACACAAACACATAGGAACCGATAACTGTAGGAGTTAAGTCCTTCAATAAGCACTTAGTGAGACTGAGCTGTCTCCTGGGCATATAAAATAGATATAGTTTTGTCCTTCTAAAGACATCAGCATATTTGAGAAGAGACATGAGTAAGCTGGTAAATTTCAACCTAGGCTGAGAGTATTCTGAAGATGTGATTGATTATAGGGTACTGGGGGTTCACACAAGAGAAGCCCTAATCCAGACTTTAGTTATAAAGTTACAGGATACTACTAAAAGATTTTAAGCAAGGGCATAAACACTATAAGATAGCTGTGCTTGAAAGAATTGTTAGGAGAGGTAAAGATGACAAAAAAAAAAAAAATCAGGAAGACCAATTGCCAGGTGCTGTCGTGGTCCAGGCACAAAAGATGCAGTGCGCTACGGAGATAATTGACAAATTGAAAGGCTATTAGGAGAAAAGCTGAACACAATTTGTATGGGGAAAAGGATAAAGATGGAGGGAGATATCCAAGAGGACTCATTGAATCATGGATGGAATAACTGCATCCACTGTGGCATCATTAACCCCCCAAGACATACGGGAAGAGGAACAGGTTTGGTACAGATAAAGAGAATGACCTAAGTTTGGGACTTGAAGAGTATGAGATAAGGCAACAAGAGTAATTCATGTGGAGGTCTAGTCTAAGGTATTGGGCAATGTGAGACCTAGATGTAAGCAGAAACTTAAGCAGAGACATAGAGGAATGAATCTTCAGTATATTGTATGTTAAAGCCATGGGGAAAATAACATATTCCCAAGAGAGGGTACATAGAAAAGTGCAGATACGCGGGTCCCTGGACAAATGGAGGGAATACAGTTGTGTGAGAGATAGATGCAGAAAGAGGAGCCCACAATAAGGCAGTGCATCCAGGGAAATGAAAGAAAAAAGTCAAATGTTAGTTAGAGTCAGATAGACTCTCAATCTGCTGGTAATTAATTACCTGTAACCTTATATAAATGACTTAGTTTTTCTATATTCATTTTCTTGACCTTTATTAAAGGAAAACCACCTTAACTTTGTTGGATTAAGTGGATAAGGGCAAATAAAAAAAAGCTCATGCCATAACACATCACAATGTTGATAACAAAAGACAATATCTCATTTTACCTATAGCTTTGTTGTGGGAGAGACAGGCGCTAAGGTGGTTTCTGTTTGTTTTCTAAGATCACTCAATAAAACATTAATTATTAATAGCAAATTGCCATTGTGTACAATAGGTCTCGTGAATTTATTCTTCCTTTCTACCTGAAATTTTGTATCAACATCTTCCAAATCTGTCCTTGATCTGGCCTCTGTTAAACATAATTTTGATCTCTGTCACTATCAGTCTGAATGTTTCATGCTTCACATAGGAATAAAACCATTCAGCGCTTATCTTTCTGTTCCTGGGTTATTTCATTTAGCATAACATACAGGCTCATCTGTATTGTCACAAAAGAAGGGTTTCTGTCCTTTTAAAGGCCAAAGCATATTCTATCTGTGTATGTACCACATATTTATTCATCTAATTATGGGCATTTTGGTTGATTCTCTGTCTTTCCTATTATGAGTAATGCTGAGACGAACATGGGAGTATAGATGTCTGTTCAACATACTGATTTCATATTTTTGTATCTGTTCCTGGGAGTATGATTGCTGGATTATATGTTTGCTTTTATTTGTTTGATAAAATGCTGAAGATTTTTCTAAAATTAGTGTACTCATTTAGTGCAAAAGGATTGGGTCCCTTTTTCCCCATATCCTCCAAATCATTATAACAGCCATTCTGATGGGTGTGGGGTGATAACACAATGTTTTATGATTTCTTTTAAGAGACATGATTTCACTACGTAGCTCACACTGGTCTCCAACTCACAAGCCTCCTATCTCAGCTGGCCAAATTGGGGGATTGTCAGTGTGTGCCAGATACATGCTTCATCATGGTTTTGATTTGCATTTCCATGATGATTAGTGATGGCAAGCATTTTTCATATGCTTCTTGGTCATTTGCATGTGTTCTTTGAGAAGTGTCTCTGAAAAGGTTCTTTTTCTCTTTTAAACATTGGCCTATTTACTATCTTACATGAATTGTCAGGTTCTGTATGTATTTTGAACATTGACCCCTTATCAGATGTGTGGGTTGACAATATGTTCTCCCATCCCATAGAACATGTTTTCATTTTGCTGAATTTTTCCCTTAGCTATGTTTGTGCCTACTATCTGCCTACTTTTTTCTTGCCTATGTATGCTTCAGAGGTCAAATAAAATAATCGTTGTAGAGGCTGAAGAAATGACTCAGCAGTTAAGACTGTGTACTGTACTCACAGAGGATCTGAATTTGGATTTTGACACCCATATCTGGCAGAGCACAGATAAATGCAACTCTAGAGATAAGTCATCCTTTCCTGTTTTCCTAAGACACTAGACTCATGTGCATGCACACACATGCACATTCATGCACACACACACACACACAATTAAAAATTAAAAACAAACCTTTAGAAACAAAAGAAAATCATCATCCAGACCACTGATATGAAGCATTTCCTTTCTACAATAAATCTTACACTCAAGTCATAAATCTATTTGTACTTAATTTTATATATCGTGTAAGATAAGAATACGATTTCATTCTTCTTAATGTAACTGTCTAGTATTCTCAGAACTACTTCAAGAGGCAGTCCTTTCTCTATTAACTGCTCTCAGAATCACTTTCAAAAACTTGGACAAGTTCTTTAAATGATAGAGGCAATGATATCAGGAAGCATAAAGAGAAGTATGATATCAGCAGCCTTCTCCTCCAAATGAAGACTATTACCTTAACATAAATAACTGATCATTCTGATTTATTCTGCTCATAAAGATACATTTTTAGTTTTTCAAATTTTTCTCTTATTTTTGAGATTAGAATTATATCATTTCTCTTTCCCTTTCCTCCCTCCAACACCCCCATTATATCTCCTTCCTCATTTTCTTTCAAATTCATCATCTCTTTTTTCCATTAATACATATGTGTGTGTGTGTGTATGTGTGTGTGTATATATATATATATATATATATATATATATATATATATATATATATATATATATATATATATATTCTGAAATATAAACTTCTCAGTCTGTATAATGGTACTCATATGACTGTCTTTAGGGATGAGCATTTTGTAATTTTAATATATCAGATTTTCTTAACTTGGGGTATACTTCTGGTCATATTTACATCTGTTCTCATGGTCCACAAGCAAGGGTATAACTGCTCTCATCATTTTACTTTTATTTCTAGGTGGATTTCTGGTGCAATCCAGACTTACACTGATTATTGTAAATACAACTAGTTAGTTACAACATAGTTAAACACTCCTAATATTATATTTTAATTTTTATCCATTTTCAATTTTCCTTTTTTAATTGAAAGTAAAATTTCTCATTTATATTTTATCATGGTTTCCCCCCCAACTCCTTCCAGATTCTCCCCAACTCTCCACCCATCCAACTCCATGTCTTCTTTCTCTCTTTCCTTAGAAAACAAACAGATAAATAAAACAAACAAATCAGAATAATTTTTAAAAAGACAAAGCACAAGAAACACATACACAACACAGAAACACAAAAACACAAATTGTTTGTAAAAACACAAAATCAGAAATCGTAATATACAAGCAAAAAAAAAGTAAGAAAAAAACAACCTGCCAGGAGGCACTATCAGTGTTTTCATGACCTACAGATGGTCATGCTGTGTAATGTTTGATATGTAGAACCTGAGCGTGGCTTCTTGGGAGCCATGTGTAAATACGGTCAAGAGGTATGTGCCTATATCACTGGTCATGATACTCACCACTGTCTGGCGGTCTTGTATGATAACAGAACAGTCACGAAATTATCTTGGGACAACTGGAGACATCAGAACAAGAGAAGTTGATAAAATCCACTATAACCAACCAGAATCTCAAAATCTGAAATTTTGGTTTTCATTTGAGAAAGAGACATAGAAAAGTGAAAGGGGACAAGGTCCACCCTCGAGTATTCCACCCACCCAGCAGACTCCAATTCTAATATTCTAAACACAAGAACATATTGAGGTAAATGTCTATGTTGATGGTCCAATGTGAGCTAAACTCACAGTTATGAACAAGTAAAGGAACAGAGTGATTGATTTCTATGAATTCGTGGCTTAGTGTGAATGGCTGGCATATTAATGGTTACTCACAGAACAGTGCAATTAGGGTTCCAATAGATGTGTGAACTATTCCTATTGTTGAGACCAAAACATATACTGGTTAATTCCATTTCCAATAGTATACATTTGGTCTATTAGAGAATCCTTGATGTTTTGTGAGCAGGAAATGGCATTGTTTTGGAAGAAAATAGATGGGAGAACAGGGGCAGGGAGTATTCATTTCATCATATTAACTATCTCACCAACCCTCCTTCGGGTCTTATAGAGCTCACATTTTAATGCAGCTAACGTTTGACAGTGATATAAAGGATAGCAATGATATTCATAAAGGATAGGTGTAAGTGGAGACAGATGGAATCTGTAGGTTGGTGTAGTAGTTCACTCCCGTAATCTCAGCTCTTAGAATGCAGTGGCCAAGGGATTGCTGAAGTGTAGAAACCACTCTAGTTGACATAGTGAGTTCCAGGCTAATCAGGGATACATAATAAAACCCTGTCTAAAAAGGAAAGAAAAAAAGAGAAATAAACCTCACATTGTCTTACTCTTATTTCTACTCTTTGTAGAAACTCATATTCAGAGCATCCCAAGCATGTGCCCTGTAACACACTAGTGATTTAGACAAGTGGAAACAGTGAATTTTAAGTATATTGTAGTGCTCGTATTACTTGAAATTGATTAAATATAGGATACATGTAGGTCATGAAGTGGTTATGGAAAGCAGATTATCATAGCTATTATGTCACACAATTATGTTTTTGTCACAAGAGTAGCTAAAAATCTAAATTCTCAATCCAGTAAAATTTTAATGTATAGAGAGTAAATAAAGAAAGATAAGTCAGAGAATACAAAATAGCAGCAGATACATAGGATGGGCAAGTTTGGAATAAGCAAAACCACCCTGAACAAAACCAAGTAGGAAAACTCATGTCTACTGATTTCCAAACTTACAGCAAATCAAAATCAAAAGGGTGCAGGGGTGGCGCTAAAGTTCAGTCAGCAGAGTCGTTGCCTAGCATGCACAAAGTCCTGGGTTTGATCCCCAGCACTGCATAAATTGGCTGTGGTGGTACACCCAGGCAATTGCAGAACTTGGGAAGTACAGGCAGGAAGACCAGAACATTGTAATTGTAGAGAGCATCTTCAGTCACATGAGGGATTCAAGGCCTGCCTGGGATACATGAGACTCTGTCTCAAAAGCAAAACTAAGTGATACTTATATATGGATATACGCATAGATCAATAGAATCAAATTCAGTGTTCAGAAGTAATGTCTCTCATTTTCAATGATTTTTTTTGTTAACATAGGTGTCAAGATGATTCAAAAGGAAAAGAATGACCCTTTCAGCAAATGATGCCTGAATATATATTCTTGCTCACATGGTCAACAAAGAAGTTGGACCTCTATATCCCATCATATACAAAAATTAACTCAAAGTGGATCAAATTCCCAACGATTAAGCTATGTCTTAGAGGAAAACATGAGAATAAATTATCATGACCTTGAATTAGCAGTTATTTCTTATATGACACCAAAAACATAAGAAAGAAAACTAAAAGTAGAGTAATTAAATGCCAGCTAAACTAAACGGTTTTCTGCCTCAGAAAGACACCATTAGTGAAGTGGCAGGAAGCTGAGAGGGGTGATTAGTGCCTGAAATCACAGAACTCAGCAAGGTATAGTGAGAGGCCAACCTGGGCTACATACTGGGCGTCTGTTGGAGGGTGCACAAGAAAGTGACAGGGTGTCTTAAATAATGACAGAACATATATGTAAACTATGTATTTGGTGAATAAGAAGAAGAGAGTAACCATTGGTAAAAATTGCACACTATGGAGTAAGTATCCCACAATGCAATTGGTAGGTATCCACATAGTAAATCAGTGGGACTCCGGGCTTAAAGAAGCAGGCTGGTGTAGGTGAGCAGACTGGGTCCAGCAGAAGCAGAGATGATGCATCAACACAGGCACATGAATGGGCTAGAGAAAGGAGGTGCAGGGAAGACTACAAATAGTCTGAAAAATCCAGTATAAACCAGCTTCCTTATCAATACCAATAACAGTTCGAGGAGTCAACATCCTTGGCTGTGAGTATTTTGGCCTAAAATGCATATTTATAGAAGAGTGTTAGTAGTATATGCCTATATCCCAGCACTTGGGAGAGATGGAGGCAGCAGGATCAGAATGTCAAAGTCATCATTAGCTACTTAGTGAGTTCAAGGCCAGCCTGGGTATGAGATCCTATCTTAAAAAACAATAAGCAAAACAAAAACTATTTCTTTCATATTAGATTCTGTTTTAGGTAATATAACATAAGAAAGTACTTTATAGAACAATTTCAGGAACCATCCATATTTTTGTAATGACTACTAGATAATGCAGCTAAACGTGTGGTGGAATACATGAAAAAGGTACTTTGGCATGGTAGTAGAAGTTGGCTGTGAGTCTTTTATATTGATTTAATGATATATTTTGCACTCGTTCTGGAGTTTCCTTCTGCATGTTATATTCTTTCTTTCCCTGCATATTTGGATAGCTAACTCTTGTCGTGTGTGTGTGTGTGTGTGTGTGTGTGTGTGTGTGTGTGTGTGTGTGTTTAATCAAGTGTCATTTGCTTTAATTCTTTAAGATTCATTTACTTTCTTTTATGTGTATGAGTGCTTTGCCTGCCTGTATGATCTATGCCACATGAATGCTTGATGCCTACAGAGTTTATAAGAGGCTGCTGGATCCCATGGAATTGGAATTGTGGATGGCTGTGTGCCATTGTGTGGATGTTGGGAACTGAACCCAGATCCTCTAAAATAAAAACAAGCACTCTTGATGGCCGAGTCATCTCTCCAGCCCCAGATGTCGCTTTCTTAATCAAGTCTATTGTGAGCATTCTTCGCTACAAAGCAACCTATCCAATGCACTCTGCATAACAAATCCCCTTAATCCTGCTTCAGCTTTTGTTGAAATCTTCATAGTACTTCTATATATCTAACATAATATATGTAATTTGATGGGTTTTGTATTCATTGGTTCTTCCCAGTCTTTATCTGAAGTAACATAACCTCCTTGGGATCAACCATATCTTGTTTTTGTGCAATGATGGCATCCCATTGTTCGCAGTCAAATAGAATGTGACACATAACAGAGCCTGACACTTATCTGTCCACATGCAACACAATAGAAACTGACGCAGGAATCTCTTGTTTTTGTTCAATGACGTTACTTCCAGTATTTACGATAGAATAGAGCCTGACATGGAAGAGTCGAGTAAATATTTACTGTACACAATTAGTTCGTATCCCACATTCTATAGCTAGTTTTGTGTGCTTCTGCAAATTCTGTGGCATTTGACAGCACCACATTATTGTCCTCGTTACTTGGGAGACTGAAATACTCAAAGTCCACCCAGCTTTTCCTCAATAACCACTTGGCAACTGCAGTACCACGCTCCTTATTTAAAAGCAAGCATGCCTGGTCCTGAGTAGTGAGTAAAAGACTACATATAAATAAAAAGAAAACTGTGTTCTGGTATTGCAAAAGAAAGCAGAGTGCAGATAAAACCAGAAGATCAGGAAAGATAACTCAGCTGAGCTGCATATGTTTGAAGAAGGAAATCAGTGCTGGCATATCATAGAGAAAAAGTCATTGGCTGTTGTCTGGGAAGCCTTCGGTGAAGTAAGTGGCAAAGAAGATGAGGTGTCCTACGCTATTATCTTAGGGGATTCCCCCCAATAGCAGAAGCTAGAAGTGTAAATATCTTATGGCTGAGGTTAGTAGAATGAACCTTGTTCAGAATGACTTAAATTCTTCTGAGGAAAAAAAAAACTAGACAGTGTTTCATAATGTTTCCAGGATGAAGACCCACCACCACCACCACCACCACCACTACCACCACCACCACCATTACCACCACCACACAGAGAAAGAGAGGGGAGGGGGAAAAGAGAGAGTCAGAGACAGAGACACAAAGAGAGACAGACAGAGATACAGACATACACAGAGATACAGACACAAGAAGGAGCCTTGAGACACTGAAATGTTCAATTTAGGGGCTATTTTCATGAATTTGAAGGAATATGGATTTGAACTGGGGAGGAACTTATTGGAGTGGTAAGAAAGGGAGGTTTGGGACTGGATGAAACACTTAGTTCTGGATCTGCTGGCGGGCTTTCACCCTGGACACATTCTGGATTAAGAAAAGGAAACTAGCTCCTAGATTCATAGGGAAGCACAGTCTCATGATCTACCACCATGCAGGTGGCCTGAGATAAGTCCTCATTCAGATATAAACAGAACAAGGTCTTCCCTGGCCAAGCACAGTGATCTACATCAAAGCCAATACAGCATGTCAAGAGATTAGCCCCACCCCAGTATTTCCAAAGCACAGAATATGTAGAAGGGCATGGCTGGGAGAGAAAATAGACAGATACAAGGGAAAGCATGGGAAGGCCTCTTTCTTCTCCCTCTCCCTCCCTCAGAAATTTCCCAACATGGAGTTGCCACAGCTATAAATATGAGAGCAGAATGCAATTTCTTTCTACACATATATGCTGTAAATAAAGTACATGGAATTATTTTGAGACTTCTTGAATCCAAGGCCATCTGATAATTATGAGTGTGAGAATGTATGGAAGAAAAAGTGATGAGAGGCGGGGGAGGATTCTTGATTTGGAGCTAGAAGACTCTGAAACCATTACTAGGTTCTCATAAAACTAAATTTTAGGTAAATGGTGCATACTTACATGTACCCTGGATTCAGACAGACCTGAGTTTTAAATTTTACTCACTTATTATGAGTTGCTACGTTAAACTGGTTTCTTAATCTCCAAACCTGAGCTTACAGCTATAAGTATTTTCATAAAGTACTATTATAGTTCAGGCACATATAAGTACACAAGATGAACTAAATATGCAATTATCACTATCTTAATACTTACCACCAAAATGTCCCAAAAGAACAGTGAGCCTCAAAGTTGGACAAGATTTTCCAAGGATTATTTTCCAGCCCTCCTCTACCACCACTGCCCTGACTTCACAGCGTTTGAACCTGACTTGTCTATGCTTCAGTAGCATTCCAAGCTCCCTTATCATCACATTTGTGAGTGTAGCAACTAAGACTCCCTACTTGTAAAACTGGAAGGGCTAATCTTTCTGCATTTCTCTCCAGGCATATTCATTTCAAGGAATGACTAACCAGTGAACACTAGGAATTTCCTCCTGGGTTATCAAGATGATAACCGTCTTGTTTTTCTGTTTCTGTTTAAGACTCTAAAATGTTAAGATATGACTAATCATTTAGTAAAGTCACTAGCTGAAAGATTCATGTTTTATATGAATGTATGTTGGGTTTGAATTCAACTTCACGAATGGAATCAAGAAAGATATATACTTAACTAAGCCTATTAATTGACAATCTCTTTGGGTTTGATTAAACCTGGAAATCAATGTCAAAAACTTGTAGCTAAGAACTCACCAACTACAATACAAAACATGGAGTTTTGATATGAACCAGTAACTCCAATTCTAGATATGTATGATATGTACCCACGAAAGATGAAAGCACATGTCCACAGAAACGCTTGTATGCTAGTGTTCCACAGTTTGTAATAGCCAAAAGAATCAGAAACCGAATTAATGCCTATCAGTTGATAGAAGCATAAACAAAAGGTGTAATAACCAGACAATAGCATATTATTTGGCTTGATGAAGGAATTAAGTAGGCCGGGGAGATAGCTCAGATGGTAAAGTGCTTCCTGTATAAACATGATAATCTGATGATTAATTAACAATAGTCTCCAAAATGCATGTAAAAACAAAACAAAACAAAAAACTAGGTGTAGCTGCTTTGTACTTGTAATCTCAGTCCTGGAGGGACAGGAGGTTTCCTGAGACTTACCTGTCAGGCAGCCAAGTCTAATGAGCAAGCCACAGGCCAGAGAGAGAGATCCTGTCTTCAAACAAGGTGGAAGGCATCTGATGAATGACATCTACGATTTTCAACTTGCCTCAACATGAACATATGTGAATGCAGAGCTATGCACACACACACACACACACACACACAAAGGCATGAAGTACTGATACATAATGCAATGTATATATACACCTTAAAGAAATGCGAAGTGAAAGAAAATAGCCATAAAAGCAACATACTGCACATTCAGTTCATGTGAAATATTCAGAATAAGTAGAACTATAAAAACTAAGTATAGGAACCAGCAAGATAGCTCAGCAGTAAAGGTGCTTGCCACCAAGCTTTATGATCTGAGTTTGATGGCCAAGGCCAACATGATAGAAGAAGAGAATTGATTCTCCCAAGTTATTTGCTGACTTCCACACATATACTGTGGCACTTGAGTGCCCAAACACATGGACAATGCACACACACATACACACACACCACAAAATAAATAAAGAAAGAAAGAAAGAAAGAAAGAAAGAAAGAAAGAAAGAAAGAAAGAAAGAAAGAAAGAACGAAAGAGAGAAAGAGAGAAAGAAAGAAAGGACAATATTTTTAAACAAAAATGTAAATGTAAACACTACCTACAGTGTTAAGAAAGAAGGAAGTTTGGGCTTGGTGATCACGAGGATTTGGGGCTAGAAATATTAAAAATATTCTGGATAGTGTCATCGATTGCACATCTCAGTGAATTATGACTATAGTATGAATGTTTAATATAAATCACATTATATCACAACAAAGCTGTTACAAAATCCCATGAGCCCGTTCCATGTTTTGAACTGTGTTGAGATGGAGAATGCTTATTTTGTCCCGGAAATACTCTGTAACTGGTGCTTTCTGCATAAGGGACCTAAATGAAGCAAGCCAGGGGAAGTGAAAACAACAATCACTGGGATTACATATTTGTAATGCTCATGTTCAAACAAGTTTAGAAATCTGCTTCTCACAGTTTGTCCTTTGCGGGTTAATTCCCTTCAGTCATGGGTGCTACTGTAGCCCAAGGAATCTCTGCCCAGCTCACACCTTTGCCTGCTTCTGTTGCAACAAACTGCCATTGCTTCTACAACCAAGTCTTCGTGCCACTTCTCTCTTGAACAGCGGAGGCATTTCCAGTGTTGAAAATTTAAAATTGTGAACATGCCCTAAATGTGTATGAACTTAAGCTGTATTGTTAAATAAGAAACTGGGTGCCCAAATTACCCATTTAAAACATTATTTCAAATTGGGAACCAAAACTTGAGAATTTTTTCTCACACAAGTAAGTTTCAAAAAGGTATATAAGATTCATACCTTTGTACCGAGAGGGTCTGAATAATAGTAAATGAAAAGAGAAAGTTTCATTTGTGGCCTCTTTAATGTCAAATTAAATGAGGTCATTGTCACTGAACACTCTCTTTTTATGAAATGATGTCTTGTGGAACACAGTTTAACAATCCAAAGATAATTTATCCACAGAAAATTTATTATATAAAATCTTTTACAGAAGATAAATTATATAAGCTGTAAGTGAATTATATTTTAATGTCCCACCAGTTCAAAGATGTCATAATTTGGCACTTTAAACTCTTTATTGGCCATAGCTCATGTTTTTCATCAGATGATTAAACAAAATCCCACCCTTAATTCAGCTCCTCTGTGGACAGGGGTGGAGAAGACGCTATTCCATACATTGACCCAAATTAGAATTGTTGCTTAATAGCTCTTTTATTCCCAGATAGAATCCAATACAATTCCTAGGCTCTGGATTTTAAAATCCAGCCATGTTCGGGGCATAGGGAAGAGAGTAGCTCATTGTAATCCCACGAACCTGAATTCTATCACTATGCTGTTATGACCAAGTTTGTATGGCCAGTACCTGAAGGATGATACCTAATAGTGTGTGACTCATACTCAAGGGAATCTTTGGGGCTTGAAAAGAAACTCATGAAGGTTCACAGTATCTTAAAGAAGTACTTCTTCTAGGAACTGTCATCAGCAGAGCTCTCAAAGGATGCTGTAAACAAGGATAGAGAGGAGTCAAAGCAAGAGATCCTGAAAGCACGCAATACTTTGGAGTGTGGAATGCCAAGGTCTTTATTTCAGGGAACTTGGAGGGTCAGCAGTGGGAAGGTAGAAAAAAAATTAATGCTTCTCTTATTTAATTTTGGTCACTGGGTCTATCACTCCCTGAAGATTATAGACTCAGTTTATAATATAGTTATATTTATATTAATTATACTATTATTATTTATTTTATTATATTTTCGTATATTATATTTGTCATATTTTGTTTATATTCATTTATATTATGATTACAGTTTCTGTTTGATTCATTGCTGCTCTCCCAAGATACAGAACACAATAAGGGATCTCTAGGATCTTTAGATCCATAACTTGTCAGCAAAATAAACGAGACTAGGTAGGATACTGGGACTCTGTACTTTGCATTCTCTGGAGTAGTTCCTTTGCAACCCACAGAGAAAAGGCTAGTGGTATCATGGGCAGCAAACCCTTGTCAGCAGAAAAGCTCTAAACATACTACTAGAAGGCCTTTTACATTCCAAGTTGAGGTTTCCTTGCTCTGGGGTGGGACCGACAATAGGTCATCTCCTCATCGTTTTTGTGATTTTGCTATGTGGCTACCATTAAGAACCACTGTCCTATAGCAATACTTGAAAAATTCAATTGACTGATGAATGTCAGTCGCATATGTTTCCACATCAGAGAGTTCAAGTTTTATTTAAAATACTGGTTTCTTGGTTCCATTCTAAGAGATCCTGAATCAGTATCCTTAAGGTGTCCAGGAATCTCAATTTAGAGCAAAGTGACTGATTTTAATGCAATAGGATTATTGCATTAAAAAAATAATGTAAAGTCATTATTTCTGTCCCATGAAGACACTAAGTTTTGAAAAAAGAAAACAGGTAAATGGCTTTTCATAAAACATTATAGATCTGTTCTCTTCCTGAAGCCATTGAACACAACAGGCAGACCCATTTCTCTGATGAAGGATCCCAAAGTGCCACATTTTCATCTGCCTGGGCCTGGCTTGACACCAGACCAGTAGAAATGCAGGCTGCATACAAGCACTTGCTACTTCTGCCTTGCCAGCCTTCTCACCAAAGGCTCGCACACTCTTAGTCCATTGGCATGGCAATGGATACATTTGTTCCCTTTGTACATAACAGCTTTGCGAATAAGTTCGAGAGTATGACATTCTCATTTTTAAAAGATGGAGAGACTGAGGAAGAAACTGAGTCGAAGGTATTGGATAGATTAGGCTGGCAAAAATCAAAGCCTTGATCTGATTTGCGTCAAAAGTACGTTAACGTCTCTGACCTAATTTTATCCTTACTAATTCCTTTATGAAACAAGTGGGGGCAGGTGTCATTCTCCTCAGAGCCGACCTTATCTATGGGAGAAGCAGATGATCAACTATTGATCCCATTGTCAATAGAACGTCACATCTGTTATGCCTTGCATTTTGTCTTGAGCAATCATTCCTTTTAACTGAACTTTGGCCTCTCTTTAAACATGCAGAAGTTCGAGCAACACAGTGTGTAGTGTTGGCTATTGTTTTCAGATGAACTCCTCTGTGGTAGGAGACAGAACAGGCAGGAAGAAAGCATTGAGAATTATTAAGAAATAGGGAGTACTATTCAAGAGAGGGAGAATTCCCAAATAGGTTGGACAGGATCATGTGCTCGGTGTCATGTTCCTCATTAATAGCAAAAACATCAAGATTTCACGGGAGATAAATTGACTTAGAATTAAGATATTATCCATTTATTCCATATTCTTATTTTATTTAACAAGATTTTTAATTAGTGTATATTCACTGTACATGTACTGGGTCCTGGGTTTCATAAGTACGTTTTCATACAAATACATAAGATGCTTTTGGTGGTAGCAGATGCCAGTAGGCAAATGCTGAAGAGGATGAGGCAGGATGATCCTGAACTCGAGGTCAACTTCTCATATTAGACAGTTGACATTGGGCAATCTAAAGTTGCGGGGGGTGGGGGGGTGTTAGAGCAATGGCTCAGTGAGTAAAAGCACTTACAACATAAGAGGGAGGACCTGAGTTCAAATCCACAGATCTGATGTGAAAGTCATGTAGCATAAGCACCTGTCACCCCAATGCTTCCATGAGGAGACAGGAGGCAGAGAAAGGGCAATCCACAGAAGCTTGTGGGTCATCAAGCCTGGTGTATATGGCAACAATGAGATCCTGTCTCAAACAGGGTAGAAGACAAGGATCAGTACCTAAGGCTGTTCTCACACCCCACACATGCAAATTCATACACAAAATGAATGCATACAAATATGCACATAACATATATGCACATACACATACAAGTATTTTCAGAACTAAATCAGTCTGAGTGTTTCATTCTCTTTTCTGTTGTTCCAACAAAATATCTAAGAGCCAATAAAGAAGAGATAATTTGTTCAGCTCATGACTTTGGAGGCAAGGAAAATCAAGACCGGATGGCTGCTGGGAGCCAAGACACCTCGCGCTGCACCATAACACAGCAAGTTGAGTGACGGATGTGGTGGGAGCACGTGCAAGAATGATGAGTGGGTATGAATGGAAGAGAGTGTGAGGACACAAAAGGCGACCCACTGTATAAGAGCCCATACTTGCAACAATTAAGCCATTCCCAAGAGAACTAATCCCGGTCTCAAAGGAAAGGCATTAATCCCTCTTAACAATCTAATCACCTCTTAAACACCTAATCACCTCTTAAAAGCCCCACTTTCCAACACTGCTACATTGGAATTCTGAACTCTACATGATTGTTGGTGGGGAGAAACCGCATTCAAACCATAGCACTGGGTGATACGGAATCATAATGTGAGAAAGAGACATTGATTTTCTTCCCTGGAAAAGGAAAACTTTCCTTCTTTGAATTTCTTCATTAATGTTAATTTAAAGATTCTACAACCTTTGCTTCCCATATTTTCTTGTTCATATCATTATGGTATTTATCCTAGCAAATAAAAGGGGGCCATGTGATGGCCTCAGAGACGTTAATGAAAATTCGGTAAGACCAGAGACATCTGGACTTATGATCTAGAGCTCCAGGAGACTCTAGACTCTGGAAAACTTTAAATACAGGTACCTCACTATTTGATTTTCTTTACGAGAGAAGGCCATGGGAAGATGGGAGTCCTTGTGGCTTACTCAGTGCAATCCACCAGGCAAGGCATGGTTTTCATGGAGGTAAGCAGAAAGCACAGGTGCCACGCGCTACATGTGGATTATGTGGGAGGTCAAGGTCAGAAAAGAATAGTCTTTAAAGATGAAAGAATGTTATTGGCAGGAAAAGGTTCTCCTGTAACCAACAGTGATAAGATTACCAAGCTGTTCAAAGGTAGGTGGGTAAACATTCCTATTAGCCACCTGCAGATATTAGCAGCTGGCACCATAAGCCTGGGATACAAATGACAGAAAAGGCTTCCGAAGAACTAGGTTGTTAGGGAAGAACAGCAAGCCACAGACTCACGGATGATCTCCAGGGGCCCTGGACATGGCATTGGCATAAAATCATAAACACTGTCCATGAGATAGAACAGAAGACTGAGACGATCCCACCCATTTACAGCCAACTGATTCTTGACAAAGGTGCCAAAAACAAATGAGAAAAGCGGCTTCTTGAGCAAGTGGTTTTGGGACCCCGGGTATTCACGTGTGGAAAACATGTCTCTGATCACTGTCTATGTACAAAATCAATTCAAAATGCATCCATGGCTTTAGAATAAGACCTAAAACTAGAAGAAAACCTAAGGGGAAATATTCAAGACATTGGTATAAGCGGTGCTTTTTTGTTTTTGTTTTTTTACAACAGCTTAAAAGCACAGGAAATTGGAACAAAAAGGAGGCATATTGGTTTATAACAAATTAAAAAGCTTCTACATAGCCAAAGAGACAACAGAATAAAGAGACAACCTACAGGAGAAAAACTCAACCTATTCATCTGACAAAGAATTAATAACTGGAATATCTAGACTATATGATGAACTTGCATAGGTCTCAATACTGAAGCCTGGCATGTTCAGGTAAGCCTGTTATCCCAACACTCAGGAGGCCACTGAGTCAAGAGAATATCAAGTTTGAGGCCAGTCTGGGCTCCCTAACAAGAACCTGTCTCAAAAAACAACAAACATGATACCAGAGAAACAAACAAACAAACAAACAAACAGATGGTCTGGTTTAATATGGACAGAGGAGATATGAATAGTCATTTCTCAAAAGATGAAATTCAATAAGGCTAGCTAATTCATGAACTTTGGGAAATACAATTCAAAAACACTTAACAACGTTTCATCTCGCCGCAGTGAGAATGACTGCTACCCAAAAGACAGAAAACGACAGTGTTGGCAAGGATGTTGATAAAGGCATTTTCATGCACTGTTAGCAGCCACTACGGAGTACAGTACGGAGGTTATTCAGGAAGCCAAACAGAGTTGCCATGTTCCACTTATAGTGCTTTTGTGAATATACCTAAGGACTCTGAGTCAATATATTACAGATATATTTGCACATGTTTATTGCCACGCTCCTCACAATAACCTCATTATTGGATGTCGTCATTACTGGGGCGTTCCCCTCCATAAGAGCAACGTCAGTGGATCGGTAAGGGGAACAGAGATAAACCACTCTGGAGGCGGTTTCAGGGAACAGCATCTGCTTTATTGCACGTGAGCAATCACTTATATAGTGGAAGCTATCAACTGTGATTGGTTAGCACATTAGCTCAGATTGGACAGTGAGCACTCATACCACCAGGGTCTCTGTGGAAGAAGCACATTAAAGGAGACACAGAGAGTGTGGACTCATTTGCAGGCCAGCTACCGGCTGCTCATACTACTTCAGAAGTCAGTGATCTGACTTCCAGGGAATGGTGTGCCATGCTTCTTATTTGGAAACGCAGTATGCCAGGTAGGCTGACCGCCAGGTCATGCCTGCATTTTCTCCTACAATTAGATCGGCCTACACGCCCATCAATAGATAAATGGATAAAGTTACTGCATTATGTATAATCAATGAAGCTTTATTCAGCCATAAAGAAGAATGAAATCATGTCTTTTTTTTTTTTTTTTTTTTTTTTTTTAGGAAAAATGGATGGAACCAGATATCATTGTGTTAAGCAAAGTAAGTCAGACTCAGGAAGACAAATTCTGTGTGTTCACTATTACTTTAAAGTAGATGATTGTAGTTGTACGCCTACTGGGCAAGTCACCAGGAAGGACAAGGAGGCATTTTTCAGAGTTATAAACCCTGCCAGACCTCAGCAGAGGGAACCACCACCATCATGGCCAGTGCCATACTGCCAGTGGAACCCTAAGCATCTGAGCTCAGGTGTTTTTATTCATTCAGAACTCCTCAGGTGCAGATCATAAGCAATCAAACATCCCCCACAGAAATCCAACATCTGCAGACAATATAAAATGCCAAGGCCTATGCATCCCTTTTCCAGCAGTGCACTAAAACAATTATTTTAAACACAACCAAAAATATACTTCCACAACATTTCTCCTTTTCTGTATAAAAAATTTTGCTTTACCTTTACAACACAATTTAACACTGCTCCAGCAAAACCATTTACAAGAGGAACAATCATGAGTATTACTAATGTACAGCACCCAATGAAACCAAACATCTATCATAATGTCTTTGGACAGCAGAAAAAATATTATCAATGTCCAATTATTTAGAATTCACTCACAATCTCTGGGCTCCTTCAAAGGCTCTGCCCTCTGCAGCACACACAGCTTGTCCTTCAGAGTCTGGCTGGCTCCACTCCACTGCAGCTGCTGTTCTTGGTGGTTGTCCCATGGTACTGGCATCTCTAAAACTGCTGAGGTCCCTTGCTGCAACTGGACTGCACTTTCACCAATAGCCTCTTCTGGGTTCTCTTCATGGTGCCAAGCCTCAACTTCTTTACATGATCCCTTTAATCTGGGCCTTCAACTGCTACTGAGCCTGCACCTTCACTAATGGCCTTTTCTGGCCTCTCATAGTGCCAAGCCCCAATTGCTTTCCATGACCCCTCCATGCCTTCAAAACCAGCACCACCTGGGTAACACAGTACCAAGTTTGGCTACCAGCAGGAAATACAACCATGGCCAGTTCTGGAAGACAGCTTCTGTGTGCTGTCCCTGAGGAAACACTTTCTAGATTTTAAGATAGAGTCTGGTTTGCTGGAAAAACAACTAGTCCTTGTCTGCAGAAGGAGTTCCCTCGTGGTGTGGAGTTACTACTTGTAGACAGGTTTGCAGGGGGAAAAAATTGTTCAGTTTAACTAAGCGGCTTTTTGGCTCTAAGCTGAGGCTTCCACAGTTGGAGGTCAGGTTGAAGGAATCTCAGGTTGAAATATTCTGGCCATTTGGCATTCTTTTTCACCATCTGTAAGGGGAACTATACAACCCCTTTCATAGATCTCAAATACAACATTTTGAGCTTCATTTACATACAATGCAGCTATCAGAAAACTGAGTTTGTGAAACAGCATGCTACCAGCAGCAGCAGGAGGGAGCATAGGCTCCATGATCAGGAAAAGCAGAAAAAACCTTGCTTTTTCCTGCTCCCAGCTGAATTCTTTATCTCTAAGGGCCTCCATTCTGAGACTCTCACTTCAGAGCTTTCTTTCTCATTTATTTATTAATCTCACAGCCTTTTCTCTTCATAGAGCCTTATTTCCTTTCTCTCTCTCCTCTTCCTTCAGAAGCGTTCAATTAATACCTTAATCTCTGTCCTCTGGTAGCTTCCCCAAGTGTACTTTACTGTAATCCCAGCAAAGAAGCAAGACCAGACAAGTCTGGGATCCAGACAAGTCTGGGATACACAGTGAGACCCTTGACCAACCTCCCCCATCAATCAGAATGTGAAATGGTGATAACTAGAAGGTGGAGATTTAGAGGAGGAAGGATATATAATGGATATCTAAACACTGCCAGGAGTCGAAAGCTCTAGTGTTCTACAGTATAATGGAGACACTATATAGTTCACAATAACCTATTATATGATTGGTGAATAACTAGAAGAGAGGGCCTCCCTAGCTCTAAACACAAAGTAATGCTAAAGAGGTAGGGATGTTAATTTCCCCAATTTGATTGATACATATTGAAATATCACATAGTGCCCCATAAATATGTACTATTATTATATGTAAATAAAACCTTTAGAAAGCAAAGGACCATTGAAGACCTGAGATTTTGATACCATATATGCTCTGAGCTTGTGAATGAATATAGGCAATCTACTCATCTTTAGGAAAAGGAAGTTAAAGAGATCAGTTTTTTTAAACCATGATGTGACATATAGCTGCATCACAGTGCTTTCTTATCATTTTCTCTCAGAGTGAAGCAATGTTCATGACCTTGACACATGGAGGGAAATGTGTTCTGTACCAATCAATTGTCTAATATATGAAAGGGAAGGAAAATGTCTGTAAATTACTTATCCAGAGCACAATTCCTCACACTCTAATGTGCTATGCATACAAATTACTAAGGGTTTTGTCCAAAGGAAGCTCTAGATTCAGAGAATCCGAACAGAATGTTCAAGGCAATATTGTCCCTGCTGGTCCAGGGCCTTATGATGGCTATGATGGATATTTAAGTGGTAGACCTTACTAGCTGTCTTAGGATTTCTGTTGCTGTGATAAAACACCATGGTCAAAAGCAATTTGTGGAGGGCAGAGTTTATGTCATCTTACAGCTTGTAGTCCATCATCCAGGGAAGTCTGGGTAGGAACTCGAAGCAGGAACTGATGGCTATAGAGGAATGCTGCTCATGGCATGCTAAGCCTGCTTTCTTATGGTACCCAGGACCACCAGTCCAGGGGTGGTACTACCCAGTGAGTTGGTTCCTTCCACATATGAATCATCAATTAAGAAAAATCTATCTGGGCCATTATCTTAATTGAGGTTCCCTGTTCCAAAATGACTCTAGCCTGTATCAAGTTGACATAAATTTAGCCAGCACAATTTACCCTTTGTCAACTTGACACACAAACACATCACTATCATCAAACCATATACTTTCCTTTCTTTGTTGTCTTCAAGATGGCATTAATATCAATATCACAAAATAAAATATATTCCAAACTTTAAAAGTACACCTTAAAAAAATTCAGACACTTTAAAAGTTCACTCTTAAAACATCAAAGTCTCCTCAAAATAGTCAGTTCCTCTAAAATATCCAGTCTCTTTAAAAGTTCTAAATCTCTCAACTCGGGGAGTACTGCTTATTGACTTGTTTGCTCGTGGCTTGCTCAGCCTCCTTTCTTATAGCACCCAGAACCTCCAGCCTAGCAGTGTCACTATCCACAGTGAGTTGGTTCCTTCACTGTATCAATAATCAATTAAAAAATAATGCCCCTTAGGCCAATCTAGCTGGGGCATTTCTCTAAGTTCTAAGTCTACTCAAATGTAGGCTTCTGTAAAATTTAAAAAAGGGAACAAGCTAAATACTTTCTTTCTCCAAAGGGAAATAACCAAGGTACAGTCATTATCAAATCAAAGCAAAACAGAAGTCCAACCATGTAAAAAGTTCAGTGTTTGACGTCTGGGCTCCACTCAAAATCCTCTGGGCTCCAAAGCACCCAGGCCACTTTTCTGATTCCACCCTCTGAAGCACACAGAGTTTGTCTCCTAGACTCAAGCTAGCTATGCTCCACAGCTGGTAGTTATCCCACGATATTGGTGTTTCCAAAATGCTGGTTTCTACAATGCAGCTGAGCCATATCTTCACCAATAGCCTCTGCTAGGCTTCCTTCAGGGACTCTGACCATGCCACATGGTACCAACTTCTCTCCAGGACCCCTTCCATCCTAAGGCTTCTACTTCAACTGAGGCTGTAATTTCACCGATGGAATCTCATAGTGCCAAGCTTCTGCTCTCTGTGCTCCATTCAGATCTTCAAAACCAGTGCCACCTGGGAAATTCTTGCACATTACCAAGTTCAGTTGTCAGCTCAAGGTATATACAGGCCGTCACTGGACTGTCTGTAGCTTCTGTATGTTGACTCTGAGGAAATAGTTCTCAGGTGATTTTGCCTCAGTGATGCTGGTTTCGCCCCCAGCTGCCCAGTATAAATTGCCCTAGTAAAACACTGGTTTCACTTTAGAGGTGCTGGTCTTCTGTTAATCACAGCTGCTGACACTTCAGCTCCAACTGATCAGTCACCACAGGTTCTTAACTCAAAATTTCACAGTATCTGCAATTCTATAATCTCGCTATCTTCCCATTTATCCTTCTCCTCACTTTATGTCAAGAATAGCCCCAGATACAAGCCCCAGTGGGTCTGCTGGTGGAGGCATTTAGGAAAGTGGGGAATTAAGAATAACACTTCCCAAGGTTGATCCACATATTAAGTCCCGTCATTTATGAGCTGAACCAAAACTCATTCCAAGTGTCATGACTGGGGCTTCGCAATGATATCAGCTCTTCGATTCTATGACACTCCTTATGATGTCATAGTAATGGGCAGGGTTGGCAGCAACATCGTGTCTGAGATTCCATAGCGTTTAACTGGAGCCATCTATTTTCACTGTAGAAGCATGTTCATAAAGATAGCGGTAGAGACATCCCCATGAGGAAAGGGTAGTGAATTCATATGTAAAATCTTCCCAGGCTTCTCACATTAAAACACCCACCTTAATTTACTTCAATGTTTTCCCAAATGACTGCCTTCCACTTTAACTAGTTCTCTTACCTTGCTCATTGCCAGCACCTAATACAAGACCCGAGCATAAGGCAGTGTTCAGCAAATATTTGTCAAGAGAATGGATCAATCCAACCAGTTGAGCTAGAGTTTGCCTGAAGGACAGTTCTTTGGGAACGTGTACAGCGGGACACAGAGAATGGGGAGGGCTGCAGTCCTTAGGTTTTCACTGTCCGAAGTGTTTCAGCCCTCACACTCCCCTTTGTTGTTCTGCAGTCACAACAGGATGCACCTGCACAGACATGGGATCTCCAGCGGGTAGATAGGAAAGCTGATGCCAAACCCCTGTTAATTAAAAACCATTTGCCAGTGGAGTTGTCTTCTATCAGACACAAAGTGCCCAGAGTCCTGATGGCTTTAACATTCACGGGCTTCAAGAACATACAACGAACAGTCTCAGGATTATCCACTAATCCTGGACCTAACAAAGGAAACAAGATCTGTCTAAAGCTGTCTACTTGACTGTTATTTATCATGTCAAGACCAAAAATTAAATTGATGTACAGCCAGATGGCCAAGGAACTAAAGATCATTTTTTACAGATTTGTTAGTGAAAATGAAATTTAATGCTTTCTGGATCAAATTTCCTCTAGTTATGTACTCCTTGGTCCTACTTATCTCTGAACCTACAGACAAGTAACTGCACCAATGATCATGCTAGAACTTCTAATGATCCTCTCAATCAATCACACCAAAGTTTGCAAAAATCAAAGGAAAGTTACAGTTTCCAAGAGCCTACTAATTTACCCAATGCAATAGACTGAACAGAAGATAAATGGGGGGAATGGGGAGGTGGGAGGAAATTTCCAAGAGTCATACTTAGAAGTCATCTAGGTAGTTCACCTTGCCTCTCTCATGCCTATTAGTTTGGAGCGAACTTCTGACCCCCATTAAACAGCTTTCTATGAGGATAAAAAGACCTTGCTGCAGCCAACCCAAAACACATTCTCACTCCACTATTGCTCAATTTGGGGGATTAGCCTAGACCATCTCTTGAAATATTAGAACAGATTAGAGTTGCTCTCTGGCGTGAAAGAGGTCTCTTTGTTTGCCGGTTGGCCCTACTAAAGGATTTGGGCATCAAATTGAACAGCACCGACTCCGAAGGATCAGAGAAATCAGCAAAGCTGCCCAGGTTAGTGTGAGCTTTCAATTGAGGGATGAGTGTGCTCCCCTGTGACCAGAGCCTGAACTGCAGCCCAGGGGAGGGTACCCAAAGAAGTTCTTCCTGTTGAAGCCTAGCTGGGACCAGTGTATGGTAGCTTTGGTTCCCAGGGCAGAGCGACAGAAGGAGGACGTTTAAAAGAGTTTTAGAGGAAGGATCTAAATTCTGCATCTAGTCTTATCCATTTTCCTGTTGAAAATTAGAAACTCTTTAGTAAAAACATCGCTAGAGTTCCATTAGGGTCCATGTATGACAAAGAGTAGCTACTAATGGCCTTTAATGATGAGAAAGTGGATTGCTCAGAATGTTACTTATTTAATAAAAAGTAATATCCATGTCACTGCAGCCAGGAGAGTGATTCTAAGTGGCCTCTTCACGTGTGGGCTCCTTTTAGTGTGAGACTTTGCCAGAGCATACACACGAGAGATTCAACAAAAAGGATTCATCCCCATCTGGTAACAACCACTACAAAAGGCACCCTGAAATTGCTTGCAATCCATTTCTCCAACACTCCATAGTGCTTCCAACTGATTCTCTTAGTGCTCAACTTGAAGACCTTTGATATAATGAAAACGGACCAAAGAGTAAGGAAGTTTAATTTTTTTCTCCTGTAGAGTGAAATCAATGATGACGACTATTCCTCATTTGAAATGTGAGAGGCTTGAAATCAAGAGCCTTAAGGGCCAGTCCCTGCGACTCTGGGTTTCGGCACTCTTGAGCTTCTGTTTGGTCAAAAATGGAAAGGTGATCTTACTGAGAAACACTCTTGAAACATGGCATCAACTGGTTGATTAAAAGTAAAAGCCCATTGCTTGTTTTTGTTGGCATCTAGATTTCTTCAGCTTGCCAGCAATCATTGCACCCTATTATTCTTCTTGCTTAGAAAGTACTTGACAGCTGCTACCTTTTTGCTCTTGTTTTTATTAGATTATTCATGTATTCATCACATAGCGTTTCCCATTCTTTGGCATGAATAGTTGCTTTGCCAGAATTCTTTATTTCATTCATGACACAATTAACAAGGTGTTCCTGAACTAGTTCTGCCTAAAATGGTGTCCTATCTTTCTACGACAGCCCCTATGACCATCACAAATATCCCTCCTTCCTTCTTTCCTTCCTTTCTTTCTCTTTCTTTCCACCTTTTAAAGGAGATGGGCAGTCAGTCATGCCTTCCTGCAGACACGTTTACATCCCAATTTAGCATCATGATCTCCTTTATATGTCTAAACAGAGGACTGCTATGACACTCTTGCCTTTGTTACCTCTGCTTCACTGTGGGCACTAAGTAGCTACAAATATTACCATTACTACTATTGTTAAACACTGTGCAATTAATTAAGCCTGCAATTCAAACAAAAGTGATCGCAAGTGAAGAAGTACAATTGGAATGAAAAGCATAAGGAAACATATATTTAACCAAAAAACTGATATAAGGTACCCTGCTTGGTTAGGGAAATTTCTTATACATTCTGTAGGAACCAACTTTCATGATAGGTCCACCTGTGTTCTCAAAAGGGCGAGATCATCTCAGATCTTAGTTCAGTCTTCATTTGTGTGTCCATAGAGGCATGTAAGGCCTTCTTACAACACTGACAGCATGTCTTCCATTCTCTTCCACTATGTATATGCACAAGACCGACTGTGATTTCTTCAACACACTGTCCATATTTTATTCATCTCAGTGTTTACAGCTCCTGGCACAATGCCTAATTCACTAGGAGCTCAATAATCATATATTGAATAAATGTACCATTTACACACATTATTCAACAGAAAATGCAAGTCATGTCTCGATTGCTGTCAAGGCAGATGGGTATACCCATCGGCCACTGGTGTCATTACATACTGATACCGTTTTTCTCCAGTACTCAGTCTGCATCAAAAGCTATTATTAAATGTTACCAAGCTCATACCCAGTAAATTTACTGCTATCAATTTCTCCTAAGGCACCAGTTCAAAAGAAGAAAATACATACCCAAACATATTTAAAACAGTACAATGAACAGAATATTGAAATCAGTTAAAAAGTCTAGCAACAGGGTAATCAGATAGTGTAGTAAATCAGATTGGCAGAATGGTACGCAGAGATTGCAAACTATCAATAGGAAATTGTGCAACAGTGAGTATCTATGAGACATTGGAAAGTTTGAAAAGGAGAATTCAGCATCGTACTTCCTGTGACATCAACTAAGAAAATCCTGTGAGCACAGAAATAAAGGTTAGGAGAGAATGAGGGGAAATGAAGAGTTGCATTTACCACACAGAAGCTGAAAGTACCTTTCTAAAAACATTTCCTTTGGAGAAACTACAACATTATCGTCTTTTAAGTTTTTTTCTTTCATATAATACATATCAACACCCCTCCTCCCTTCCCTCCATACCTCCCAGTGCCCCGCATTCTCCCTCTCCTCCTATTATATTTCCTGCCCATCCCCATTCACTCATGCCCCCCAACACTTCTCCCCATAAAAGAGAGCAGTCCTCCCAGGGTCACCGCTCAAACAGGGCACAACAAATGGGACAAGGCCAGGCACCAGTCCCCACATGGAGGATTAACTAGGCAACCCAGATGGAGGAAACAGGTCCCAAGGGCAGGAAAAGTGTCAGAGAACTCCCACATACACTCCAGCCTGCAGGCTCTCCACAAGAACCCCAAGCCAGACAACCACATAACACATCTAAGAGACCCTTCAAGTTCCCTGTCCTCCACTTCAGGCTTTGAGGAACCCCAAGGGGACTAGTTCGTTGACTCCATGGGGCCTGCTCTCCTAATATCCCTGAACCCTCTGATCCCCAAAATGCTTCATCTCCCTCTTCTTGAGTTTTCTTGAGCTCTGCATGATGTTTGGCTCTGGGCCTCTGCATCTGTTCCCATCAGCTGGTGGCAGAAGCCTCTCTGATAGAGACTGGACTAGGTACAGATGAGAATAGGACATCATTAGAAACCGTCTCCTGGCACTCCAGTCTCTAGCTCCTGGCCTACCTGCAGAATCAGGCATGGATTCTCTTCCTTAGCATGGGGTTCGCCCTCCCATTTTCCTGGTGGGTCCTGTAGGAAGGATGGGTTATAGGTTGAAGATTTTGTGGCTGGAGTTGTGTCTCAGTCCCTCCACTGGGAGCCTTGCCTGCTACACGAGACAGCCTGTTATCTTAATAAGTACTTATTTACTTTAAATTTTTGCTCTGCTGGGGATGACCTTGCTGCCCCATGCAAGTGTTCTATCATGGAGCTGCACCGCCAACTCCTAAAATATATTTTAAAACTATGTTACAAGGAGGCCCTGTTTCAAAAACAGATTGCATTCCTGAGATTCATCTATAAGTCAGATGTCATCTATAAGTCAGATGGTTACATAGAAATATTATAGACTATGTTTATAGATAAACTCAGGCTGTCCTACTGTATATAGTTAACCAAAATATAACCAAATTCTGAATTTTTAGGAGGATATGAGAATAACACTACATTGTAGCAACAAAATAAACAACAGTTAGACTTTTCTACTATTTTTGGTTGTTTATAGCATTTAAAACTGAGCAAGTTAAAGTTAGTAAAGAGTTTTAAAACAGTAGAAAGGAATTTTTGTGGAGATTCTGAAAGGGCTTTTGGACTTGATCCAAGGTCTTTATCAGATTAGGGCATTGGCTTATTGTGGAATTTTGAATCATAATTCATGAATTCCTCTGTGGGTTGACTGCATCCCTTTTATTACTCTTACACATTTTTGACATGATTTTTTTTTCTTTTTGATGCACAAATGAGATGAGGATAGAGGAACCCAGAAAAGAAACTCTCCTGAGGTGAATTCACAGCTGAGAAAGAAACATGTCAAAGTGTGTTGAAGCAGATGCACCCAACATTTCAGGCAAAAGACAGAGAAAAAATGTCCCCCAAACAAGGGAAAGCTAATTTGAGTGGTTTCTTGACTGACTCTCTTGCCTTCAAAGCATTAAATGAAATTAAGGACGTTGAATGAAATACTCAAAACATCGTCACAGTAATATCAGAATGGACAAAAAGTGAGTAGTTATTAGACCAGAATATGAGTAAAGGTTAGACCTCAGATCTAGCCGAGGGCCACTGTTCTTCTGAACTCTGTGGATGCTTATTGACCCTGGGGATATGTGAGACAGAAGACTAAGCACAGAGCCATCCAAAGTGGGGTATTTAATACTGCTTATATAATTATAAGTCCTTGTAGGATTAAAAGAAAAAGAGAAAAGTAATTAATATTGCCATCTGTCGATCCATATAGCTAACTGGTTGTCTTAGGAGAATAGATGCAGTCACTGTTCTGAAGTCTAGTAAATGGCTAAGAGAGTAGGAATACTATTGAGTATTTGTGATAGCATTCATGTTGCTATTTCAAAGATAACTATGAAGAGAACAGTCTATAGCTTGATAGAGAGGAAAGTGGAATGATAAATTAAATCCATCTAAAGTCATTATTTAAGAAGCACAGAGCAAGTGGCACAAATGGAAAGAGCGCATCTCAGGCAACAGAAAGCACAAAATGATACAGGACATAGAACTCCAAATAGAACATAAATTACATGAAATGTGAGTGGACTAAAAGCTTCAGCTAATAAGAAAGATGTTCAGAGTAGGTGAGTAAAAAAGGCCAGCTCAACGTTGTTAAAGTAAAAATGCAGTCATAATGTATGCCGTGAACAGTCTAAAGAAATGAGATGTAATTTAGTCATGTTAGTGACTATTAAAATATTGTTAAAGATGATTACTTTATAATAACTATAATCTTAGGACTGCTTTAAATGAATATTCACTAATGCTATATTCTTAAAAATGTGCAAGCAAATAGTCTATAAAAAGAAGTAGGAAAGTCCAATGGTAGTAGGGATTTAAAAAAAAACTTAATAATTCAGATAACAGCGAAAAATAGAATAGACAATATTTAAATGATATATTTCACAAAATTGTAAAAAGAGGATAGACCTTGATCCTTAACAACTACAAAATATATATTGTTCTAAACATAAATGATAGAACTTTGCATAAAAAATTCAACCTTCAACAATTCTCAGTCTTTAGAACCACCTAGTTCACTTTCTTTTACAAAAGTATGGCTGAGCCAGGCGATGGTGACACACGCCTTTAATCCCAGCACTCGGGAGGCAGAGGCAGGCGGATCTCTGTGGGCTTGAGGCCAGCCTGATCTACAGAGTGAGTTCCAGGACAGCCAGAGTTACCACAGAGAAACCCTGTCTCGAAAAAACAAACAAAAAAAGTATGGCCAAGCTAAAAATAGAAAAAAAAACATTATATGGAAGCAACAGGTTATATTTAGGAATATTTATGTATGAATAATATATACGTGCATTCAATAACAATTGATGAAAAAAGGCCATGAATTTGGAGGAAAGCAAGGAATTTATGGAAGAATTTGGAGGAAGGAAAGAGAAGGGAGAAACACTGTAATTAAATTACAAGTTCAAAAATAAACAAAAATCTTCGCAAATTGTAAATGAAGAAAGTATACATTTTTAAACTTTACTGAAGTTCCATCTTCTTCAGGAGTCTTTCGTGGGATCTCCACTTCTATTTCCTCTCTTTTCTGACCATCCCCAGTCTCTAGATAGCATTTACCAGCTGTGCGCATTTTCTCCCTGAGTTGAAATACATCTGACAATTTGATATATACTCTTTTGGAATGAATACAAAAATTCTTGTAATATTTATTACATGTTTGTGTGTATTTTAATCTCAAACAGACCGTGATTTTCCTGTGGCTAGGCATTGGGTTTAGACATTTACTAGTTATATATGAACTTAGGCAAATTATTAAGCCACTCTAAGAGTCAAACTTTATGGCCTCTAATACTTCGCTTAGTGCACTACTCTTTGTACTGGGATAATTTATACCATTGCTTGGCATGAGGCCAGTATGTAATAAATAATAGCGATGAGGATGTGAATATGGATTTCCCGCTTTCTCCATCTTCTTTCTTTGCTTAGAAGTATATCCGTAGTGATGAGGATACAATCTTCCAGGTGTGGTGGCCTGAGCCTGTCATCCCAGCATTCTAGTGGTGGAAGCAGGAAGTTTATGTGTTCCAGTTCAGGCTGCATGGTGAGCCTATCTCCCAATGAAGGGAGGAAGAGAAGAAAAGGAAAGAAAAGAAGGGTAAAAAGGAAGACAAGATAGACGTATGTAAGTACCTGATAAAAGAGTAGGTGAATCACCCACATATTCCCATCTCGTAGAAAGTCAGCAGAGCCCAGTCCGGTTATGAGGCTCGGTCAGTATCTATCTTGTTGCAATCTTACCCTTCTGGTTTTGTCTTTAGGGTCAGCAGGAGGGAACTCACTGAAATTCACCAACTTAGTTTCCTCCCTGCTGAGTCAGAGAAACTGAGATGGGCGAGAACAATAGAGCAGCAGCAGCAACAGTGGCAGCAGGAGGTGGAGGTGGCAGCAACAGTTTGACCTGGGGATGAGTTAGGACAGTCATCTCTAGCTCTGTCTTAGCCACGGTACTAAGACTGCACTAAGGAGTGCGCATCGTCAGTGCCCTGCATGACTAAGCAGGCCCTTGGCAGTTCTCTAGCTGAGTCAGATGATACTCAGTGTGTGCCTGGGTGCAGGCTGAGCTAATGTCAGGAGTAGAGCTAGCGGCCTTATACTAATTTGTGTGTGTCCCACGGGTCATAAAAGAACAGCCATTTCATCTGCCACAGAAGAATGGCAGCAGCAATTAAGGTGATCACGGGGACATGTCTGACATTAATGGAACAATGAAGGACTGATTCTGAACAAAGCTGTCCTGAACTTCCTCCTTGGAACGAAACTGTGGGAAGTGCAATAGGTACCATTTCTTTTCCTTGTGCTTATTGTTGCGTATGTGTTTGGTTGTTTCTGTGTATTGTGTTTATTGTGTACATGTTGCATCCTGTGTTTATTGTTGCTTATGATTGTTCGATTGGATCTTCATGAGCATGCATCTTCCAATGTAAAAAGGAAAATGGACAAAATATTAAAAATAATAAATCCCAGTTACTATTGTTCTTATTGAACTCCTGAAAGTTAGCATGTGTGTGTGGAGGGGGGTGAGGTGTCTGACTCTTTCACCTGCCCCTGGGACCTTCTTCCTCCTACTGGGTGGCCTTGTTCAGCCTTTATGTAGGGGGCTGTGCCTGACCTTGTTCCATCTTGTTAAGTCCTGTTCCATTGGCAACCCTGGGAAGATTGATCTTTTCTGAGGGGAAGCGAGGTGGGGGTGGGGAGTTTATCTGAGGGAGAGGGGAGATAAGGGGAGTTTGGAGGAGTGAAGGGAGGAAGGCTGGGGTCTGGATGTATTGTATGAGAGAAGGAAAAAACAAATTAAAAAAATAAACAAAAATCCCAGTTCTGCTACTAGTTAGATACAAAAGATTACACCATAGTTGCTGTCTTCTTGGCTACAAATTTTTCTGGCATGAGAGCTCATACCAGATCTCTTATCGAGCTCTATCCCATCCTGCACCATTGCCAACCTTGCAGCAAGTGCCAGAGCTAAGGAGGATCACTTCCAAGCCAGCGAGTGGAGTGAGAAAAGCCTGAGGTCCTGACCTAGACACATCATTGGCAAAAGTAAAGCCGGCTTGAGGGAGTTCCAAGTGTGCTGATCCTTACAGCTAGGAACAGAGATTTTAGAATTAGATTAATTTGAGTTTGAATGTTATCATTAATTAGTCATTTGACCTTCTTACAAACACAATTCCCCTGGGGAAAAGAAACATCTTGAAAGCTACAAAGTAGTTAGGACATCTAAGGACTTCATGGTCCATGTCCGTATGACAAGTCAAGCGTTTTATAAATATTAGCGCATAGTATTATTATCAATAGGGCCAGCGTTGTAATTTACGGCAGTAGGCATTGGCCAAAAGCAGGCTGGCTGATGATACACGTCATCAGGGTCACCGTACAGCTGCATAATAAAGTTGGCCTTGGAGTTTCATAGACTGTCAGAGAGCTAGAACATTTACAACTTTCCAGTGTTTTTCTTTTCTACAGTGCTTCCGTCATCGGTTTCTAAGATGTGGGGTTGACTTAGCCAGGCCTAATGGCTCTTACCAAGTATAAGACTAGCATCTAGAGTGTTCCGGATTGTTATGTAAGGGGTGGTGATATCCTGCTACCATAGTTCTGTGTAGCTGGCAGGCAGACAGACAAATGTAGCAAGCTCTGACATGGGCCCTTTCTGTGTTCCTGCTGGTAGTGCTGATTCTGCAAGAATCCCAAGATAGGATTACACATGGAAGGATTTCACTGAAGGGTACAGATGTGAGAAAAAATAGAGCTAGAACCAGACACTGTGAATGGTCTCAGGCTGCCATGGAAGCCTGACCAAATTAGTCAAGGAGGAAATTCAGACTTGGTGGAGGATCTCCGAACACAGCAGCTGGGACCTGTGGTCCATTCTCTTCTCCACAGTTGGAGAACTACCATGTACACTACCATGGTAACCACACATATGCATAATATACCACAGGTGCATAAAAGACAAAACAGTGAAAGTTGGAAATACCACTTATATTAGTTACTTTTCAGTTGCTGTGATAAAATCCAATGACCAGAAGCAACTTAAGGAAGGAAGTTTGTTTTGACTTCTGCTTCCAGAGGGACAGTGGGTTATGGCAGAGAAGGCAGACCAGGAGGAGGCTGGAGCAGGAAGCTAAGAGAACAAACAGGAAGTGGGACCAGGCTAAACATCTTCACAGCCTGCCTCTTCCTCCAGCAAGGCTTCCTCCTAAAGGCTCTCTTATCTCTCGAAACACCACCACCAGCAGAGGGAACAAGCATTCAAACACATGACCCTATGGGGAATGTTTCTCATTTAAACCACTGCAACATTGTGCAATTTTCAGGGTTCTGTTTCTGCCAGATGTTTATTTGGTTGTCTTTTATTTTATTTTCTGGTGCTGGAGATTAAACCTAGGATCTTGCATGTACTAGGCAAGTGTTCTACCATTGAGCTATGTTATCAGCCCTCTCCATACATTTTGTTTTGAGACAGGGTCTCACAAATTTGTGAAGACTACCCTTGAACTCACTCTGTAGTACTGGAAGATCTTGGACCTGTAATTTTCCCCTCTTAAAGAACCACATAGCTGGGATTGCAGGTATGAGCCACTCAACTTAGGCTCCAGCCAGGTTTTGACAGCATCTGTTTTTTGGGGAAAGCTTTGGCTGCCTATATGCAGGATCTATGAAAGTCTACCACGAACACATCAGCTTCCTGGGGCACTGAATCCTATTATTTATTGTGAAGATCACTGTGATTATACAATCAGAAGATTTTGACAGCTATGAAAATTTGGTTGTGTTACTACTTAATGGCACAAAAAAGTATTCACGCTGTGTTTTTAATTGAAGAAAACCACATTTTAAGCCCTGTATTTATAGTATAATTTACATTTTGTAAAAAAAATTACATTGCTTAGAAAAAACTGTGGAATAAATGCAGAAATATCAACAATGGATATATTTAATATTTTAAACTTTCTATGCTTCTTTATTTTCCAAATGTACTACTTTTGTGATATTACATCCAACGCTTGGGAGCTATTTGCCATTTCAGAATCCAGAGCCAAAGACTGAAGCGTAACTATCATTGGCTTGGCTTCTCTGAGAAAGAATGAAATGATGAAGTGGTTTCTCAAGACTGGTTAGCGGTTAGGACATGGAACTTGGCTCACATGTACAAAGCCCTTGGTCACTTCCCAGCACAGTTCTCTCCAAATAAATAAGACATAGTTGCCATTTCAACTACCTTATTATATTCTCCACCCCCCGTCTTGATTTTTTGAGGTGCTAGGGATTAAACCCAGGTCCTAGTGTACTATAGGCAACCCTATATCTGGAGTACTACACTTCCAGCCTAAGTTTTTAGTCTTTTGACTTGCTTGTGAGCATTGGGAAATAATTTACTGTCAAGGTTCTCATATCTCTCTGGTGTTTGGATCCCTTACCTGACTTAACTGGGACTGGCCATTGGCTTGTTCCCCTTTGGATTGAGTAGTAACAATAAAGTTATTAATACATTTCATCTCTTTCCCCTGTCTCCCAATGACAGTAATAATAGCTAAATTTCAATGCCAGGCCCTGTCCTCTACCTTAAATGTATTGGCTCATTTCATTCTCTCAATACTCTATAGTGCGGATAACATATTTATCCACGTACGTAAAAGACAGAGAAACTGTGGCAACAGAGAGATAAATGAAGCGTGTCAAGCACACACACAGCCATTGAGAGGGAGCACCAGGATGCTTGCCTACCTCTGTCTAGAATGTTGATTTCTTGCTGTTTCTTGGTCCTACCTCCAAATGATTATATCTATCAACCACCACTGGCCTACTTTCAACTGTGAAAGATCTTATGTGTCCCTTCTCCAGGCACCACAAAAAGTATCCACCTACGACTTTGGGCAAGTTGTTTCAATTCTCTAAGCCTCAGCATACCCATCTGATAAGGCTGGTAATTCCTTGGCAGACTTCTCAAGGACTGAGTGTAATACATTACAGGAGCCACCTAGTGCCAATTCCATGCACAGAGAAAACAGTAATGGAAGAGAAAATGGAATGTTGACTGGCACTAAATGTAAATGACGGACGTAGGATCTGAGCACATTGAAATATTCCTTTGCAGAAATGAAGAAAGAACAAGATTGTGTTCAGAATGGATGTTCAGAGGGGCAGCTTCCAAGACTTAGACATTTGAAGTTGTGGAGAGTGAAGGAATTACACGACTATGGATTCCAGGGTACTACTGGACCGTGAAGGAGATTCCAAACATGAAGGAGACTAGGAAAATAGTTCTGGACAAACACCAGAAGACGTAAAATACATACAGGATTGTAAAGAGCTAGTGAACCTAACCGAGGAATCAAGTTAGAGCCTTACCAATGGAGCAAACAATACGCACAAATATCCACAAACAACAATGGCATCCTCTTCCTACTTCTTGTCCCTAGTCCTTGAATACTTATTGCATGATAAATGCTTCTTACATATCATTTCAAATCCCTGTAAGGTAGGTGCCACTGTGGCTGTTTCACAGATAAGGGAAACCAAGATTAAGTGATTCAGCAGAGCCATATAAATGACACTGAGGACCGTGCACTCCTACCTCAAAACACAAATGCATGCTACCATATGCAAACCCTCCCTATAGGTGTGAAAAGCCACACTGAGTTTGGAGAACTGACGTCTATCCGGTGCTGCTGGTGGGTATATGGGCTGGTGAGGAGAAAATGAGGCTGGAGGAATAAGCAAGGTCCAAGTCACACAAACCTTTGAAGGTCACGCTTGGGAATTTAGACATTTTCCTAAAGGATTCAAGAACAATGGAAGTATCTGTGATGATGGAAATATGCGATTGGCTTTGCACTGTTGAATGTCTATTTGACAACAGCATAGGTACTGAATTAGATCAAAATTGGGGGTGGGATGAGGCTGGAGAGATGGCTCAGTGGTTAAGAGCACTTACTGCTCTTTGAGAGGACTTGGGTTGGATTCCTAGCACCCACATGGCAGCTCAGAACCACTCCAGTTCCAGGGGATCTGACACCCGCCGCTGGCCTCCAAGAGGAGCAGTACTCACATACATGCAGACACACATAAAATAAAAATAAATTAATCCTTCAAAAATAAATAAAAATAAAATAAGAAACAAAATTCGAGATGGGGGGCCAGTTTAAAGTCATCAAAGCCACTTGGTGATAAAACCTGAGAGGAATGGACACACTATGAGTCAGCTAGAGAAATTGGATAAAGTCTGAATCATTTCTTTCCAGAAACTTCCCAACACACTGCTCTCTCTTTCTCTCTTCTTCCTTCTATTTATTTGTCTTTTTCCTCGGAATAATTATAGACTCCCAAAACAGAGACTAGGCTTGTAGGACGTGGACCTTGCTCATTCCTCTAACCTCATCTCCCCTCACCATGCCACACACCCACCAGCTCTGGATAGCCTTCAATTCGCCAAACTCATTGTGGCTTTTCACATCATCAGGGAGGACTTGCCAACAGCGCAATGCTTCTGTGCCTTCTGTCATCGTGCATGGTCATCATTGCTATGGCTTTAATGAACTCTTAAATCTGTTTCCTTATCTGTGAAATGAGCACAGTGGCAGAAGAAGGGGAGCATAGAGTGATGGACAGCTAGCACTGACTTTGGGAAACAATACTGGAGCAATAAGAGGGAAAGTCTGCATTTGTACCAGAGCAAAGAGAGGGCAGAGGAGTGGTGTCAGTGAGCAGCAACATCACCAGTCACGCCAATGAGGTCCTGTGTCCCCTATCAGGGGACAGGGAATGCCTCTCTACTTCATGTAGATTACTAAGTCTCTTGCCTTTAGTAATAGACGCAGGAGTTTTCATAGGGGAGCTATCTGGTCTGGTTAGTTACGCATCAGCACTTTTATTACAGACTAGCAATACGCAAAATTCAGAAGCTACAGTGAGAAGGGGAGAAGGTTCACTAAGCAGAACATCGGTATCAACTCTAATACTAACTTGCTGGGTGATCATAAGCAGAGCTCTTTTCTCTCAGCTTTGATGTTTTGCCCTCCGATACCAAAGCATTGGTATTAGGAATATGGGCCCTGTTGCCAGAATACTTGGGTTCAAATACCACACCGCTGTTTACTATGGGAACCTGGAGAAATCGCTTGATCTCACCAGGTCTGGGTGTCTCCATTTGTCAAGCAGAATGATATCTACTGAGTAAGTATAAAGATTAGGTGATTTCAGATATGTACATGCCTTTGCAAGTATGGGATAAACATTTGCTAGGATTGTTAGTATCCAGCCAAGGGAACATGGACCAAATGTTCTCAGGTCTTCATAGCATTCTTTTTCCCTACTTGTTAATACAAGCTTCATTCCTGCTCATGCAGGATCCTCTTCATGAGAATGCTGCTTCCCTTAAACTATAGGCCTTGGTTCTATGACTTCTGCTCAGAACGCCTGTTTCCAGTCCATCTATATCCCGTCTATCTCCTCAACTCTTGTGCACAGCCTTCTCCATGTACCCCACCACCTTAAAATATACTTACAGCCTGAAGGATTTGTCATCAACTTTCTAGCATCTCTCTAATTTTGTAATGAATACAAATCACTGAGGAAAGTTGATCTGCAACCAGTAATCCACATCTTTGTTTCTTAGCTTTTCTCTCTGCAACCCTTCCTACATGTGTAAATTTCTGTGCTCTTTCTATAACTTCCTAGAATTTTTCTAAATTACAACTTTCTTGGGTTTCTGCCCATATAAAGAAAGATTGTATTACGTCATTTCCAGCATCGCTCCCATCTTTAACACCCTATGATTCTAAGAACGAATTGACTAGTGAAGATTCAGGCGCACTTTTAGGTATGTATAGAAAATGTCTTGCTGACTATCTTCCAGCATACCCTGAGATTATTGATCAGCACACTAACTCAGAAATTAATCTTGACAATATAGTATGAGCTTTAAAGGCCTTCACATTCTTGGCTCCAGTATTTTCATTTTGTCAAATGATTCAAATCATTCAAATCACAGCAATGATTTATGCACTTAAAACCCTAACTAGAGTAATATAATGATGGGAACACAACAGCCTAAATTCTAAGTAAGGGAAAGGCTTCAGTTGATCACTATGTAGTCTTTAAAACAGATCACAGCGGGGAAATTTTTAGTGTTATAGGAATGAAGAATTTTAAAATGTACAGAATTCTGTGTATTCTCAAACTCATGTAATCGAACATATTGTAAGAAAAAATATATATGAGATTAGCAGGAAGTACAAAAGGTGATGGCATTGAATATGTCTTCAGTCTTTTAAACTATGGCAAATACTCCTCATAGTAGAAACAATAGGAAAAAAAATCACATTTTCTCTCTTGTGTTATCAATATTTATATATACACATATGGCAATATACACCAACAACCCACATCTGCATTTTTAGACATTTCTCTCTTTCCATCATATATGTGTCATAAAAGCAGAAGGGAGACTCTTTGGGGAAAGAAGTGACAAGGAGTGGAGAATATGTGTGTGGTGGCTTGAATAAGAATGACCCCACACACACACCATAGGTTCATATATTTGACCACAAAGTGGAACTCTTTCAAAGTATCAGGAGGTGTGGTCTTATTGGAGGAACTGTGTCACTGGGGTTGGCTTTGAGGTTTCAAAAGCCCATGCCAGGCTCAGTCTCTGTCTGTGTCTCTGTCTGTCTCTTTTCTCTCTCTCAGAAGGCAACATAGACCACCAAATTCTCAATTTTCATAAAATTCATGCAGAATGCTATCAGGTGATACTGAGCATTCTGAATGATCTGTTAGGACTTTCATCTCCAAATGTACAGCACATCATCTCTAGATTCTTTGAAGGGACAAGAACCTGTGAACCTTTTCCAAAGAGTGCAAAGAGATGAAAAGGTTAAGACAATTCATCCACAAGATGGCATTTTTTTTTCATAAACTCCCCAGTCACAGTTGTGAGAAATGGTAAGGACAGCACATGCTGACTCAATCTAATTTCTTCTGGTGATAGATGACAAACTTAATGGATTTGAGTGTCTGCACAACATAGCTCATATTAACTTTAGGAAGGATTTGATTCTGCTCTTGGCCATGATCTACTCATTAGCTAGCTTGAAAAATATGGTTCAGACCCGACACAATTGGTGCTAGAGAACGATATTGACAAAGTCGTTTTTGATAGTTCAATAAGAACCAGAGGCAGAGATGCGCATTGGGTCGTGTGACCTAAGGCTGACACCAGTTAATATTTTCATTAATGCTTCAGCAGATAAAAGATAAAATATGCCTCTTCTTTACAGGAAAATAAAGGAACAGAGTTTTTAATATTGAGATATAAGATTGCACTAGAGATTGTGACTATTTTATCCTTCAACCCTAAGAGTAAATGGAAATGGATTTAGAAGTGTACAGGGAAGAAGGACTGAGGAGGATGAGACTAGTCCTTGATATATACCACTTTCTAGGATCAGACGAAATGTGATCAGGAGGAGTTAAGGCCAGAGAGAAAATATATGATGCTGGGAAGAAGGGTCTCCAGCAGGGAGTTCTGTATAGATGAGCAGATCAGGGGAGCTATTGGAGAAGATTGCAATGCCACTTACAAACAACACTGCAGGTCAGAGTCTGACGGGGTTGTGTGGCTGACGATTTCTAGGCTTGTTGTAAAACAGTACTCTGGGCCACAGATTGCCAAATATGCCTTAGGAATGTGTTTAAGGCAACCACTCAACAAAGAAGGGGAAGTAATCAGCTGAAATGAATAGGATTCATCATGGCATGATTTTTTTTTCTTTTCCTGTGAGGGTCAATAGTTAAGGGTTGAATGTGGATGGGACCCTAGTGGAAAGCTGCCATGCTACAGGAACATAGAGGAAACTCTGAAATCAAGAGCATTAAGAACATGTAGCTTAGGAGGGAAAATGTTTTGAGCAAGCCAAAAGCCAGGAAAGAAAAGGCCCAGGTGGTCAATAGGGAAACACGGACTATTTTATGGGTTTAGAAATAGATTCTGTCAGTAGTAGTCCTTAGGAAGAAAGATGAGGAGAGGATAGCAAAAGATGGAGTTGGCTCCGCTGCGATTTCCCTAGAGTCCTGGAAAGCAATTTGAAATGCTTTTCCAAATGTCCAAATCTAGCCAGAGCACGCAGCTCTGATGGCAAGCACTAAAAAGTACATAAGAGTAGATATGTGTGATTTGGAAAGCCCTAAAATGAGAAAGGACCTGAAAAGCCAAGTGCAAAACAGTCTTCAATCGGTGGAGGCAACAAAGGAGGCCCACGGAAAGAAAAACAATTTCCTAGTTACTTCTCTTGCTGCGCACCCCAGCCTTTGACATGATTCCTTGGAGAGTGACTGCCAGCTGCCAGCTGCTAGCTGCCAGCCAAGAAAATCTTGTAATGAAAGTGAATTCACTGCCTGAAAAGAACAAACTTAAGGGGCATCAGGAGCACGGTGCCGTGAATTTCTACCTCATGTAGGTTTAAGCTTTTGTGCATTTGTGATTAAAGATTATTTGGGCACGCTTGAAGCTTTGAGAAGAGAAATTATAACTTTTATAAACATAATAATATCTTTTGAGTGAATTCGTTTTTTTAAGTTTTGTAATACATTAACACCTGATCATTATTAAAATATAGGGAAAAAAGAATATAAAGGGAAGAATTGCTGTCTAGGGAAACAAAGGGGACTAACGGGAGGGAGCGGGAGAGAAGGGAGGGTAAAGCGATGCGGGGAAGGTGTTCAGCATACATTGAGCACTTGTATGAAAATGTCTTCATACAACAAAACTGCATTCAATGAATATACACAATGAAAATTAAAAATAAAAATAAAAGAATGAACTCTAAATGAGGAAAATAAAGAGCAGTGCAGTTATGGTCCTTCACATTGACAGTCCACAAACCCACCACAGATTCAGAGTGAATTAATGTTGTCGGTTTACAGCTGAAGGTTTCCTTTCGGATGTGTTTCTCTAGTATTTCTCTATATTCACACACACACACACACACACACACACACACACACACATTTCTTTAATTACATATACTCAATATCAACTCATGTCAGCACACACACTTTTGCTTTATTTCTTTTAATATTGGTATGTTGCATGGTATTAACAGCCCATGCTTAATTATGGGTGACTTAGTTCATAGCTAATTATATTGGTTCTTTTTATCATATAAACAATATTATGATTAATACATTTGTATACATAAATGTGGGCGTGTACTGAGTATTTATAAAGGAGAGGAGACAGTCCTGAAAGTCAAATTCTTGGCAAACACATTAGAATTTTTGTTAGAAGCTGCCAAATTTCTATCCAGAAATTGCTATTCTAATTTAGTAGCAAAGGTTTTGTACCATCAATAATCCGCATATTATGCTTTAATTTTCTTTTCTTTGTTTCTTTCTTTCTGATCTTAGGGGGGGGAAATGCTGCTTTTATTTGGCTCTGCCCTTTCCTACCATCAATAGTTAGGGGACTGAGCATCCTTTCAAGTGTTAATTGGCTATTTATATTTTCCTGTGAATTGCTCCTTAACTACTTTTATTTGGCTATTGGGTTGTTTTTCTTCTAACCATTGTATATGAGTTATTTGTATTTATGGAATTAACCTTTTGTTGTATGGTACCTATTCTCTTGCACACTACATAAAAGATCAGAAAAGATCAAAAAACAAACTTTACCAAAGGCATTCCATAAAGAAAACCAACCAACAATTTAAAAGGTTAGATGACTAAGTCTTATTTTTAAGCAGAATAAAATTTATCTCGTTCTGTTCACTCTGTTAGATACAACTAGTTTTCCTAGCTAATGAATAGGTTGAAGTCAAGCCAGAATTTACCATTTTTCCTCAAATACTTAAAGTGAACTTGTAATTACTTCAAAACCCCATCTTCCCGAAAATTTTTGCCAGGCCCTACAAGTCATATGCCTACCTTCAATAGTCATCTTGTTAACAAGTACTACAAACCTATCTATGTGTACCCTGTTAAGCTCTAACCAGATAAGACATTCAAAAGTATTTAAAAATAGACAATCCATTTTATGCTGCTGGGTTATTCTTTAACCAATCCGCATAGGATTTAAGTGGCCTAGAATAAATGTATCTCATAATCCAGGCTTCAAGAGAAATATTTAAGGTTAGAAGAGGGCAAATTGATGTTCCATGCCACCCCACAGCCAACTGAACACATCCAACTGGAACAGAATCTGCTGTATAAAAAGTGCCAATATGGCCCACAGTTTAGCGGCTTGCTGCAGAAGTGAGGAAGTAAAGAGCTCATAATTAACTGACATTTACAGATTGCATACCCGGTAGTCTTCTCCAGGATTCCAGAGCCAAGTATGAGTGTAAAGAGATTTTCTTCATTCTCAAACACTGTAGATAATATTTGGCACAATACTCAAATTGTCTGGCTCTCTTCCACGTTTGCTGTCTTCTCAATGCGTAGGTCCCATATTGAAAAGCAAAAATGCTGAATATTTAGAGGGCTTTGATTACATCCCTGGAGTGCGCACCATATGCACGGTCACCACACCACCGTGTGGCCATATCTGTGAACTGCCAAGTTCTCTGCCACGGGACAGACAATCAGCCAAGATAGTCCCTGCTGAAAGTTTACAAAGGCTGGCTGCTACCTTATCTTTTTCTCTCTTTCAGGCTGCCAAGTCAGAAAAGAAAGGGCATGTTTTCATGTTGTCAAAATGCTATTTCCACATCATATTGTCTTCTCTCTCTCTCTCTCTCTCTCTCTCTCTCTCTCTCTCTCTCTCTCTCTCTCCTTCCCTCGCTCCCGTCCTCCCTCCCTCCCCCCTCTATCTCTTGTGTGTGTGAGCTCCAGTCCCTCAAGTATTCAACTGTATTTAAGACTCAATGAGAAACCCTGAAAGTCGGGTAAAGGGGCATGTAGAACAAATATTTCACAAATGTGTCATTCACCTAGATAGACCACATACACCAAACAGTGCTGTACACTTGATGTCTTTGAAACCGCGGCTCTGGCTCCTACTGTGTTGAAGTGTCCAAAGTTTATTGAGAAGTTTCATAAGTGAGAATCAACCAAGCAAAAGTGTTCATTAAAAACAACAGCAACAGGGACTGGGGATTTACCTTGAGGTAGAGGATTTCTTAGCATGCTGTCAGGTCCCAGGCTTGATCCCCAACAATGCACACACACACACACACACACAGACACACACACACACACACACACACACACACACACACTGACAAAGAAACAAAACAATAAACAAAATTTAGCCTAACTTTTTCAGATAAAAACAACCTTAGTAAGTCAGTGCAATGGCATGTATCTGAGGAAGTGATGGGGTGATATATTTTAAAGTTTCCCTCAAAGCACAGTCAGGCTGGATCAATCAAACATCCAATTCACACCTAAGAAAAGATGATTAAAAACTAGTCATTGTGTCATACCCTAAACAAGTAAAGAGCTTTTAAGAGGGTAGTGTCTCCCAAGTATGAGGCCTAAGTCATGGCCCTTGTGCTGGCTTTGTAATGCATTCTAATGGCTAGGCTGAACTGCGTGTATTTACTGGAACTCTCCTTCCCTGTAAGTATTTTAATTAGAACGATGTGCTTGTTTGTTGTTTAGTTTTGAAGTCTGGAGGTTGGAACTGCAGGCCTTACACATGCTAGCCAAGAACTCTACCATGCAGCTACATCCCTGGCCCTGATAAGAGTGGTTCACAAGAGTTCACTGAAAAGCTACAGTCAGTTTGCAGCTCACACACCTTGACACTTACCTGCTGACTTACCTTGAAGGTCTGAGCCCTTGACTGATCGGCCTTTCCGTGTAGCCTATGGCTTCTGACGTCTGGTGTTTGGGTCTATCTGTAAGGGTTCCATGATATGCTTGAGTTCATCTTCTCTTCTCAAGCGTAAATTTCAAACTTCAGCATGAGATGCCAAGCAACTGACCACCTTCCAGAGCTTGTTCAGCAGCTCCTATATGTGCTGTCAGATCCCGGACACAAATGCTTTCCCCATCCACAATGTCTTTATAGCTAAGTCTACATCTTGTTCTGCTTCTCTAGTTTGACCTCTGATGGAAACAGCAGCATTAAAGATGGCCTTCACACACACACAAACAAACAAACAAAAAAAAACAGAGCAAGCTACCTTCAACCTCTATGAAATTTTGCCAGACGTATAATGCAGTAGTAAAAACCCTACTCAGTTCATCCACAAGAAAAACTTAACCCAAGCACATATCTTGAGGATTTTCTGTGTGCAAGCCAAATGATGGAAGACACACAATGCGTAACCCTAAGGAATGTATTTATAGTTCAGCAAGGGAAATAAGGCTGGTACAGACAAGCTAGATTTAAGGTGACACATGGTGGTAAGGTTTAAAAGAAAAGCATGAAACATGGACACATGGATTTCATGTTTAGCTATATAGAAATGACTATAAGCACTCTACTTTGCCACCACAGATATACCTATCACACTCAAAATTTCCGAAGTGTGTGGAAGTCAGGTAGCCTAACATCTTAGCCAGTCTTGTGACAGGTTGTTTGTTTGTTTGTTTTGTAGCTAGTAGAAAGCTTCTAAGGGAGAGTTGCCGAATTGAAATGCCAACCAAGTCTCCTGTGCTTCTGGCCTTATCAGGAAACAGGAAGACAGGATGATTGACTTGGGGCGCCCTCTGCTGAAAGTGCTTGCTGTAACCTCAAAGCCTACTGCCTAAAAGACTGAGATTATAGAGTTCCAGCCTGCTCTGGGAGGAAAATCCAAAGTAGAAAACATAGCCATCAAGGATAACAAACTCCACTGTAGACGACTCTTCACAACAAAAGCCTTTTGGCAGAATACTTCTTTTAAACTCCTAACACTCGTTCACTAATTCTTTCCAACAAACATTTGCTCTGTGTATAAAATGTGTCTCCTCTGTCACAGGACACCTTGCCTTTTTGCCTGGTCACCGCCTTTTCATCATTTTATGTCTTGGTTTAAACGTCACTTCCTGGGGCCACCTTCCTTTATCACCTTTATATGTTCTTTCTGTTATCCTTTATCACGTCATTCTTCTGCAGGCCACCCCAGCACTGGTGACAGCTCATGAAAGCTGGAAAGCTGCAGCTCACTGGCCAGCCTGCGGACAGCTGAACAAGGTTGGAGCGTGTCTCTTTCAGGCAGCCCAAGTGGTCTGAGCCTCTTCCAGACAGCTCAGTTGTTTTCATGTGACTCAGCTGGTCTATTTCTTTTAGGCAGTTTGGCTAACCTGCCTCTTCTGGGTAGTTCTGAAGCTCTAAGGGTATTCCAGACAGCACAGATTGTCCGGGAGGGTCTCGGACATACCCTTACATACCCTTACATACCCTTGGGAAGGGAGAAGGTCAGATTCAGGGACTTCCTGGAGCTACAGAGTTATTTATTTTCTAAGCTTAGGGAGTTTGTCTGCAGGATGGATGTTCCACCTCCCCTTAAGTCAGCCTGTTGATTCATCTCCTTTCTAACTCTGTATGTCTTAAGGAACTTCCTTGAAGGATCCTTTACTGTTGGAGGAAACTACTTCACAACAGGGTGTGTATGTTGTATGTGATTGGGGGCGGGGAGTATGCAAGAACAGTAGAGAAGGGCAGTATGTGAGAGAGAAGGAAGACAATATAAGGCAAAGAGCAGCTTGCGCTTACCTTTAGAGGTCAAGTGAGACACAAGAGCATGAGGGAGAATCGCAGAGAGTACCCTTGGGATGGTGCCATGAGTGGAAGTGTTGAGACAGGTTTTCCCCAGAGCCAGATCCTGAGAGCCCCTCGATGCTGATCTAAAGAATTAGGAACTAATGCCTAATGCTCAAATATACTCATTGAGTGGACCTTGTTTATAATGATATGACTTTATAGAATGTATGTCACTGGGGATTAACTGAAATATAGGACTATCATTTAGTACAAGAGCTATAGATGATCTTATATTTCAGTACAAAATCTGGAACATGGGCTGACCAGGAAAGAAGGAATGAAAACTGTGGTTGTTACAGAGAATGCAGAGTAAATGGCCTGTGCATATGCATGGCCTGTCCTTCACTCCACACACAAGGGATTCGGGATCCTGAGCATTGGATACTGTGTGCATTGGTTAAATAGTAATTTCTTACACGGTTGGAAATAAACATTGTCACTGTTGTTAGGATGAAAGAAAAAGAAAGGTAGAGGGGCTGGTAAAAATCTCAGCAAGTCAAAAGTGCTTGCCACTAAGCCTGATAACTTAAATTCAATCTCAGGGACCCATCCATTAGAGGGAGAGGATCAACTCCACCATGTTGTTCCCTGACTTCCCTGCATGTGTCATGGAGCTCACGTTCACCTCTAATAAACAAATGCAACAAAAGTTTGGAAAAACAAATACAAGGTAGAAACCTGTTTTCTTCATGGCCACTAAGTAGAAGCATTTCCTTTCAGGTAGAGCGAGTGAGCTCAACTACTGGGTAATTTATCTGAATACAATGAATGTAAACCGTTACCGAGTACAACAGTGTAGGCGTTCCATTAAAATGTATGAATGAATAAAACATATCAGTTAGAAATAACAATCAATTGCTTGCATGCTAGAAATGTTTTCCTCCATTAATTCAATCAAACTGTCACACATCAGAGTTCTGTTTTTAAAGTTCTTTGCACTAACAAATCCTTAGACAGTTAGTCCAGGTGAGAGGAAATACACATTTTATCTGATTGGTAATTGAGAAGCAGAATGAGAGAGTATCATTTAGTTGAAATCCACAGGGATGATTTCCTTGTGAGATAGCAAGAAAGAAAACACTTTTATCAAATGACATAAAAGCCTTTCACGTAGTTTTTGCAAATAATGAGAAACATTCACGTAATAAACTATTTACAAATGGAAAAAAAAGTACTTCGCATGCTTTAACTCCTTTAATCATCATGGCAAATCCATGGAACTCTAACGTTAAATTGGATGTGAAGACATTAAGAATCCGTCGTTTAGCCCAGGTCACACAGACGTTAAGTGGGTAGGGTCAGGATGATGCAGAGATTATGCTTTTGAACACTACACTCATGTAGGAGGAGGCTGAGAAAAGACTCTGCTTTTGGTTGAAGACAAATGGTCATTGGAACTGAGAGTAAAAAAAAAAAAAAAAGAAAGTAGACATGCTAGCGATCTCCTTATTAACTGTTAGGGAAATGCTGTGTACACTCAGCAGACTTAGAGAGTTGTGGGACTGAGTTATTTGCACTCCAAGGTCCTCAAAGCAGACCTGAAAAAGGACGAAGGCAAGTGAAAATGGGCCATGAGTGGGATGATGGTGGTGTTAGAGGTGAAAGAAGCTTTAGAGATGCTTTCTGATGCTTTCGAAAGATGTGTCTGCTCCAGAAATAATCTGATCCACCAAGCATGCAGAGCACATGCCTTCTTCAGTGCACTGAAAGGCAGTGTATACACTGTGACTAGCGATGGAGTCTAATAAGAAATGCAGTATATATGAAGCAGAAGGGGGATTAGGTAAGGCAGGCAACCGGTGGGGGGCAGGGGGCACAGAAGGGGGCTGTTGGGGAATGGAAAAAAATGTCAACAAGAGATAATGATAAATATGTATGAAAATTTTATAGTGAAAGCCATTACTTTATATATGAACTTTAAAAAATTAATTACAAATCACAGTGTATAATGTACAGGGGTCCTAAATCAGACTGAGACCAAATCCGTTTTATTTCACATGAAAATATTTTTTAAGGGTCCACAGTTGAACCAAGAATTTGGGAAGTGAAAAATGTAAGTCTAATACTATTGATCAAAAATCCTGACACTGGAGGCCAAGGTTTTGCTGCTGCTTCTGCTGCTTCTGTTTCTGTTGCTGTTTCTGTTATGTGCGTGTGTGAGTACTCGCATATATTTATGTGTACCATGTGCCTTCCTGGCACCGGTGCAGGCCAGAAGAGGGCATTGGATCCCATGATACGGGAGTTATAGGTAGTGACGAGATGCCCGATGTGGATCATGAGAACCAAACCCAGGTCCTTTGCAAAAGCGGTACTTAACCACTGAGCCATCTCCTCAGCCACAAGGACCAAGGGTTTTTTCATTTCCACTTACAAGACCTTAAAGTACATTTGTGGATCCAAACACATTGAGCTCAAGGATTAGAGTTCCCCTATTTGAATGATAAAGACATCAGGCTGTTCCCTTCCACCAGTGTGGACTGAGTATGTCTGGGACCAGGGACAGGTGAGCCATAACACTTGGCTTCAGAAACACTGCATGATAGGCATTTTTCTGAGCTCCCCTCTCAGCTTTTTTGGGCTGGGCTAGCCTCATAAGAAAGTATTCATTACCATATGGCCAGCGAATGGGCCACAAGACCAAAACCATGTTAGCAGATGATAAACAGAAGTTTCATAGTCTAGAGCTGCTTAAAAAATTTCTTGTGAACAAAATGACATTGCTCCCAGAGCCTGTGGCTGGTCTTGCCTGCACAGCTGTAACGTGGAGCCCAAGCTATGGGACTCGACGCTGAAATGGTGATCAAGCTTCCAGTTTTTTCCATAGCCACTGGAGGTTCCAGCAACTCAAAATGTGGCATCCTAGGTAACTTCTTCTGCTTTCTACTGACACAATCTGAGAAGGTAACTGTTATCTACTCTCCTTGTTACCTCAAGTGATTGACACTTGCCTCTTACTGGTCAAAGTTTGAGTGCTCATAAAAGCTCTAATAAGATGGTGATTAATGTATTGAAGATGTTTTTCCCCATAGCGTATCAGAGACAGTGATGCCTGGTAAACTCCTGCTCAAATTCATTTCAGAAAGTCTATACTTGGGGCAAGGAGTACGGCCATTTAGATAGGAGCAAAGAATCAAGCAGGGTGTGAACGTATTGAGCCTCTGGGAAGAGAAGGTGCCGGCTGATAGAGAGCTTCAGGGATGTAGCAAGGAGACTGGATTTTGTCTGCCAACAGGGAGGAGCACCAAGGCTGAGAGGATCAGACCTGGGAGTTAGAACAGTGGCTCTCCTATGTACAAGAGCAGGTAGACTCCTCTGGGATTTCTCACAGAACTACAGAATCTCTTAAACCTCAGAAATCCACTTTAGAATGTGAGCAGTGAGGTCCAGGGAATGCAAATTTTTTAATGCTGAGGAAGATTTTTGAGGCTACAGCTACATGAATCTGGTTTTGAGAAACAGGAATCTGGTAATAAAGAAAGGAGCTTAAAAAAAAAAAAGGAAGGAAGGATAGTGACAAAGACATTGTGGCCATCCACGTGAGCAACATAGAAGCCTGGCTTGGAGGGGCATCAAAAGAAGGTCACTTTCTAAATTCCTACAGGGTGGGAGGAACTTATGTTCATGTGAAATGACTTCTACAAAGTAATTGGGAATTTGACGTCTGTCAATACCTGTTAGGGTCTTTCTGGTCAAATTCATTCTTGGTCAATTGCTGTTTACCTGAACAGGTTGGTAGCGGCTCCTTATTGAGCCTTCCTCCATTATCTATGCAGTTTTGCAGAACCAAAGTCAAATTCATGAAGTCTTTGCTATGTACTCTCACAAGCCTCGGTACAGACAAGTGATCCTGCTCTGGGCAGCTTTAGGGACAGAAACCTACCTTCAGACCAGAGCGGGGAAGCCACCTTTCGTGTTTTGGACTAATGCATAAAAAGGCCAATTAAAACTGGCTCCAGAGAGCAGTTAAATCCTATCAAGCATTGGTATCCAAATCTCCCATGGGACTTGACAGTCCCTCTCAGGTTTCCTACGTCACAGTTAAACTTTTCTTATACCCAGATAGGAATCATTAAAGCTTACCACATTTAGTGAAGTAATAAGATTGAAGTAATAATAATGAGGACAGAGAAGGAAACTTGATGAAGATTATTGAACCTTACACTATTTTTAAAGCAGCAGGACTGAAATATAAAAATGCTAATGAGATAGAAGCAAAATTTTTTTAAAATGAGGTGAAGTACCAGAATTTAAAGGCTGTTTCACCTTCCCTAAGAGTCCATCGTAACTACAAACCTGATTAACATATACTATTATATATTATTAATGGGTTATTCTGTCTCCTCCCTCTTAGGTAGTATGTATGTGAGAGAGTCTCGCACGTAGCTCAGTCTTCTCTCAAAAATCTCTATGTAGCAAAGGATAGCCTTGAACTTCTGATCCTCCTGCCTCTACCTTCTGAATGCTGGGATTGTAGGCATACACTACCACTATGCATGGTTTTATACATTTCATCCAGAATAGAGACTTGACGTGTGGGAATTCCAGGAACCAGGCCAGACTGGTTACAGAGGCAGCTAGACCTTTGGAACCCTTGCAGATCTCATCAGTCACATAAGCTCAGGAGACACGGGTGGAGAGGTGGGTGGGGCAGCAACGAAGTTGTGAGTTGTCCTTGCCAAAGGGTGTCAAAGTAGCTCCCAAATCAACTAGGTTATCAGAGAATTCATTTTTATTGTTGGAGAGAGTATGATTCACTTGGCATTTATGGGTAAGAGCTTTCAGAATGTTTTGTGTCATTGGCTACATTCAAAACTTAGATGTCATTCTTAAGAAAGGTTTTTGGTATTATGACTATGTGAGTATATACATTATATGATTATAGAAGATGAGTATATTTTTATTCTTTTAGAGAATATGTCTCACTCTCTAGTCTAGGCTGACCAGTAACTCACTATGTCACACAGGTTGGCCTTGAACATTGAGCAATCCTCCTGTCTCTGCCTCCCAAGTGCTGAGGTAGCAGACATAGCTACCATGTTCAGAAAAAGAATGTTTCTTAGATTAGACACAGTCTGCGTTTTTGTTTAATTTCTTGCCAGCAGTTTTACTTTTTATCCTAATTTTTACTCATTCATTCATCCCAGAGCTGAGGATGGAATTCTGGCCCTTGCGCATTCTAGATAAGAGCTATCCTGCCAGGCTACCTTACAGCCAAGTATTTCCAAATCTTGATCTCAGAAGACAGGGACATTTGGCAGACACATAGCCCTCACGCTATGAGCAGTAATAATAATCCTACTGACAAGTATGCACACCTCTACCACTATCATAAATGTCTTATAGACTTGCTCCAGTTCACACAAGGAATTCCTGAAGTGCTGGTTCTCACTTTCTTCATCACTAGAGAAGGAAATGGAAACACAGAGAGGTTAATATCTTTCCCAGATATTAGAGTTGGCTTTTGGAGAGAACTTGGGGCCAAACCCAGACAATATGTGGTTGAAACCTTTGTTCTCAACCTCTAACATCTGCAGCAGTCAGTGTGCAGGGTGAGGGGGAGCCACCTGCTATAGTCCTGTTTGGGAAGGAAAAGGCACAGATGAGCTTCAAGAAAGGGGACTTGAGTAAGAGCGAGGACAAATGAATTTCCACCTCTTTATAAATATTATTTATGGTTGTGCAAGGGAGAGAGGGAAGAAGAGAAGAGAAAGAAAGAGAAGAGGATGGGAGAGGACAGGAGAGGGGAGAAGAGGAGACAATGATGAGGAGAGTAGAAGAGATGGGAAAGAAGAATGACTTCAGTGTGATTAGGACCAAGAGACTTTAGTTCCTTTGGAAGCGTGTAGCTTTTACAGATAATCTCACAGTTTACTTCACATGCTTCCATATAGTTTTCTTACCAGCACACGTTCAAAAAAGCCCCTGCCCTGGAACTGGTGAACATCTTGCAAACGCCTGAGACAACTGAAGACATGAGTTTGCTTGTACTCCTTGACACAGCACTTGGCTTCAGTGTCCTCAGTCGTGAGAGTAAAGAGCTGCATCTCCCCACTAGCGTGCCCAAGGAGCCACTCCTGCTGCATATACTCCAAATGTAGCCTGTGGCGTGGTGTACTTGGGAAGTGTGTCATCTGGGTCACACCTCTATTCTCTTAGATTTGGGAAAACTCTGCTAAGTTTGCAATACACAGGGAATTGGGATTTCCCCCACAGCTCCAGGGTCAATCGACTTCTTGTTCAAAGGACAAGGAAATAAATATTTCAGGCTCCAGATCTCCGTTTTAGTGACTCCTCCTGCTATAGATTGGAAGCAGCCAGAGGAAACAAGCAAAGAAATGGCTGTGCTACATTCCAATAACACTTTAATTTCTCCTTAAGTTCCTGGGGCTTTGAGCACCTATGAAGATCTGAGGGGTGCGTGCTGTCATGTTTGTGCCTCAAGTCAAATTCCTTGAGGAAAGCATCAAGATATTCCCTCTTCCCAGTGTAAATGATCAGAAATGCAAGTTCCTGGTGGTGACATTGGGAGTCAGTATATCCTTGGTTTTTGGTAGTGTTCACTACAAGCGTTCGGTCTTTGTTTAGTTCAGTTTCCAGTGAAGACAAGAGGGAAGAAAGTCCTGGCTCACTGCTTCCCCTTCCCAAAACAGTGTCAGGAGACATGTCATTAGGATAATGCCAGAAAGCAGTGGACTGCATGAATATTGGCACCCAGGAGTATCCCATAGTTCTCTTGCCCCAAACATGTGATGCTATGCTTTTGTCTTATTTTCATCCCCATGGAAGGTAATCATTCTTCTCTTTAATACAGCTCCTGATCTTATTTTGTTACAACCCCGAAGGTATTACAGTTTGAATGTGGAAATGTGTCCCAGATTCAGGAGCTAGGCCACTTGGCCTCTAGCCCCTGGTGTTCTTTCCAGATGCTGTGGGGTTTGTGTGAGGAGTAGCCCAGCTGAGGAATTGAGCAGCTGTCAGGGTGGACCTTGAGGTTTGGAGGCCAGCCCCCGGTTTGTGTCCCATCTCCATTTCCTAGTAACAAAGATTCAAGCAAGTGACCTCACAGCACTGTCACCCTGATGGGCTATACCCTCAAACCATGAGTAAAAAGAATATCCTCCCTCCTTCAAATTGCATCTTTAAGGTCACAGTGATGGGAAAAAATAACTAATACACAGAGATGATCTCAAGTCTCTGGGAACTATGCGTTAGTTACTTCTTCTTCTCAGCTCTCCTCCAGGCTCAAATAGCCCACTTTTCTCAGGACACCATTTTCTTGGTACCTTGAAGGTACCTACATACAAGAGATCTGCCTGTTTTCCACTTTAAGTGGGTATATCCCACTCTTCAATGGCACCCATACTTCCCAAGGGAAAAATGGAGCTAATCTTTATTTACTAAGTGTTGTGGTTTCAAGACAAGTGTCCCCCATCATCGCATGCATATGAATCCTTGATCCCTAGTTGGTGGCAGTATTTGGGGGAGATTTAGGTGGTATAGTCTTGTTGGAGGAAGTACGTCACTAGAGGAGAGCTTTTAGATTAAAGGCCTCTCACCATTTCTAGTTTGCTCTTTTTGCTTCTTGCTCGCCATTGAAAATGTGCTCTCAGCTTTCTGCTCTGGCTTGTCATTCCTGTTATGCGCTGTCACACCTTTCCACCATAATGGACTCTCATTCCTCTGGAACTGTAAATCCGAATAAACTCTTCCTTCTAAAAGCTTTGGGTTATTTTATATCATAGCAATTAAAAAATAACTAATTACTAAGTAGTTTCCATTTTAGGCCTCCAGATCTCTCATCCCTAGGAAGCATGGGACCTTCATATAATGGAGACCTTTAGTTGACCATTTTCTGTGATGTTATGGTTGGAAACCAGGGACTTATAAACATTCTACAACTGAGCTATGCCCCAGGTCTGGTCTGATTACTGCTCAATAGTTGGTGTAAAAAACCTCCTAAGTACAGTTTACAAGCAGCGGATACTAACAGCCACCCAAGCATGTAGATTTCTTCCCTCTAATCCCTTGGAATGGATACTTAAATTCTCTTTGGAAAAGAGCTAGCACAAATCATCCCTACCCAAAGTCCTAACCCTAAGGATTTGGGGAATGGGTCTGCTGAATATAATTGGAGCAAACTGTGGTCAAAGCCAAAAAGTTACCTTTAACCTTTTTCTGTGGATAAAGAGAAGAAGTAGGCAATTAAGAGTACTATTTTTCCTTTTTACAGCCTACTACATATGAAAGCATCTACTATAATAACCTTTAAATTAAAGCACGAGTATATTTCATTTGCATGGCAAACCTTGTATTTCAGGGATAATTTTGTTTTACTCAATTCCTGGCCTCCAAGAAGGAAGCATCCCAAACTAAGGCCATTTCAGCACGGGGGATTAGAACAGGCCATCTCATGTTTATACTTGGCTGTCAAGTGTAAAGAACAACACTGTCTTAGAAAAGATTCCAGTTCTGGTTTGTTTATGATGTCACAGCGTCTAGTGGCTGCAAACCTTGAAATCATGAAATTACTCAAAGCCTGCAATTGAAACTTTATTTCACATCTATTGTTAAATTACACAAAATCAGTGAACAGTTTGTAAAGCTACACCACTGAACAGATGTTTACAGTTTGAAACCGTGGGATTTACATGATGATGACAAAAATGTATATTTATAACATTCTCTATATACAGTAATCAGTAGAGACAGAGAAAATGCACTTAATCTCTGCAAACCATGCACACCACAGCAATAACACATTTTTTCTGTAACGAGCTTTTGCACTGGCTCAGACTTTGACCTGCTTTCCAACACTGTCTGTTTTAAGAGCAAACATTTTCAATTAAAACTAAAGAAACAGAAATACCATAGTAATCTACAGAATATTTTAAGAACACAATGTGCATCAAATAGATTCATTCTAAATCACTCTGACTTCAAGATGTGCTTTTTAAAATTCCTTCCAGTTTATTTTTATTTCATGTTTTGGGTCTCATAATTCTCAACATTGCAATATCACAAAACAAAAGCTGTAAAATATTGTGTTACAGAACCCAGAGTCAAGAAAATCCCTTTAGACCCAAATACTCAGCTTCCTGTCCAAAATTGTGGCCATATTATTTCAGATGAAACCAGGTCATGTACTTGGGCAGACTGTGCTAGATGAGACTTTATGATCATACTTCTTAGCATGTCCCTCTTGGTAGCATAAATGCCACTTCTAGTCACCTTGTTTGATTGAAAGCCAAGGGATTAATATTAAGTTCTTATAGGAAGGAGCGTAGCAACAAACTGCCAAGCATTACGATGTTTAACAACACGGTGGGCATATAATTCTTCTTTTGTTCAATTTGTAATTGATACTATCCAAATACGGTTACAAAGAGTCATACTACCAAACGACTCCCCTCAATTTGTATGTCGCCGACACTTAGCTTCACTGCAGAACATTCTTTACTTTTGATCTTTCATAAACAGAAACCTGCTAGAGTATCACGAGGCAACTTTCGGTGTTATTGAGTAACTCTGGCTATTCAGTGCCTAGTCTCCCCTTGTCCTTGAGAAAAAAAATTGCTCGTATTATTGTTGTGTACAAATCTTTCAACACAAAAAAGAACCATGGGCCAGAAATAGCCAGCCAAACTGGAAATATTACAATAAACAAAATAATTAACAGTTCACATTCAGGTTCAATTCAATCTGATCAAGAATAATAACATTGGCAATATTTAGAGACACATTATCCTGTTTGAGAGCTTCTTGTTAAGGACCTTACTACACTGACATTGATAAGACAATTCTATAGGAAGTCTCGACTTTAATCCAGGATTAAATACCACAAGAGATTTGGCAACACGCCATTTAGATGATGAAGAAAAATTCTATACATGGATTCATTTGGAATGAGCACAACTTGAAGAAGCCTTAAAGTGAATGAGAAGCAGCGCCAAAAAGATTGAAATTGTTGGAATTACAGTGCCCTGAAACCATCTGGAAACTGGATCTTTCCATTGGTATTCCCTTTGGAAAAAATGCTTTGTTAATATGAGATATACCCTGTTTAAAACCTTTAATCAGCAGAAGGTAGAAAAAAATTTAAATTTTAAACATCTGTTAAATTACAAGACACGAATCCCAATCTGTTTGAAAAGCCATTATTTTTACATAAACCCACCTACATTTAAGTGAGAAATTGTTTACTTTCTACAGTTTGGCAAAATTTATCATCAGTTGTTTTTCTGTTTAAATAGACTCCTTGTTAAAACAAGAAGGAAGCGAAAGGTTTTGAGCGTGCGCCTCTTAGTCTGTTCGTGTTTTTACTTACACTTCCCTCTGGCTGGGTGTGGCGGGGACTGCTTTCAAGATTGGGTTTTAACAGAGTAACCTAAATCATTTAAAGTCTGTTTCTTGGCCATAAGTTTAAATGGCCACATTTCATGTTTTCTCTGTGACTCCATACCTAATTTAAGAACTTCTTAAAATACATAAACTGCAATTTCTGGTGAGTCTGGTTTGGCTCTTAGATTTCAGAAATAGTTCATCCCAAAAAAAGACAATTTAATTACACACTGAGATTTGTTTTTACCAACACACGGTGTAACACTGAATCAGAAGGCAACTGTAAAGGCAACATGTACACTTTTTTGAACTTCCAAAATGAAGGAAGCAGGATGTGTTTGGCCATTTCATCTTGCAAGATATGCCATCTTTTTGGTGGTGCTTTGGGAAGCAGTGTGCACAAGCCTTTCAGAGCCAGTTAGCGCCATGTCTCAACGCTGCCTATGTAGTCGTTGGTGTCATTGCTGGTGCTATCACTCTGCTCCCGTCCTGAGCCCTGCTTCTGACTTCCCCGGTTCTCCTTCTGACTCAAGTTGGGATTTGAAATCTGAGTCAGATTCTGACTCAAATTTTGAGTCAGGTTCTGATTTGGGTTGGGATTTGGATTCTGACTCAGATTCTGACCTGGACTCTGGCTCTGGCTCTGGCCCTGACTCTGGCTCTGGAAATGGGTCTGAAGGAACCTCCCCTTCAGAAACTTGCGCTGCTCCTGACGCTTCCGCCTGGCATCCTGATGCTCTCTCTGCCTCATGAACTGATACCTTTGCAGAAAGAGATCTTTCGCATAGCTGTACAACTCCATATCCAGAAAATTGAGTCCCTCAATACGCTTTTGGATTTCCTCATTGATCTCTACGCTAGAGGCCCTAGTGGTATTATATTGGGTAAACGGCGAAATAAAGTTCATGTTGAAGGTCTTCTCAAACAGGTACTGGGTCTTGCGCTGAAACTCAGTGAGGCCAAAGAATGCCATGTGCTTCAGATTGGATTTGGCGCTTTCCAGAAGGACCTTGTTTCTTTGCTTTTCTGGCATGACGGAGAGGTTGTAGCAGCCCACTAGTGTCAGGTCAGAGAGCATGCGTACTTGGCGGTTGTTGGCCAGATTATAGGGGCAGTCCATGAACTCTTTGAGAGGGCAGCCTGACCAGTCATCACCGGTGTAGCAGCTGGGCAGTTCTTCAGAGGTTGGGGGCCTTCCATCACAGACATGCAGGGAAGCTTTCCAGGTCGCCCCTCTCTGGACATGCCTCCATTCGCTCAAGTACCGGGACACTGGGTCTCGGAGGATGGTGATGTAGTGGAAGTTCCTATGGACAAAGCACAAATACCGAGAGTCAGAAGCGGTCTGACATGAGTGCAGTCAGGAAGGCGTGTGACACATGTGACGTTCGTGGTCACTGAGGAAAGCGACAGAGGAATGGCAGGGTTCTGGTGCCATTTGTCCTGTGAACTGTATTGCAAGTCTCTCTTCATACCCAGCTAGCCTGACCACATAGCTATTTCATTATCCAGTTTCCTGACACTGTATCCACAGTCGGCATAAAAAGGATAGACTCTGGATAACAACCTTGTCATGCTTTCCCTCCTTTGTTCTCTTCCCATTGATGCTATTGAACCAAATGCAACCACTTTATTTCATACTTTAACCCCCTAAACCCTTATTAAACCGAACACAAAATGGAGACTCAACTGACGCAAATGATCTATGGAAGTGAAATGGACGTGATAAGGGAGCTCAGGCTCTAATGTTTCTTATGAGCAATGCACAAGCATTTGTCCAATAACCTGATCTAATCTGCAAATGCTATGCAAAAAGGAAAATCACGTAAAAACCCTTTGACACGATACTCTCCATTCTGGCTATTGCCAGAATATCATGGATTATAAGTTAGAGATATGGACTGTAGAGACAGGCAGAGTATCTGAGGACCTCCAGAAATAAACACAGTGGTTGGTCACAGACTAAAGTAGGCACGTAGCTGCCAACGGCATATATGTAAGCATCTACCTTTCTTTCACGCTTTGCTTGCACAGTACCATTCCCAGGGTGGGAAAGTCAACTCTGTCAGTTCCAAAATATCTGTTTTCTTTATTCACTGAACAGACAAGCAAATATCAACAACTGTGGAAACTTTGCTGGATGGCCATCTTTCCTTTTGAGTTGCAAATGGACTGAGTTCTCAGAACAAACAGACTAGTAGACATTTGAACTCACAGGCTGACACATTCAAGCATATACATAGTAGGTATACACTCATGGTCCACACCCCAGATACGTCAGGGTCCATGTGGTTAAGCATAATCAAATGGAGAAGTTCCCCAGGAATTGTGCTTTTTGAGAGACATACATTGCTATTTATATACAGAAGATGAAGGATAAGGTCACTGGAAGGGTATATTTGAGGTAAAAAAAAAAAAAAAAAACAAAACAATACCGAGAACTTATATTTCTTAAGGAAAAGGAAAACCAGGGAATAGCTTGCAATTTTTCTTATTTCGTCATTTCCACCTGAAGGAATTGTGAATGTTCTCTGAGAAGGGAGCAGAGAACTGGCCTATTGAATGTTCAAAGAGGAAAGCTTTCTCTTGACTTGGAATCATGGCGTTCTGGCATCTCAGGGGCTGGTTCTTAGGTTCTATCTTCTCTGTTTCTGTCACATGGTGCTTCATCTTCCTGGCTTAATCTTTCTTCTTTGGCTTGAAGTTGATATCGCCCTTCAAGTTCAGTTCAAGTACCCTCTGTCCTTAGAAAACAAAGCCTACTGCTTATTACTACTGCCATTCCTTTTTGCCCGTTGGTACAACCTTAGTCTGAAACCCTGTTCATACTGAATTATAATTACTCATCCATATCTCCACTTAAACTGTTTTCTCGAACACAAACTCTGTCCTGTGTTTCTATAACTGCTGTGTTACCCATTCCGGCTTGCACTTTAGTCTTTTTGCCTGGTCCAAAACAGAATTTTACCAGTCCCTTAACTGATTATTTAAGGAACCATTTAAGTAAGAGGAAGGACAGGGCTGGCCACATGGCTCATCACAGAAAAACTATTGATCGTGTAGCAAATGTCTTATAAATATCACAGGAAGGTGTGCTTTAAAAAAAATACACCTTTTACATTTTTATGGAATAAACATTTATAGGCACAGAATCTGAGAGTAGGAATGAAGAGTGGGCCAAGGCTATTTTAATTTATTTCTCTGGAGGTTTTCTAGAACAAAACTCCATTGATAGCACTAAAATGTATCCTGAAAAGACCCATTAAGGAAGAGTAGCAGTTTCTGTTTCCCAGCATCCTTTACGAATTCAGAGAACCACTATATCCTTAGACTCTCTCATTCATTCATTTATGAATTCAGAACATATTTATGAAGCCTTTATGCAAACCACAGGGCAAGATTTTAGTGGTAATTAGCTTGATTGTTAGGGGAATTTTTTTTATTTAATCCAGTGACACACATTTGAATTAACCTTTTAACCAGTTTTTGCAGGCATTCATTGTAATGGGGGCTCCTGGGCAGAGGGTGGGGTGGGGGGGAGGTTACCCTCATAATGAAGTCAACTTTATGCATGACTGACAGCACTCCTGCCCCAATTTGTTTTGCTGGTTTAAGTCTATAGTGACATCTTCTGGCAAATCTTAGAGTGCACCACAGTGCACATTTGGTGCTCTCCTTCCCCCAAACTTATCCTTTCAGACCAGATAGAGCCAACCACCAAGATTAATGCCTGAATCATTGTTTTATAAGCACTACATGTATATGGAAAGAGTAAAGAGACAACAAAGAGGAACTGAGACAGCTACTTCTCTAAAAGTCCCCCACGTTATGAACGTGGGAATCCAATATACGTCTGAATCAAAAGTCACCTGCATGAAACGAGGAAAAGGGCAGTAGGAGCAGTCTCAATTTCAGTACTGTAGTAGGAACATTCACACACAAGCACGCACGCGCGTGTGTGCGCACACACACTCACACACACACACACACACACACACACACACTAGAACTCCATTGATACACACTCACATGCACCACAACTCCCTTGATAATAGCTACATAGATTCAGGTAGCAAAAACTGGAGATTGTGTTCATAACCCCATCCTTCCATGGAAAATAGTCTCAGGGACCTTGAGGGGCTACATTGGGAGCACTTGATGCTGCTGAAAGTATCACCCAATGGATGAAAAAGAAGGAAGATGTGTTGATGGACTGGTCTCCATTGCTATTGGCCTCTGGAGTTACCTTGTGTGCTGGAGGTAGGAAAACAAGTAATCATAATTAGGGTTTGGGAAGAGGGCTCAGTTGGTAAAGTACTCACTTTGCATACATGAGGACCTAAGTTTAGATGCCTAGAATCCACATAAAAAGCCAGGTGTAGCAGCATGTGTCTGTAATTCCAGAATTGTAGGGGTAGAATCAGGTAGGGCAATGGAATTTACTGGCCAACCAGATTAGCTCCATCAATGAGCTCCAGGTTCAGTGAGAGTCCCTGTCTCAAAAGTAAGGTGGATAACCACAGACATTGAGAAACAGTGTGCAGCTGAGGACAGTGGCAAGAACTGGAGAGGGAGGTGTGGTCAGGGCCTGGCTGGGACACACGTCACTCAGGTGCCATAATAAGGAATTCCTAGGCAAACTAGCATAGAGTTGGCAACAAAAAATGGACTGCACATACGTTGGAGGTGCTTCCTAAGTTTTCGGAGAATAACTTTGGGAACTTGAAGAAGACTTGATGGGACAGCCAAGCAATGGAGTCAGGCATCTGAAGGCAGCATTTATGGACCCTGAAGCTCTCTTTATGCTGTGTGGTTTCCTCTGCTCTCTATACTACTTCAAGGTCCCTTACCACCCTTTCGTTTACCTCTGAATGTATCCCAATTTATTGGAATGTGGCCTCTGGGCACGATCTGATAAATGTCAAGAAGGCACAGCGGCCCTCATTCTGATGTCATTTCTGTTTGTGTGCCCTGGGATCGCTATCACAATACCTCTTTTGGAAGACAATGCCAAACCACTAACATAGCAAATGAAATTATTCTATTTTTTCACATATATGCATGTGCATACCATGGTGCCTGTGTCGAAGTCAGAGGACAATTTGTAGGAGGAGGCTCTATCCTTCTATCAAATGCATGTCACTAGACTTAGCAGTAAGTGTCTTTTACCAACAGAGCCATCTTGCTGGCCTTGCAATAGAAGTGGCCAGCCTTGGGCTGCCTTGTGCTTCTAGAGGCACCATGGACATATAGGTAAACTGAATGGCCAGGCATTCCATTAACCCAGGAAACTGATGAGGAATTTTGGAACCTGGATAGATAGATGCAGGTTGCTTGCAATCTTGTTTAATTTCTTCCTTTTAAAGGAAACTTGAGCCTGTCAAAGTACATCTGGATTCTGATGACATCCCCCAGTATTTTCGGCACACTTCCTTCTTCTTGTCAGCAATGTCTGCATCCAGGCACTGATTAAAACAGAACAAGATGCTGCAGGTTTGTGGTATTTGCTAGACGTCTTCCTCCAGATTGACATAAACCCAACTGGTACTGGGAAACAGACTGGTTTAATTTTGAAAGAACAAGGCCAGTTCATCCCCAGGAAAATCATACACAGTTGGTTTCACTTGGTAATAATTGGACAGTATTGTCTTGCGACCAAATGTGTCACGTAATTAAAATGAACAGGTTTCACCTTGTGAAATTGGAGTCATGACTCTCCATCAGTTTCCTGGGTTAATGGAATGCCTGATTGTTCAGTGCACCTGTATGCCCATGGTGCCTTTAGTGGCACAAGGGAGCCCAAGGCTGGCCACCTTCTATTGCAGACCATCTGCTGCTCTCCAGGTGGCCTTGGATTAATCCAATCTTCCCTTGTTTCTTGCTTGTAGGTTTTGAGATTACTGCAGAATGTGTTTGGAAGGCAATATTCTGAGATGAGAAGAAATAGCCTGAAACAGCCCCAGTCTTGCTTCTGTCCTTCCTAAGAAAGACATCTGGAGTTATGGAGGAACTGCCCAGACTTTGTTCCTTTGCCTTAAAAGTATAATGTGCTTCAAGCATTTGTAAGTGGCACACGTTTTTAAGATATAAAACCCAAAGGTGAATTTAGGGGTCTTTTACTGTGGTCTAAGTGAGATATGCATACTTAAATTTTAAGAAGCTCAAGATGGCCTGGAGCTCACTATATAGTCCAGACTGGCCTGACACTTGTGATCCTTCTGTCTCAGCCTCCCCAGTAGTCAGATTACAAGCATGCACCACCACCACACCTGGCTCTGGCATGCACATTTGAAACTCTGTGCACCCTTAGGTAGCTTTCTCAGGCCTTGGAAGACTAGCTCACAATGGCCCCTGGCTGCTTTTGATCTTTGCTGCCAGTCTATAATGAACAAATTCACTTCACGTAACTCGTGGATGAGTATGTTTGTTTTATCTTGTTGGGTTGAACATACTGTGAGCCTGCTTCACATATATAATGTCCTGTCGTTGAGAAGAAATCATGGAGACAATAAGATCCATTGAAAAAGCTGCGTAAGCAAGAAACCCACCCACGGGTAATCACTGGCTCCTCTGTCTCAGGGATTATTTATATCTGAACAATTCCTCAAGTCCTACTGATCCTGAATCTTAGGAGGTCTCTCAAATCCAGCCTTTGTGCCACTACCCAGGTCTTCTTACTTCTCTACTGGGTCACTGCTATAGCAGTGTCTCAGGCCACTTCTATGTGTCCAGTTCCATGTTACTTCCAGAACCCCACAAGAAATATGTCCAGCATGTCATACCCCAGTAAGTCCTCTCAATAACGCTCTCACAAGGATATTATAGAATCCCAGGTCTTCCGAATTAGACATAGCCACGTGGAGCCGAACAATCACCTTTCTTTTTGTCCAGTCTAATTTCCAATGAGCATATCCTTCACTGTGCTAACTCGGGGATATTGACAATTGATAAAATTGATGTTTTGGTTGGTACAACTGGAAGGAGCAATTAGTATTGACTTTCAATGAGTTGAATCTAGAATATCACTAAGCATTCTACAAGGTCAAGCACCCTATGATAAAGAATAATTCGTACCCTAAATGGCAACAGTTGAGAAATTCTGTTCGATATTCCACACTCCAAGGATATAAAAATGCTTTTCATGGTTTATCCTAATGACTCCACAAGACCCTTGCCTTTGTATATACGGTATATATTGTACCCATTCTTTCAAATGATATCTATCTGTCCTTTGTAAATCACCTTAGGAAACAACTTCAAAGCTCTATTCAAAGGTTTTATTGTTCATGAAACTTTTCTGGACAATATTAGGTCCCGCCTCTCCCCTAGTTGTCCTGGAAAGCTCCTATTGGAACATTCACGACAATATGCTGTGATTGTCTCGTGATTTTTCTGCCTCCCCCTTGGACTATGAGCTCTAACAGAGTAGATAATATGTATTGTTTATCAATAGAAGCTCCTCTGGGCCTGGCATAATATTTGGCATAAAGTCAGTGATTAATGAAAGAGTATTGAATGAAGGCAGCAGAAGCAGCAAAGCTCAGGGGGAGCTAACAAGAAAATGTGCATCTTATTCTTTGGTAATGAAAAGCCACTAGATGTCACTATTTAGTAACAGATAGACCAGTTTGTAACCCTGATGGAGTACTTTAAGATCCGGTTATATTCTGCTGCTGCTGTACCTGACTTCTCACATGGCAGGCCACTTTAAAAGGATGTTGGGCAGGCCAAGGATGTTAAAAAGCAAGTGAATAAAAAGCAAGAAGCATGCTTTTATTTTCGTTTTACTATTTACTTATTCTGCAAATAAGAACCCGGGTTGTAAGATTTGTCAGAGAAAACAAAACAAACAAACCACTGCTACATCTACAACGGCATATCTTCTGATTAAATCTCTCCACTTTAGAAACAGGGGGAGCCAAGGAAACCCTGAGAGATATAAGGCCTTACCCAGAAGTCACAAGTTGCTGAGAGTCCTGGAGAACCAATCTAACCAGGAACACAGGAGAACACACTCAACTGACCTTTAAAGAACTCACTAACCTCAATTAAAGAGAAAGGTCCTGGTTGTTGAGAACAGGCACTTCCTCAACCCTGTCCCATAGCTAGGAATGCTTTGTGCCTGTCACTTGTGAATTAAGAAATGGACACGCTGAGAGAAACAGCACGACCCAAGGTCATGTCTCAAGCTAAAACAAGGGCATTCATACTTGAATCCTCTGATACTGGAAACATTTCCTTTTCCTCATTCCAGTTCTGAAACAAAATCCCAGGACTCACAGCTTTGAGAAGAAATGAAAGGAGTGGTTTCACAGTGAGGACCTAACACCAGCACCATCAGGAGCTTCTTGAGTCGTACATTTTCCAAAACTTGGGTCCCAGGGTGTTTTAGTGAGCTCTCTAGGAAATTCTGCTGCAGCTTTACACATTGGAGCTGGAGAACCCCTGGCCTAGGGGTGGTATCAGCCATCAGAAGTCTTTCCAACCAAGTGAAGTCCCTAGAGAACAAAAGGCCAAGCTCCTGTTGGTACTGCTAGGAGAATCTCTGGGGATGCTCGTTCCTGTCCAGGGACTGTTCCCTGAACAAAGTTCTGAGGATAAGCTGTAAACGTTGACTTTCTTTTGATGCTGCTGGTTCACAAAAGGCCATCATAAGATCGTTCTACACAACTCATAGAGAAAATAAATATCAAAGCCATTTTTTAAGTGGAAGAAAGCCAGCAAACTCATAGCAGTTAAGGTCATAGGAGCAGAAGAAGGCCAGCAAACTCATAGCAGTTAAGGTCATAGGGGTGATCAATAAAAAGTTAATTTAAGAAAGGAAACAGTTTCTTAACCCAAATCAATAGGAGCAGACATTTTATTACACCTATAGCTTACTTCTGAATTTTTCCCGAAAGTTCAGTCTTTGCACAGCTTCTTTTGTTTTTGGAGTAATGAAGAGTGATAGAAAAACAGGAATTGTAGTTGGTGATCTTAAGTAAACTCAGCGAGCAGTAGGGGGTATATATGTGATTGAGTTATTAATGCTGAAAGCCTGGTCTCCATCCTCAGCTAAAAAGGTCTGAAGTAAGTGCTATGATCCTCTCACTGAATGTAAATAACAGTCCAAGCAAAGCGGATGACTTTCAGTTCAAACAACATTAATATGTGAGCCTAGGCTAAATAAAAGTATAGTAAATTGAATTAAAAGCAAACATGCCTTTAGATGGGACCAGATCCCTTCAGCCCTGCAGTTGCTGTTTGAATTGATTTTCTTGTGTGGCTCATATATTGGCACTCCCCAAGGAGGAGTTCCATAAACACCGTGATCAGCAGTGGTAGCAGCCTCATTAAAGAAGAGTGGGGGTTCGCAGGGGGACTACTTTGAAGCGGGTGGACGCTCATTCAGATGTTCTGGTTTTGGTACATTTGCCACAACAGTCTTGTGGCTTAGTAGTCAAACTTTATCTAGTGAAAAGAGCGAGCCGTCACATTTGTAGACAGTGAGCTACACAGAGCAGAGATCCCCGTGATTTCATTTCGTTGTCTTCCAAGCACTGGAAGTCCAAATGATGTGGACACTGAACCTCTACATTCCCCTTTCAAACTTGGTTCACCCAGGAAGTCAAGTGGGACAGGACCAGTTCTTAGGGGCCCACAGGGCTATAGGATGACCAAACTCACTATGATCACTTAAGGGATGAACTTGTTTCCTTAGCAGAGAGTATCAGTTTCAAGCAGAGCTCCTACTAAACAGAAACCAACCTGGAGCAAGCTGAAGGTCTCATCCCCAAACAAGTTACGATGTTTTTTGTCAAAGATGGAGCTCCCATATTATGGTGCTTCAAGAAGATTAAGATGCAGCCTGGTGTGTACTGCACTATACTGTCTAGGTTGCTGCACTCTATGACACTTAAGCGACAACAAATATTCTCTTTTCCTTCCTTCCTTCCTTCCTTCCTTCCTTCCTTCCTTCCTTCCTTCCTTCCTTCCTTCCTTTTTTGGTTTGCTTTTTGAGACAGGGTTTCTCTGTTGTAATTCTGGCTGTCCTGGAACTCACTCTGTAGACCAGGCTGGCCTCGAACTCACAGAGATCTGCCTGTCTCTGCCTCTTGAGTGCTAGGATTAAAGGTGTGAGCCACCACTGCCCAGCTTTGGTTTTGTTTTTAAAGACAGAGTTTCTCTGTTGTAACTCTAGCTGTCCTGGAACTCACTCTGTAGACCAGGCTGGCCTTGAACTCACAGAGATCCACTTGCCTCTGGCTTCAGGGTGCTGGGATTAAAGGTGTGGGCCACCACTGCTCAGTGAAATATTCTTAATGACAGGTGTCTCAAGACATTTCCAAGTCTTTAAGTAACATTTGGCTGTATTTTGCTCTTCTTGGAGAGGATTTAGCTGCTCTTCACACTTCGTCAAAAAGAATAGTTCTTTAGGTATAAAGTAGCATTGTAACAAATGAATCTCCCTATCTGGTTAACTAGCAGTGGGCCTATCTATGTGTGATACGGGGAACCTCATCAGAGCAAAATGGCCTTCACTAAAACAGAAGTGTGTGTGTGTGTGTCATTGTTTACAGAGCAAATGATTCAGTGTTTTTCCTCTATGGAAAAGAAAGACTTCTAAAATGTCTGAATTCAAATTCAAGATGGAGTTCTTCACATAATTAGTCATGGGGGTATTAACTTAAAAAAAAAAATAGTCATTCCCTTCTTTCCCAAAGTCCTCTTTCCCAAAGTCCTCTTTCCCAAAGCCCCATAGGTTCCAAAGTACATAAATCTAAAGGGTTTTGCAAACAGTGAGAAAACTGAGTTTTTTTAACAAGATGTGAAATTCCAAGCTTTATGACCCGTGGTCATCAGTCTTTACCCAGAATTCAATCCATTGCTTTGCAGTGGAAAGCTTTGCAGCTTGCACCACTTCCGTGCTGTCTCGATTTTTGCATTCTAAAATTATGTTGTGATTCGGTTCATTAATACTGCAAGTGTTGTTGAGGTGGAGGGAACCTTTAGTGAAACTCTCTTTAGTGTATGCATGGGATAGACTGGGGTGGGGGTGGGGCAAGAGGCATAAAGGGATATAATTTCCCTAAGTCACATGCAGATTAGCTTTGCCATTGATTAACAAACTCAGGCTACTTCCCTATCAGGAACTCCTTCCTGCCCGTATGATATTTCTTAGGGTTCTGAGTCTTTCTATTCTTTCTATGTGACATTTCAACCTATGGGCATCTGAGGGTAGCAATAGGGGTTAGATTCTTTTCCTTGCTCCAACCCCAAACTGTGTAGGTGGGGATAAGAAGTGGAAATCTTGGCATCAGAAGCAGGCAAAGAAGCTCTTAGGCAGTCTCTCTGCGATTACTACAGGTGATGTTTCCTACCACCTCTTGACCTGGAAAGCGGATGTTTCTGCCCTGCATTTTGATTGGCTGGTACAACCACTATAAAGCACAAGATGCTCCAGGTTTCAACTAGGAACTAATAAAATTCATACCTAAGTGATATGTAATTTAGGAACCAACACACCCAAGGAAGAATCAGAGTGTTCTTTGAACTTTGAAGCTGAGGGGCTTAAAATATAATACTCAAAAAGTGTTAGTTACTGTTATTGCCATTGGTGTTGTTATAATAAGGATATTCAGCAAGTAGGTTCAAGTCAATCATCCTTCAAAATCATACAGCTAGATATTGATTATCTAGTAGTTCTGTATAAGCCCTGAGCCCAAACTCTTGCACACAGCTTCAGTTGCCATAGGCCAGGAACAAAATCATGGTGGGGGAAAGGACACCTGAAATAAGAGGCAGTTGAATATCCCAGGGCATTAAATGACTGGGGCTGCTAACCCTGCAGTTTTTCTGATCCCCCTATGAAACCTTAGGAATGGGAGCCAAGCCTTTCAGAGCTACAGGGCACTGGGGCTGGGATATAGCTGGTGACCATTCTATTCAAGCTTCCCATTCCACAGATGCAGAAACTAATAATCTGTTTGTTCTCCTGCCATCTCCAGATTATGAGAAATGCAGAGGCACATAGACTCATTGCTTTAGGGACCACCACAATGATACAGAATCAAGTCACGGCTCTTTCACATGGTAAGTGGTCAATAAACATTACTTAGGGCAATTTTAAGCTGGCTACAGCCAGTCCCACTCATTTACCCAGGGTCTGCAGTATACACACACACACACACACACACACACACACAGACACACACACACTGGAGGAGGCACAGTGTGCTTTTGCAGAAATCATTATAGAAAACCTAGTCAGGAAAAATGCCTGCTCTCAGCAATATGCTGTTTTCCAGAACAGCATAGGGGGAGGGTTTCTCCTAAATGAAGGTTGCCCTTCTGTGCCCTGGATTGATTTTAATGAGTTCCAGTATTGTTTTAAGATGCTGAGAAAAATGAAGTGCCAACACTGGCTTTGGTGGGGAGACACAGACCTCCTTTGCTATTTCAAGTGGCAAAAACTGGAACCGTTTAGAATCTCAAGGGCTCGAGGGGTCATGGAGCCTATCATTCCAGAGAAAGTTTACTTCAGTTATTCCAGCGGCCAAAAGGCATACACATTGAAGAACCTGGCTGCACCACATGCGTGTAGAAGCCGACATTACCACAGCAACAGGCAATGTCTTGTGCACTCATAGTGATAGTGCAAATAAATAAAATGCATTAGTCTGCCACCCGCCTTTTAACCTAAGAATCCAACAGCAAACTGGACTGAGCACAGGAGAATAGAAGGTCTGAACGCGTCAAGCTCCTGCTTTGGCAGGAGTCATTATCTCTAAAGTTACGTTAATGCAGGCAATCTGTAAGAGGGTTATACGTCCTGTTCATCAGAGATCTATCCTTCATGTAGATAAAGGAGCTCGGACAGACGTGTTTCCCTTTTAAGGTGAAAAGGGGACCTCCTCCACGTGGCGGAGCAGTATTGGGAAGCCAAGGGCACTCCCCATCGCCTCCCCATGCACAATACGCTCCGCTCCTGCAGGTAGCAATTCAATATCACTCTGGAATGTCTGGAATCCGAGCAAAAGATGTTTTGCTTCAGGCCCAAAACATTTCAGATTGAGTAAATTTATAGCGCATGAAATTCAACGCCAATGTATACCATAGATGTAAGTCGTGCTTTCATTTTGTTTTGTGAATATGTAAACATCCTACAATTTTTGACAGAGTGGAAAGTTTTTTTTAAATGGCATGCTATAAACACCATCTTGTGGGTGGAAAAGGAGTGAGGCCATGTTATTTGTCATGCTGGGGAGCAGTGCTTTGAGGGGATTGGCTGGAATGCTCCACATGCCAGTCTGTGTGCACTCGGCTAGGATTGCTCTGTAGACAGAGAAGGTGATGTCTTCTATGCAGACCTGGCCACCTTGATTAAAGGCAGAAGCTAACAGAAATCAGCTTTATAAAAAGACAGCTCCTCTGCTGAGTGGAAGTTCCCTTTTTTAAAACTGCAGGATCTCAAAGCCATAAACGAGGGCTCACAGGCAATGGTCACTTGGAAAGAGATGTATGACCCTGAGTTCTCAACTCAGGCAAATACTAAAGGGGACACCATCCTTGGGCTTTTTCGTTCAGTACTGACACTGAACATGTGTCAACAGTAAGCTGCATTCACTGATGGACTTTACGTTCCACTTACAGGCAGGGCTTCTCTTCCTCACTTAGTCTTACTAGATATGATGTTCATTCACAGACAAGTGGATTGAAGACCACAAACGATTATTCTGGATAACATCCTCCTGTCTGTATTGCTGGTATACAAAGGTTGACTGAAGATAATCTAATGATATTAGGCCCTAAGAGGAGAGAGGGAGGACGGAGGGGATGGAGGGAGTGACGGAGGGATGGAGAGAGAGCAATGAGGCCCGGTGGTCTGCTTAATAAAAAATAAACATTTCTTTCATCATTCGCTCTTTGTGACTAATACAAGATAAGTTACAAATCGCTTGTTTTACAGATGAGAAAACTAAGCTTCCAACTAAATAGGCAATTAGCCCAAGGAGACACTACTAGTCAGCACTGGGTCCAGGACAAGAAGCCAGCTCTTCTAAGACTCCCACTTCAGCGTCTTTCACTGTTCTTTTGCATAATAAACACTAATGTTGGAAGAATTCCTTTCCCCAGTTTTGTCTTGCCAACCACAGACTTGTTCCTTAAGAGCCTTAGGAGTGAAACAATTTGGCACCTTTCTCATCTTCAGTAGAAAGTCAGGCATCTTACAAGATGTCATACTGGAGGGACAGTTGATAAACTATTTACCACGAAACCTTGAAAATTGCCCAGGACTTTCCTTTTGGCCTTCTCCTACTTGCTTTACATCAGTTCCTTGCTCCATCCATTAGAACAAATGGGCTCCAACCCTGAGGCAGGCGAGCCCTGCTCTTCCACCACCACCCTGCTGCTGGTTTTAGCACCTTGCCTCTTCTGGCCCTGATGCTGGCCCTTTCCCCAGCAGCAGAGAGTGTGATAATCATAATGCCACCTGAAAGGGTGGCAAAGGCTCTTCTTTTCCCCAGTTCTTCTCACCAAGGCCCGAAATGCTCTACCCTTAGTTGCTGTCTCTTCTTGTCCTATACTGTCAGAAGGTCTAGCTGTTCAGACAGGTGACAGTCTCCATCCCTTGTCCCACATCTTCACATTCGTGAGCCTTCCTGTTTGGTCTCCTCTCTGTCTCTCGACCCCCCTCCCCTGTTTTTGTTTTTGTTTTGGTTTTGGTTTGTTTAAATTGCTCAAAACACCAGGTCTAGAAGGGAAAGTCAATAACAGTACATTTGACCAAGTTATCACCTATTTAGCAGAGTAGAAAATTTTTGTGATTAAGAGGCATCCCTGAAGGGCAATATCATGCCCTCTTAACTTAGTGCAGAAAGTTCAGGCAGCATTAGGAAGAGTAGCACAGGACAGAGGCCTTCCTGCAGGCCACTGGTTCCTGTGGACAGGAGAAAGGTTGCTTCCACAGTCATCAAGAGGGTTTTTCCTTTCTGCTCAAAAGAAAGCAAAGGAATTTGAAATGAGGCCATTTGGTGACAGTTTGATCAAACCTTTTTTCTCCTCCTTTTCAACATCATGAATCAGTCATGAACATGGTAAGTTAAAGCAAGATTTGATTTCCCTAGGGTTATTTTTGAAGTTCCGTTGTTCCCTTTTCCCCACCTCCTTCCATTTAACATTCATGAGTCAAGGTGTGGGAAGAACACACCGACCTTCACCTTCGGAGTGGAAAGAATGCACTGACAGTTGATATATGGGCAGGTATGCTGTGGAAAGGCTAGTGCTCCTGCATTTCAGCATACCAAGCTCTGTTCAGGTGATGAGCGTGTTAGCGCTGAGGGGCTTCACTCAAACATTGGTATTTCTTGGTTCATTTTCAAGGATTAAAGCGCTTATTGCACCATACCTTTCTAAAGGCATCCCATCCTCTTTCTCCTTTTGTCATAAAAGAAATCTTTTAACTAAGCACATTTGCTTTTACCCACTACAGATTCTCATGGCAGGTCTGTAAAGTAGACAGGTCTAGGCCATTCCACAAACACAGAAATTAGTGCACAGAAAGGTGAAAGGTCACATGCCTAGTAAGTGATCAAGTTGCATATGTCTTAAACCCATGTCTAGACAGCCAGACTCATTTTGCTACCCAGTGCCACTTTGCTTATTTTTAGAATGAAAGGAATTTTGTGTGACGTAGTATGGGGGCTTTCTGCAACTCTTAACAGCACAAGAAACCAAAGCCAGCCTTGTAGGGTGGTATGATTTCAACCATGCTGGGGAACAGAGTTCCTCCATTTCATAGTAGTCACAAGTTCATAAAACAAGATTTATTCCTATTAGATATCTACCATGTGAATGTGTGTGTGTGTGTGTGTGTGTGTGTGTGTGTGTGTGTGTGTGTGTGTGTTTTAGTGGGAATGATAGGGAATAAAAGTGGAAAGTCAAACTATTAAAATTATTGTTTACATAGAGGAGCGACTACAGGACCTCCAAGACATTCCTCCTATGAGCTGACATTGAGACAAGATGGATTAGGGTGGAGAAGGGTATAAAAGGCATGCATATTACTGAGCATCAAGTTTTGAGGAAAGAAAAGGCATCAAGGGAGTAATATTAAGGACTTCACAGGAATTATACCGGGGCTGAGATTCTGTCAGAAATCTCTGTTTTAAAATACACATGATATGCAGAAGAAAGATATTGAGACCAGCAAGGGTGGTAAAGGAGAAGCAGGCATGAATTTTGTGTACTAACCAAAAAGTAATAATAAAACCACATGCATGTGAAATTAGAACTACAAAGGGTACAAAGCCCAAGGCTTTGCAGAGAAAATCAGCAGGCTGGATTTTGGCAGAATAATGTCAATGACTTTTATTGCTAAGTTATTGGTTTGGTCTTGTCTTCAATGGCAGCACTGCTCCCTGCCTATAGAACCACACACACTATGCAAACTGACCTCCCGCTGGCCCACAGCAGTTGGCCACCAATGACTTTGCTCATGCTATTTCATCCAGGCACAATAGTTTCCTCTCTGTGTCCAAATAGCTTATAGGAAACCCATAGGAGATGAGTTTGAGAAGTGTCTATGGATGCCAAATCCACACATTGTCAAGTCCCTTATGTAAACTGGTGTGTGAGATACATCCACACCATGCACATCCTCCCGTACAGATGCACCATCTCTAGATTACTTATAGCATCAAATGCAATGCAAACACTATGCAAATGCTGTGCAAATAACTCTTGTACTATATTGTTTAGGGATTAGTTATAAGCAAAAATATCTGCCGGTGTTCAGGACAGTCAAAATGTTTTCCCATATATATTTCATTTAGAGTTAGCTGAACCCACAGAACGTGAGTCCCATGAATATGGAACACCAACTACCCTGTCTTCTTAAGGCTTCTTTCCTCCTGATATTCACAGCCAAAGCAACCATGCATTCCTATGAGCCTCCAGAAACGGCTGAGGATGCTGCTCATCTGACCTTGTAATTCATGTCTGAGTCTTTTCTTCCCTCCCAAGGTCATAGGCATTTTATGAAGAGAGAAAGTTCTCTTTCTGTCTCTTCTGTTCTCTTCCTATGGACCTTGTGGGCCCAGCCAGAGTCATGCAGAAAGTCCAACCATTGACGATTACTTTTGTTTTGTTTTGTTGTTTGTTTTCGAGAGGATTTTTGTTGTTTGTATTCGAGAGGATCCTGAGTTAGAACGCCCTGGGGGGCAAGTCCTAGTGTATATTACTTTATGTCTCTAAAGTGTGGCTCTTCTCTGACAGCATCTGCTTTACAAAACTGTGATTATTCAATGGGCTAGCCTATGTAAGTTGCTTAGCAAAGTGCAACACACCTGATCCAGAGGGCCCAGCCACTCACTAGTGCATCGCTTTGCTCTTAATGCAATGTGCAGTCCTACCGGGATCCCTTCAGCCACGACCCAACAGAGCTGTTATTCTAGAAGCAAAGGGAACCACAATAGGAGGTCTTTGGGCCAGAATTTGTTACATGACCCGACTTGCACTGTATTTACAGTGGCACACACTCTCAAAATGCAAGGGAAGACAGGAACTGGTTTCAACTTGAATTCGATATTTTTGTGGCCCACACACTGAATGCCACCGAAGCCTCCACTCCCCGAACAGTGGTTTGTGGAGACGGAATAGCGGCAGTTTTTCATTTTCCAGAGTCCACTCACCCTTCCAAGAATCTCAATGCCTCATTGATTCATAATACAGTGCATAAAGATTTCATTTTTCCTGCCCACAGTGATACATTATGGAGGCAATCTGTTTTGCCACTGAAAAGTTTGCTTAGTAGAAAAATTTGGAGTTTTGACATTCAGGAAATTACAGTCATCTGTAAAACACGATTGATATGCCAAGGCTAACATTTTCATTGCACTCTTGGAGCCAGAATAACTATGATAAAATATGTGTTACCCCACACACATTTCAGGATCTGTTAAGGAAACATTAGTTAGCACTGGGAACCGGCCTCCCTGGGCTCCAGGATTACAATGGCAATGCCAGCCAGACATCCCTCTCTCACCAGCATACCTCCATGCCCAAACCAAGACCCAGGTGCTACAACAAAGCAATGATTCCACCCATGCTGCCAAGGTAAAGCCATGAAAGGGAACCAAGAAAATTAATTTTAGGAATTCCACACACCCCCATCTTGGAATTGCCAGCCAGCTGCAAAATGTACAGGTACAGGTTAGGTAGAACGGGAAGCTGAAGGCTTACAAAAGTCTATCTGCCTACGATCCCAACTTGTGCTCATAGTTTAAAAGCTTCAACTAGCCTTGAACTCAGGGTGAGCCTCCTACCTCAGTCTCCCGAGAGCAGGGATTACAGGTTATAAACCATCATGCCTGGCACTTTCCTTTGCCTTTGTTACAGGTGCAATTTTCTAGATGATGCCCGAAGTCTGTTGCTCTGGAGCTGTCTATTTGCTGAGCACTTGGTTTCAGAGTGATAACTGCTGTGGATGTGGTAGAGGGTTAGGAATATGATAAAGTCCTTGGAGCCAGGTAGGGTGAGGCAGTGAGCAGTTTGTCCTTGATCCTCATGTACTAGGTCTCATGCAAAGTTCATATGCAAACTCGTGGTTTCAAAGCAGACAACGGGTATTATTGTCCTGGCATTTGGAAATTGTTTAAAGTTGACCCAATAGAGCCTCTCCAGTCCTTGGAAATGCATTGTACACAAACATTAGGAATAGGTACGACTCATCAATCAAAGGAGTCTTTAAAGGCCTCAAAGAAGTCTTAAACGTATCCATACTCAATTGTCACAAGTGCTCACTCAACTCTGATGCTGTGTCAGACACAATTCTGGAGATTAAAATGTGTTTGTTCATTCAGCCATTGCAACAAACCTGCAGAATGGGGACTAATATTGCCATCCTCTTTTTAAGGAGGATAAAGAAACTGAGGCACAGAGAGCTTGAACAACTTCCAAATCACACAGCTTCGTAGTAAGAGGTCTAGTGGGGATTCAACACTCCTAAAGGATGGTGACACAATTCATGTTCATGATTTATATTGCCTTTCATAAAGACAAAAAAAATGTAAAGCCCTTTCCTAGGGGCTGTGGGGGTAGCTTGGTTAGTAAAATACTTGCTGTGCAAAAAGCGTGAGGACATAGGTTCAATCCCCAGCACCCACATAAAATGCTAGGCATAGTGTAATCCCAGTGTTGGAGACGGAGAAACAGGCAGGTCTCTGGGCTTGCTGGCCAGCTGGGCTAGCGTAATCAGTGAGCTCCAGGTTCCAGTGAAAGACTGTCTCTAAAAACAAGGTTCATGGATCCGGAGGAAAGATGCTAAAGGGTGGCCTCTAGCATCAACATGAGCATGCATCTGTATACACACAAACACGGGTGCACGCACATACATGCATTCCCATCCACAAAACCCACTCTGCTAGGCTTTATTGTCTTCCCAAAGGTCCCTTTTGCATGCTAAGCCTCTTACAAGAGCAAAGATAACTGAGCAGAAGATCAGAGGGGAGGGGCAGAGAGGCTGGAGGAGCGCAGAGGTGGCATGGAGGAGGCCGGGAGAAGGAGGCTGCTGAGAAGAAAAGCAGATAGGTGCTTTCTTCCTCACAGTAGCATCCCAACATCCCGCGTTGTCTTGGCTCTCCTCTTCCTGGAGCATATGCTGGGTAACACTGCGTGGTTCTCACCTGACACAGGGCTCCGGCTGGATGACCCTACTCAGTACTTGGAGACAAGTCAGGACCTATTTCCCTAGTTTTGACATGTGCTAGTTTGTTTTATCTATAACTAAGCTACATACTCTTTACAGGTCAGGAGTCAACCCTTAACAGGATTACTCCTGCCCTCAAATCTCTCCCTAACCACTACAGAAAATCCTTAGTGCCTGTGGGCGACTGACACATTAAGCCTGTGGGGAGGGCAAATTGACTAGTTAGCAGACTTTATTAGAAAGCAGATAAAGCAACAGGACAGGGAGCGATGACACTGGAAAGCATGGATGGCGGGGAAGAGGAACTGCAGGGACACAGAAACACGAATGGAGTAAGCACCCTAAAGAAATCCCTCACTTAACTGTTCCCCAGAGCTGCAGGAGGAGGGCCCTGATACACACTGGCTTCCGCACAGTCATTCTTCTTTTATTAAATATTATACATGCAGGCAACTTTCAGAATTGGTTCTTAAGTAATACTTCTAGGTATGAGTAAGACTTGTCTCTGGAAGTCACCTCAAATCCTTCTTGGAAGTAGGCGGGAAATAAAAAATAAATGTGCAGGCAAAAATAGAAAGCCTTTCCTCCTGTTTATCTTGAGGATGTCTTACACATTGATTTAGAGGGCTTTATTACCCTGTGAGTCACACATTTGGTGAGCAGCACATTTTGAAATTTAGACTCCATGAAAAAGGACCTAATGGATTGCTACAAACTGCTCCCGACTGGGCCCGCTTGTCTTCAGTCCCCAGAACCCCAGGAAAGCAAGGCCCTTGGCAGCCTCTGCAAATACCAGTCAGCAGGCAGTCCTGACGCGCTCTCCCAGTAGAATCTGCACTGATCTTCGCAGCCCAGCCCCCTCCACAAAGTTCTTCAGCTCCATCGATTCAATCCCTTACCCACTTAGCAATTTTCTTCATTTCTGTCCTCAGACAGGTTTTCTCCCATCTCCGGGTATTGTTCTATTTCTTCTATCATGGGGTGATCGATGACCCAATAGGCATTTACATTTACAAAGCAATTGCATTTACATAAGACAGCGCTTATCTCCAACTAAAAGAGGCACAACTATAATATACATATAATAGGGAGAGTACCTATTCATCACCCACATTTGCAGTGTCTAGAACAGGATAGACTGCTTTAGGAACTGGTATATGAGGGGAGAGAGCCCTGTAAAATCGATCACTAAAATTAATCAATGGATCTCAAGTAAGAGACTATAGGTTGAAGAAAAAAAATATACAAAGGTATAAGGTAATATATATTTGGAGCTCAAAGTTTGCTGAATTTAATTCGAGTGTCCGTCGATTTAATTTAATACAAAGATTATATAATCAGGAAGTTGGTAGCAATTGAAAATAGCAAGTCTAGCTTTCACTCATGGGGGCATTTTGGTAATACCTAGTAATGACAGGATATTCTCACTTAATTGAATTGAAATTATACTAGCTTACAAAACCTTAATCAGTGCGGTCGAATTAAAGGAGGCTACTGCCACACCATCCTGATTGAAGCACTTGCAAACACTCCACACTTCTCAGAGATTTGTGGTGTTAATGATTTAAACTCAGGTTTCTTCTCTAGGGAGTCAGCTCTGAATTTTTTTTTTTTACTAGACAATTAGAAATCTCCATTCCTTATTTTGAAAAATGTCGTAGCTGCATTATTGATGTTAATTCTCACAGAGTGTAGAATAGTAAATAGCATGTGCTGGGATTGTTTTTCTCCTGACTGTCACTGCTTTCCCTATGGGATGAGGATCATTAATCTCAGAGCTCTAGCTTTGGCGAGTGGTAATAGAAGTTTAGCAATGGTAAAGTGAACATTTTAAAGAGACCAGGGGTCGGTGGTGGGGAGTCCGCTTCTCTGTCTTTTGCTCTAGGTTTCACTGAAAGGGATTTGCTTATGGTCTCATTCAAAACAAACTGACTGAACTGGTCTGATGTCCCAAGTAGAAGAATACAGAATTAGGCCACTTCTTCTTAAATGCGCTCTTGATAGGCTATCGTAGATACTACAAAGTGGGTGTGAAATAATTTTTCCTTGTTTTAGAAAACATCTCCCAAGTTCCCCCCACCTTAAACTACAGGAGCATTAAAGTACTTGGAAAGGAATCAAGTTTCTGGCTTCATTGTTTCTGTGGATACTGGTGACAAGGGGCTGTGTAGCAATTGTACTTGAGTCAGCAAAGGCACCCACTCATTTAGTAGCATAAAAGCACAGACCCAGAGAGGCAGAGTGATTTTCTCAAAGTGTCAGGCTAGTTGAGGGCAGACCTGGTGACAGAAGTTCAGTCTTAACCTTGTTTCCCCCCCCCCCCCCATCTCGGGAAAAATGCATACCCTTAAGACACACGCCAAGTCCTGGATCTGCCTTTAACTTCTCCCTCTTCCTTTGCCTTTATCTTAACCTTTCCCTCTGCCTCTCCCTCTCACCACCCCACCAACTATATATCAATAAAGTATTTTTAAATGACTCTCAGCAATGATTTCCCAGAGAATAGTTCTTGAAAGGTAGACAGAAGAAGAGATTCAGACAGAGGTGCCAATTGGGTCTGAGCATCCCCCTCTGCCATCTCACAGGACTCAGGGAGATGCAATGAGTCCTACACTTGACTCCATATAAAACTCAATAGAAACAAGGGCTCTTCACTTAAAATAAGTTCAAGGATCTTTCAAGTTCAAAGAGAAAGAAATTTTGTTTATCATCCATTCATTGACTTTTTAAGTGAGGCCACCATTTAAATCTTTTCTCACTCTGAATTCCAGGCCATACTTGCTGTCCTTGAAACAAGAGGACGCCAAAGAATAAGCGGCCATCTCAAGGCACAGTGCGGACACTCTGTTGTGCTTATTACAGATGCTTTGCTGACATGTCTTACTTTAGCCCACACAATAAAAGCTCATTTTGTACTGGGGGAGAGAGACTCTGTAAAAGACAAAAGACGTATACCTACTCTCCCTGAAGAAGTCATAGCCATAACTTAGCTGGAGAAATGAGTAAACAGAGAGGAGAGGGCTGACAGTGGAAAGGAGAATTGTGATTTCTAGGACTTTGCCTTGTTTTGTCCAGTGTTTATAGTCCTCCAACCCGCTGTATCTCTGATTGCACCTTTCTCAGAAAGCCAGTTTGTTCTTCTTGTCTACTTATTCGTAGAGACTAGAAAATAAGATGCTCAGGAGCAATACCTGACTTCCTGTGTTTCAGACTTGCTACGCCATTCGCTTCCACCTGTCCACCTTTGGCCACACCAGCAGGCAGTGCTAATACATACTGGGTGCACAGTAAAAACGTGCGGATTGAATTAATAAACAACGTAATGGCACAGATAGTGTCGGATTGAATAATAAATGGATATTATTCAGAGATGGAGAGATGCTCTCAGAGTGTACCAGGAGAGACATGATAGAGAAAGGCATATTCATCATTTTAAAATGTGAGTGGTAACAGTGGTTATCTTCAATACGCACCAAAATGGTCAAGAATATTTGTGTAAGCCATCTTACTGAATCCTCAAGACTCTCCAGCAGTAGGCAATAATGTAGTTCACTTTTCAGAAAGCCAGACAGTGGGAATTTTTAAAGTTTTCGTGATGTGATAAATGCAACTCCCATGATACAATGTATATCTGTATTGAACAGTGATTACATGGCATTCTGTGTACATTAATGTGAGATCTATATGGTTTTGTGTATCAGTTAATAAAAAAATCTCTGCTAGACAGGATGGTCTGATTATTATTCTCTCACTTTACAGATGAAGAAACTGAGGCTAAAAGAAGTAGCTTATTTGAGGTGCTAGACCCAAGATGCAAACCACCACCACCACCCCCCCCCTGCCGTGACTACTTAATTGGCAAGACTAGGATTTGGACAGGAACGTTTGAAGGATGAAGGTCACGTGATGGTTCTGTGATGACATCCAGTGGATAAGGAAGACAACTGTACAAGCAAGGGGAGATCAGGTGTAACGATGGCACTAGTGTGTGGTTAGGGATACTGTTGAATCAGTCGATGAATGCCTATGCTGCGAAACACAGAGGGAAATTTTTAAAAATTCAAAGCAAAATTCTGCTTAACATTGTACAAAATACCTGCAATGAATAAATATTAGAAAAACCGTGGGCCTTTTAATGGCATTCAGGTTGGACCTTGACCTGTAAACATCTAATGCACCATTTTTTTTTCTGGGAAAGGATGGTTTTAGCAAGTAAAAGAGCCCTCTCTCGAAGCCAGTCCTCTTTGCTTCCCCTGCAGGTTCCATTACACCCTCACACACAGAGGCCAGTGGAAGAAAATGGAATGCAAATGGTGTATGCTCATTTAGTCTGGAGAACAGTAGACAGTTGGGAAGCATTACTCAAAACCAAAGGCATTTTGTTCCAAGTATTTCAGGTTCAGCTCATATGTAGGCTGTAATCTTGAGTAGCACCGCTTATCCATCAGGTCCTTTCATTTGGGCAGAGCAATCTGACCACATGATGGGTAGGCCTTTCCTTTTATAAAAAATAAAAAGATCACGAGGAAATGAGGAAGAGGAGTGCTTACTTGTCTCTGGCAGCTGGGTCAAGAGCAGCCCAGACTGTAATCTTTATATCATTTTCCTTGGTTATTAATTGGTTAGGTATACACCAGTACTTAGAAACTAGTTCTCAACAGTTGGATTTTTCAAAGGAAATCTAGTCTGGCCCTAATAAACAAAACAGAAGAAAGTGGGGTCACCCAGGCAGAGGTACGGTAGGGGCCTGGGGCTTCAAGTACTTACTAATTCAGCTTACTCTTGCCTTCAGCAGGCTCGGCAGGAAGGTCCTGCCTCAGAACCAAATGAGTAGACAAAACACAGATCAGAAATACTGGTCTATGCAAAGGAAGGATGTGGTAAGTACACTGCCCTAGATCACCGAATTCAGGTTGTCTCTTGGTATTTCTTTTAGAATTTTCACCAGCTACAAGCTAAACCAGGAGCTGAGCAGGACGATGGTGATTATAAGACACAGATTCCCTGGAGGGAGGCATGTGGAGAGCAAGTGGAGGGCAAGAAGAATTCACTCTTTCCTGGGTATTGTTATCAACTAGTATAAAATACTCTGTCCACAAATGTGTGAATGGTAACACTGCCTCCCACACTTATACCAATCAAGATGTATTACTCAACTGTTTTTTCACATGTTCAATGCACCTGGCGTAAGCAACTCAATAGAGGAAGGATTCGTATGGGCTCACAGTTTCAGAGGTTTCAGGTCACTGTTGAATAGCTTCGTTGCTGTGGTTTGGCAAGACACAAACACCAAGAGAGAATGGCACGTGGTGGAGAAGGCTGTTCACTTCAGCCAGGAAGGGCATTGGGAGGGAAAGGGATAGAAATGGAGGGAGAAGAAGAGCGAATACAATATAATCCTCAAAAGCCATGGCCCCTGGTGCCCCAACTCCATTTGTTATGTACTGATCACTAGAGTAAGCCATTGATGAGATTAGTGCCCTATATATAAATCTGGGGACCAAGCCTGTAATAAATGATCCTTTTTTGGTAAAGTCCATACCTAAAACACAACAAGGAAAACAAACAGCTGTTCAAAACAGCAAGTTTCTTCTCTACCACCAAGTGGGGGATACAGAGCCAGATAATCAGGGAACGAAACACCCAACCTTCAAATGTGTATTTTCAAGGGTAAAGTCAGCTACAACTAATTAATCTCCAAGGCATGTCTGCTGAAGGATAACACTTGAGAAATGAATGTTCGGTGGGGTGCTAGGCATATGACAGGGAAAGGATATGGTAATCTGTGGGGGAAAGGAGAACCAAGGCAAACCAGGTCTAATGAGGGTACGAAAATGGTCTCAGGACAAAGGGTCTAAATTTGTCAACTTCTTTGGAGATGTGCTTTCTCCCTATAGTTCCTCATGACCACAAAACAGGGTGGACTTGTAACTAGTAGCTTCTGGTAGGTCTTAGAGACATTTCATGGTTTGCTTTTCGACCCTCTTGGTGATGCCAGGAAGAGTAACAAGAACAATTCCCTATGTTTTACAGAAGGAATGGTAGTTATCCTGGGAGAGCAATTCGGGAGGTAGTAGCAACAGACTATTTTCTGGAAAAGTTTACAATTTAACTAGTTGTCTTGGTGCCTACTGTGAGGGCACAAAGGAGTCTGGCCGTTCTCGAAGGGCTCATGTGCAAGAATAGGAAAAAGAAGGTATATATTTATGCCAATGCTGGGTACAGAACATCTCATTGAAGCTGTCAGAGCATGAACCTTCTCCCTAGCCATGATGAGAGAGAGGCACGTGGAAGCAAGTCCACCATTCCTAATTCTACACTTAGAGTTCTGATGCTTAAAAACAAAACTCTTAGACTAAAAGACTGGGACAAGCACTGATCTGCCTAAGCTCAACAATCCAGCCACGCTGAAAGACATGTCTGGAGACTTGAGAGATGGCTCAGTAGTTAAGAGCATTTGATGCTTTTCCAGAAGACCTGGGTTCAGTTCCTAGCTCCCATATATCAGCTTATAACCACTTGTAACTCCAGTCCCCATGGGGATCAGACGTCTTCTGACCTCTTCAGGCACCAGGCATATACACTGTATACATGCAAAATGCTTATATACAACAAGTAGAATAAATGAATCTTAAAAGCAGTCACATCTATAGGAGACACCTAGATGTTCACTCTTAAGTCTCTTTTCAGAAATTTGTGTAGACCAATGCCACAGAAACTCTTGAATTAATGCCATACAGTGCTTTCCAGGATCAAATGAGATTATGCATACATCTAAAGCACCTTGAACAATGGTAGCACAAAGAAAGTACTCAGTAAAGGGCACCTCCAGTTACTTAAAAATTCCTGCTCCTTGTGTATCTAGCAGTCTTTACTACCTTTGTTGGAAATGAATTCTGTAAATTTTCTACCTGTATATAAATGTATAAAGTATTGAGGAGGTTTGGTACCTAAAATTCATTCTTTGGCTCCCAATTTCAGTCGCCTGTGCCTGTGTCCTACAGAAGTGGGAAGATAATTTAGCCTTACATGGATACTGATTTCAACCACGGTTCTAAAGTTTACTAAAGCCTACTTGTTTCGTGGCTTTGGGCAAAATACAAAGTTTTTGTCAGTTTAATTTTCTGATCTGTGAGGTACAAAATCTGCTTCATGGGATTCCTGATAAAATTAAATAAAAAATGAATTCAAAGTCTCTTTAAAACTTATGAAAAACTATGTGCATTTGTAATTTGTAGTAATTTCAGGCTTAACCAAATTCAGCTCTTTTCCTCCTAATATTCCCGCAACTCATTCAGAGTTTAGAAGACAGTGATGGTGTATCAGTCACTTTCCTTCTTCCTGTGACAAATCACCCAACACAAGCAGCTTAAGAAAAGAGAAGTTCAGTTTGGCTCACAGTTTGAAGGCACACCATCTCAGAAGGAAAGACGAAGTGGCATAAGCATGTAGTGTGTCCGAAGGTAAGCTGAAGAGAAGTGAGTGCTGGTGCTCAACTCTTCACTTTTTCCCCTTTGTATTCAATCTGGGACTTCAGTCCATGGGATTGTGCCACTTCCCTTCAGAGTAGATCCTCCTCCTTAGTTAGATTTCTCTGGAAATTCCTACCCTCAACAGACACACTCAGAGGTTTGTTTCCTAAGTAATCCCAAATTCAGTCAACCTGACAATCAAGACCAGTTATCATGAATATTAGTTCTGGAAGCCAGATGCACAGGGATGAGGAGATGGTATGGAAAGATGATCACTTTGATTAAATAATCCAGTCCTCCTCTCAATCCCATT